>OY728145.1:1158075258-1159325258 GCA_963277665.1 Viscum album
AAAACATAATAAAGGAAGAGATAATATTCTTAATAAGGTTAAAACATGGATATAATAAGATAAAATTAGCATAGGAGTGTGAGGACATGAGAATAACATTTCAAAATCAATACCCTTTATATCATATATCATAAAAATGAGTCATCTCATAATTTGTGGAATATAATTATACAATGAATCATAATGGAATAAAATAAAATGAGCCATGAGATCAAAACATTGACATGAGATATAAATTCGTTTCATTCACGTAAGCATATAAAATCATATTTCAAGGATATACATAAAAAATTAATTACATGTCATGAATGATATTACAATGTATATACCTACATCAGGCTTGGGATAAACTCTTGTTTAACATATTTTAGAATTCAGATATCCTATTGTATACCCTATTTTGGAGTTGGAAGAACCACCAGGGTACCTATTTCAAGAATGGGTAACCTCATGCTTTCCTTTGAGAACATATAAAATTTATCACAACCCAATTAATTGTAGAATATATAAATTCCACCCACCACAGAATCAAAATGGTTTTTTCTATGATATAATAAAACATTCATCATATAATCACACATCAAAATATTTGGGTTTCCTAAACATTTGTCAATAAAAAACCAATAGAAAAGAAATGGGTTTCATAAACATCATATCATCATAGAAATAAGCCATCTAGAGAAATTATAACTATGATAAGATAATATTATATCCCTGGTAAAGATTTTATATCCCAAAATATTGACATCTTAGATGGAAAATGATTTTGAAAGATCAATAGGAATATTTTCCAAGTATAACAACCGTTTAGCATTAAAAATGATATCTTTGTAAAAAATGTTCATAAAATATTTTCCAAACCACTTCCATTGAAAATAAAAATTTAATAATATAAATTCATCCTTAAAAAATTATGTTGTTCTGATGTCTTGATGTTATATTCATTCCATACACGAGAAAAATTATTCCTTTCATATTTTTAGAAAAATAAAATCAGCCCATTTTAAAAAAATATTAATATCATAATTAATTTTTAAAGAAAAAATGGTAAAATAACTATAAATAATAAGATAGTGACATTAAAACATTTTTCAAACCATTTTTTTTGGAAACATGGAAATTAATGAAATACGGTTTTCGACCATCGAGATAAATAATGTTGGTTTTCATTAAAATCAATTTTTGGGAATGATTTGTTCATTAATAGTGAAAAATAAAGAGAAAAAAGTATTTCCAAGAAATAATCATATAAAAAGAAAAATAATTAATTTCATGAGAAATGGATCATAATATTTCATAATCTGAATCTTAATTATAATCAATATTGATAAACAATGAGATTGTGAGATAAAATGTTTACTAGTTTGGTATATTTTGAATCGTATTTCCCATGGAAGAAAAAACATTAAATGGATATGTATATCCAATAATTTCATAGGATTAGTCATAAAATTAACTCATTCTCAGTATATATAAAATATAAAATAAACTATTGGTTAATATGGCATGTGTCCCAGAGAAGTAAAAGTGAGATTAAAATCTGATTTAATAAGTATCAACTTCATTAGAAAACATTAAATCCTGCTATATAATAAGTATTTTTATTATAAATATGTTAAAAACAATACACACACACACATATATATATAATAACAAATATGATTTAATTATGACCTTTCTAGCTATTTTGTAACACCCCAAGCTTCCACGGTATGCTTCTCTTTGAATAATATAGTAGTGTGTGTTGTACACAACTTCGAGTACAAACACACACCACTACCAATCAAACTAGTGGTTATTAATAGTAATACCCAATTTTGGAAATTTTATAAATTTTAACATTCAAAATGGAATTCATTTTTGGATTTGGAATATTGAAATTATCTTAGGGTGAAATTTTTTTATTTTTCTTAAAACTTCAAATTTTTATGAATAGTGAAAAATACTAAACTTTAATTAAAAATAATTTTTATAATAAAAATAATTTATTGTGCTAAATTATACTATTGTGTTCTTTTAAATTATAATTAGATTATATTTTTAACATTTAATCCAATATTGGTCATTGGACTTAATTTCACATTTAAACTGGACATAAGAAAGTGTCAATCTTTTGATAGTTATTATTTGTTAAAAACACGCTTTTTGTTTTGACAACAGGAATTAATTTTAAATTAATTTCTGCCACTTATGTGTTTTGAATTTATAAAAATGGATTCCATATTTAGAATCAGGATGTATAGATTGTGTAAATAGTTAAATTTTCTTTTTAGACATTTTGAATAATTACTTCGGTAAATATTGTATTTGCCATTGTTAATGGGTAAATCCAATAAATAAGGGTAAAAAAATAATATTATAAAAATATTAAATTACCCTAAAAGGTGTAATAACCCTATTTGTTTATACATGTCCGACCATGGGCATATTCGGGTCGATTTTGGGACCCCATAGAGCCACTTGTAAGTGATAATGACACTTTATATTAATTAAGTTAAAGTAGTTACAAAAACGACATAAGCATATATCCTTTAGCAAAACAAATTTTATATACGGTTATATATGTTATAATTTCGACTATAAATATTCATTAGAAAGATAATGATATTTTCTACATAATATGATTTTATTTATAAATTTTATACATTTAATAAATTTATTTATTTATGGCACAATAATGATGTAGTATTTTCCTTATTAATTAAATAATCAAATAATTGGTATTATAAATGTTAAAATAAATATAATTTGAAAGTTTTGATGACATAAAAAACTTTTATTGGTTAATATGACATTTTAGGATTACTTAAATTAATTATTTTCGAATTAATAATGTTTTTAAGACTATATCAAAAATAAATTTTTAAATAGTGTCAAATTTGACATAAAGGAGTTTTTAAACCAAATTTTATATTATTAATTGATATTCTATTCATACAAATATAAGGTTCGGCTAAAGGACTTATAAAATTAATGGTGTATCATTAATGTACCACTTGGGGGGTCTATTTGAATTTTATAGTATGTTTATTAACTATATAATATAAAAATACAAAGAGACAAGGTAAATGTCAAACTATTTAACTAAGAGTTAAATCAAAAAGATAAAGTTAATATAGTGACCCAAACCTATCTAAAACCTATTGTTTGAGTGGTTTTAGACATATCCCCACCTTAACCTTTAAATAATGTAATTTTGAGACATTATAAACCGAATATGAATTTATTAAAAAAATATGTTTTTCCTAAGGTTCCGCTCACCCCTCTTGTAAAAGGGCACTCACCCTTCTCTCAAATTCATACCTTCAACGCCTTTTGGTTCGGCCAACCCCTACCCAAATATCCTCCCAACTTCCCTCAATTCAACTTAGAGGCCATAGTTTGATCAGAAATCCAACCTAAGGATCCCTTTTGGTCAAATGAAAAGGAATAACCTGAAGAAGAGGTAGTGATTTCACCACCCTCTTTCAAGTTCCTTTCTTATTCTACTTCTTCTTTCTTTGTTATTTCCATTTTAAAATAATAACTCAAGTATCTTATATATAATGTGATGTTATTATAAATATGGTACAACCATATTCCATTTTATATCCATACTTTGAATGACATGTCATCATACGTGCGTACGTACGGCTTACCGTCTCCAAGTCGTGGTCTAATTGTTATTCAAAACATTATTATTTGGATGGATATTATAATGATGTGTAATTGAAGTAAATAATAAATAGAAAATTATAATTATTATGTATATATTATATAACATCCAATTATATATGATTTTAATATCAAAATAATAATATTGTCGCTCGTGCGTATGTACAGACTACCGTCTCCATGAATGCGATGAGATTCATTCCCCATCATATCCATTAAATTCTAATTCTCATTTGATGATTAAAAATAATTTTTAAGGACTTGATATCATTCTAGATATGAATAATATAGAACTTACGGATAACAAACACAGCTTATGTAACAAAACATATAAAACAAAAAGAGTAAGTGAACACCCGAAACGATGATAATACTAAAATATTATTAAAAAAGAAATATTAAAAGATCATATATGATATCATATTTATGTATATGATTTTTTTATAATTTAATAAAAATTATTTAACTTTTATATAGTATTTTAACCTACCCTCAACCAAATAAAAGTACAAGGTAAGGTTTTATTTTACAATCTATTCATTAGCCAAGGTTGTTTATACGTAATTACCTATTGGGACCTCTTTATCATCCATATCCATGTTTCTTAAAAATTTATTCCAAAACATTTGTACTATTTACTAGACTATGGGTTAATTTCATTTATACCCTTGTTTTACTTTTTATGAAATGGATTGAAAGGAATCTTTCCATCGTTTTCCAAACAAGGTCCTTTTTAACCTTTTCGACAAAATTAATGTAAGAATGTCTTTTTTAACTTATACGGCGGGTGCGGCTATTCTCCGCTATTATAAAATAGTCGAGGCTTCCCTTAGAATCTTATAAGAATATTTCCAAAATATAAATGATTTCACAATAGAAAGAAATATTTCTCTAAAAAAATGTTTTGATTTCATCTATATCAACATCCCTTGAAATATTTTATCTGTATTTGATGTTGATTTGTTATGATACAAAACATCCTTATTGAATTGAATTTTTGGTGATATGATTGACTATGGATTTGTTATTTTTATACCACTCATGATTTATGGATTATGTATTGACATTTCGTATGCTATTTTTAGTACGAATGTTTATGTTATGTTTAAACCTTTTTGTATGTGGAATGCATTGGACATAGTAAGTGATAGGTGTAGCCCGCTATAGATCCTCGATGCATTGGTAGGTCTCATGAGACAAACTAGTGTCTTGGCACAAGGCCTTGAGTAGATCTTATTTTTAGTCTTGCCACAAGGCCTCGACTATGTGGTTATGATAGTATGGCATTATGTATTCCTTCATTATGAAAGTGGTTATTGATATAACATGTGATTATTCGACTAATAGGATATTCATGTGAATAAGTAAATGGAATTATATCATTTTATTTCTGACATATTATTCTGAATTTCATGTTTAAAAGGATTTTTGTTTTAGTTATACATTTCCTTAAATGTTTATGTTTATTTATGAATTTTTCCTTTATGTTGTTATCCTTAATGAGCATCTCAGCTCACCCCTTTCTATGTTTTATTTTTCCCAGGATGTGAACAATTATTTTATGACTGACTTGCAGGGATTGTCTAAGGGGATATGAGTGTGGACTATGGGGACTATGTTTTTGTTGTTTTCCATTTTATCTTGTAATGTATGACTTATTAATGTATCTAGTGTTTCCAAAGCTACTAAACTAATCAGTCTTTCGAGACATGATCTTTTGTGATCATGCCAATGTTAGGTAATAATGCACTGACTCAAGGTAACTGCGGTCGAGGCATTACAGTTGGTATCAGAGGAAGTCTAGTACAATCCTTGGAACCTAGATCTAGATAAACACTTATTAGAGCACATAGACCTAAGATAGACATTGAATATTAGTATAGAAGAACTTCCTAGAATTTTGGTATTGTAGAGATTTTGTGAGTTTTTTAAGCAACTTATCCCTATCTGGATACTAGTAGGTAGAGGCGGCTCTGGCAAAGATGTACATAGGGGTAAATCCCGAAAACACTGCTTTGAGCTAGACTCAAACGGGAACGGGTGTACAAAAACAGGAATTGTTGCACTCTTGGTTACGACATTCCCATGGAATATGATTAGGATAATAATCATTTTCTTTACAAACCATTATGAAGGGTTTATGAGTATATACTTCCTCAAAGAAAACATTTTTATGATTATGGATTATATCCATAAACTGTTCAATTTATGTAAAGTGTTTTACAAGTTTGGAATTATGTATTTTAGATTTATAAACTAATATATTTTATGACATTTTTTAGAAATAGAGCCTAGTGGAAGTAATGGAAACTGTATCAATGCACGAACTCCATGTAGGGACTACCCTCCTACTAAAGATAATTATAGAGGAGCTGGTGATAAAACTGGTGTTGGTCAGCTTATCACTATACTGGGACGACTCACACAGGTTATGAATAATAACCATACCTGTATGGACCACCATGATCCACAATGTGGAGGATCAATGTTAGACCACTTCAACAACCACCAACATTCAATGGGGTTACAAATCCACTAGTAGCTGAGCAATGGATAAACTTCTTAGAAAAAATATTACATTCCTTGGGGAGTAGCGAAAGTGAAAAAGTTGTAGTGGCAGTTTACCGCCTCACTGGAGATGCAAATCAATGGTGGTCATTGATTCAAAACATGAAGGAAGATTATGAAATATCAAATATGGAATGGAGGGAGTTCAAAGAGATTTCCTTAGAAAAATAATTTCCTCTTGACCATCGAGAAGATATGGAAAGGTAATTTTTGAGTCTGAGACTAAAGGAGGATGAAAATGTCACAAAGTATGAGGATAACATTACAAGGTTAGCAAGGCATGTAAAATATTATATACATAACCCAATGAGTAAGATTGATCATTTCTTTGATGGGTTAAAATAATTTCTCCATCGATCATTGGTCTTAAAATCCTTCTCATCGTATGAAGATATAGTCTCATATACTATCAAGAGAGAAAAGGAATTCTCTAAGTCTTATTACTTTAAAGAAAATCAAGAGAAGAAGAGATCTGCTGATCACTATGGGAATGGAAATAAGGGGAAAAAGGGAAAATTTGAATATCCATCCTGTAGTAAATATGGGAAGTCACACCCTAGTACTTGCTAAAAGGGAATGGGAGTCTATTACAAGTGTGGTGAGAAAGGCCACTAAGATCGTGATGGTATGGGGATGAAAAAGCTACCGATGTTCAATGATACAATTGCAGAGAGATGAGAAATTATGCAAATTAATGTCCTAAGCATCAGGGGAACTTACCTCATAAAAGGCCAAGGGATCAAGGCCCAGCTTATGCTATCACTACCACTGAGGTATAAGCTCCAAAAGAAGTGGTGGCAGGTAATTTAATTGTTTCCTCAAGTTTAGAAAATGATTTATTTGATTCATGATCATCGCATTGTTTCATATCTTCCCAGTTTTCTAGGAAAATTAGATATTTCCATTATGATTTATCAAGGGAATTTTCAGTCAAAACTCATAAGGGAAGTATCATTGCAACAATATTTTGTGAATCAGTCCCATTAGAGAACATAAATATTATTTATCTGCTGATATCATCACCATACCCATGATTGAATTTGATATAATACTCAGTATGGATTGGATTTCAGACCTTGATGCGAAGATTTATTGTAAGAAGAAGGAGGTTATGGTTTTTGATGATGATGATAAAGAACACCTTATCTCTAGAGCAGAATCGTCACCACATGATTCTTATCTAGATCCACCCCCAATAGCTCAACTAAATTCAATAGTTGGGGAGGAGGAGAATGAAATAACTATGGGTGAGTAAATGAATGTTCAAATAGAGGATGTACCTATTGTGAGAGAATATTTTGATGTGTTTCAAGATGATTTACCTAGACATTCTTCAGAATACGAAATTGACTTTTCCATTAACCTAATTTCTGGTTCCAGGGCCATATCGAAGACCCCTTATAGAATGGCCACTGTGGAATTAGTGGAACTAATGAAAAAACTAGAGGAATTATGTAATAAGGGATTTATTTGCCCTAGTGTTTCTCCATGGGGATCCCCTGTGCTTTTTGTTAAAAATAAAGATGGATCTATGAGGTTATGTATCGACTACAGAGAGATCAATGTTGTACCAATAAAGAACATGTATCCCCTACCTCGTATTGATGATTTATTTGACAAACTTCATGGAGCTCAATACTTTTCAAAGATTGAACTTCAATCTGGATACCATCAGTTGTGTGTGAAGAAGGAAGACATTCTGAATACTGCATTTCAAACCAGTTATGGGCATTACGAGTTTACAGTAATGCATTTTGGATTAACTAATGCACCCACTATCTTCATAGATCTAATGAACAGAGTTTTCAAGGAATATCTTGATGATTTTTTAGTGGTATTTATTGATGATATCTTGGTATACTCAAAAAGTTATGAAGATCATGAAAATCACTTGCACATTATCCAGAAGACTCTGAGAGGACATGAATTATATGGGAAGTTTAGCATGTGTGAATTATGGCTTCATATGATTTCTTTTCTTGGCCATATTGTCTCTAAGGATATAATATCTATTTATACTTCTATGACAAGAGCAATCCAAGAATGGCCAGCACCAATGAGTATAATCGAGGTATGTAGTTTTATTGGTTTAGCAGGTTATTATCAACGTTTCGTCCAGAATTTTTCCCTATTGGCTAACCCATTAACGAAGCTCACACGTAAAGGGGTTTAATTTGTTTGGACAAAAGATTGTGAAGAATGTTTCGAAGAACTGAAGAGAACATTAGTCAATGTTCCAATATTGACTCTACCATCGGGGAATGACTGGTATGTTTTTTATTGTGATGCTTCAAAGAAAGGACTTGGTTGTGTCTTTATGCAGAATGATAGGGTTCTTGCCTATTCATCACGACAGCTAAAAATTATTGAGAAAAACGATCCTACTCGTGATCATGAGTTAGATGCTGTAATATTTTCCTTGAAAATATGGAGACATTATCTATATGGTGAAAAATTTGAGATATATACCGATCACAAGAGTTTGATGTTTATTTTCTCACAGAAAGAACTCAACATGAGGAAGAGGAGATGACTTGAACAACTCAAGGATTATGATTGCACGATACACTACCACCTAGGGAAGACAAATAAGGTGGAAGATGCTTTGAGTAGAAAGGATCATAGAGTTTTGAACAAGATAAGAGTTGAAAAGGATCCTACATATATGGATCTAGTAAATATGGATATGGGAATCACCAGGGAAGGTGAAACATGAATACTTTTTAAAATGGTTGCCAAACCATCTTTACTATAAAGGATAAAACGTTCTCAGACCGGTGGTGAAGAGTTTCAAAAGAATATTAAAGCTGTTTATGATAGGAGATTGAGTGAATCTGTGTATGAAGATGGAATTTTGAAATTTGGGAAGAGACGTTGTGCTCTTGATATACCAGATCTAAAAAGGGAATTGTTGGATGATTATCATAGTTCCAATTTCTCTATACACCCTGGGAGCACCAAAATGTATAGATATTTGAAGGAACATTTTTTGTGGGACAACATGAAGAGGGAGATTGCTGATTTTGTGTCATGACATATGGTTTTTCAACAAGTGAAATATAGAAGGAAACAACTTGGAGGAGTCATGCAACCTCTTCCCATGCCTAATTGGAAATGGGATAATATCACGATGGACTTTGTCATGGGACTACTAAAGACTCCTAGAATGAACAATGCAATATGGGTCATTGTTGATCGTCTTACCATGTCAGAACATTTTCTTGCTATAAGAGAATATCTACCACTTGAACATCTAGTAAGGATATATATTAATGAAGTTTTAAGACTTCATGGAGTGCCCCTATCAATTGTTTCTGATCATGATCCACGTTTTACATCATGATTTTGGAAAATTCTTCAAAAGGCCTAAGATACTGAACTTAATTTGAGCACTGCCTACCACCCCCAAACTGATGGACAATTAAAACGGACTATTCAAACTTTAGAAACCATTTTGAGATCATGCTCACTTGACATTCAGGGTATGTGGGATCAATATTTACCTTTGGTAGAATTTTACTATAACAATAGCTTCTATTGAAGTATTCAGATGGCGCCATATAAATAATTATATGGAAATAGATATCGTACACCAACCTGTTGGGATGATGTTGGTGAAAGAAAACTCATAGGCCCAGAACTGGTGGAGGAAACGATGTAAAAGGATTAAGTAATACAAAACCACATCAAAGAAGCTCAAAGTAGGTACAAGAGCTATACTGATAACCGAATAAAGGATTTAGAATTTAATGTAAGAGATCATGTTTTCTTGATGGTATATCTATGGAAGGGTGTTATACGTTTCAGTAAGAAGGGAAAATTGAGTCCTAGGTACATTAGACCTTTCGAAATTCAAGAAATAATTGGTGATGTATACCGGTTGGCAATGCCACCAAGTCTCTCCAAAGTTCACGATGTGTTCCATGTATCACTGTTGAGAAACTACATGCTTGACCCAATGAATGTACTCAATTATGATGAAGTAGAACTGGAACCCGATCTGTCTTATTGTGAAGAGCTCGTCATGATTCTTGATACCAGAGAACAAGTGGTGAGAAACCGGATGAATTGTCTGGTAAAAGTTCTATGGAGAAACCATAAGATGGAAGAGGCAACGTGGGAACCCGAGGAACTAATGATGAAGAACCACACGAGTCTTTTTATGCAGTAATATTCAAGAAATTTCAAGGATGGAATTATTTTAAGAAGGGGAGAATGTAACACCACAAGCTTCCACGGTATGCTTCTCTTTGAATAATACAGTAGCTTGTGTTGTACACAACTTTGAATTCTAACACACACCAGAACCAATCAAACTAGCGGTTATGAATAGTAATACCCACTTTTTGAAATTTTATAAATTTTATCTTTCAAAATGGACTTCATTTTTTGATTAGGAATATTGAAATTAGCTTAGGGTGAATTTTTGGTATTTTTTTGAAAACCTCCAATTTTTGATGAATAGTTAAAATTACTAATCTTTAATTAAAAACAACTATTTTAATCAAAATAATTTATAGTGCTAAATTATAATGTTTAGTGGTTTCAAAGAATAAATAGATTATATTTTTACCATTTAATATAATGTTGGTCATTTGACGTAATCTCACATTTAAACTGGACATAAGAAAGTGTCAATCTTTTGATAGTTATTATTTGTTAAAAACACTCTTTTTGTTTTCACAACGGGAATTAATTTAAAATTAATTTCTGACACTTCTGTGTTTTGAATTTTGAAAAATTGATTCCATATTTATATTCAGGAGGTCCGAATTGTGTAAATAGGTAACTTTTACTTTTATACATTTTGAATAATTGCTTCGGTAAATATTTTATTTACCTTGGTTAAAGGGAAAATCCAGTAAATAAGGGTAACAAAATAATATTATAGTAATATTAAATTACCCTGAAACGTGTCCTAACCCTATTGGTTGATACATTTCAGACCATGGGAATATTTGGGTCGATTTGGGGACCCCATGGAGCCACTTTTAAGTGATAATGACACATTATATTAATTAAGTTAAAGTAGATACAAAAATTACATAAGCATATATATTTTAGCAAACAAAATTTTACATAGGATTATATATGTTATATTTTTGACTACAAATATTCATTAGCAATATAAAAATATTTCCTACATAATGGGATTTTATTTATAATTTTTATACATTGAATAATTATAATTATTTATGGCACAATAATGATGCAGTATTTTCCTTATTAATGAAAGAATCAAATAATTGGTATTATAAATGTTAAAATAAATATAATTTTAATGTTTTGATGACATAAAAAATTATTGGTTAATATGACATGTTATTATTACCTTAATGAATTTAATTCTCGTTAATAAATTTGTTAAGACTTTAACAAAATTCAATTATTAAATAGTGTCAAAATTCACATAAATGAGTCTTTAAAACAAATATTATATTATTAATTGATATTCTATTCCAAAATATATAAGGATCATCCAAAAGACTTATATAATTATATTTGAATCATTAATGGACCACTTGGGGGGTCGCATGGAAGTATATAGTAAGTTTATTTACTATATAATATAAAAATGCAAAGAGACATGGTAAATGTCATACAATTTAACTAAGAGTTAAATCAAAAAAATAAAGTTAATATAGTTTACCAAACCTGTCTAAAACCTATTGGTTGAGTGGTTTTAGACCTATCCCCACCTTAACCTTTAAATAATATACTTTTTAGCCATTATAAACTGAATATGAATTTATTATAAAATAATATTTTATGATTTTCCTAAGTTTCCCCTCACCCCTCTTATAAAAGGGCACTCCCCCTTCTCTCAAATTCATACATTCAAAGCATTTTGGTTCAACCACCCCTTAAAAAATATCCTCCCAACTTCCCTCACTTAAACCTATAGGTATTAGTTTGATCATAAAGCCAATATAAGGATCCCTTTTATCAAATCAAAAGGAAGAACCAAAAGAAGAGGTAATGATTTCCCCACCCTCTTTCAAGTTCCTTTATTCTTCCTCTTCTTCTTTATTTGTTATTTCCATTCTAAAATAATAGCTCAAGAATATTCTATATACTTTGATTTTATTATAAATATTGTACAACCATATTTCTTATTCTATCCATCCTCTTAATGACATGTTACTATACGTGTGTACGTACGGCTTACCGTCTCCACGTCGTGGTGTAATTGTTATTCAAAATATTATTATTTGGATGGGTATGATAATGATGTGTAATTGATGTAAATAATAAATATAAACTTATAATGATTCTTTATATATGATATAATATCCAATTATATACGATTTTAATATCAAAAAATGATATTGTCGCTCGTATGTACGTACGGACTACCGTCTCCACAAACGCGATGAGATTCATTCCCCATCATATCCATTCAAGTATAATTCTCATTTGATGACTAAAAATAATGTTTAAGGACTTGATATAATTCTGAATTTGAATAAGATACAACCTATGGAAAAAAACATGGCTTATGTAACAAAACAAATAAAAGAAAACGAGTAAGTGAACACCCGAAACGACAATAATACTAAAATATTATTAACAAAGCAATATTAAAAGATCATATATGATATCATATTTATGTATATGATTATTGTATTATTTAATAACAATAATTTAACTATTATACAGGTGGTTAACCTAACCTCGACCAAGAAAAAGTATAAGTTAAGGTTTTATTTCACAAGCTCTTCTTTATCTGAGGTTGTTTATACGTAATTACCTACTGGGACCTCTTTATCATCCACATCCATGTTTCTTAAAAATCTATTACAAAACATTTTTACTATATAGTAGAATACGGGTTAAAGTCATTTATACCCTTTGTTTTACTTTTTATAAAATGGTTTGAAAGGAATCTTTCTTTCGTTTTCCAAACAAGGTCCTTTTTAACCTTTTCGACAAAATTAAGGTAAGAATGTCTTTTTTAACTTATACGGCGAGTGCGGCTATTTTACACTGTTATAAAATAGTCGAAGATTACCTTACAATCTTACAAGAATATTTTCAAAATAAAATTTTTCATTATAATTATGTGACTATTAAATTATTTCAAAATATAAAGAGATATTTCTATAAAAAAAAATTTTGATTTCATCTATGTCAACATCCTTTGATGGATTTTATGATTATTTGAATTTGATTTATTATGATACCAAACTTCCTTATTGTATTGAATGTTTTTTGATATGATTGACTGTCAATGTGATTTTTATACCATTCATGGTTTATGGATAAAGTATTTACATTTTGTATGCTAGTTTTAATATGAATGCTTGTGTTATGTTTAGACCTTTTCGTATTGGGAATGCATTGGACATAGAAAGTGACGGGTGGAGCTTGCCATAGCTCCTCAATGCATCGGTAGGTCTCATGAGACAAAATAGTGTCTTGGAACAAGTCCCTGACAAAATATTTTTTGTAGTCTTGGCACAAGGCCTTGAATACGTGGTTATGATAGTCTGGCATTATGCATTCCTTCATTATGGAAGTGTTTATTGATATTGCATGTGATTATTAGACTAGTATAATATCCATGTGAATAAATAAATGGCATTATTTCATTTTATTTCTTCTATATGATAATGAATTTCATGTTTAAAAGGATATTGTTTTAGTTATACATAACCTTAAATGTTTATGCTTATTTATGAAAGTTTCCGCTATATTGTTATCCTTACTGAGCATCTGAGCTCAACGCTTTCTATGTTTTATTTTTTCCAGGATATGAAGAGGTATTTTATGACTGACCTGCTGGGATAGTCTGAGGGGATATGAGTGTGGACTATGGAGACTATGTAGTTGTTTTTTCCATTTTATAATGTAATGTAAGACTTATGAATGTATCTAGTGTTTCCAAAGCTACTTAACTAATTGTTCTTTAGAGACTTGATATTTTGTGATCATGCCAATGTTAGGTAATAATGCACCAACACTGGGTAACTGGGGCTGGGGAGTTACATATTTATTAACAATTCATTGATAAAATCAAGTTTCAGGTAATAACATCGTCATTTTTTCAGTATGTTTTGGTTTGGTATTTTTTATAATTTTAGGTTGATCATATTTCAAAAATTTTCAAAATTTTATAAAAGAAATTATTATAATATTATATATATAAATATTAATTTATATTAATCCATAAAATTTAAATATTGAAACTAAAATAAATTGTTCATGGAGATGGTAGGTCATACATATACATGAATATTGATTACAATTTCCTAACAGATGAAATTAATGAAAGGTAAATAATATATAAACCTTATGAAATATGTTTTTAATATATATCACATATTTTCATATAAAATATCTATATTCCTTTTATTTGAATGAGTTATTGAAGATATAATCACATCATTTCATGATTCTGTAATTATTTATACACATAAGTGATTTGATCATATTCCCACATAATGTAATGTATGAGGTAATATGTGATAGTATCATTATATATATATATATATAATAAATTTTATATCATATATAAACATTAAATATATATTTATATCCATAAATTAGGTGATTTGATTAAAAATTAATAACATTAGTTAGTGAGGTGGTAGTCCACTACACACATGGCTGATAATTACATTTTCCATTTGATGGAAGATAAGATAGATGTTGGAAATTCGATTAAAATAATAAACTCTTATTATATGGTAGATATTTTTATAATTATATTATAATGTTTGAATAATATTTTCATGAGTTTGAAAAATAAATATAACAAAAACACCTGTCTAATAATTTTATAACTTTATGAGAGAACCTTTTCTAGGTTATAACTAATGACTTCAAAAGATGGGATTCTGAATAAAAATAATTCCCCTATGATTTAGGAATTTATGTAAGGAATATATTTCACAAGTTTATAGCTAAATAAATTGGATTGGGGTGTAAATATAAGAGTATACATGGTGCTGTTTTATAAGTGATGGAAAGGACATGCATGAAATTTTGGAATTAAATAAAGAGTACCCACGTTTTTCAAAGGAAAAAAGTATAAATATGGTAATTGATGAACAAAAGTGGTTTTAAAGACTAAATATTTTGATAAAATGTTATTTTTTAAAATATTCAAGATTATATTACCACTATCATTTTAGTTTAATTCCCCAGTATACTCATTTTAACCTTAAACCACATTAATTAATTTTCAATGTTTTTCATATTCCTTTCCGAAAGAAATTAATATGTAATTATTATATAATATTTATTATAATTATTAAAAATTTATAATATATTTTCCCACATTCCATACATATAAGTGAAAAAATTTATAATAAAATTAAACTTGTAGATTTATGGAAAATAAGGTTTTACAAAAAGAAAAGTTTGAAAATTTATAATATATATTATATCCAAATTCAATATGAAATTGATTCCATCAACTAAAATTATATTAATTATAATATAATTGATCAAATAAATATTTTTATACCATTTAAATTTAAATTAGAATCTTATAAATTAAAAAAATTATGTTTTAATAAATACTAGTTTTTTTCACAATTCATTAAAAAATTAATATTTTCAAAAAATACTAAACATTCACTATATGTGTTTTTACATGTTGACTAAAAAAATGATGTTAGTTGATCCGAACAATATTTTTCACAATTAATTTTTTTTAATTATATATCATTGTTTATTATAACTTCAGTGTTGCGTGTCACAGAATCTTTTGAAAAAACATTTGTTTGAAATTTTTTTTACAAAAAATAATTGTATTATAAAAAATATTTCATTTTCCATAATCATAAAATGTTTCCAATGTGTTGAAATTTTTTAGAAAATTAATTATTCACATAGTTACAAAATAAAATTTCAATTAATTGGTTATTTATAAGATAGATATTATATTCCATACATATAATTACCCTTTTATCCCAATTAACCATTATTACCTTCACATAAAATATATCCATAAACCTAATGGTTGTTAATATTATTAATGTTATCACAAAAATATATCATATAATTATACCTCAAATAAAATCTTTACTAAAACATATACTAACCCCAAGGGTTTTATTACCATTAGTGTTTCCCAAATTAAAATTAATCTTCATAGAATCTATAATATTGAAACCCAAAATGGGTTTCCATGCCTTTGAACATTCACTCATCATGAAACTTATAAAACCATGATTATAATAAAAACACTTAATTAGACCTCACGTGAAGGAATCATAATCTACAAGGTTATATAATTCATACTGTGATGCAATATTAATGATATTTGAACATGTTATCCAAGATTTTCTGAAAAAATAATCTTCACATTTATTTATCTGTTATTGATAAATTTGTCCCAATTTTCAATATACAACATAAAATCTATGCAGAATATTATATAACCAATATAACCATTTAAATTTTAAGGTAATAGTTTTAGGGAACTATGAAAAACTATTAAGAAACAATACACATGTATTTATGTGATAATTTTTCAACTATGAATGAGTTTTCTTTTTCTATATTTGCTATAAAAAAATTTTCTTAATAATACCTAAACGTTATGAAAAAAATATGAAAATTTTGTATGAATAAAAAAATCCCCTTAGTGGTAATATATAAATAATAATGTAAACTCATTAGTTCATTTTAAAACTATGAGATTTATGTTATTTTTTCTATAACATAAAAATCATCGATCTAGAATAATAATTTACATAAACCTGAAAATGGCATTATTTTTGAAAAAACGTTACATGTATTCTTATTGGATGAATTTCTTTGAAAATAAGAGAATATATTAGAAGCATTTTTTAAAAAACATTTGATTTTTTCTATATGTATATAATCATTCCTTGAAACAAAATATCACTTTCTAACCATATGAAGTCAATATATTTCCATGGAATAAAATTTTAGTGCATATAAAATTTATTTTAGTGACTTAGAAATTCTTTTCCATATAACCATTACTAGAGCCCTTACAAATGGAAATACATACTCAATTAATTTAAATATAATTATCTGCAGAAAATTTTCATTACCTAATGATTTATATACCTATATATAGATCACCCATCATCATGAATAACTTCAACATTCCTTGTAATTTAATAATAAAATTAGAATCATTAATTGATATCATAAAATAAAATAAAATATTTTGTTTAACACATATTCCAAATAACATTTTGGATTCACTAGAATGTAAGGATAAAAAATATTTTATTCATTAAAAACTAATCAAAGGAAAATTCCAAAAATAACGGGAAATGGGATATATTTTTTAGAGACTAAGAAGAATTACAGATAAAATTATGAATTAATGATGTACATGATGTCATGAAAATAATCATATTCCATATAAGCTAAAAATATTTATTTCACACTTCTGTAAAAATGATTAGTATACCCCCTTGGATAAAAAGTACAATTTTAAACCTTTATAAAAAAACTCAAAAATAGATTAAACTAATTATATCATACTTTAATTATAATTTATATGTTAATTAAATACATTTAAATAACATTTTATTGGTTAAAATTATATATAATAACATTTAAATACTTAATAACAGCTTCAAAAAAATATAAAACCTAAAATAACATCTCATGTAATATGTTCATGAACATATGAATAATACAATTATATTAGTTATTTAAATTATTAATAAAAAATTTTATTCCTATTCAATAATCATAACCTATTTTTGGTCATTCTAGACCATGTTTTTTAGCTACATAACTAGTTATGTTTACATCAGATGTTTTCAGGAAATTTAGTTTATAATCCAAAAATAACATTGATAGAATGACCATGGTTAAATTGATATTTCTTCCACCATTTATATATTCTTAATAATGATCAACATTTCAATTTGTTGAAAAAATAAGTTTTTTACTATCCATGAATGGTGCACAAAAAAATGAATCTCATCGCTTCTGTTTGGTTGAAGTCTACATATACAAATGTACAACATTATTATTTTTTAAATGATATAATGGTACCAAAATAGATTATATAATATCATTTAATAATGATAATTATTACAAGAATATAAAAAATATATATATATATATATCTATGAAATCTATCAAAATAACTATCCTTGAGTGGTGGTGAAGAAAAATTAAAAACATCACTTCGCGGTGGTTGTAATTTTCATGTATGCACGATCAAGGTTTCCACTTACTATATGATAGAAATTGAGATGAAAAAGGGATGCACCATTAAGATAATGACATCATAGTACATGTTAGACAATGATTTTATTATACAGTATGCTAAAGATAGATTTGAAGGAGTAATAAGAAGAAATAAAAAAATAACGAATATAGTTAAGAGTTATACTTATTTAGAAAACATCCTTTCTATTGATCTTAATGAGTCTAAAAAATATTTTTATGGTCCCACCAATATTGTGTTAATTATCGAATGGAATTTTATCATGTTATTTTTTATAGGTTTAATAGGAAAACTGAAATTAACTTATGTTATAAATGGTTGTAATGAGTCCCTTTTTATAGGTAAAAACATTAGTGTTTTAATAATTATTTAAACTTTAAGTTCCAATAATGTAACTATAAAATAAAAAGTGAGATAAAAATTCAATACGAAAAATTAAGACCCTGTTAAATCATAATTATTGATTTCCAAAAAAATTATTACATTAAAATAAATAAATTTATTTATTTTATAATAAAATACAATTAATGTTATTTTCATTCATTCCCTATTTCCAGGAATTTAAAAATATCATGAAATACATCAATTTAAAATATTATTACTTATAATATAAATAATAAATGCTAAAAATATATAATATTTTATAATATCTAATATTATTTATATATAATAATTTTTAATATTTTTAAAACCATTTTCTTATTTTAAAATTTGTTTATAAAAATGTTGTGTCAATTATGGTTTAAATGTATTATATAATTTTAGTAATTTCACAATGTTCATATAAATGATTAATATAATATCATTTCATTTTAATTATTATTTAATTTTTTACTTTGTTTAATATGTATATTTACCCACATTAAAAATAATATATAATTTGTAATTTTATCTCCTTGTGCAAGCACTATACAAGAATATGGATAACATTATTATCATATAACCAAAAACATCAATGTAATGTATTATTATTATACATTAAAAATAATATAAATTAATAAAATAAGTAAATTATTTATTCCTTCTCAAATATTATCTATAAGACATGAAATTTTACTTTTTTTTTTGATTTTATAAGAGCACTTTATTAATAATAAAAATGATTTTTATATTTATCATGCAATAAAATAAAATATATAAGTATAATATTATTTCTATTTGATACATGTATTATATAATCATAAATTATTCATAACATAAATACAATAAATGTTTATATCATATTTTGTATGTGATATATCGATAATATTATTGTATTTTACAAAGACTTGTATATTTTTTAAATATTTTCTAGAAATTTAACTTCATCTTAAAAATCTAAAAAATTGAACCACTAATAAATTATAAATTATGAGTATAATAATTAATTAAATTTCATAAAATTAAATTCTTATTAGAGACCTAATTTTTTTAATATATACTCATAAATCAAAAAGAAAAAATTTTTTCTAGAAAAATGAATTTCAAGGATAAAAAATCATAAATATTTTAAGCATAATTTTGATTCTAGTAAAATTAATTAAAATAAAAATATGTAAAAATAAATTATTTAATTTAAAAAAAATAAAAAAATATATTTTTTTAATCCTTTAAATTATAATATAGTTGTCTATAAAGTCATTATTATTTCAGTATCCTCTGAGAAACAAATCATTTCATAAACTCCAAAAATCTCACCTAAAGATAACATTAATCTAATCATTTAATAAACATATATATTTAATCCAAAAAATTACAAAAAATGTTAGAAATTATGTACAATACTAACTCAATAAATAAATAAATATCATATTAATATAAATACATTTTTATGCAGAAAAATGGTTTTTCTAAAAATTTAGGTTGTATTTACAAATAATTAGTCAATGAATTTGTGTTGAGTATGCCATTTTTATATATATTACATAATTTAATAACCCTATTCATAATCTCCAATTAAACATCCTGTTTATAATTTTCATCCTTGTAATAAATTTTCACAGTCATTAAAGCTTGGTGTTGTGTGTTATATATGAAACCACATATATTATTCAATTAAATTCTATAGGTTTTACATAATTTAACTGATATTTTTAAATAGGATTATTTCAGATATAGAATGAAACTTTATTATCCCAAAAAATTATATGCCTTGTTCTCACAGTGAGTCAATCTAAGACCAATATTAAATAAAATTCTTCCATGTGAAGATGAACTATATTTTTAGGAAATATATTCAAATAAATATTGATCAAATGAGATCTCTATAGAATTGGTAAAATCATTGAACCACTATATTTTTTTACTGAGAACTCGATTCATAAGGTTTTATCTAGTGTTTGAATATTATTATAAAATGTTAATGATATAAAATAATGTAAAATTGCACAATCAAAATAAGATATTATTAAATCAAGATTTCATAAGATGGGAAATTATAACCACATCATTATAATGGTTCACTAATGTATTAGTGATATCATAGTCTCAACCATGTTTTTATAATCTAAGCACTTGATGATTCTTATTTAGCACATTTTCCATTATATTAGATAAGTCATTTTCTAAATTAATAAATTCTTTACATTTAATGAAATTAGGTGTCGGTGGCTCATTAGTTTTGTATTTATTATCATCCACATTTTTCAATATAGTCATTGAATTTCTATGAAAATTGGGTTTCTGTTAATCTTCATAAAAATATGTATATCATTTTTTTATTTCATTGAGAAATTCCATGTGCACCTCATTTAAAATTTTTCTGAAGTAGAAATTTGAATTTACTTTACCCTCTGTGATTTTTCATTTTTTTTATAAAAAACTCCATATTTAATTTCTAATCCCTAGATATATAGGAATAATGAGTGAAAATCATTAATTTCCTACTTTACCATGCATCAAAAAAATCCATATTGGTACCAATAATTGTTTAAGTTATTTCCATATAAATTCTTGGTATTTGGAATCTACTATACCATTAAATACATATTTCAGAGTATGAAATAAATATGGATTATTACCATGTTACTCTCATGATATTATCTTAATTTCATCTAATGGTTTAATCCTCCCATGGTTTATTTTTTATGAATTTATAATCCGTTTATATATGAATACATTGGGGGAATATTTTAAAGAAAATATTTTCGTTAATAGCTTTTATATCAATGATATAAATTTCTTTTTTTGGTTATATTCATAACGAGGGTGAACATATGTTCATCAACACGTTCTAATTAATGGATGGAAAAAATTAACTTTATATTATCTAAGAACATGAGATCCGAACATATATTCTCTATTAGATTAACCAATGGATCAAAAATTAGTTTATCGGAATCCCCACTAATAGAATCTAAACAATACATCATGAAGGTCTATATAGTAAATTTCTCATTCATTTTTTCATTTTGTATCTAAAAATGTATTGTATTACTTTTAATCACATTGTAAAATTGGAAGATAATTTCAATGAAGTTTTCATCCCATCAATCATTCCATATGGTCTCTCATTTGTAAATTCACAACATTTTCCATCTCACCCATTATTAAATTTTTTCCTCCCATTAAATCCATTTACTAAAAAATGGAATGTTATATATGATAATACACATCATAGGAAGCCTATGAATTTTTTATAAAAACCTAATAAATATAATGTATAAAAACACATATGAATCAAAATGATTCAAAATTTTTTATCCATGGTAATTTTCTATTAGGTTATTTTACCACACAATATTATATTTAATATTAATTCATTAATATAGTTTATAAAATAAATCTTAATGGATAAAATAATATATTTTTGATGTTTCAAACCAGGTGTGATGTCAGTACCATATGTTTTAAATAGAGGGTGATTAATTTTAAAAATCTATCTTTATTAGTGTTATTAACCATAGAGGAATCTATAAAAAATAAGTTATTAACATGTTCGTATCTAGGGATAGATGTCATTTCATGGAATCTATACATTATATAATAATAAGTAAGGGTATTATGAATACATGAACTCATCATTAGGGGTTTTACGATGTTTTCCAATTATAATAGAGAAAATATAAGAAAACATGACTCTAATACACACTAAGTTGACCAAGGATAATAAATATGGAAATATTAAATCATTTTTTTAATTCAAAAATTACACATATAAAGTAATCTCAAAATACACGAACCCTAATATTTAGTGTCTGGGGGATACGATAACAAAACATCTTATTACATATTATTTTTTCAATATGTCTCATTGAAAACTCTACATGAAAACATCTTATAAACATATTCAGGTATATAATATCATATTAATTGAAAAAAAAATATGGGGTGAGTTCAAATTATCATATGATTAATCATAATATTTATAATTAATCGGATAGATCCTAGAGATGTGATGAAACATGAATGCGCGGAGAAGTATCTTATTAAAAATAAGATGTAATCATAAAATATAATTATAAAAATTGATAAAGCCATGTACTATAATTAATGAAATAAATGAACAACATTGGATGCATAAAACACATATCGTGACATGAAAGAAAGTGAAAATAATCATATTCCTCTAAAATATATTTTTGGAATGTGTTATAATGTAAAAAAGTGGCATAATGTTAATCCTAGTTAATCATTACATTGTTAGTAAACCCAAATCATTATAATATAAGGCTTAAAACATTTACCAATGAAATTAAATGATATATTAGACTTCTTATAACATATTGTATAGAGAATTTATCTATTCCAAATTAATATAAGAGTATTAGTCATTCATGCATATCATAAGTAATATATGTGATGGAATTTTATTTCAAGAAAATTTCCAAAATAAACATCATAATACATCTAAAGGAATATTGGTGTTTGATATCATTATATCATCTCCCTAGTTAAACAAACAAATAAATTATTTTTAGAATGATGAAACATGAATTTAAAAAATTCATATTCTTTGGAAAATTGTAAAAAAATATTATTATGATAAATTATAGGAAATAAAATTCATAGAATAATAGGAATATTATTTTCTTATAGAAAACATGAAAACATCAAATTGATTATTTATATAATAAATAATAAATTTAGTTGTGTTAAAATTTGGTTGAGTGGTAAATATTATGAAAAATTTCTTTATAATCTTATAAAGAGAAAGTCAAGTAAGACCCATTTAGAAATTGTATAAATGGATGGTTTTCAAAAAAACTTATAATAAAATTCTTACATAAATTTAAAATTAAAAGTTATTGAATTATAGATAATAACATTCATGAAGTAAAATAAAAATATGTATATTGGGATAATAATTTGAATATCAAATATTAACACACTAAGTTAGGGTTTTACGGAAAAATTAATTAAAATATTTTATGATAAAACCCCAACATAAAGAATAAACATGAAAATAAACATAAAATACCATAATTATAAGGATAAATACAATATAACAATTGGATGTGGTTTTATAAATACTATATAAATTAATAAAAGTGAAATAATCAATTAATGTCTCAAATAAATATATTTTAGATGAGAAACCATTAGCTCAACTCCTAGGTTGCTTAGTGAATGTGTCTATCTTCTATAATAATTGAATTGTGTTTTATAAAATTTACATAAAATTATTTTCCACACATATTTCACGTTTTAATGTTATTTTATTATAATATATAACTAAATTATTCTATAGTTTATTCCCCACATTAGTAATTGTGGGTTTTTAGTTAATTCCTCCAAATTTTCTTTGTATGATTAACATTGTCAAAAGAAAAATATTTGTCCCCATATTCTTGATTTAGGATTTAATTTTTTTAGAAGGACATTTATTTTTAATATTATTAAAACAAGCTCCAAATTTTATTTTATGAATTTTTTTTAGTTATAAATATAATATTTATTCAAAAAATTTATTATTATTACAATCCATGTAATGGGTGATGACAAATAAATAGACTCATTATATAGTGGTGGTAGTCAGTGCGTAACATAATTAGCGTTTTAATTTTATATGAAATTCTAGAATTGTACATAATGGTCTTCCTGTTGACATAATAAAATTTTATTCAAATAAAAATACATATCCCATTATATTGTTATTTTTATATATGATTATGAGGTAGTTTTAGGATAATGAAAATTTGAAATATCAATGTTAAATTAATGAAATTTTTATTATTTATTATAATGACCCGAACTGCTATAAATAAAATTCCCTTTGTGATTTAATTATACATATTATTATGTAATATAGTTATTGAAAACCATTCACATATTTATTTTTTTATCCCATGATATTGAAGATAATATTAACAATCATTTCTATTTTTAATATATCCTTTAAATATTAATAACATGATTATTATAAATATAAGGTTTTACGAATTCTAATTGACAGAAATAAAAAAGTTATAGCCTCAACTAGTATAATAAATCCCTATAAAGCCCATTTATTAGAGGATATACAGGATATAGACTCACTATGATATTACATTTACCAAGCCCAAACTGAGATCCAACAACTTAAGTAGATGGGAAGCAATTTATGGGAGAATATTATTCTCATCGAGATCATGTCTCAAACCTTGTACGCCAAACCACCACATGAATGTGTCATAGTCATGTACCATAAAATTAGGGAATTTTATATTGTATTAAATTGATTTGTATTAATAACCCATAAATGTCAGTATGTTAAATAATTTTTATATAATAATTCATATATGTCATCATATTATTTTTATGTTATAAATAATTTTTATTTTCATTAAATAAATCATAAATTATATTTTAGGGTAATATTTAATTTTAATTAAATAATTTATTTCTAAAAATTAATATATTTTTGAAATAAATAATTACTTAATAAAATTATATTATTAAATAATGTTTATTGAATATATATGATCATATTATTTTAGGGTAATATTAAATTTTAATTAAATAATTTATCTCTATACATAGAAAACTATTATTTTAATTTTCTAATAATATGATATTGCAAATAATATATATATTTAATTAAAAAAATTCACCATGATCAATTTAATATATTTATATAAAATTCAATGTGTGCATAAATAAAATTATTTTTCACAAAACATCACATTTATTTTAAAACAAAATTTTATTTATGTTCTGAAAATTTGATGACTAATGAATTTATTTTAAAATGTATAGTACATATAAATTTCATAAGGTAGTTATTCCAATTCATACATTCCATTATAATGGATAGATGATATTGAGTTCATAATAATGTTACACATTTCATTTGATATCATTATGACACAAAAAAACTACTATTGAAGAAATAAAATTATTTAAAGATAAATATTTCATAAAAATATCAAGTTGTTACAATAAATGTGTTAAGTATCATTTTATGAACCTTTAAAAATTAATTTATTCTCATGACACCTTCATTTATTTTACCCTTGATGATTACTCCTCAGGTTTTCATTATTTTCAAAGGTACTTTCTATTCTTATTTTTATTTGGTACTATCATATAAAATAAATTTTAACAAAACTAAAAATTATATTTCTTATTATATATCAATGTAAATTTTAATAGTGTTAAGAAGTATTTTATAACCCACCAATATGAATTAATTTCAATTATCATTCACTCAGGATATAACCTACTGATACTATCCACATTCTTTATATACTTGTCTTATGATAATGTAATTTTAAAATCCTTATAATAACATATTTATATATAAATAATTAATTCAGAAATGTTGTATTCATGAATAATATCATATTAATATATTACACATATTTATGGTTTATCATTACATGGTGTGTGGGTATGTTCAATCCATATAATGAATTAGGAAATTTTTTTCTCTCATGATAGTTGTTTGGGACATGAGTGGTAAGACAAAGTCTAAAATGTTTTTGGGGGAAGGTGATCCCCTATAAATAAATATTTAATGTTTTGATGGTTATACTAGTCCAATATGAAATGAATATTTTTTTGGTTAACCTTGAAATATGTAATAATTTATATACATATTTTTTCTACATTCTTATGTTGTGAAATGTACTAATGTGATAATCTAATGAATCATGATTGTCAACTCAATATTCTTTAATATGATGAATAATTCCTTATAATATAACTAAATATTCTTATCACAAATAATTATTTATATTCCATGTATTAATGGGATTTATTTCCTTATATATTATTCATGTATCTTGATTAGGTTCTCTCACCCATAATTTATATTACCCTCATTTATGACAATCCATTTTTTTCTATTATGTTTACCCTTACCAGGAATCTAAGATCACCATTTTCTTATGATTCCTTTACCTATTAAATTAATATGAGTATTATTTGTAAATTTTCATGAAGGATATATTTTTTTAAAATTATTGAAGTGATGTATTTAATAATAGTATTAAAATAATATTTGTATGTTTCTATTCTTCAAATAAAATAATATTAATGGTTTTATAGTGTGTATTATTGTGAAATAAATTGAATTATCACGAAAATG
Organism: Viscum album; assembly: GCA_963277665.1. NCBI lineage: Eukaryota > Viridiplantae > Streptophyta > Magnoliopsida > Santalales > Viscaceae > Viscum > Viscum album. The sequence goes on from OY728145.1 coordinate 1,158,102,144, forward strand.
ATGTAGTTTTTATATATGTAGTGATTAGGATTATTTTATTTGTTTAAAAGAGTGGATTAGTGATTATTTGGGATTATTATATGATGAATAAGATGTTATATCCCACAAAACCTATGATGAGCCAAAATGATTTATAGGATGTACCTAAAAGTCATATACTGAAATGAAGGTATAATAATTGAGGAAATACTATGATTTATTTTCTCTATTAAAGTATTTTTTACTAAAATAAATTTTCTTGATACGCACACTAACCATTATTTTTAATTATTTTATAGTAATAGGGGGACATGTAAAAAATATGTGCAATGATTATATAAATGATTATCATAAAGTACTAGAAAACTACATTTATGATAACGTAAAAAAATATAGTGGTTACTATCACTCAATAATCCCATGATATTAAGACAAAATGATGTTTTTTAAACTCACAAAAATTATAAGGAAAAGAAAAAAATAAATTGATTCTATCAAGAATCAACATTTACCTTATATTGTTTCAAATGATAATACACTAGTTTCAGAATAATGGATCAATACAACAAGAAAGATATTATGCATTCTCTATGTATTGTTTCATGACATGGATGTTTAGAATTTTCATCACATACAAGGTGAAGATGAAAAATTTTAGACCCTATTTGAGAACATGACGAAAGATGAAGAAATTCACTCCATATAATATTAGGAGTTGAGATTATATTTTTCTATAAATATTTGGACCAACCATATTTCAAAATATTAAAGAAGGAATTTCTAAAGATGAAAAAAGGAGGCTGAATGATAATTTCACAGAATAATTTTGGTTTTATCATTAAAACTAAAAATAAAATTTATATTTCCTTCAATTTCATAAAACTAATTATCTAAAAGGAATTGTATATAAGGTAAATTTTTAAATATGAAAATTCTATTCAATGTGATGTGTTGGGTGAAAGGGACGATTAAGACCCATGTTATTTTCATGGTTTTTGGGAAATGAATAAGAAAATTTCATTTCATAGAAAATAAAATGGAAACCTCAATTGTTGATAAAAGATTCATCATTCTATATATTGAAATTTTGGAAAAAAGAATTTTGTAATTACATCAACTGAATAGTTAAGTTATTCAATTATTGGATAGAAGAGTATCACACACATGAAAATATTATTAACCATAATACTTTTTTTCTTTAAAGGAATCCTTATTTCCATACTTTTCATGTGGGTTATTTTGAGTTATGTAACATCCCATCCTAACTAACTAAAAAACTGATGGATGAATCAGTCTCCACATGGACCCAACCATGAATCCCTATATTCCAAACACTACCTACTATCACTAAGGTTATAATGGTTGTACTATTGGGAGACTATACATCCAAGGCTAGATTATCACAAATTATATCATAATAAGGAACAATATAAAATTATTACATGTCATGTAATAATACAATATAATAGGAAGGTACAACATGAAATATAGTATAATATACAGTACAATAAAAAATGAAATAAAATCCAAAGGCCAAATTCATGATCATCTTAATCTCTAGACCAGTCATGTTATCAAAACCACCCCGGTATAATGAACAACATAATGCATAGAGAATGTTCCTATAAACCTGATGTCTATTCGAGTAAACCAAGGAAATAGTTCCTCGAACAGGGTTTGAAATATACTCAATTGGACACCACCTATGGTGTCTAAATTAGAATATAGTTTGTGTATAAAAAAAATATGTAATTTCTATGTATATAAAGAGTAATTCATTAATGAAAAATAATAAATAATTGAGTCAGTCTCAGACTCATTAAGGTTACCTAGACAGACCATACCTGCTTTAGCCCAACCCTAAAATTATCAAACCATAGGCAAAATGTATTAAATAGATATTAGGGAAGTGATAAAAAGTTCATAAAATATGTATAATGTGATGTAACAAACCCAATAATATGATTTTTCTTAGTAGATAAATCCCTTGTATAACAAAAATGACTCATTAGCCTTTACTATGAAAGTAATTAAAAAATTGATAAGAAGCATCATGGGCCCATCAAAGGGAATCCTTAAGATAGAACACATATATCAGACCATGAGCACTATAAATTATCACTGCCATTTTATTCCATCCAATGTGTTCTATGAATAGAATTTAATGTATCTTTCTTCTAATAGTGTGACAAGACCACTGGTTCACTACATTGTATTTTATATATGTGATGAAGTCACACTCATGGTCTTGTCTAACCATCTATCCACTGATCTCATCTAAGGTGTCGCTCATAGGGAACTGATATTTCTCATTATAATGTAAGAAAAGCATGAATAAGTCCCATAAAAGAATACAAATATATCCCCCAGTATACAGACAATCATTTTTGTGAATCTGATCACAAGAACGATGAGATTTTACTTGTTGTTTTGTGGTAGGAAACCAGAGTATCTCTAATAGAGATCATTATTCAATTAATCAATTAAATTATAGAATATAAGGGCCATTTTTATGATAAATCCATTTTATAAAACAAGTATGACTTATGTAGTACACAACAATTTTCTATTTAATTATTGAAATTAACGGGGATACATTAATAAGTATGCAACATCAATAATCATGAACAAATAATATAGTTATGGAAACACCCACATATAATTCTAGTAACATCATATCACATATATCACAATCCCAATTTAATGAAATTACACCTCATTGAGGGGTTTTTTTAAGAAAAAATTCATTTCTATTCAAAATATTAATTTAGTACAATTTTAGAAATCGAATTTCATTAGATGTAATAAAGATACAACAAAAAAAGCATATATTAAACAAGTGAGGATAATAATTTAATATATAAATAAAAAAAGTCCAAAGGGGTGGCTCTAACAAAAGAACTCAACATTTAGAAATCATCGCTAAACAAACCCACCCTATAGGGTTGGATCGAGAGGAGGTCATAAACTCTAACCACTCTAAGAAATGACTAACCACATCACAAGGAAATATAATCGACTTAAGTAATATAAATTTATTATTTTGAAGCGACAACAGATATGTCTGGTCCACGACACAATGACAGTATTTTATTATGTGGTGAAATGCGAGGGAAAATTTATTGACAACCTACCTCATCAATAAGATGAACTGGATGCCAAATATTGAGGCCTAAATCCATTCATATTGAGAGAAAATGATGAAATGGCTGAAAAACATGAATTTAGGGTGATTTAGGTCACACCATGATATCATTTTAGATAGAGGAAGAAAAAAATCGTAGAGGGAAGATGATTCATAGAATCACTAATATCGATGAAATGAACTATACAGTGATTAGATCTGACATTGGATCAAATAGATCTTCCATGGATTAAGAGTATAGGAGGAGGTAAAATGGGATCAATAATGTGAAATTAGGATGAGAAGAAAATATGGGAGAAATAAATTAAATGGATGTAATGTAATATGGTTAATTTTACCCCTTTTAATGATGTTCACAGTTTGGTTATAAGGTTGTCCAAAATGTGCACCATCCATTCTCATGATGATATCTGAGGAGGGAGGATGCATGGTTCATGAACACAGTTTAAGAAACCATGAAAAAACTATGTCCTTAACCCATTCCAAAAACTTGTAGTTAGGTTCATAGTTTTGTGGCTCCTCTCGCATGGTTGGAACAAATCGCTTGATATCTCCATCTCTATTGAAAGAGCTAAATGGTTTCCTCTAATGGGACACATGGGTTTAGAAAAAATATGTGTAACACCAAATAATTATAAAGTAATAACCTTGTAGTCTTTATCATGTATGACATGGGACAAAACGTGCGTAATTGAATATAATATCATGATACTTTATAATATATGAACTATTTAAAATAGATACTATATATTTGAATGAATGGAACAATAAGTAATATTTAACTAAATACAAGGGTGACATTCCTCTCTATCATGTGTTACACACAGTAGGAATATTCCTCGATAGCTTTTGTTACACACTAGAGCGACCTTATATGATATATTGCATTACAAACAAGTCTATGTTTCACAAAAAAAAAACAATGTATTATTCAAATATAATTATTTAATATAATATGATATTACCTTTCCATTATATTTGAAGTTATGGATAGTATTCACTAACCTATAAATATTTATGGTTTATATAAATTTAAAAATAATTCATCCGATACCAATTAATTAAATTTGAAAATAAAAACCAACTAAATATAGAAAAATATTTTCCTATTTATACTTCCAAATGAGTTTTGTTTTAATAAAATTAAATAATTACAATTATTTCATAATTTTAATTAAATAAATATGATATATATTGAATAAAATATTTTATATATTTATCCATTAGGTTTTATAGTCATAAAATAAGAGAAAAATCTATTTGACACATAAAACCCTATATTTTTGTAAAGGTAATTTTACCGCCTTTTAATTGGGAACCCATTTGAAATATTAATTTTTAAAATTTAATTTATTTAATATGTCAAAATAATCCTTATGTTATAATGATAAAAATAATAATATGTTTTGGGAGAATATTTTATATTATTTTTTGAAGCAAATAATTTTTAATGATTAGTTAAAAATATTGAATTTTAGTTCAAAACTATTTTTTCCTCTAATTTATTTATAATGTTAAATTATAATATTAATTTGTTTTAATGATTAATTTGATAATATTTTTTATTAATTAAGACAATTTATTTCATTGGAATAAATTTCAATATGATATTTATTATAAAAACATATCTAACTTTTAGCAGTGTTTACTTAAAAAAACCAGAATTGTCATCTCGCATGAGGGAATAAATTTAAGTCAATTATTTCCATTTCTATGTTGAAAATTTTGAGAATGGATTCCATATATGTAATTAATATAATATCTAATTTCTAATAAGATCAAATTTATTTTCTATGAAAAATATTAGTGAAAGTTATTAAAATTAATTAAAATTATTACAGTAAAATTATGTTTAATAAAGGACTAAACCTTTATCTTAAGGACCAAAATGACCTATCCAATTATCAAACCCCAATTAGATGGCTATCAATCGTCCATGACCCTTCCATTATTGTGTTTTTTTAAGACATTTGATATGTAAAAAGGTGTGTACATGTAACTACTTTTTAAAAGTACCAAGTGAGTCCTTTTCCTTGCTTATAAAAGGCCACCACATCTCCCCATTCCTCATACCACTCTAACTAGTTAGTATTAGCCAAGATCAACCCATATAGAATTCCAGAATCCCTTCTATAGACCTTCAATCTTAAATTTATTCCTAAATCCTTTCAAACAATACATTAGGTATAAACCAAATAATCTATTTGGTATAAACCAATTGTGTCATTTTCCTCCATTATAAAATGGTACACTTTTTTATATATTGACAATATCTTAATGTTTTCTTAAAAAAATCTATTTAGTGATTAAATTTATTTACATGATGTATATTATATTTATTTTGGAAATTATATTAATTTGGTTTTAGAAAAGGACAAAATGGGTGCCAGATGGCTATCAATGAAATCCAAAAAGGCTATAGGTCATGAATCAATGACTGAAGGACGATAAGGGTTTCACTCCAACCTCTAACCTACGTAGTGTCCTAGTAAATTTTTCATTTTATTTAGTTTAAAAATTTGATGAATTAATGTTAAAGATGACCAAGTAGTGTCAATTTTGAGGATTAGATATTAACCTATGAACCATATAGGTTATAGAGGAAAAGAAAAATAGTAAAACTTGTCACTATATTATAGGACTTATCATCCATTAAATGTTTCATTTAGTGATTCAGTCGTTAAAAAATTTCAATATTTGTAATTAATATCTGGGAGTAATGGAATGAATTAAAATTTTATAAGATCTCAACAAAATGTTAGGAATTTTCATATGAAATTGAAATCTATATAGTAATAATATTTTCTTATATTATTGGTTCATAAAATAATTACCTGTCATTAAGAAAATGACACCAAACTAAAATATTTTCCTGAATCTTTTTATTAACTAATCGTCTTATAAATTCTTAAATATTTTCGCTTCAAAGCCCTAAAAATTCAATTGGTCATACAATTTTTTATGATTTATGACCTCAATCACCCCTATAAATATTTACATTTTCCTCTAAGTATGTATCTCTACTTTCCAATAATTATCTCCTACTTATATAACTAATTATATGTTATTCCATATGACCTTTGTACATTTCATCCTCTATTTTATTTAGGATTACTTATGAACCCTTCCCATGGTGGGGTATTTCTAATAATATGCGGTTGTGGGTCTCCTCGATCGGTGTGAACAGATGATTTCTTTTTCCTATAAGGAATATATTTTTTCCACCTGTTTCGGAGCACCGCGTGCAATCAATGGATGCAGCTTCTTTCTTCTTCATTGGTCTTTTGAATTAAACATGAATCGCGATGACCCTCCATCCATGGTTTGGGTAAGCTTTCCGGATCTTCCTGTCCCTTTCTAGAACACTTCATCTAAAATAATGTTAGGAAGTATAGTCGGTAGATGCCAATGTTCTAGTATCCGGATTTCTATGGTCTATCACCCAATCTCCCCTCATTTATGAGTCGAGGAGGATGTTTCAATGGATCATACGAAATGGTTTTGGGTTTCAGTTAGAGAAGGGTTTCACTAGAGACAATGGGTTGTCTTTGAAACATGTTCCGTATTCTTCAGGGGCGGGGGGTCATAGATTTGGACACCCATTCATAATCTATCACTGTGGGCATAGGGTTTTTCATGCTAAGATCAGTGAAACCCAGGGGTATGTGGTGAAGGTTGATCCTGTTGTGAACTAGAATGTGCAGATTTATGATGGTATGGATGAGAAAATAGAAGGGCATAGGGTTGCTCCAGAGGGGTCGGATCATGTCAGTCTTGTTGTGGATGCTAGTACATTTGATGATAACCAACACTAGCCTCCCTTGGCTCCTCTAGTGGCTATGAAGTTTGTGAAATAGAAGGAGGTTGAGTCGCGGGTCATGGATTCATTATAGTATAAGGAAATAAGGTCGAGTGGGAATCCAAAGGTGGACACTGTGTTCAATCATCTAAAATAGGACATGGGAATGTTGTCACATGATATGGGTTCTAATGTAGAGAATCTCCTTAGAAAGAAATCTTGAATTTATCATGAGTAGAAAATCTCATTCAGTGATCATATGGAAAAGAAAAAGATCACTAAAGGGTCCCTGGGAAGTGATTCTAGAGCGGTTGAAAACACTGTGGAGGCCAAGTCTCTAGGGAAATTAGTACCGGAGGGGTATTTTCTTAATGATGATGTATTTCAATAGAACCAAAGAAGTCTTGATGAGGGGATGTAGGTTGAGCATCCAGGATCATAGCAGGAGGAGCCCTTACTATTTGCAGTATTTCAACCTGGAAGAGGGAGGTCAGATGAGGGGTGTTTCTTGGGTTTGTGGGACCCAAACACACTCTTTTCAAAACCCTCATACATTATGAAGGCTATGTGGGTGGGGAATATTAGGCATATCCCCGTCAAGGGGTCGTACTCTACTGCTACAAGGGATGGTTAGGATGAGAGGGCAGTACACCAGGCCATTCCACTGACAGTTAAAATGCACCATCAATCACAACCAATGGAAATTCTTTGGCTGAGGATATCTATATGGATCCAGACACTAGAGAATCTTCCTAGTGTCTAGCTCTAGAGGAAAACTTAGTAGCATTCCAATTTATTGGTCAAGGATTTGAATAGATATGAGATTCAGAAAAACCAAAGAAGGTCACACAAGCAAGAATTTCCTATGGAGTGAAGATTAAATTTGGGGATTTGACTTTGTATTCTCAAAATCAGTTTTCATTGTTAGGGGAATTAGTTTTTATGGTTAATTTGGATGTAGGAGGGATGGATAACGGATAGGACCCCCAGGTGGATATGGAAGTATCTCAAGAGGAAGTGGAAAAGGCCTTGGATTCTACTGAGTCCAGGGAACGGGTCATAGAGAAGGACTACATTAGATCCTTCTCAAAGAAGGTCAAGAACAAAATTATGTATTCAGACAGCTTTATTATGAACAACAAGAGTTCACGACATAGGAAGGACTACTCCAATAATCCTAGTCCTCTAGTTACTAGATCCGTATGCAAGGGTAAGTATCCACTAAAGGATCCTTCAATTGGTGACTCCATACCCTTGAACAAAAAAAATGTTTCTGAAAATCATGAGGTGACCGACATCTCCAAGGTCCTAGTGGATGACAGATCTAAGTATGGTTCTCTGGTCATTCCCACGAGTGATAAGGGGTTGCTTGATCCTGGGAAGCAGCATGTTGAAGGATTCAATGAAGATCCTCAACAACAAGTGTCATCTATGATCTAACTCATGGACATTCTAATGCATTTAGATGAAATGGTAGAGGAAAATCTTGATATTATGGAGTCAAAGAAGATTATATTGCTTCAGGTGACCTATACTAAAGAGTAATGCGAGTGGATAGATAAGTAGGTCCATATTTTGCTTAAAGGATCCAACATGGGGAAGATCAAAAAGGAGGAATACAATAAATCATGGGACAACTTGGTTCATCTATATTATGGCACATTAAATAACTACCCTGACTTCCAGGTTCATTTTATCCCCTAGATATCGTATAGGGATATTAGTTCAAACGAACTCAAATTTTTCTTCAAAAAATCTAGTGTGTCATTTACTGTTGAAACTAGAAAGATGTAAGGGTTCTCACTTCTCCCTTAAATGTGTTGGAAAATAAAAATTTAACATTCGATGGATTATGGTGGGGATAATGTAAAACACCAAAATTATAATGTATGAACCTTATATTAGATATCGTGTATGACATGGAACACCAATCACGTAAGGGCATATAAAATTCATATACTTTATAATATATTTATCAATTAAAATAGATTTTATATATTTTAATTCATGAAACACAATGTTTTCTTGAACTTCACACAAGAGAGACCTTCTTTGATAGCTTAAATTACACATAAGAGTGACCATCATCAATATATTTTGTTACACACAAGAGAGACCTTCCATGATTTCTTTCATTATACACAAGACCGAGTTTCACCAAATAATAAGGTATTTTTAATGTATTAATATTTAATATAATATGATATAACCTAGTTGTTATAATAAAGTTATGTATAATATTAACTAACTTATACACATTTATGGAGAATATAAATATAAAATTAAATCAATGTTGATCAATTACTAAGAAATGAAAATATGAAGCACTTGGATATAGAGTTGAAATATTATTATATTTATGTTTCAAAATGGGTTTTATCATAATAAAGATAATTAATTATAGTTAGTTAATGATTTTAATTCGATATATATGTTATATATTCATTAAAATATTTTTTATAATCATCCATTAGGTTTAATAGGTATAAGATAAAGAAAACTCTATTTTATGCATAAAACCGATATTTTTATAAAGGCAATTAAATATTGTTTTAATGGGGGACCCATTTTAAATCAGTATTCTGACATATAAATTTATTAAATATGTCAAAATAATATTACTATTTGAAATAAAAACATAATAATTAGGTTTGGGTGGATTTTTTATTTTTTCTGAAATAATTCATTTTTTAATGAATAATTACTGACTGAAAATTAATTTTTCCATTTCAAACATTTTAGGAAAAGTGAGAACCGAACATCCCTAAACACCAACCAGAAGATTTAAAAACCAGTAAAACCCAAGAATACATATCATAATACCCGTAATCATCTTCGTACCCCACACAAGAGTCCCCTTCTGCCGTAGTCGTATCTGATTCCCATTCAAAGGCTGATTTATATCACCTCAAGAAGTAGTTACTGTGCCCAAAACTCCCTGCTTGAACCACTAACGGCCACTCTGGACAAGGTTCTTTGACCAAGTTGTCTTTTTGAAGGCAATAATCACACCTTTGTCCCGCTTAAGGGAAGATCTAGTACACATCGGGCATGGGAGATCAGAAAAATCTTTCCTTGTTCGCTTTCTTGGTGTAGCAGATATCGGTTCTGCGCACTCAGTCATCCTACCCGTCCCATTATGGACAATGTCACTGAATGAAAGGAGACTTGGACCACTCAAAGTTTCCTTAATACCCCCAGAGACATTGTCCCCCTTGTTCTTTGGTGCATTACCCTTGTAACCCGAAGAATTCTCCCTCCATGTAAATGGTGTATTAATATCAGTCGGGGCAAGGTCTTCCACCGCAACAGCATCCTCCTCACCATCCTTAGGGACATCATCGTGACCCAACATGGCTGAAATTTTCCCTTCCACATAGGGCCCCTCAGCATCACCACTGACCACCAGACCAAAATCCAAGTTGGCTTCAAAAATGTCTTTTAAAAGCCCTTCGAACCTGTTGGTCAGTGTGATAAAGGGTCGGGCTGAGGGGTCTAATCCTCGAGAACCCACAGTACCGCTCAGACTGACCATGCCCGATGCAGAAACCTTTATCCCCACCCTCTGTTCCTTTCCAAAACTTTCCCTATCTGAGTGTTTCACCACACAATCCTCTTTCCAACCCGAGACAACCTCTTTTCTAGCCAGGGAGTTCGAGGGTCCCTCCAAATCTTGTCGAAGACTTTTGAAAACTTCTGCAACAGTTGGATTAACTTGCTGGGGGAAAAACAATTGGAATTTCATAATTATTAACTTCCATTTACATCACCTTGTTATACTCCTTTCGGCTAACCTCAACCACAGGATTCGGAATTCCCCCATCTTTGAATTTTATTTCAAAACTGATTTTCCATCTAATTTATTTATAAGATTAAATTATACATATAATTGGTTTTTAAATTTAATTAAAAAATATTTTTATAAATTAATAAAATTAATTTATTTTTAATCAATTTCACTTTGAAAATGATTAAATAAACCTTGCAATCTTAAGGTTATTTTTACATTAAAACTGACATTTTCGTCCTGCATGTATGATTAAATTTAATTCAATTTCAGCCACTTATATGATTAGAATTATGAAAAATGGATTACATATTTGTAATCTATATAATTTAACAAGTTTAATAATGTTAAATTTTTTATTGAAAAAAATATTAGTAAAAGTGATTAAAATTAATTACAATTATTAAGGTAAAATTAATGTTAATAAGGGACAAAACCATTAACTTTAGGGCCCAAATGTTCTATACACTCATCTAAAACCAATTTTATAGTCATAATTCTTCCAATAACCTTAAATTAATTTTTTTTTTGTTTTTAATGTCTTTTTTTAGGTAAAAATGTTGGTACACCTCAACTCTTTTAAAAAAATACCAATTGAGTCCTTTTCATCCCTTAAAAATGGCCAACACCTCTCTCTATTCCTCACACCTCTCAAACTACATAGGATCGGAAAATATCTTATCATACATATTCAAAACATCCTTCCCCTCATCATTGAATCCTCCCTTTATTCCGAAATCCCTCTAAGGAATCCCTTTGGTATAAACCAATACAAGCTACCTGATTTTTAAGGTAACGTTTTCCAATGATCTCATCTCTTTCATATACTTTTCCACCACCTTATATCTTATACATACATGTTCATATAAAAACCCAAGTATACTAAATATAATATGATATTTTTTTATTAAGTTTTTAATCTAATGTAATACATCCATCCCTCTAAATGTTAATGAATATATAGTTTCTATGTACATAAAACTAAATCCTCACAAAATAATAACTGTTCGTTTTTCTTTATCAACATTAATGGTTGTCCATTATGATAAACACTCATTCTATATATGATATATATGATATTTTTTATTTATTTGTAATTATTTAGTCTTTTTATTACACATACCATTAATACTTTCCATTTTATATTAATACGATAACATCGTTTGAGGATGTGTGGACTACCTCACCCTCCAAACAATGAGATTCATTTACACTATACATGGAACGTATAAAAAATTGAATCAATTAAAAATATTTGACATGGAAAACCTCTATATGATATTAATTGTATAATTACCTTTATAAAAATATACTATATATATCAATTTCATTATTACAATTTCACACACTTAAAAAGTGATAACGTTATTTGTAGACGTGTGGACTACTGCCTCATTTACATGAAGTGATTACTTTAACATCATAAAAATTATATATATAAGTATATGTGATTAAATAAAATGATATTTATCATGTAATTATCATTATGGAATGATATGGTGTTACTTACCTTCATTTCAAAATGATCATTGTAAAATGGGAATGTTACTCATGAGTTTGTACGGCCTACCATCTCCATGATCGTAACATTATTTCATTTTTCATATTCATATTTAATGAATGATTTTAAAAGTAATATTAATGTATGAATATGGTAATTATGTCATTGTTATTATTTTAGAGATGTTATAAATTTACCCCTTTTACCATAGTTGACCTACTAATGTAATTTTTACACATAAAATTAATTTGGTCAAAAAAGCTGACTTAATAATAATTTTACAAGCAGTTGTATTCAATATATAAAAATTGAAATAAAAGTAACGATAAACATGAAATTTTTTATCATGAAATTATAAAATTAACATAGGTTTAGTAGATATTATGTTAAATTATGTCCACCCGAAAGGATATGCAACGTAAGAGATTTCATATCAATTTAAATTAAATTGAGGCTTTTTAATTATTACAATCATTGTTTATTATATAAAGTGTATATACATCCATTTTACATGATATATAATGAATATCATTACTCTCATGATACTATAACATTTATATAATTTTATTTCTCTGTGACTTTTGTGATTTAAAATGTTTCAATGCGGTATAAGACACGTTAGGATGTTTAACGATTATTTTACTCAATAATTACTATAATGATCTTCAAATGGTATTTCCATTCTAGGAAATTATATCACAATTTTTTAGTAAAACCATTCATGCTCCTCACCTACGGTTATTCCGGACCATTTTCAAGTTGTAGTACAATTTTACCACTCCTTTCTACTCAAAATGGTTTTTAAAGTATTTCTAAAAAATCCCACATTGGTTCTATCTTTTGTCAGATAACATATTTCCTTCTAGAACAATGTTTTATTAATACGTTTGAAAAATTATTTGAAAGAAAAATTATTTCCTTTCTAACCTTTACCAATTTTTTGAAAGAAAAAATTGTTTCTCATAATAAAAAATTAATTTTGAAAACCTTTAACCATGAAAATAGTGTGATAATTTTACCTCATATGACATGTATAGATTTACCCTTTTTCATTTAATTGAATATCCATTTTCATGTATTAAAGGTTTTTTTTATATAAAATTTATTCCGAAGTGATTCCAAAGAATTTTTTTGCTAAAATGTTTTAAAATACTGAAATATATTAACCATAAGAATTATTTTCAAATATTTTTTTCTATTTATATTCATGACCAACATAAAAACCCTTATTTTTACTCCACATGGGATTTCATGTATTGATACCATCCTTATTCTTTCTCTAGATAGTTTATTTTGATTTTTCAATGGTTAGTATTCACATTCACTTCCTTCAATAAATTTTTATTCCCAGTGAAATATTAAATATCCTATTATCATTAAACATAGAAATTCCCCCTAATTATATATTTAATTTATGATGGATATTACTATTTTTGATACAATATACAATTTTACATAATGTTTCTACATTTAATGTTTGTTATTAATTGGGTAAATAATTATAATTATGTATTATTTATTCAATGTTGATATTTTATAAGTCGTATTATTTTGATGATTAGAAATGAGGAATGATTTGGATTGTTAATGATTGGTAGGTCCCAAACCTTATGTAGATCCTTGATTCATTAAAGTTTCTCATCAGAAAAATATATCATAAATATTTAATGTATCTTTATCTGTAGTTTTAATACATCTTCTAAATGGCCTTGAAGGTATAGTTTTTAATGTGTAGTATACATGAAATCCATTAGGATTAAATTTCCTTCGTTCAGTTTTAGTTATTTTTTATCCATGATATCTTTTGTTAGCATATATATGCATATATTTCATTTTTAGTTCATTTATAATTTGGAATATGTTTTAGTTTATTACCTTTCCATATTTATTTTGTCTTGTCTAGTCATATGAATGGAATGTGTTTCCATTTATTACATTACTACATTATTTATGCATGTCTTTCACAGATTTTTGATTGTATGGAATGGTTGTTATATTATTTACCATTTCATAATTATTATTCTCTTTGATTCATTATTTATTCTATAATATTTTTTATTTTCTTTTCATTTGATCTCACACTGATTATGTCTCTTTCCCATGGAACCCAAGAAGCATACTATTCAAGATATAAATGGATTTAACAGAAGATTTTGGAGTTACAATCAAATTTATATATTTTGAAATAAGAAAAAATTATTTTTGAATTAGTTTATTCATTTGTAATACAAGAATCATTTAGGTATATGGATTACCAAAATTAATAAACTCTTAATTCCATTGATATTTTATTCCATATATTCATTCCAATGTAATTTTTAGCAGGCAAAAACTCATGGATTTTTGGGGTCGAGTCGCTACATCTATGGAATTGATCCATCCTTTGGATACTGTTAGGTTATATGATCCATTAGATTATTGGGGTTGTTCTCTCCTAAAATTCTCCACTATAGACATGTTCCTCCCTAGTAGATCAATTTTCCATCAATAATAGATACCACCACCATTAATAACATGGTTTAATTGATCCATCACTACAAAAAACTATTCTATTTTATTTCCAACCATCTGAAGAATATATTATTGATTTATATTTTTCTCTAGGTACCTTCCATCTAAGGCATTAATTTTTCCATTTTGGAAAACCATTATGAACAAACATACATTTACAAATCAAAATGGAAATATTAAAATGAATTATCATTTAAAATTCACCATAATGTAAAATCTTTTATGGGAATGAAATTAACACGATACTAGAAACTAATGGTATATAAATCATGCCTTTTATACAAACTTTATGCACCCAAACTTAATCATTAAATAATATAGAGTTTTATTTAAGAAATTTCAATTTTCTCATAAAATATCTTCTCTATTTCATTGTTTTAGAAAATTAGGTCATAAATCATACATAAAAAAACATGAATTATAAAGTGGATACTTCTGATTAATATCCATTTTTCTTATAATATAAATTTATTAAAATAAATAATGATTTTCTTCATGGAAAATACCTATGAAATTAATATTTACATAATGCATTCCAATATTCATCCATATAAACTTTTATTTTTTTTAAACATGGGATGTGTATAAAATCTCAATAAGATATATAAAAAATTATAATTATTAGTTTAATTGAAAATAAGAAATCATATAACATTTGACATTATCATTATTGTTCATTCATAGTATGAAATAAAATATTTTATCATGAAAATCACACAATTTTGTTAAATAAAATCATTAAAATTCATAATAAGAAATTAAAACTAACTTGGGAGACATTGAGAATATAATTAATTAAAACCATTAAAATCCATATTAATTGGAATAACTATATGGTATACATCCAATCATTTACCTCATATAAATATAATAACCACACGTTTGACTTTCGTAACCAATGAATCAGTGCGATATCACCGACCCACCTATTAATTAACCTCTAACGGGCTCACCCAATTCTATATGCGCCACCCCATGTATGAGTTATAATAATCTCTTCTATTTCTATCTGGGTACCCAACATATTAGCGATAATGGGCTCACTAGATGATATCTAGGCAACCCCATTTGGTAATTATCATGTAAAAATAATTAATAAAAATAATTCTTCATTAAACTATATTTGAAAAATTATTAAACTCATATAAAAAACTATTAGATAAAAATAATATTTTTTTAAAAAAATCCCATTTTCAAACCATAATACCATTTTTTATTTGTAAACCATTTTAAATAAAAAATACCCAAAATATAAATAAGTTATAAATTTTTGGAAACATGAAATATTTCAAAGGAATCCAAAAATAAAATAATTGTCATGATGGTGAAAAAGTAATTGTCATCTTGTACTATAAAAATAGAATATTACTTTTTTCATTTGTCAAAACACTATTTAAAAAAATGTAAAAGGAATGGATTTTTCAAAAAACAATGAATAAAATTGAGAAAATTTATAAAATTCTCTATATAATCCATTTATATAAATAAAAATATAAAATAATTCCCTGAATATTAACATAGAGGATTTTTTTTAAATTGAATCTTTAAGCATTCAATGTTCCACATACCACTTTGAATAGTAAAATCATATGCCCCATGAAAGAATAAATTTTATCCAAAAATTTAAATTACATGATAATAAGTATATTTATCATAGTATATGGAAAGGGGGATTTATATATTCAACATAAAATTATGTATGTATAAAACATCAATATATGTCACAATGTTATGAGATTGAGATGAATTCCCCTAACTTTAGTCTGGTTTATTATATGGGTCATTATCATTAATAATTACAACCATATGTAAATTATTTAGTTTCTTAAAAAACATTTTCACATTATTTATTATATTTTTTAAATATTATAATTTTTTTACAACTATATAAAAAATTAATTTTATGTCAAGTGTTTTGAACATATTCAGTTTATGTGTCAAAATGACTAATATTGGTTGACTATGGAAAATAATTTAATTACATAACAATTTTCAGATTAATAATTTTGAAATCATTATCATATTTATAAATAAATTATAATTTTATAACCAATAAAAAATAATGGTAAGTACAAATAAACCTCCAATACAATCATGTAGAATGTAGGTCGTAAGTTTTAATGAGTAATATTCCCATTTTATAATATTCATTATGGAAAAAAGAAAAAAAATTTCCTTACAAAATTATATTTACATAAAAAATACCATATTATTTAATCATATATAATTATATATATAATTCGTATGATGTAAATGTAATCACAACGTTTCGAGGATGTAGTGGTCCACATGACTATGAATGACTCTATCATTTGTTCAATGTGTTAAATGGTTATAAATAAAATGATATAATATAATTACTAAAATAGTATTATGTAATTAATATCATATATATGTTATTTATGTGAAATATTATTATTTAAACCCATACATAATGCATTACATGTAATGTGTGAACAAGTGATATCGCTTTGAGAAGGTGGTAGTCCTCACGTTAATAAACGATGTTATCTTATTCCCACAAAATGGAAAGCATGAAGGTATGTGTTTTATAAAAAACTAAAGAAATATTAATATATTAAAATTTTCATATATATCATAAAAAATAGAATTTCCATTAAAATCCCCAACTATGTTAGATGGTAATAGAAAATGAATGATATCATTTCATGAGGTGCTAGTATGTTATACATGTGAACAGTAATTGTGTTACCCATTTGATAGAAGTGTGTATTGGTGTAGATATAAAAATTATAATAAAAACTCCCATGTCTATTTAGGATAGTGATTTTTAATATAATAATTTAATAGGAATAATTTAATTTGATAAAAATAGGAATGCATATAGAATAACATTACATATTTTTCAAGTAAATCTTTTTTGTTTGCAACAATGGGATTCTATGGTTAGATTTATACCAAAATTCAGGCTTATACAATGAGATTAAAGATTTTTGGAGTTTAATTTCTAATTTTTTTGAAGAGAAAAAGGGCTTTATAGGTGTGAGGAACTAAGGAGGTTGAGTGCCTTTTTATATTATAGTGGGAGTGGAATTCTTGTAAATATAAATACTTAAACAATATTGGAATGTCATATGTATATCAATTTCATAAAAAATGAAAAATAATGGGTCAAATTGAATGTAAGGTCTATCCATAATCACAAAGTATAAAAGTAAAATCATTTTTCATTTTTTTCAATATTTTTTATTTATCATAATTTGTTTTCATTTTTTTCATTTAGGTTTATTATTTTCATACCTATATAGTTCATCGATTAAGACTAAAATAATGTGATAATTATTAGGGAATTTATAACCAAAAATTTTAAAATATCACATATAATTTATAAAATATTCCTATTG
The DNA here is from genome assembly GCA_963277665.1 of Viscum album. Lineage (NCBI taxonomy): Eukaryota > Viridiplantae > Streptophyta > Magnoliopsida > Santalales > Viscaceae > Viscum > Viscum album. Next base: position 1,158,120,231 of record OY728145.1, read on the forward strand.
GACTCACCTATTTTGATAATCGCATAACATGTTTAAATATTGATCATGATATATTAAATCATTTGATAACTCTTTTTAATCTATATTTATAATTATTTTATCCTGAATAATGTATACTCTTAGTCTCATGACTTTGCTGCATCATCTTACAGTTTATATTTATCTAAATATAAGTTCATTGTTAAAGGCTACTGGTAAGAGTCTTCTGTTCAAGGTCACCATTATAGCTCACTATTACTCTAGGTCACTGATCCTAGAAGGTTACTTTTGAAGATCTACTATCACTAATATAGGATACCAGTACAAGGTTACTGTCACAACTCTACCATTGATCTTCTTATCAAAGCTCACAGACAAAGACTCACCATCATAAGGTCCCTGCTGTGACAAGGCTTCTGTTAGAAGTTCACTGTCAGACTCTTTCTCAAGTCTCCTGTTGAGAACTTCACTATTCAAGTCTAAAGTTGAACATGTCTACCGTTAGTAGAAGGATGCCACTAGAAAATACATACTGTCAGGATAGTTGACTATTGTTCAAAGTCTACTGATGGAAATATTCCACTGTTAATGAAATTACCTGTGGAGATAAGTCTACTGGTGGAAAGGTCACTATTGCAATAGTCTGCTGTTACAGACCTACTAATGAAGTTCACTGATGAGGAGCTACTGTTACATAGAGTAAAATCTATTGTTACAAGACATCCATTGACACAAAGTCCACCGTTACAAGCCTACAGACAAAGATCCTACCGATGAAGCCCATAGTTGAATAGCCTACCGATGAAGTCCACAGTTGTAGAGACTACCGTTGATGTCTACCGTGTGACATGCATCTGCTACCAGCCTAATGATATTCTATTATCTATTTTACCAATTTTCATTATACTATCATAACGGTCATGTCTGGAAAAGTTAACGCACCTGACATTATTTAATATTATTGCAGGCATATCAGGAGATAGTACGAGGTACGAGAAAGACAACACATGGTTGAAACATTTCTCTTGTCAGCCCCTACTGAACCAAATGAGAAGAAGCAGAGCTAGAAAAATGTATATATATATATATATGAGTATATATAGACATAAAAAATATGTGCATGGAAATATTGAAGATACACAGAACACTCATAAGATAGAAACATCCACAATCCAAAGAATAAAACCCAAGCACTCATTCTGAAGAATAGATATCTTCACGAAGATCTACTGAAGGAACTTTTTTAAAGCTGTAGTGGTGTCTTGCAAAGAGATTCAAACTCAAGAATCTGATCATCTCTACATCTGGAATCCAGAACATGGAAGTTGGGACACTCGGTTTTGGATGCAACTTACAGACAAGGACCAAAACTACATTTCCTTCATTCCAATGAGTCCAGAGCTGATCTTCCAACACAACTGAGCATTCTAAACTCATCCCTAATATATTTAGCTCTACTGTGTTTAAATACTTTACATTTGTGAGAAGTGTGTATATTTTACACACATTGACTCTTGTTCTTGAACTGAGGGATACAGAAAATCGCCATACCAAACTCTCTTTACATTTTTTCCCACGCATAACCGTGGAAGAAGCCTGGTGTGGCTTGGTAGTTAAATTTTTCCCATGTATAAATGTGGTAGTGGTTGCAAAACCTGGACAGTTTGTGAAAATAGTTGTAAAGACTGATACAGGCTGTGTATCACTCTTTAATATAAGTTCTTGGTGGCAGGTGATCACTAAGGGTAGAGAAATAGGTCTTGACTTAAGACTAAACCTATTGTTTAAATTGTTGTGTTCATCTTTCATTTAATCTATTTTACATTTATCTGCTGTTTGTATTTGGAAAGACAGAAATCTGTTTTTACATTCACTCTGATAGCTAGTTCTGGTTAGTGTGTATATCTGATTTGTTTAGTAAACTTATTTCAAAAGTCGAATTAGTTCTCATACTGATTCAACTAAGGAGTAATCAACCTTTGAGAAACCTTCTGAACAATAAGTCACTTATATCTATACTGCCTTAATTGACTGGGCTGTTTTAATTTGGGGGATTTTAATCGTAAAAGTTTATAACAGAAATTTTAATTGGAACTCAATTCACATCCCTCTTGAGCATCCACTCTGACCAATATTTGGTATCAGAGGATAACATTCTTATTTATAAAAAGGTTTCAAACCCTCTGTTTTTAAAACTGTGATTTTAGTTTTATACTAAAGATCTTAAATTTCTATTAGTTTTAAATTTTATCTATTTAATATATTTTATAAAATATAGTGATGGAAAATAGACTAAAAGGTGCTGCTACTAACAGGCCACCTTTCTTTAATGGTGTAAATTATGTTCAATGGAAAATTAAAAAGAAAATTCCATTGGAAAGTATTGGTTTTGATATTTGGTATGCTATAGAATCAGAATATGAGATCTCCAAAACTTCTAGATCTACTTGGGATGATGCTATAAAGTCTGACTATAACTGTAATTATAAATCTATGAATTCCCTTTACTTCTCTTTAGGATATTAGGAATTTAACCGAATTTCTGTATGTAAAATAGCTCATCAAATCTGGGACACCTTGGCAGTTTCTCATGAAGGAACAACCAACATGAATAAATGAGATTAAATACTTATACTATTAATTATGATTATTTTAAGATGATACATGATGAACCCATTTCTAACATATACCATAGGTTTCATGAGATTGTCAACACCATGAGTTCACTGGGAAAAGTTCTTCCATAGATGGAGCAGATCATGAGAATATTGAGATGTTTTCCAGACAGATGGAGAGGCACTTCTATGTCTATCCGAGAGTCATGTGACATCAGCATGCTACCTGTTAAGGAGTTTATTGGTAAATTAATGATGTATGAACAAGAACAGAAGGGGAACAAAGAAGAAGATGATGAACCCAAGAGAAAATCTGTCGAATTCATGTCAACTACTTCAAAGAGCAAAGACAAGGAGAAAATACATATACCTACTGAAAGTTCAACCAGTGAAGATTTAGATTCAGATAGTGATGAAGAAATAACTTAAATAGACAGTAGATTTATGAAGTTCTATATGTAGAAGATGATTTTTAGAATACCAAACTACATGGGTAAGTATGATCAACAAGGTAAATGGAAGAACGATTGGAAAAAAATCTGATAAGTAAGATGATATAGTCTGTTATGAATGCAAGAGGAATGGACACATCAAGGCTGACTGTCTGAAGATAAAATTCAAAAAGACATATGATTATAAGAACAAGAAGTACAAGAAATCCATGAAAAAAACCTGGAGTGCATCAGAAGACAGCACAAGTGAATCAGAAGCTACTGATTGTTAAATTAATCATGCCAACATGTGCTTCATGACTAACATATCTGAGGTACATGTTTCCCCTTTTCTAAATGATTATTATTCTGTAAATAAAAGTGATTCATATGATGATGAAAATATATCTAAGGATGAACTGTTCGAATATTGCAAGATGCTGGAAGATACCTGCAATGAACTAAAAGATAAATATAAATCTTTGAAGAAACAGCACGCCTCGACTAGTAATGTTAAAACAGATCTAAGTGTAGAAAAATAAAATTATGCTCAACTGTTGAAAAAAAACACTCAACTCAAATTATCTAATGAAAAATTAAGAAAGGATATTTAGAAGTTAACTTCTGGTTGGGATACCTTGACACAGTTTCTAGAAAAACATATTGCTCCGAAATATACAACAGGACTAGGATATCATCCTAGACAGAGACAAATTAGCAAAACCAAATTTGTTCCAAAATCTGGACATTTCACTGCTAGTTCTGGACTATCTTTTGAGAAACAATTTTCTAAAGTACCTAAGAATGTATTTATGTCTCAAAATATGTTTGTTAATTTTAGAAAACCTATAAAGAAAATATGGGTTCCCAAATTTTTATTGGCTAACCTTTCTGGACCCAAGAAGATCTAGGTACCTAAATTACCCCTTGTTTAATCTGTTTTGCATGGAATTTGTTTAAATAGTTCCTATAATACTCTATGGTACATGGATAGTGGATTTTCAAGACATATGATAGGATAATATTCTTGCTTCAAGAGTCTAATAAAAATTTGATGGTGGGCATGTCACCTTTGGTGACAATGCAAAAGGAAAAATCATTGGCTTAGGCCAGATTGGTACCCCTGATACAATATTAATTTCAAAAGTACTTTTTGTTGATCAATTAAATTTCAATTTACTTAGCATATATCAGTTATGTGATGATGGATTTAGTGTTAAATTTTAAAATGATGCATTCCATGTTTTTAATTCCAAAAATTATTTAGTTTTCACTACATGTAGAAATGAGAATGTATATGCTGTTGATTTAAATTCCTTAGCCAAACAAAATGTTGGCTGCTTAAATTCTCTTCATAAAGAGTGTTGGTTCTGGCACAGAAGGTTAGGACAATGTAATGTGCACTCACTTAGAAATCTATCTAAGAAATGTTTATTTAGAGACTTACCTAAATTAGAATTCCCAATTGATAAAGTGTGTAATCCCTATCAAAAGGGAAAACAACAAAATTTTTCTTTCAAACCAAAGAAATAAGTGTCAACTTCTCAACCACATGAGTTGGTTCACATGGATTTGTTTGGACCATCAAGAGTTTCAACTTTAAATGGGAAGCACTATGTTTATGTTCTTGTAGATGACTTCTCTAGATATACTTGGGTATATTTTCTAGCTCACAAAAGTGAATCTTGTTCTTACTTTATTAAATATTCCAAGTCTGTAGAAAACCTTAGTGGACATAGAATTAAGTCCCTGAGAAGTGATCATGGATGTTAGTTTGAGAATCATGAGTTTGAATCTTACTGCTCACACAAGGGATATAGTCACAATTTCTCTGCCCCTAGGACACCTCAAAAATATGGAGTCGTAGAATGAAGATATAGGACCCTTCAAGAAATTTCAAGGACTATGATTAATGAGTATGACATACCTATTTATTTTTGGGTTGAAGCTATATATATAGCTTGTTATGTTATCAATAGAGTTTTAATTAGACTTGTTCTAAAAAGGACCCCTTATGAACTTTGGAATAATAGGAAGCCTAAGGTTAATTACTTTTGAGTTTTTGGTTGCAAAGTTTTTACTCTTAATACTAAAGATAATCATGAAAAATTTTCTCCCAAAAGTGATGAAGGAATTTTCCTGGGTTACTCTATCACAAGTAAAGCCTATAGAGTGTTCAATATGAAAACCAAATGTGTGGAAGAATTAGTTCCTGTCAAATTCGATGAGAATGATCCACATGAGCCTAAAACCTCTCGTGAAAATCTTGAGGAAGATTTGACAAATCTGAACATTAATGATAAGAATAGTGAATCCCCGGTAAAAGTATCCAGTTCTGTAAATTTTCCAGAATCCGCTCCTACCAATTCTGAACCAAAAGACAATAATGATGAATCTAGTTCAAACCTTCCTAGAGGTAATGGGACTCTCAATAATCATCCTCTAGATGCTGTTTTAGGTGATTTAAATAGAGGAACACAAACTAGAGCTTCTCTAAGAAACCAGGTTGAACATCAAGCTTTTCTTTCACAGCTCGAACCCAAAAATATTAATGATTCTATCAATGAAGAATTTTGGGTAATGGATATGAAAAAAAGTTAAATAAGTTCAAAAGAAATAATGTTTGGGAATTAGTGGGATGACCTAATGAAAATTTGAACATAGGCGCTAAATGGGTGTTTAGGAACAACGTTGATGAGTCTTGGAATATAGTTAGAAATAAAGCTAGGCTAGTTACACAAGGATACAACTATGAAGAAGGAATATACTATGAGGAAACCTTTGCAACTATAGCTAGACTAGAAGCTATTAGGATACTACTTTCTTATGTAGCTCATCTGAATTTCAAACTTTATCAAATGGATGTTAAAAGTTCTTTTCTAATTGGGTATATAGTTGAGGATGTATTTGTTGAAAAACATCCTAGTTTTAAAAATACCCATTTTTCCAATCATGTTTTTTATACTATCTAATGCTTTATATGGCTTAAAACAAGCTCCAAGAGCATGGTATGATAGGCTCAACTCTTTTCTTATTTTAAAAGGTTTTTCCAATGGGATAGTTGCTCCTACTCTTTTAATTAAATGGATTTATAAAGATTTTTTGAGAGTAAAAATTTATGTGGATGCTATTATTTTTGAATCTTCTAAAAATTCATTATGTACTGATTTTTCAAAAATGATGCAAAATGAGTTTGAAATGAGTTTAATGGGAGAACTCAAATTTTTCTTTGGATTTCAAATCATTCAAAATAAAAATATAATTGTTTTCAATCAAAGTAAATATATTAAGGATATTTTAAAACGTTTTTCTTTGGATGGTAGTAAAGGTAGTGACACACCTATGAGTACCACCTGTAAGTTGGATACTGATGAAGCTGGAGAACCAGTGGATCAAACCAACTATAGAGGTATGATAGAGAGTATACTCTATCTTACAGCTAGTAGACCTCACATAATGTTTAGTGTATGCATGTCTGCTCTCTTTCAAGCCAATCCAAAAGAGTCTCATTTAACTACTGTAAAAAGGATTTTTAAATATCTCAAACATACTCCCAATATAGAACTATTTTATCCAAAAGGACAATCATCTGATTTGTTGAGTTATTCTGATGCTGATTTTTCCGGTTGCAAGTTAGATAGAAAAAGAACCTCTGGGACATGTCACATTTTAGGCATGTCACTAGTATCTTGTTGTAGTAAGAATCAGAATTATGTTGCATTATCTACTGCTGAAGCTGAGTACATAGCTGCTGGTAGTTGTTGTGCTCAAATTATGTGGATGAAACACACTTTACTAGACTAAGGATATCAGTTCAAACAAGTCTCTATAAAGCATGAAAAAATAAGTGCTATTAACAATTCCAAAAATTCAGTATCTTGTTCTAGGACAAAGCATATTGATGTGAGACATCACTTTTTGAGGGATCATTATCAAAAGGATGATATCACTCTTGAATTCATTGGCACTGAACATCAATTGGATGATATATTCACAAATCATATGAATTATGATAGGTTAAATTACATCAAACATGAGTTAGGTATGATTAACTTTAGCATAGGAGACCTCACAGATAGACCTCACAGTTAGACCTCATAGATAGACCTCACAGTTAAACCTCACAGTTAGACCTCAGAGTTAGACCTCACAGTTAGACCTCACAGTTAGACCTCACAGTTTGACCTCACAGTTAGACCTCAAAGTTAAACCTCACAGTTAGACCTCACAGTTAGACCTCACAGTTAGAAATCACAGTTAATCCTCACAGATAGACCTCACAGTTAGACCTCACTGTTATACTTCATTGTTGCACCTCACCGATGTACCTCACCGGTATATCTCACTGTTGGATACCTCAATGTTTTTCTTTATTTTTGTGGGAATTCGAACCGTTTTTATTCCTATTTATTATTTCTATTTTATTTTGTTTTAATACCTAAATGATAAAACCAAATATGAAGAACATATCTCAATCTTCCTTCCTCTCTCAATCTCGAACCTTTCTCACGAAATTCCTAAACCCTAAACTTTCACTTAAACCCTCAAACCTCCTTCAATCTCCATGGATAGAACCAAGCGACCCCCAACTGTCAATGAGGATGCACCAAGGACAATGAGAACTCGAGCCAAATCCAATGGCACCAATAACACCCTGACAGGACCTGTCAACCCGCATTTGACCAAAAGAGAAATCTTTGCTAAGAATGAGTTAAGTGAAGAATGGATGTTTTCGAGCAAGTCATTAGTGCTGAAAGCACTATATGCCCAAGGATAGACCAAATGTTTTTCCAACAATAATGGACCGTACTACCCAAAGCTTGTGAAATAATTCTTTGAATATCTGAAGTTTGAAGAGGAAGATGATGTGCAAAAGTTAATATCCAGAGTCAATGGAAATGAAGTTAGCTTCTCATCTTCTGAGTGGGCTGCCTGTTTGAGAGTTCCCCATGAAGGAGTATATGATTACTACTCTGGAGTGGCTCTTCTAGATAGTGATGTTTTTGAGTATGAAAAAGCCTTGGAAGAACTGACCGGAAATGGAAAATAAAGGAATATCATTATAGTTGAGATGAATGGAGAACATAAGATTTTGTTCAAATTTATTCAGCAAGTAATTAGTCCCAGGAGAGGAGATTTTGCAGTACTGATGTACCAGGACATATTCCTGATGTACATACTAAATCATGGAAAGAATATTAAACTATGTAGGTTACTAATGGCACAATTGGCGGATATAACTAAAACAAGCTCAAAATCTAATGCCCTATTCTATGCCAAGCTTATTTCGGTAATGCTAAAGGTAAAGGGTGTGGCTGGAAATCAAGAAGAGATGATATTGGCCAAGAACAGTGTTTGTATCTCCATGGTCATTTTCAAATTAATGAAAATTAGCTGGAATCCCTGGAAGAAGGCATGGGTGAATGATGAAGGAAAGGTATATGAAAAGTTTGACCCAACTACACATCCATCTAGGCCAAAAGAAAACAAAGATCCAGGCCTGAAGCCTGATGAGCCAGAACCGGCTTATTTAGATGAAGAGGAGGATGTTGAAGGTGTTGTGGACCCTGAAAGAGAGAACACCCCCATTGACGATGGGAGTGATCCTGATTTTCCTCACTATCCTGTAAGTATAGTATCTTTCGAATCAGCTATCCCTCCAAAAGAACATCCAAGAAGAGAGACTGTTCTGAAAGACAGTGATACTGAGACCACTGAAGAAGAAGAAGCATATCAGAATATTGTCAAGGACACCTCTGAAGAGGATGAGGCAGAGGAATCTTGTGATGAGGATGAAGTAAAGGAGGCTTTTTCTGAATCTGATGATGAGGAAAATGAAGAAGAAGAGCTCAGTTTGAGCCCTCTGATAGATAATGTAGACAAGACAGTGTCTGATCAGGAATCAGGAGTGGCATCTACTACCATTGATATGGAAGTCACTGATGACTTAGTGAAGGCTATGACACAGCCCACTGGTGAACCAATAGTGCAAACTGTTGTTGAATCTACTGGAGTTGCAGAGGAGGCTGTGGAGTTACTTATAGGAGAAGAAGTATAGGATAACACTCAGGAGAGAGCTCTAATTGAGGGGGAGCATCTTGGTTTAGTTTCTGTGTTTCATGACATAGAAGGTTGGTCATCAGATCTAGGATACATGGTACTTGGACTCAATTATGGAGATTCTGATGAGGAAGACCAGCCTCAAAGGGATTCTGTTATCCTACCTGAAAGTATTCTAGTAGTTGTGCCTAACAATTTGGCAACTAAATAGGACCTTGCGTCCTTGAAGGCTGAAATGAAAGAGGCCTTATGAGAATTAGTGGTAGATTTGGAGAATAGCCTTGTTGAAAAGATGAGGAGTTTGGAGAAATATTTGGAGCTATCTCTAGGATGTGCTATGTCTAGTCCAGTGTCTAGTCTAGTGAAATAAATGTTGAATGAGGTTAAAGTATTCCATACTCAAATTGAATGCTGGACAGGATCTGTTGTTGCTCTGAGACTGTCGGTTGCTTTATTGAATTCCATGAGCAGTTCTCAAAACCATGTGAATGATGAGATTAGATATATCAAAGAGGTAGTAAAACAATTGGTGGACGTTTTTGAGGCTTTTAAGACATCAGTCATAGAGCACATGAATAGTCAGGATGCACTTGTTCAGAAGGTGACTGGTAATTTGACTCAGTCTTTCAAAGAGATCGTATCTTTTTCGATCAAACCCCTTCCCTCATCTAGCTCCTCTGAAAACGTTGACCAGATCAGAAATTTGATTCAGGAAGAGTTTGATAAGGCCAGTACCAGTGGAACCTCTGATTCTCAGGTAATTTCTACCACTAGGGAAGTAAAAATTTATGTTCGTGAACACTTGCAAGTAGCTACTACTACTCAGGAAGACATTAAAAATAAGTTAGATTCTTACTTCGATAAGATCTATACCAAACACCAAATGACCAACCACTTCAAGCTTTTGATAGATAATATGAAGCTGCCTCCAGTGAATGAGGCATTCAGGGAGCAGGTCAGCAAATTGAGAGAATTGACCCCTGCTCTGGATAAATTTTTGGAGAATAAATATTACTTTTTATCTGCTATAGAAAGAGGAGGAAGCATTATTATGGATTACAGAAACCTTCTTCTACCCTTTCTTCATTTGGATTGTACCCTTTTCATCATACCTCCTGCCTTACTTGCATCTCAAACCAGTGTTTCTTCCACGATGTCTCCTAGTGAAGCTATCAGATGCCTTACTCCACTGATCCCTCAGTGAGCTACCCACTACAGACCCACCAGAGCTTCTGTTGCTGCCCCTCTAGTCATTCCTGCAGCAATTCCTAAACTTGCTAATCCACCAGCTCATCCTCCGTCTTCTTCTCCCAAAGGGAAAGATCACTTGCCGGAGGCTAATGTGGATTGAGTCTGTTTATGTCTTTTGATAGGGACTATTTATTATTTTTTGGGTCATTTAATGTCCTTTCATTAATACAAGCTTTATCTGTTCTCTATATTTCTATTTCCTTTTTCTAATCACAAAGGGGGAGAAATATTGTGCTAATTCTAGACTAATCAAGTGATTGGGGAGAAATATGCTAATATACTAATATGATCCTATGTTTAATATTTTCTGCCTTTCTCCCTCATACCATGTACCAATATTTTCAGGTTTTACACTTATTAATCTCTGATTACTTGAGACATTTTTTATCTATGTTTAGTAACTGTATTATATATGATATCTATCTTTAATACATACTGGAATAATTTGTGATTATCAAAAAGGGGTAGATTGTTGGACTCACCTGTTTTGATATTCCCAAATCAGGTTTAAATATAGATCATTATATATTAAGTCATTTCCTAACTCTTTTTAATCTGTATTTATAATTATTTTATCCTAAAAAATGTATACTCTTAGTCTCATGACATTGCTACATCAGCTTATTGTTTACATTTATCTAAATATAATTTCACTGTTAAAGGCTACTGGTAAGATTCTTCTATTGAAGGTCAATGTTATAGCTCACTATTACTCTAGGTCACTGATCCTAGAAGGTCACTGTTGAAGATCTACTATCACTAATATAGTCTATCAGTACAAGGTTACTGTCACAAGTCTACCGTTGATCTGTTTATCAAAGATCACAGACAAAGAGTCACCATCACAAGGTCACTACTGTGACAAGGCTTCTATTGGAAGTTCACTGTCAGACGCTTTCTCTAGTCATCTGTTGAGAAATTCACCGTTCATGTCTACAGTTGTACATGTCTATCGTTAGTAGAAAGCTGCCGCTAGAAAATAACTATTGTCGAGATAGTTGACTATTGTTCAAAGTCTAATGATGGACATATTCCACTGTTAATGAAATTACCTGTTGAGATAAGTCTATTGGTGGAAAGGTCATTGTTGCAATAGTCTGATGTTACAGACCTACCGATGAAGTCCACTGATGAGGAGCTACTGTTACATTGAGTAACAGCTACTGTTACAATACATCCACTGACACAAAGTCCAAAGTTACAATCCTACAAACAAAGAACCTACAGATGAAGCCCACAGTTTAATAGCCTACTGATGAAGTCCATAGTTGTAGAGACTACTGTTGAAGTCTACCATGTGACATTCATCTGCTACCAGCCTAATGATATTCTATTATCTATTTTACCAATTTTCTTTATACTATCATAACAGTCATGTCTAGATAAGTTAATGCACCTGACATTATTTAATGTTATTTGAAGTCATATCAGGAGATAGTACGAGGTATGAGAAAGACCACACGTGGTTGAAACATTTCTCTTGTCGGACCCTGCTGAACCAAATGAGAAGAAACTGAGATGGAAAAATGTATATATGTATGAGTAGAGACAAACATAAAAAATATGTGTGTGGACATATTGAAGATACATAGAACACTCATAAGATAGAAACATACACAATTCTAAGAAGAACACTCAAGCACTCATTCTGAAGAATAGAGAGCTTCATGAAGATCTATTGAAAGAACCTTTTTAAAGCTGTAGTGATGTGCTGAAAAGAGCTTCAAACTCAAGAAGTTGATCATATCTACGTCTGGAAGTCAGAACCTAGAAGTTGCAACACTCTTTTTTAGAGGCAACTTGCAGAGAAGGACCAAAACTTCATTTCCTTCATTCCAACGAGTCCAGAGCTGATCATACTACACAGCAGAGCATTCTAAACTCATCTCTAATATATTTAGCTCTACTGTGTTTAAATACTTTACATTTGTGAGCAGTGTGTATATGTTACACACACTGACTCTTGTGCTTGAACTGAGGGTTACTGAAAATCCCCGTACCAAACTCTCTTTACTTTTGATTCCCATATATAACTATGGAAGAAGCCTGTTGTGGCTTGGTAGTTAAATTTTTCCCACGTATAACTATGGTAGAGGTTGTAAAGCCTGAACAGTTTGTGAAAAGTGTTGTAAAGCCTGATATAGGCTATGTATCACTCTTTAATATAATTTCTTGGTGGAAGGTTATCACCAAGTGTAGAGGACTAAGTCCTGACTTAAGACTGAACCTCTTGTTTAAATTGGTGTGTTCATCTTTCATTTACTCTAGTTTACATTTATCTGATGTTTTTATTTGAAAAGAAAGAAATTTATTTTTACATTCACTCTAATAGTTAGTTCTGGTTAGTCTTTATATCTGATTTGTTTAGTTAACATGTTTCAAAAGTCGAATTAGTTCTCATACTGATTCAACTGAGGAGTAATCAACCTTTGAGAAACTTGTTGAACAATAAGTCACTTATATCTCTACTGTCTTAATTGAGTAGGTTGTTTTAATTAGGGGGATTTTAATCCTAAAAGTTTTTAACAGAAATTTTAATTGGAACTCAATTCACCACCCTCTTGAGCATCCACTCCGACCAACAATAACTCCCATTTTTTAGGGAAATTAATTTCAATTGAAAAGAATGCACAGCACAAAAAAATACTTCAATCCTAACTCCTCTAACAATGTTTTTACTTTTTATGGGTCAATATGTAAATTATAAAATTTATATTAGAACATGAATTGAGTATATTTTTTTAGCGTGAAAAAAATTTTATGTGAATTTTTTACTAATTTGAAATCATTTAATTACATACAAATTATTTTAATTTAATTATTAACTAAATAATCCATGCATTGGTGTTTCTTAAGAATTTATTGTAATTTTATCAAATATAAAAATTAAATATGAAAAATTATCTTAAAATTAAATAATTCATATTCTAAAATAATTTGTATTACAAAAAATTTGTTGCTTTATCCCTACTCCAAAACTTTATAAGTGTTAAAGGCATAGAAGTTTCATTTTTTTTATTTTTTACTTTATCAATGTATTATATTGGTCACATCAATTGAATTTTTACTGTATAACACATAATAATCGATAAAAATGTGGTTATGGTAGAAATATATTCCTAAATTGGTAATTGGAAAAAATTTCATTCATTTATACATCTTATAATTTATGTTAAATCAATAAGTTAGCTTGTCATTACACAAATCACTCTAATTAATATTAACAGTTTTCACTCATCATTTATCCAAAAAAATTGATATTATTATAAAATATAGTTTATTACTAATTAAAAATAATTTTACCCTTTTAAAAAATTATGTTCTCATAATTGGGTGAAATTAATGTAAATTTTTGTCGTGCAGACGATGTGAGACATTGAGTTTTTAAACAGAAATATCCAAATGTTAAAAATGTTTCTATGTCCTATTTAATTTTGAAATTGAATACATTAACCCAAATTGTAATTATTTCTTAACAATTGAACTAAGTATAATTTAAATCCAAATTTATTTATAATTTATCTACATAAATAATTGATATGAAAAATATGTTTTCAATTAACATGTAATTTTTAACTATTCATAAAAAAATGAAACTACTTATTAAAATAAAAAAAATCACACAGTGTAAATTTTTATATTACAAATTTAAAAAATGTGGATTATTTTTTGATTTAATTTATATAAAAGTGTCGAAATTTATTTGTAAAAATACTATCCTTAAATAGCTGTACAACTATTTTTTAGAAAAATAATGTTTTTTATTCATAAAAATAGATTTATTTTTATAATATGATTATAAAATATATTATATTAATGTAAAAATATTTCTTAAACTTTTGTAAAAATAATAGATACGGTTTGTCACACATATCAATATAACATCTAGGTGATACCTTCTATAATAAATAACAATTGCAATAATATATTATTTTTCGGTGAGACGTGACCTTAAAAGTAACACAAATTTCAAAATATACAAGATGTTATGTGAAATGAAATATAAAATTGTTGTTGTGTATAAGTAAATCTACAACATTAAACGTTTTTCACTCTAGCTATCAAAAAATTTAAATAAATTTGAAATAATATATTTCAAAAAATCTCAGTATGTTACAATGGATGAGAAATCGAATTATGAGGGGATGTTATAACCATTACCCGCACATAACTATAAATGGGAAAACATTACCATGGATTTCATCCTTGTATACCTTAACAGATCAAAATGATTTAATTTTTTTAGGTAACAGATGATCAAAATGTGAAATCATTACATTTTATTTCAACTAAAGATGATTTCTATCTTGATAAACATACATTTTTATAATTTAAAGATGTTTTATGATTTTATAGACTACCATGTTTTATTTTATCTGATATTTATTGTGATTTTATGTTGTTCTCCTAGAGATTTATCCCAAAGGACAAAATTAAATAGTTGAGTATTCGTATTTTATATCATCCTCACACATATTGTTAGTTTGAGAAGATTATTTAAAATATATAGGACCTATTGAAAGAATTCATGTTAGATTTACATTGTGGGTTTGAATAAAATATTCCTTTAGAAAAAAATTTAATACAAATATATATTTCACATGACATTCAGTTAACCTCTTATGAAGCCCTATATTATCGGATGTAATAAACTCCCATATTATAGGATGAAATTGATGACTGAAATCTATTGCAACCATATCAAGTTGAAAAAATTATCAAAAATTTTGGATCCATTAAACACCCCCAACCATGATGCTACCATTTGTGAGTAATGTATTCCATTGAATCCCATTGGTATAAAAAAATGTAGTTACCTAATTTTAAAATAATGTTTTCAAACAATCTCATTTGATTATTTTACTTATCCACCTGTTAAACTTTTCTTATTAAATTATTTTATAACAACACTAGTATCATAATTATAAGAGTATTTATTATTCTTATCGTTAGACATTCACTTACACACACTTTCATCTATTAGATAGTGAATATATTTTTTCTATATACGATGAACTACTGCCTCATAAAATGAAGATTGTTAATATTTTCCTTTATCATATCTCATGCTTGACATTATGATTGAAACTCGGTTTATATCAGTTATATATGATATTTCTATATATATATTCTTATTTAATTATTTTATAACACATCCCCTAATACCATCCGTTTTGTTTAAATACAATTATATCATTAGTGTAATTGTGGGTTTCTGGTCCCTCAAAGCGATGTGATTCATTCACACTATACATAGAACATTTAAAATATTGTCGTCAATAAAAATATGTGACATAAAATATATTTATATTATATTCATGGAATAATTACATTTCTTAAAATATAATATATATCATTTTATTTATTATTCTCTCACACACTTAGAGAGTGATAACGTCATTTGTGGATGTGTGGACTACCACCTCCTAAACATGATGTGATTTCATTTTCATCCCAAGAATTACATATATATGTACATATGATTAAATAATATGGTATGTATGATATAATGATAATTATATAAATATATAATTCTACATTATTTCATTCCATAATGATTATTGAAAATTTCAACATTACTAATCCATATGTAAGGCCTACAGTCTCTGTGATTGTAAAATTGATCCATTTTTCATAACCACATTTAATGATTGTTTTTAAAAGTATAATTAATTTATAAATACTATAATTTTTTATTGATTATTATTCAGTGGATGTTATATAATGACCCCTTTCAATATATTTCACCAACCAAAGTTTTTTTTGAAACATGAAATGAATTTGGTCAAAAAAAACTGACATAAACACATTTTTTATGTTGTTTTTTAGATGATGGTAATAAGTGAAATAAAATTAATGATAAAAATGAAAAAATTTATTAAGTACGTAGATAATTTACATAAATTTATTATATATTTAGTTAATGTGAATTCACAGTAAAAAAACAACCTAAGGGATTTTTCTCAATTTAAATCCCATTGAGACTTTTTTGTTGTTATGCACATAGTTTCTTTTATATAGTGTGTGTACTATAAATTTTCATAAAATATCATGAATCTCATTAATATAATTATATTATAAATTTGATGATATTTTATTCCTTCATTATCCTTATGGTTTAAAATTATTTAATGTGGTATGGTACAATTTCAATGCTTAATTATCATTTTTCTAAAAAATGAAATTAAGGATCATTCAACGGTACTTCCATTGGAGAAAATTATACGACCATTGTTCTATAAAAATATTAATTTTTCTCTCATATGGTTATTCATGACCTTTTTCATGGATTAGTAACATTTTTCCCCTCCTTGGTACTCCAAATGTTTTAGAAATTTTTTTCAGAAAATATGCTGGTATTTCACTCTTTTGGGGGAGAAACTATATTCTTCTAAAAATCATGTATTATTAAATTTCTTTCAAAAATGATTATAAAAAAATTTATTAAATACGTTTTACCTCTTTTTTTCCAATTATTTCAATGGAATATTCATCCCACTTTCCAAAAAAGGCCTTTTCTTAGCTTTTTACCATGCAAAGGGAATATTCTTTTTTACATTATATAGAATGTAAATATTTACCAACCTCCATTCATTCAACGATTCCATTTCTGGTTAAAATGGTTAGTTCTTAAAAAAATGTTTTTTACATTTATTTTCAATGAAATTTTTTTCAAAAAAAAATTCAAAACAAAATGATATTTTCTATAATAATGTTTCTAAAAGATATTTTTATAATATATCAATTCATCAATGAAAACAACCCTTTATATCACTACAGTTGAGGAGTGTTTTATTGATACCATCCTTACCCTTTTTATAGAGGGTTTTTAATTGTTTAGTCATTTATAGTTTTTATATTCACAAGTTGATTCATTTTTTAAATCCTCTTGAAATATTCAATATCCAATGATCATAGAACTTCCATTAATTATCCCAATAATCTATCAGGGATATTACATTTCAATGTTTTTTAGGAACATCCATATAATTATATTGATTGTAAGAAATGTGAGTTCAGTTATTTACCATGTCATAATTATTATTCTCATTGATGATTTACAAATTCCTCTAAAATATTACCTTACTAAGAATTTAAGCTCAAAATTATTTTGATTCTTTCCCTAATTATCTAAGAATCGTACTAAGAATGATATGAAGGTTTTCAGTAGTTGGGATAATGTTATCCTGGATGTTATTTATTCATAATGAATGAATAAATATGTTGTAATTAGTGACTTAATTTATAATATGAGACTCATTTATGTATCAGGTTTTCCAAGACTACTAAACGTTTTGGTCCTTTGATATTTAATTTATTGTAATCTTGCCAATGTAATTGATAGTTGACACTGACTCCAGGATATCAGCAGTTGGAGTGATATAGTTGGTATCAACAAAATTGTTTAGAAACCTTGGGAACTATTTTTAGGAAAACATATATTAGATAATGTTACCCTAAGGTAGAATTTCAGGATAACTATAGAAGAAAACCAAAGAACTCTGGTAAATTATTTGATTAACTTGGTTTTCTATAAATACATATGTGTCTAGATACTACATGTGGATGTGGATCAGGTAGATATATACCTAGGATTAAAAAATCTGACAATGTGTGTTGAGCCTGACTCAATGTAACTTGGTACAAGTCAATTTATCTTATTGTGCACCTCATATGACACTCCTGGGAAATATGGTTCAGAAAATTCATATTTTATTTATAGACCATTATAAAGGATTTTGGCAATAAATAACAAAAGATAAAATTAAGGGGTTTTATATTGAAGAAAAATTTTATTATTTTGAAATCCATTAAATGATATTATGGGTAAAACCTAGACCATGGTAGGACTTATGTGGAAATAAATAGATGATGTATTTATGTATTAAGGATGTATTGGAGACATTAGTTAAAATGATATTTTGTACTTCATGAATCCATATTAGTTTTTCAATTAATTAGTATATAGATTGAATCAGAAAAAAAATGATGAAATTTTGTTTATCGAAATATATCAAGTAGGTATATATATGTAGTAAAATAATTCCTTAACATAATTAAAATTTTCTTCAAGAAAAATTGGTTTCCTAAAACCTTATTTTGTGTTTAGCTGATGGCTTCTAAATCATCAAAAATTTAAGGATTTAAGGCCCTCATAATTCAATTTATCATTAAATTATTTATTGATAAACCCAATCACTACCTATAAATATTTATTCCTTTCATCTAAGTATGTATCTCTACATCCCTCTAATGTTCTCTTACATAGACACCTACTTATATGTTTTTCCATGTGATGTTTGATAATCCCATTATATATATTCTATAGGATGATTTATGAACCATTATCATGTTTTTAGAATTTAAAAAATGAAATATTAAACAATCTATTAACTAGTTGGAGTCAAAATTGTGAGGATGCAATTTAATTAAGATGGGGAGAATATAACACACTAAAATTCTTAAGTAAGAACATTGTAGTTGATAGTGTGTGTGTGTGACACCTGACACCAAGTGCATATGGGAATATAATATTTGCATACTTTATTGTATAATTACAATTTAAAATAAATTTTATATATTTTAATGCATTCAACATTGTGTTAGAATGTGTTAGACGGATGAGTGACCATCTTCGATGGCATGTGTTACATGAATGAGTGAGTTTTATCAAACAAAAACATTTTACTAAAATATAATGACACAGAAAATAGATGTTAAATTAGTAGTTAAAAATAATTATTAATAACATATCAAAATTATGTTTTCAAAAAATATTATATGAATAAATTTGCTACAAATTAGTTTGAAATGAAGATGTGAAGGAATTTAATATAAAGTGAATATTTTCATAGAAAACTATTTTTATGCTCAGAATGTTTATTTACACAGATAAATTAAATTAATTACATTTATTGAGAGATATTTTTGTAATATATATATATATATATATATATTCAATAAAATATTTTGTATATTCATCCATTGGATTTAATATGCAAAACATAAAACAATCCTTATTTCACACATACTACCTATATTTTAATAAAGGAAATATTTCCACATATTAATGGAGACTCCATTTTATATATGAATTTTGACATGTATATTGATTTAATATGTCAAAATAAATTTTATCTTGTAAATCTATACATATTAAGTAGGTTAGGGGGGATTTTTTTTCATGAAACATTTCATTGTTTAATGAGTAGTTGAAATGCTAAATTTTAGGCCATAAATTCTTTGTAATATAATTCATTTATATATTTAATTAAATTTTTAATTGGTTTTAATGTCTTATTAGATAATATTTATATCAATTAATACAATTTCGTTAATTTAAATCAAATTAACTTTTAAATTGATTATCAAAACCTAGAAATCATTCAAATGTTTTACATATAAATAATACATTATCATCCTACCTATGGGGTGAATTCTAAATTAATTTCTATAAAATTCGTGTTTGAAATTTGGAAACGTGGATAATATATTTATAATCAGAATAGGATATTATATCTAATAAGAACAAATTTTTTATCAAATAGATCAGTGAATGTGATTATAATTAATTACAATGATTATGGTTAAAATAAGCTTAATAAGGGACTAAACCATAACAATGAGGCCCAAAATTACATATACACTTGTTCAATATCTATTGGTTATCCATATTTTGAACCTATGTTTCATTTATCTATTTGGATTCATTAAATGATCCACTTTCAACCTGGATAACATGGGAAGAATTATTTTTTAAAAATATTTCTAGAGGGACATTTCTCTTCCACTATAAATTACCACCACTTCTCCCTATTAATCTAACCTCTCAAATAACATAGATTTAGAAATGATCTTATATATATCATCCCAAAATCCTCCCAGTTTTCCATAATTCTCCCTTTGGGAATAAATCCTTCTAACGAAGCCCTTTGTTATACAGCGAAAGGAGTTACTTGATTTAAAGGTAATTTTTTCCAACGGTCTATTTTCTTTCATTTACTTATAAACCACAAAAAGTATTCTTATAAAATGATTTTATAAAAAGTAGTATTATATATATAATAGGTTATTTTAATTCAATGGTTTCTACCTACACATACACACACTAACGTCTAATTGTTGATGAACATATTGTTTCCCTGTTTGACGAACTACTGCCTCAAGAAATGTTGATTGTTCATTTTTCCTTTACCACCTCTTATGGTGGCCATTATTATGGATAATATTTTCATATATGTTATATATGATATTTATTATGTATTTATGTTTCATTAATACTTTTATAACACATAATATTATACATTACATTTTTTTTGTAAATACGAAACATTATGTGTGGAAGTGTGGACTACCTCTCCCTCAAATGGATGTGATTCATTCACACTATACATGGAAAATATAAAGGATGGTTTTAATTAAAAAAATTTGACATAAAAATATATATATTATATTTATGGAATAATTACCTTTTGTAAATATAATATTTATCATCTTCTTTACTAACCTTTCACACACTTAAAGGGTGATAACAGTGTTCATGAATGTGTGGACCACCGCCTCCTCGACATTATCACATTCTTTTTTCATCCCAATAAATATATATATAAGTATATATGATCAAATACTATGGTATTTCTGATATGATGAAAATTATGGAAATATATAATTTTACATACCTTCTTTCCAAAATGATCATTGAGAAATTGGAATGTTACTCATACGAAATTATGATATACCATCTTCATGATCGTAAAGTTGAATCATTTTTATAAACATATTGATTGACTATTTTTAAAAGTATAATTGATGTATAAATGTGATAATTATTTCATTATTATTGTTATATAGATTTTATAAAATGAAACCTCTCACGATAGTTAACCTACAAAAGTTTTTTTGACAGAGAAATCCAATTCAGTCAAAACAACCAATGTAAACATAATTGTTTATATGGTTGTATAAAACATGGAATTAAGTGAAATAAGGATGAAAGATGTTCTTAATAAAGTATATAATTAACATATGTTTACTATATATGATTTTAATTTAATTTCACTGAAATGTAAATGCAAGGTAAGAGATTTCGTCTCAATTTAGATCCCATTAAGACTTATTGTTGTTTTAGACCTAGTTTATTTTATATGGTGTATGTAATAAAATTATTTATGAATTATCATGAATATCCTTACTCTCATAATTTTATTACATTCATTAAATTTTATTCCTCCATGAGGCTTATGATTTAATATTTTTCAATGTGGTATGGGGAACTTTAGAATATTTAATGATTATTTTCTATAATAATAATTTCAATGTCCTTTCAATGGTATTTATATTATATGAAATTATATGAAAATTGTTCAATAAAAACATTAATTTTTTACATCTATTGTTATTCATGACCATTTTAAAAAATTAGTACCTTTTTTCCGGTCTTTGGTACTCAAAATGTTTTAGAGAATGTTATTCCAAAAACATGACATTATTTATCTCTTAAATCAGTGAACCTATTTCTTTCTAAAAAAAATTTTTAATGTGTTTTATAAAATGTTTCTAAAATTAACCACAATTATATGTTTTAACCTTTTTTTCTTTTCCCAATTTGTTTAATTGATTCATATTTTATCTTTCCAAATAAATTTTTTTTTTACATTTTTACTATGGACAAAAGGAATGAATTTTTTACCTTATAAAACATTTATGAATTTACCATTCATAATTACCTCAAAGATTCCATTTCATGATTTATTGGTTAATTTATAAAGAAAACGTTTTTAAAACTTATTTTCGAAGAAAAAATTTTTCAAATGGTTTTTCGAAACAAAATGATATTTTCTGGAAGAATATTTTTCAAAGTTATTTTTATAATATATTCATTTATCAACAAAACAACCCTTTATTTTATTGTACTTTGGGTATGTTTTATTGGTATTATCCTAGCCCTTCCTATAGATGTTTTTTATTGACTATGTCAAGGATAGTATTTATATTCACACCCATGATTCATTTTTTAAATCCCATTGAAATATTAAATCTATTATGATTAATTAATTTCCCCCAATTATCTATATAATCTATTATAGATATTTATATTCCCAAAATAATATTACATATTACATATAGTGTCTACATTGAAATTTATTTGATTATTTTTTGGAATATTGATAATTATTTATTCTTTATTCAATACGATTATTTGATAAGGAATATTATTTGTTATAACTATTCATTATAAGGAATGATTTTGACTTTTAAAACATGGGTGGGGATAGGTGACAGATATCCCTCAATGCATCATTAGTTTAATGGGATTACTTTGTTGTATAAATAATTTTGATGGGTTTTACCAAATAGTAAAATTTACATTTTGAAAGGTCTTGTTGGTAATGGTTTCCTGTACCTAAGAAACATGGCTTCCAATAATTAAGAATTCCACTAATTTAGATTCAATTATTATTTATCCATGATATTTTGCATCAAGGTATCTATTGATTCATTTAATTTTTAGTTCATTGATTAAATGGCATGTCTTTTAGTTTCTTTCCTTGCCATATTTATTTTTCCATTTCTAGTTATTTGAGTATAATTTAATTCTAGTCATTACATTTCTATAATTTATATGAACTTCCCTATTAGTATATTGATTATATTTCATGTTATTCATGTTATATAACATGTTATATTTATAATTCTCATTGATTAATTATTATTTCTGCTATATTTTTTCCTTAGAGATCTTTTGAGCTCACCCATATTATGTTTTATTCACTTTGAATCCAAGAAGAATACTAAAAATGATATGAAAAAATTTACCATATGGAATAAAGATGTCCTAAAAGTTATCAATTTAGAAATAGGAAATAAATATATATTTTAATTAGTGTATTCATTTTTATACAATAATCATTTTTGTATCTAGTTTTCCAAGACTAATAAATTCTTATGTCCTTTAGGACTTGATTCCTGGTTATCGTTTCAATGTAATTGATAGCGGACACCTACTTCATGAAATCTAGGGTCAGGGTGAAACACCATGTTCCATTAAAACACCTCTAAATTAGTGTTTTTGGGTCCTGATGATGCCAAGACACAATAGATCACCTGTTACATGTCCTGGGACAAAAACATTTCCAAAAAATTTATATTTTCCAAAAAAATCCTATTTTGATTAAGAAAAGAAATTAGTCAAAGGCTCATACCCCAAACGATAATATTCAAATACCTCATAAAATTGTACTTTAGTTGATAACATGATTTTTTACCATATCCTCACAATAAAACATATCACCCCCAAGAAGCCTTGGGGAAAATAGGAGAACATAATGTGACCAAATTTGGTTCTGAAATACCATTCAAATAGTTGAGTTAAGTTTCTAAAAGGTCACGGTAACTTCATCATCAGAATTACCTATTTAATCATGACCGTGGTATTCTAATGACTCTCTTGGCATGATTACTAACCTTAAAAAATTTTCAGTTAATCTTTTCATAAATATCCTTATACAACTACATTATTATCACTATATCCCAAAGATGTTACAAAATTTGTTTCGGACTGAGAGCATATGACAAAGGAGAGATATATCATGTTGAACTTTCTCTAGTCGACTACCCACAAAACACTTAGATTTGATGGGTGATAAAATGTGAAAACTAGACCAAGTTCTATTTAGATGAAAGAAGCATCATATTTTCCCTAAGAACCCTCATTGAATCCTATAACCTAATTTCGGTGATTTCTCTAGCTAAAAGATCTATTTATGGTTTCCTACATAGCACGAACATGGGTGAAAGCCTGGTCACACACAATAAGATTTCCACACCTTCAAAACATTTATATTGTGCTTGACTGGATTGTGTAGTTACCTCATATTCATTAATTGGATTCAAAGGGTAACATCAATTATGGTCCATCATAAGGAATTTACAGATGATATTACGGTACAATTCCAAAAATTCCACATTCCAAGAACATTGACTAAACCCAAAGAGGAAACCTCATGTTAATGAAGACAATGGGGAACATCTAATTCACATGAGTTTGTAAAAATAATTCATAAATAGGCCCAAATGGATCACTGGTAACTAACTATGACTCTGATGACAATCGCCCTTCATGATCACACTTTGATGAAGACCATATATAAATTCATACGGTTTTTAAATTTATTATAACATATAATTGATGCTCTCCCAGTATATATGGATGATTTCATGGTAGGGAACACAATCATCACTAAAAATGGAATACAGTAAGAGGATAATATGATTTACCTGATAAACTATATACACTTCTATCATATCCCATGTGATGTCCTCAATACGGTCCCCAACTAACCATACCCAACTATCAGATGGAATAAGGAGTCGTACCACTATAATTCAACCTATTTTAATAAAACTCAGTTGCACCTGTCGACACATCTCCATTAACTGATCATTATTCCATAACCACCCAAGGAATATTGTGATCACTCATGTAAAACCATTGAATTCTATCCTTATATAATGATCTTCACAATTATTTCAGAAATACAAAATCATATCATCGTCATTCTATCTTAGAAGCACCAACATAAAATGAAATATTCTTATCCATAGGGTAATTTTAAGCATGGTGAACCATTTCTCAATAGTCCATCATGGACTTGTTCCTTGTACATTGAAGGATGTATTTGACCTTAATTTACATGATTCTCCCCACCTTAATAGTGTCCTAGTCATTGATTATGAAAAGTGGAAACTCACTCTATGAAACATGATATGTCGACCACTATTGATAAGTTGTACACATGATTAGCACACTATAAGCAAGATTTAAACTAATATGGGAGGAATATTAATTTATAAAAAGTGTTTTAGGCCAAATTTACTTTAGTCATATGTGGTCCAATAATCTCATGTTATGTCCAAATGAGTCATAATATCATGTTTGAAAGTGAAAAATAACGGACCAGCATGTCAAAATCCCAAATTATTTGTATTATATCATTAATATCATTGAGAAAATTCATTTATTTCAACTCCCAAGTGACTAAACTCTAATAATGATAGGCTAATAAATCATAAAATCTCTAGTCTTTTGCTATTAACATAGAACTCAAATAGTTTTCCAACTGATTTAGCTACTTGATAGGTACCATGTGAATCAACCCAAACTACTTGAAGGTCATTCCAGAAAAAAAAACATCATCATGGAAGAGATACATAGTTATTTAATCACTATAATTCCTATTATTTATGTCCCATATTATATTTACAACACCGATTCGTATTGCACAATATTACTATTAACCTAGACGACAATTTAATGGGTCTTCCATCATTGAGAAAGAAGAAAATGATTATCGCATGTCTTACCAAGTGGTTCACCATTACATTAGAATTTTTATCCATTAGACATAACCATTAGTTGATTCATATTATGGTAATTGGGTTACAAAATTGAATGACCAATCATCAAACCTTAGGTTCATTCAAAGAATAAGAGTACTATTAGGGATATATGGCACAAAAAATAGTACCACACTCATCAAAAGAGTCACAATCATTTATCATGAGTTCATTGTTCTAAGGGTGCTAACTAAATTCTGTTAGACCCCTACTGAAAAATAAATAGTCAATCCTACTATGAGGTCACAATATAAAAGGAAACTAGGATTAAGGGTCTATCATTTAGGTTCAATCTGTAATATAATTGGCCTAAATGTAATTTCCACATTCATGTTTCAAGGTAACTACTCAAGAAAACATTTAAAAATGTTTTCAACTACCCTAAAATTGAGTTCATGTCTAAAACACCACATAATTTTCCCTGTATGTCATTACCATATTTTTTATTGAATTCATTAGACATTTTGAAGGTTCAAATTAACTTCAAGTTCTTGTTTGATGAAAAATTTATACATGGTAATTTATTCAGAAAATGCCAATAGGAAAAATTAATATTTGTTCAGAATTCCTTTTTAAACATTATTCATTTTACAAACGTCCCATCATAATTATTCTATTCACTGCATAAGCCACATACAAAATTCATTCATTAATTTATATGAAATCCCAATTGAATAGTTAAAGAAAATGTAACTTGAAAACTATAAAGAATAACAATTTATGTTGATATTGGAAATTTTTTAAATAATTCCTTGTATATTTATTGCCCCAAAAAATAAGAGGCCTTTTATTAGTTAAACAGGAACTAGTCATGTAGGATGCCACTATACGTTCATATTTATGCAAAATATAAATGGTTTTAGAAAGTTTAAATAACCATTCCTATATAGTATAATCATAACCCCATTGGGTGTGATACTATGGATTAAAAAGATGAGGAAACCTTAAAGGGTAACAATCAAGTCATTTTGGGTTTATAAAAATGCAACCCCATTTTATTTGAAACATTATAATTTTTAAAACACCCTTAACGAGTTTATCACCTAAGCCCAAGAATCATGACTAACCAAGGATAGTAAAAAAAAAATCTATCTCATAAAAACATTCCCCAACTATCCTACATGGGTACAATTATTAATTTAGGAAATATATCCATATGGGATGTCATTTGATAGGGATAGATTTACAAACCATTATAACGGAAACCAATTATCTATTAAGAAAAACAAAATTGAAAAAAATTGTATTTATTGAGTAGTCATTAAGTATATAATGATCATATAAGATGAATTTTCTATGTGGGTCTCCAATTATGAAATAATATTGCACCAATACACTTTACAGGTTGTAGGAAGGTTCCCATTTAACCATAACCAATTTATTTATGATAAAAAAAATTCATCATCTTTAACCTTTATAAAATAGTGAATATTTATATAATGAACATCTTAAATGGTTCCATTATATCGATTATCATTTTTTCCAATTTATAAATCTCCCCTACACATTAAAAAATGAAAATTGTTTCACATGTAATCGCAACTAATATTTTTTAAACCCATGAAACTAATAGTTCAAGGATTAAATATATCAGGATTGGTTAGTTGTGGTGTCATCATCAAAATATATAGGAAAAAACCATTTAGTTTGATGTTGTATCATTAATAACAAATTGTCTATTTTAAAACAATATCTAAGATTTATAATCTAATCAATCATTATAGGTTGACAAGGTAATAAGCACAATCACATGGAATATAAAGGTACGGAATGATAAATAAATCATAGAAGCATGTTGTTCATGTAAATGAACAAAATAAATTACAAATTAGGTTATAAAATATAAAGGCTAATAAATTACCTATGAATACATTAAAAAAAGGAAATTATTAAAATTCCTAACATAGAGCATAAAAATTATTACTAATAAATCATGAAAGGAATATTTAAAAATATGAAACAACGTAGAATTAAATCTAATTGGAATAAAATATTCTTGGCATGTGAACCCATATGTTTCTATATTGAATAATGTAATTATAATTTCTTTCCATACCATGCTAAGGGTGAAATAATATAAATCTCATAATTCTATAAGAAATGAAAATTACTCCAATCATTGAATGTGAAATCATAACACATTGTAATAACAAAAAATATGAAAAAATCACATCTGTGGAACATTGGTTTGTTCACCATATATGTATTGATAAATCTAAGGCTTGGATATTTACCTAGTGCCGACTATAATGGAATGAACCCACCTGGAACATTATGTTTCCATATTCTAGTGTTTGGGGTGTCTTGGACACCACCGGTGAGTCATGAGGGTGTTAGTGACGGAGAGAGGGTGTCATCGTGGTGTCACTTATTGGTGCCACTGATCGGTCTCATCGATTAGTGTATCATTGATTAGTGTCTCACTAATAGGTTTCTCCCTAACCAGTCTCATTGATCGACGTCACTCCCAAATGGTTCCACTATGGGGTGTCGGGTATCCTGTCCAGCTCCCTCTTGAAACAACCTTTTTGATGTAAAAGTGTTTTAGAACCTATTTTAATGTGATTTGTGTCCATTTTAAATCCAATAAGTGATATCTCAAAATCTCTTAAGAGTGTGGTGACCCTTGAATTTACAAAATTTTTGGAATTTTCAATCTGTTCCACAACATTTTCCATATTTCTAGTTACACCGATGTTATGAATTTTTTCATCTTAAATATAACATATAAAATCATAGTTGTCTGCTGGTCTATATCACTATCTTCAAGGGAATTATTACATCTCAATTAATTCTAACATGTTAAAACTCCAGGACATGTAGTCAAACCATCATCCACTTTTCAAGCACTTCATGATTTCAAATCTCGTAACTCTAGGATCATGACTTTTATCACATTGAGATATTCTTCTTCTTTGGTTTATTTTATTTCCCTTGGTGTGCTTGGAGTCCCTCTTCTGAAGACTATAATAACACATTATTTACATACATTGATATTACTTAATAAACGAAGTATATTTATTACAAAATATAAAAAACCATGATTGGACTGTATAGGTATATTTTCTTCAAAAACTAGAAAACATAAACAACTTTTTTATAAAACATCTATATTTTCTCTCGTTTATTTCATCATAACTAGAATCCTTTATGGAATGCCAAACGTAATACCCTTATTAATTTCCTAGGGAAAATAAACATATAAAAGGGTGAGATCAAACACTCATTATGGGAAAAAAAGAAATATTAATCATATTATTTTCATAAGAACATAACTTTTGAAAATCTTATCTTATATATAAAAGAAAACAATATCATGTTAGGGGATGAATCATAAAATTTAAATGCAATACCAATAGTAATAACATTAGAAAATAAATTTTATGAAATACACACATAATCATATAAAATCATTTTATATTAGTCAAGCCTCATTTACAAGACCATCATTGCAGAAAAACACCATTATAAAACCGAGTTCACTCCTCGTTCCATCCATGTATCACTAAAAAAGATTTATTTGTCATTTTATCCATTCTTATCTCATGATATATAAATCATTAACCAATTCCTTGTAGGGAGATATAGATATCATCCATCTAATAATGAAACCATTCTTACATGTTCCATAAAATCATAAAAACATTCACCATAGCATGACCCATGAAATCAAATGGGTTTCTTAAACAACATTCCATTAAATTTTAAATAAAACAAATGGATTTCCTAAATAACATCCCATAATAAACACAATAATATAATAGTAATAAAATTTATAGAAACATAAGCCTATGTAATTTTAGATGGAAAATAACTTTGATAAAAACACTTGATCTTCATTCCTATGGATAATATCCTTTCTTCTTCAAAAATGTTTTCTTTTTTCAAAATGTCATGAAATTTTAATGGAAGATAATTTAGTTGTAAATAAAAATATAAAATTGTAGAGGAAGCTTCATGGAAATATGGTGTTATGAAGATTTATAAACCCATTCATGCCATATATGTTAAAAAACATTCTCCTTGTATTTTTCCAGAAAAGTCCAAAAGTACCTCATATGGTAAACAAACGAAAGATTCCATACAAACCATCTAGTAAAAGTAAAAATGGGTAAAAATGACTTTAATCATACATGAAATTATATTAATCATTTTGTGAGAGTATTTCTAGAAAACATTGACATGGATGATAAATATATCCCCAATAGATACTTACCAATAAACAATCTTGAATAAAATGAGATTGGAAAATTTATTCCTTACCTTAGGTATGATATAATTCATATATAATTGATCCTCCTTTTTGATGATTTAAATAATGTTACTAATTTATTCCAAAATCATAATAATTTTAATGAAAAATATTTTGTTCATATTTTCAACAGTTTTTTAGTAACATTTCATTGTTACTCGTTATTCGTGTGTTAACTGGTTCATGTTCTTATGCATGTTTTGTTAGATATGTTCATATTACTATTTTTAGGATTTAGTTATATCATTTATATAATGGTATTAGTAAAATATATATCATATTTACTAATTCCATTCATTTATATAATCATACTCTAATGAAGATTATGTAGAAAGAATCACATCACACCGTGGATACGGTAAGTCGTACATACGCATGAGAGACAATAGAATTTTTATAATTGATGGATGGTATTGAAGTAGATGTTGTATGATATCTCAAAATTATTATCTTGTTATAATAATATTCTATATTTATTCTTTCCACCATTATACCGATCCAAGTGAGGTGGTGGTGAAAAAACATATTACACAACGACATGGAGACGGTAAGTCATACGTACGCACGCACGGTGATTTCGTATTTATAGTATGGATAGAAGGTGAAATAAGATTGTTTTATATTTATAATAACATATAAGTATATCTGTGATATTTATTTTAATATTTTATAATGAAACAACCAAATAAGAGTTTGTATACGAAGAAATAAATTTGAAATAATTAGTAGAAGATATTACCTCTTCCTTGACGTGCCTCCTTTATGTTTTCTCTCCGGTCACTAGAGTTGGTCTTTTGAGAGGACCGGAACCTAGAGAATGTATTTAGGGAATTTAATAAAGAAATGGTTAGGGGTATTGCGAGTTTTTAGGCTCAAATGGAGTGAAGATGAGAGGGAGGAGGATCCCTTTTATAAAAGAGGAGAGGGGAACTTTATGAAACTCTCAAAATATTAATTTATTATAACTATAATTTCGATTAAAAATTGTCCAAAACTTATTTAATTTGAATATAAGATGATTTTAGTTCTGATACCCATAATCCAATAATGTTTATACATGTTGTGAAGATATATGTATCCTTATCTGTTTGGTTTAATCAATATTTTACCCTCTTTAATCTTACCGTGATATCATGTTATTTATAGATTTTGGATTAATGTAATTACCATATCATGTCAAACGACCAAGAAAATTATTTATGACATATTTGGACTTATATTAACTATTTAGTTGTATATTAGATTATATATAATTTAATATCATTTAGTAAAAAATTTTATGTTTTAAGTTATGAATTTTGTCAATTTTGGACAGCAATCATACTTGACTATTTTTGTAATTCATAACAACCTGATTCCTTCAATCCAAAGGCAATAAATCAGCTGTAATATGAGAATTTAGACAAAAAAATTCTTGTATGGAATAAAAATGTAAAAATTATATTTATTTTAATATTTTTAAATTCATTTATTTGAATATTTCATTAATGAGGTAACCACTACATCATAATCGTATCATAAATAAATACATTTTTCTAATGTCTAAAACTAATAAATTAAAAATGATAATATAATAAATATTTTTTACTTTACAATTAATATTAATAGATATAGTGACCAGTTATATTACAATATATTAAAATCTTTTTTGTAAAATATACATGTTTAGGTTATAATTATCTTTACTTTAAATTAATTATTATGAAATGTTACTTTCACATCCAAGTGAAACATTGGGGTCCCAAAATCATCCCAAGGATTCATATGGTTGGAAATATACCATGAAATAGGAATAACAATCATTTTAGGGAATATTTATAATATTAAATTATTATTTGTTTACACTTATTTACCAGATTTACCCTTTAACCATGGTAAATAAAAATAATTACTCAAGACACTATTCATGATTTCCAAAAATAAAAGATAAATATTCACCCAATTTGTACCATCAAATTCCAAATATGGAATCCATTTTTCAAAATTGAAAACAAAGAAGTTGCAGTAATTAATTTAAAATTAATGTCATTGTTGAAATAAGAAAACTAGTTTCAAAAGTTAAAACATTCGAAAATATTAAAATGTTTTTACCTATGAATTAAATGTAAAATTACTGATAATGACATAAATTATATTGAATGGAAAAAATATATTCTATTTATTCTGTAAAAGAAATAAATATTATAATTTAAACATATAAATTGTCTCGTTAAAAAAATAATATTTAAAATTTAGTGTATTTTCACTATTCATCAAAACTTGAATGTTATCAGAAATTTATCCAAATTAACTCTTAATATACCTATTCAAAATAAAATGTTTATTTTGTCATATATAAATTATTAATATGTCACAATTTTAATTTAAAATGGTTTCTCCATTCAATGGTGTAAAAATTAACCTTTAAAAAAAGGTTCTTAGACACAAAATAGGGTTATATTTATAACCTATGACTAAAATATTCATTGGATGAATATCAAAAATATTTTTATTAAGTATATAACACATATATATCTCATTAGTTTCCTTACCAAAAGTAATTCACTCAAGAAAAAAAATATTTAATTGATTTATATTTTACATAAATAACTGATTGGCAAAGAATACATAATTCATTTTCATAAGTTTGTTATAATTATAACCGATAACAAAACGGCTAAGCTATAATATTAATTTTATATTAAGGGAACTTGGTGGTTCGTTTAGACTCAAAATTTTGTGCAAATAAAGATACTAAATAAAAAATTATTTAAAGAAAATATTTCATAAAAACATCTGGGTGTTACATTCTACCCCCCCCCCAAACTCAATTTCTCCCTAAACATTTGTCGCATGGTAACAAAAAAATGAGTATTAATCTCCCTCATCATATCCTCAAGGTCCCGTGAAGCTTCTTAAAATTTTTGGTTCTTCTATAAGACATTAAACAAGAAAGTGGTCTTGTTTCATAGAACCTTTTCGCAACAATCTAGAATCTTGATCCGTTATTCTTCATAAGAAATATATTTCTCCAGCAAAACGACTTCTGATCTTAATACATGTGAAGTATCGGGTATGTCCTATCTTAGGAGAGATATATAGAATAGATCGTGATCTTGTGAGAGATTCGGTGTAAGCGCAAATCTATAATCTTCCTTTCAAACACGATCTATAATTTCAAAAGGACCGATATGCCTTGTGCACAGCTTTTCCTTCTTTAAAAGTCTCAATACTCCCTTCTAGGGATATATTCTTAAGAATGCCTTATCACTGACTTCAATGTCTAGGTTATTTCTTCAGTTTTCAGTATAAATTTTTTGTCGACTTTGAGCTTCTCCTATGTGTTGTAGAATAGATCTAACATTTTCTACAATTTAATCAACAAGATCAGGTCCTAATAGATTTCCTTCCCCA
Source organism: Viscum album (assembly GCA_963277665.1). NCBI lineage: Eukaryota > Viridiplantae > Streptophyta > Magnoliopsida > Santalales > Viscaceae > Viscum > Viscum album. The sequence continues at coordinate 1,158,153,608 of OY728145.1, forward strand.
ACTTCATTACAACAAGGTGGAGTTCTGAACTTCTTTCCATAGAGGGATTTATAAGGATCCATCTGAATACTGGAGTGAAATCTATTACTGTAATAAAATTCCACCAATGGTAAGTGTTTATCCCAACCAACTATGAAATCTATAGAGCAAGCTCTTAACATGTCTTCTAGATATTCAATTTTCCTCTACGACTAACCATCTATCTAAGGATGGTAAGCAGTGCTGAAACATAACTCTATATATATAGTATACTGAGGACATCATCAAAACATCAAGATAAACCTTTGATCCCAATCATATATAATGGAAATTGGTACTCCATTCAATCTTACAACTTACTTTACATATATCCTGGAATTCTGATCAAGATATAAATTCTCTCTAAAAGTAATGAAGTGTGAGGACTTCATAAGTTGATCAACTATAACCCAGATAGAATTATTTCCTTTGTATGTTTTGGGATGTCTAATGAAAAGTCCATAGTGATGTTTTCCCATTTCTATTATAGTATTGGTAATGGTTGTAACATCCCCTTAGACTTCTGTCTCTCAACCTTATCTTGCTAGAAAAAATCCTTGAGAGACATATTTTCCGAGATCTGTTTTCATGTCATCCCACAAGAAGTACTCTATCAGGTGCATGTACATCATTTTTCTTCTAGTGTGAATAGATAATGATGAACTATGAGCCTCATCTAATATCACCTTCATTAATTCTAGTATGATAGGAATACAAACCCAGTTTCTACACCTTATTATTACATTACAATCAAGGCTGAATTCAATAACATTTCTCACCTTCTCTTGTAACACTATATATTCTTTCTCTTCCACTTTAATCCCCACTTGTATAGATGGTTGAACAATCATTTGAGAAAGATAATATTTTTCCCCTAAAATTAATATTTCATGTTACATCCTTTACAAATCCATAAATATAGGATCTTTTGTGATCCTCATCATGGATAGGCTAGAGTTGTCTTTTTGACTCAAAGCATTTGCCACCTTGTTCACTTTCCCATGGTGGCAATTTATTGAGTAGTAATAATCTTAAATAAACTCCGAACATCTTCATTAGCACATATTCTGCTATTTTTGTGAGAAAATATACTTTAAACTTTTGTGATTAGTATAAATATCACACCTTTCACCATAAAGATAATTCCTCTGTGTCTTTAATTCTATGATTACCACAGCTAACTCCAAATAATTATTTGGGTAATTTTTCTCATTATTTTTCAATTTATGTGAGGCATAAGCTATCACCATATCTTTTTTCATGAGAACTCATCTCAACACCTTCTTGGAGGCATCGTTATAGATCAAAAACATTTCCCTACTACAAGGTAGTGTGAGCACAGGTGCACTGGCTAACCTTCCATTTAGGTCTTCGAAATTCCTTTTAAATTCCTCCATCCAAACAAAAATAACTCTTTTTTGAGCCAACTTGGTGTGTGGATTAGATAATCATGAAATCTCTTTCAAAAAACCTCAATAATATCCATCCAAACCAAGAAAACATAGGATCATAGTTACTGTTGTTGGTCTCGACCATATTTCAATAAACTCTATTTTTGCTGGATCTGCATATATCCCATCTCTTGAGATAATGTGACCCAAAAATGAAAGATTTTGAAGCCAAATTTTACACTTGGTAAATTTTTCATAAAGCCTCTCCATACTCAGGGTTATTAGTACAATTCCCATGTGATGTTCATGTTCTTACTTTATCTTTGAATATATAATAATTTCATATATAATGACTACCAAAAACTGATCAAGATAGTATATAAAGACTCTATTCATTATATCTATAATGATATTAGAGGAATTAGTTAGACCAAATAGAATCACTAAAAATTCATAGTGTCCATAACTTGTATGGAATGTCATCTTTGGTATATCCTTATTTTTTACCCTAAATTGATCATATCTTTAATGAAGATCAATCTTGGAAAATTATTGACCTTTGTGTAACTGGTCAAATAAGTCATCAGTGTGTGGGAGAGCGTATATGTTCTTGATAGTGATCTTGTTAAGTTCTTGATATTCAATGTAGAGTCTAATTGATCCATCTTTATTCTTAACAAATAGAACAGGCACTCCCCAAGGTGACACACCAAGGCATATGAATCCCTTATCATGATTCTCTTGGAATTAATTCATCAATTTCTGCAACTCAATTGGGTCCATTCGAAAAGGTGTCTTTGAAATAGGCATAGAACCCGATATGAGTTCTATTGAAAACTCAACTTCATGATTTGGTTGAAAACTATGAAATTCCTCTGGAAAGATATCATCAAACACCTGTATAATGGGTGTAATATAAATCATGAGTCTCTCCATAACAATTTTAGATAAATAACCTTAATTTATTAGAATCAAGACCCATAATATGGATGAAATTTCTACTGGAAGGTTATATTCAACATTTCATCGATATATGATCATAGATTGATCTAGAATATGAAATGTATCTTCCCTTATTATCAATTTATATAAGATATATATAAAGAACGAAAATCCATGCCAAGAATCACATTAAATTCCACTATAGGAAGGATCACAAGATTTTTAGGAAGCACATTCCCACAAACCTCAATCAGAGAAGACTTATAAACTTTTTATGTAACTATTGTTCCATTATGAGTTGTCAGAGCTAACTCAACATCTAATTGATGAGGTAATACATTAATACCCTTATAAAATTATTCATAAATAATATAGTTGGTGGATCCAGAATCAAATAAAACATTTCCTATGTTAGATTGTATGGTAAGTGTACCTTTAACCACATCATTATCGTACTCCACATTGCTGATCATAATTTCATGTGAATTTATTTCCTTTTTTCCTTAAGAGTTTTTTGAAAACAATCATCATTAATAACCCTTGCATTAGGTCATATATTGTACTAATTAATCATTTTCTTTCACTTTTAATATTGAAGTATAGGAAGTTCATTTTATGTATCCTTTTCTATGTTCACATCATTAGACATCTGTTTTCCCATCACATCAGAATTAAATTTCCTAATGACCTTATTTTCCACACTTAAAACATTTACTAGTTCCATTAAGACAATTCCCTCTATGTTTCATTCTACACATTGAGGATAAGAGAAAACTCGTCTTTTTTCAAGGTGGTCTTTATATTTTCCTTTGAATTCCATTTTCCTCTTCATATCAAACCCACATGACTGATGGGATACTCCAATATCTATCTCAACCTTTAGAGAATGTAAAACAATTTCCCCATATCTATTGAATTCCCTTATAGATAATTCCATTCAGAGACATGGTTTTAAGCCAATAAAATGTCGATCAATTTTACAATTAGGTGGGATAATAATTTAGAAGAATACCTTTAATGTCATTTAAAATTTTCTTCATATGTACAAACGGATTCATCATCCTTTTTCTTATTTTCAAGGAACTCCTTCTCCAAAATTGTTCAAGGAATATGAGGAATGTAAATATTGTAAAATAATTTCTTCAACTCTTCCCATTCCATGGTCTCAATTTCATCTCTTTGCATCGTATTATTGAAAATATTCCACTATTGACCAACTTCACCTTCAAAATAATATACTGCTAAGATTACTTTATCATGTTCAAAACCTTTTATAACTGAAAATATCTTCTCAGTGGTACTGATCTATTGTTGAACCACAAATGAATTAGAAGACCCATTGAATGATAGTGGACTCTTCCTTATGAAGGATTCAACAGAATGTTGCTCCCTCCTTTCCTCATTTGGAAGTCTATAATGATTCATATCTTGAGAAATTTGCGATACCATGGCTATAGGATTTTTCATTCCATATACCATAACATTTGGTTGCCTATTGGTATAATCATTTCATTTCCCATCGCATTCAGCACTAACGTGGTTCTTTCGGGATCAATCCTTTGACTAAAACCAAGAAGCATAGTATGAGAAACACTAATCATAATAAGAAAACCAAAATTTCCAAAACAAAATTTCCAATTAGAACACTTTAGGTTTTATCCTAGGTTATTCATGGTCATTTCTAAAACACTAGGATTGTATCATATACTTAGAAATATCTTTAGGGATTTCTCATCCTTGTTTCCAAATTTTAACTACACATTTCCCCTAATACCGACTATAATGACTCATTCTTACATATATTCGTATTACATCATAAATTAATTATATTTAATTCAACATATAATAAAATCATTATTAGACATTATAGGTATATTGCTTTTGGAAATAGGTTAACATAAAAAACTTGTTAATAAAACATTTACATTATATCCCATTTATTTCATCATAACTATACTCTTTTTTAGCATATCATGACCAATATCCTTATTCATGACCTGTGGAAAAGAAACATATGAATGGGTGAGCTCAAATTCTCATTAAGTGTAAATAAAGAAAATATTAATCATATCATATTAATAAGAACATTACATTTGAAAATATTATCCTTCAAACAAATGATCATAATATCATGTCATGGGATAAATCATAAAAGTGATATGTAATATAAATAGTCCTAATATTTGACATGAATGTTTTGTGGCATACACACATAAGCATATAAATTCATTTTGTATTATTCAATTCCCATTGTCAAGCCATCATAGGGGACAAATTCCATTACTAAACTGAGATTACTCCTTATTCCATCATTTTATCGTTGAACTAGATTTACTTTCTATTCCAGCCATGTCTATATCATGAGATATACATCTTTACCACATGAATTTTAGGGAGATATAGGTACCACCCATCTCATAATGAAACCATTCTTATGTGTTCCACAAAAAAGTAAAATAATTCACCATAACATAACCCATGAAATCAAATGGGTTTATTAAACACCATTCCATCATAATTTATATAAAAAAATGGATATCCTAAATAACATTCCATCATAAAAATGATCATATAATATTAATAATTGGGATATAAATATAAACCTGTGTAATCTTAGATGGAAAATAACATTGATAAAACACTTGAGCTTTATTCCTGAGGAAAATATCCTTTCTTCTTCAAAAAAAATTTCTTTTTTCAAATTGTCATGCAATTTTAATGGAAAATAATTTAGTTTAAAATACACTTGTAAATATGTAGAGGGTACTTCCTATAAATAAGGTGTTATGAATATTTAAAAACCCATTCATTCCATATAATTTAAAAATACATTCACCTCATACATTTTCTGGAAAATTCAAAAACCACCTCATACGGTGAATAAATGAATGATTCTTTCAAAACCATGTATTATAAGTAAAATTTGTTAATAATGACTTTAAACATACATATAAGAATATTCACCATTTTATGATAATATTTTTATAAGACATGGACATGTATGGTTAATATATCCCTAGTAGAAAATTACGACTAAACAGTCTTAGATAAAATGTGATTGGAAAAGTTATCCCTTATCTTCAGTATGATTTCCTTCATATGTTTATGAACTTCCTGTATGATGATTTAAATAATGTTACTGATTTATTCTATAGTCATAATCATTTTTATAATTATATTTACGATCATATTTTCATCCATTTGTTAGTAACATTTCATTGTTACTCGTTATTCAGGTATTAACTGTTTTATGTTCTTATGCAAGTTTTCTTAGAGATGTTCTTATTCCCATTCTTTGGTTATAGTTATATAATTTACACCATGGTCTTAGTATAATAAATATAACATGTATTCATTCAATTAATTTATATAATAATGGTTTTATGATGATTAGGTAGAATGATTCATATCACACCCTTGAGACGGTAAGTCGTACATACGCACGAGTGATGATATTGTTACATAATTGTTGAATGGTATTGAAGTGTATGGTGTCTAATATCACAGAATTAGTATCATTTTATAATAATAATATATATTTATTATTTCCACATATAGCGAACCATACTTTACGTACATTTTTATTGCTTCAAAATTGAAGCATACTTATTACAACATATAACAAAACCATGAATGGACCGTATAGGTAATATGTCTTTAGAAACTGGGAAACATAAACAACTAGTTCATAAAGAAACTACACTGTCTCCCATTTATTTCATCATATCTATAGTCCCTTTTGGAATATCTTTCTTAAAAACCTTCTTCTTGACCTGGAGAAAGAAAACATACAAAAGGGTGAGCTCAAATGCTCAGTAAGGGTAAACAAAAGAAATATCAATCACATCAAATTCATAAGAACATAAAATTTTAAAAATCTTACCCTGCAAAAGAGATAATAATTTCATAACATGGGATAAATCATGGTAGTGAAAAGTAATCCCAATAATCATAACATAAAACATGAAACTTTGTGACATACACACATAATCATAGAGAATCATTTCTTATTAGCCAAGACTCATTTTCAAGACTATCTTAGTGGACAAAGTCCATTTCTGAACCGAGTTCACTCCTCATTTCAGTCATGTTTCACTGAACCGGTTTAACCTGCCGTTCCAGCCATGTCTATCTCATGAGATATAAAATCTTTACCCAATGCATTGGAGGGAGATATAAGTCCCACCCATCTCATAATGATACCATTCTTATGTGTGCCACAAAATCATAAACCATACATCATAGCATAACCCATGTAATAAAAATGGGAATCTTAAACATTGTGACATCATAAAACAATTCATATAAGATAAAGTAATTCATAAAAATATTTCCATCACAACATAATCAAATCAATGTAATAATAGGGATCGAAATAGAACCCTATATTATCTTAGATGGAAAATAATTTTGATAATACACTTGAACTCCATTCTTGAGGAAAATATTCTTCCTACTTCCAAAAAACATTTTTTCCTTTCTTAACATGTCATAAAATTTTAAACTAAAAGAAGTTGATTAAAAATAAACTTGAAAACTTGTAAAGGAAGATTCTTGGAAATAATTTTTTAAAAATCCATTCATGTCGTACAATTTAAAAAAAACATTCTTCTCGTACTTTTGTCGGAAAAGTCAAAAAGTACCTTGTACGAAAAATGACAAAAGATTCCTTTCATATCTTTTACTAAAAACTAACTGAAGGGTAAAATTGGATTTAAAAAATTTTAGGTGGATATAAATAATATTACATATTGAGGAAACATGGATGTGGATGATAAATATTCCCCAGTAAATTCTGATGTATAAACATCTTAGATAAAAATTAAAATTGGGATATTTTCTCTTACCTTAGGTCCAATTTGCTTCGTAAGTGTCTGAACCTCCTGTATAATGATTTAAATAATGTTATAGACTTATTACAGAATCATATTTATTGTTATGATATCATATATGGTCATATTCTTATCTTCTTATTAGTAATATTTCATTACTACTTGTTATTCAGGTGTTTATTACTTTTTGTTCTTATGCGTGTTTTGTTGAATAAATTCTTATTCCTATTTATAGGATATAGATACATCATTTAAAGAATGGTATTAGTGTAATATATATCATATTAATACATTCAATTCATTTATATAATCATTATTCAATGAAGATCATATAGAACGAGTCGCATCACATCGTGGAGACGGTAGGCCGTACGTACGCATGAGGGATGATATCGTTCCCATGATCGTGGAATTGTATTGGAGTGTATGCATACTATTTCAGAATCAATACCACTTTACAATAATCATATATAGTTATTTATTTTTAACATTATACCCATCCAAGTAAGGTGGTGGTGGAAAATAGATTACACCACGGTGTGGAGACGACATTCCGTACATACGCACGCACGGTGATTTCGTTTTCCATAGGATGGAAAAGATGTGAAATAGGGTTTCTTCATATTTATAATAACATATCCGTATATAAGGGATACTTATGTTATTCCCTCATAATGAAACAACTAAAGAAGATGGAGTATAAGAATAATGGAACTTGAAGAAAACGGTAGAAGGTATTACCTCTTTTTCGAAGTGCCTCCTTTAAACTTTCTCTTAAGGCACTAGAGTTGGTCTTTTGATAAGACCATTACCTCTAGTAGGTTTATAAGGAAGTGGGGAAGTTAAATGGGCAGGTTTTGGCCGAACTTTAAGGCTAAAATTGGTGTGATGAGCAGAGGGAGGACGTGCCCTTTTATAAGGGAGGAGAGGGGCACCTTTGGAAAGTGTGGAAATATTATTTTATTATAAACTTATCTTCGGTTTCAAAAGGTCCAAAAATCATTAAAGATGAAGATAAGATGACTCATGGTCGAAATAAAATCATCCAATAAGAATTGGACATGTTTTGGAAAATATTTTAATCATTATAATCTTATTTATATAAATCATTTATTAATGAGGTAAATACTAAATCATTATTGTGTCATAAATAATTTTATTTATTTGGTCTCTAAAAATTATAAAAAAAATATAATTATGTAGGAAATATTTCTAGATTTCCAGTGAATATTTACAGTCGAAAATATAATTTATATAACCCCTCAAAAAATTTAATTACTAAAAGATTTATGTTAATGTGAATTTTGTCTTTACATTAAATTAATTAATCCAAATTGTCATTGTCACTACCAAGTGGCTCAATGGGGTCCCAAAATCTACCAAAGGATTCCCATGGTCGGAAAATACTCATCCAATAAGGGTAGGACAAGTTTCAAGGTAATTTTAAATTATTATAATATTTTTTTAACCTTTAATTACCCTATTTACCTTTAACCGTAGTAAATAAAAATTACAGTAGTTACTATTCACAATATCAAAAAAATAAAAGTAACATATTAACATAATTTGGACCCAATGATTCCAAATATGGAATCCATTTTTCAAAATTCAAAACACAGAATTTGTAGTAATTAATTTTAAATTAATCCCGCTGTTAAGAAAATGGGTTTTAAAAGTTAAAACATTGCCAAAGATTGAAATCTTTTTACCTATGAATTCATTGTAAAATAAATGCTAATGACATACATTATATTAAATGGAAAAAAAATATTCTATTTATACTTTAAAAACATTAAATATTATAATTTAACAATATAAAGTATTGCGATGAAAAAAGTTGTTTTTAATTAAAATATAGCGTGTTTTTACTATTCATTAAAATATGAAAGTTATCGGAATAATATGAAAAATTTATCCAAAGTACATTTTTTTATCCTGATTCTAAAGAAGAATTTTATTTTGTCAAATTGAACTTATACACATGTCAAAACTAGATTTAATGTGGGTGCGCCATCAAAAGGCGGTAAAACTGCATTTTTTTAAAAATACTTCTTTTATCCAAAAAAATGATTTTGTTTTCATACCTCATTCTAGAAAATGTATAAGATGAATTAAAATGTTATAAAATTAAAAATTCAGTTAATACTATTCATAACGGCTAGTTTATAATATTATAATATATCGTTGTTTAGTGAAACTCGATATTGCGTACTACGCACGCTATCGAGGAAGGTCGCGATTGCATGTAACGCAAGCCAAGCTAGTGTTGTGTGTAGTGGAAGATTCCTTTCTGTATAACATATTAAAAAAATATACTTCTCATAAAATATCATGGTGTTACATTCTACCCCCCTTAAAATGAATTTCGCCCTCAAAATTCGTCACTTCGTAACAAACAGATTAGGATACCTCTACCTCATCATATCCTCAAGTTCCCATGTAGCTTCTTAAAATTGGTGGGTCCTCCGTAAAACTTTCACCAAGCGAGTTGTCTTGTTCCGTAAGATTGTTTCGCTATGATCCAAAATCTCTATGGGCTGTTCTTCATAAGAAATATCTTGTTCTAGCGGTACAACTTCTGAGCTGAGTACATGTGAAGGATCAGGTATATACTTTCTTAGGAGAGATACATGGAACACATTGTGAACTTGAGAGAGATTTGGTGGAAGCACCAATCGGTAATCTACCTTCCCAACGCGATCCATAATTTCAAAAGGACAGATATATCTAGGGCTCAACTTTCCCTTCTTTCCAAATATCATTACTCTCTTCCAAGGATATATTCGTAAGAACACTTTATCACCCACTTCGAACTCTAGGTCTTTTCTTCGGTTGTCGGCATAACTTTTTTGTCAACTCTGAGTTTCTCTTATGTGTTGTTAAATAGATCTGACCTTTTTTGCCATTTCATCAACATGATCAGGTCCTAATAGCTTTCTTTCCCCAACTTCATCCCAGTAAGTTGGAGTTCTGCATTTCTTTCCATAGAGGGCTTCATAAGGAGCCATCTGAATACTGGAGTGAAAGCTATTATTATAAGAAAATTCCACCAAAGGTAGGTGTTGATCCCAACCACCTTTGAAATCCATAGACAAAGCTCTCAACATATCTTCTAAAGTTTGAATATTCCTCTCAGACTGACCGTCTATCAGAGGATGATAAGCAGTGTTGAAACTCAACTCTGTATCCAGAGTATGCTAAAGACTTTTCCAGAACGTTGAGGTAAACCTCGGATCCCGATCAGATATAATAGAAAGTGGTACTCCATGTAATCTTACCACTTCCTTTACATATATCCTGGAAAGATGATCTAGAGAGAAATCCTCTCTAATAGCAATGAAGTGTGCAGAATTTGTAAGATGATCAACTATGACCCAGATAGAATTATTTCCCTTTGATGTTTTAGGAAGTCCAGTGACAAAGTCCATAGTGATGTTTTCCCATTTCCATTCAGGTATGGGTAATGGTTGTAACATCCCCTTAGACTTCTGTCTCTCAGCTTTAACTTGCTGACAAACCAAGCATCGGGAGACTTATTCAACAACATCTCTTTTCATGCCATCCCACCAGAAGTACTCTTTCAGGTCCCTATACATCTTCTTGCTTCCAGGATGAATAGAGAATGGAGAACTATGAACCTCATCCAGCAGCTCCTTCTTTAATTCTGGGATGGGAGGAACACAAACCCGATTCCTGAACATTATTATCCCATCACAATCAAGGTTGAATTCAGGATCATTTCTCCCCTTCTTTTGTAACTCGACATCTTCTTTCTGCACCTCTTTAATCATCACATGTATAGATGGTTGAACATTCATTTGAGAAAGATACAATTTTTCCCCTTTCATTATAATTCCAAGATCCATCCTTTGTAAATCCATAAATATTGGATCTTTTTTTATCCCCATAATGGATAAGATAGCATGGTCTTGTCGACTTAATGCATCTGCCACCTTGTTTGCTTTCCCAGGGTGGTAATGAATTGAGTAGTAGTAATCCTTTATCAGCTTCAACCATCTTCTTTGGTGCATATTCAGATCCTTTTGTGTGAAAATATACTTTAACCTTTTATGATCAGTATAAATGTCACACTTTTCTACATAAAGATAATGCCTATAATCTTTAATGAAAAGATTACCACAGCTAACTCCAAATCTCGAGTTGGGTAATTTTGCTCATGGATTTTCAACTGTCATGAGGCATAATATATCACCATATCATTTTGCATAAGAACACACCCCAACCTCTTCTTGTATTCATCACTGTAGATCACAAACCTTTCTCCACTACAAGGCAGTGTGAGTACAGGTGCACTAGATAACCTTCTTTTCAACTCTTTGAAATTCTCTTCACATTCCTCTGTCCAAACAAACATAACTCCTTTTTTAGTCAACTTGGTGAGTGGATTAGATAATCGTGAAAAATCATTCACAAAACATCATTCACAAAACATCGATAATATCTAGACAAACCAAGAAAACATCAGATCTCAGTTACTATTGTTGGTCTCAGCCATCTTTCGATAACCTCTGTTTTTGCTGGATCCACGGATATCCCCTCTTTTGAGATTATGTGACCCAAAAATGAAACTTTTTGAAGCCAAAATTCACACTTGGTAAATTTGGCATAAAGCATCTCCTTTCTCAGGGTCTTTAATACAATTCTCAAGTGATTTTCTTGTTCTTCCTTGCTCTTTGAATAGACAAAAATATCATCTATAAAGACTACCACAAACTAATCAAGATATTATTTAAAGACTCTATTCATCAGATCCATGAATATAGCAGGGTAATTAGTAAGACCAAATGGCATCACTATAAATTCATAGTGTTCATACCTTGTACAGAAAGTCATCTTTGGTATATCCTCCCTTTTGACCCTTAATTGATGATACCCTGAACGAAGATCAATCTTGGAAAAGTATTGAGCTCCGCGTAGTTAGTCAAATAGGTCATCAATGTGTGGGAGAGGATATTTGTTCTTGATAGTGATCTTGTTAAGTTCTCGATAATCAATGCAGATTCTCATTGATTCATCTTTCTTCTTAACAAACAGAACAGGTGCTCCCCACGGTGACGAACTAGGGTGTATGAATCCTTTATCAAGATTCTCTTGGAGTTTCTTCTTCAATTTCTACAACTCAATTGGGGATATTCTATAAGGTGTCTTTGAAATAGACAAACCACCTAGTACGAAATCTATTGAAAACTCAACTTCACGATTTGGTGGATGACCTGGAAATTCCTCTAGAAAGACATCATCAAATTCCCGTACAATGGGCATATTATTAATCGTGAGTTTCTCTCCAACCATTTGAGATAAATAACCTTCATTTAGTGGAATCCAGACCCATAAGATAGAAGAAATTTCCACAGGAAGGTTATGTTCATCCTCGCATCTATAGACGATCATATATTGATCTGTAATATGAAATGTGACTTCCCTTCTTTGAAAATTGATATGAGCTCCATATAAAGAAATCCAATCCTTGAAAAGAATCACATCAAATTCCACTATAGGAAGGATCACAAGACTTTTACGAAGCACTTTCCCACAAACTTCATTCGGAGAAAAATTGTAAACTTTTGATGTGACTATTGTGCCATTAGTAGTTGTCACAGCCAACTCAACATCTAATTGTTGAGGTAATACGACGATACCCTTAGAGAATTCTTTAGAAATAAAAGAGTGGGTGGATCCAGAATCAAATAAAACATTTTCTACTTTAGAGTGGATGGTAAGTGTACCTCTCACCACTTCATTGTTGTACTCCACATCGCCGATAGTAATTGCATGTGACTTTCCTTTGTCCTTGGCCTTAAGAGTTTGTTGACGTCGATCATCATCATCAACCCTTGGATTTGGGAATTGATTGTCATAATGCCCCACCTCCTTGCACTTGAAACATTGAAGTTTAGTAGTTTCATTCTATGTATAACTTCCTTTGTTTGCATCATTAGACATCTTCTTCCCATTATTTAGACATTCAATTGCCTGATGACCTTCTTTTCCACACTTATAACATTTGCTTGTACCCTTAAGACAATTTCCTCCATGTTTCTTGCCACACTTTGAGCATAAGGTAAAACTCATCTTCTTTTCAGTGTGGTCTTTAGATTTTCCTTTGAATTCCATTTTCCTCTTCTTTTCAAACCCATGTGACTGATGGGTTACACCAATCTCCATCTCAACCTTGAGAGCACATCGAACAATTTCCTCATAGCTGTTGAAGTACTTTATGGCTAACGCCCTTCAAAGACTTGGTTTTATGCCACTAAAGAATCGATCGATCTTACTCTCAGGTTGGATAATAATTTCGGAAGCGTACCTTGCAAGTCTTGTAAAATTTTCTTCGTAGGTACCAACGGATTCATCATCTTTTTGCTTTAGTTCAAGAAACTCTTTCTCCATCTTTGTTCGAAGAATACGAGGGATGTACTAATTGAAAAATATGTTCTTGAACTCATCCCATTCCATGGATTCAATTTCATCTCTTTGCATCGTATTCTTGATAAGATTCCTCCATTGATCAGCATCACCTTCCAAACGATACACTGCTAAGATGACTTTATCATGTTCAAAACATTGAAGAACTGAAAATATCTTTTCAGTGGTACTGATCCATTTTTCATCCACTAATGGATCAGAAGACCCGCTGAATGAAGGTGGACACTGCCTCATGAAGGATTTAACAGAATGTTGCTCATTCCTTTGCTCATTTGAAAGTCCTGCATGATTCATAGCTTGAGAAAGTTGTGTGATCATGGCTACAAGATTTTGCATTCCAGCTCCCATAACATTTGGTTGCTCAGGGGGACAATCATTGCATTGCCTGTCGCATTCCTCATTAACATGGTTCCTTCGGGTTCCAGCCATTGACTAAAACCAAGAAGAATAGTGTGAGAAAAACTAATTAAAATAGGAAAAACCCATAATCAAGAATAAAATTTCACACTAAAGGTCTTATCGTAGGTTGTTCATGGCCATTTCTAAAACACTAAGATTGTGTTCTATTCTTAGACATATCCTTAGGGTTCTTACTAATGATTTCACATCCTAGTTTCCAAAGGATGACTATACCTTTCCTCTGATACCAACTATAGAGACCCATACTTTACGTACATTGTTATTGCTTCAAAATTGAAGCATACTTATTACAACATATAAAAAAATCATGAAAGGACCGTATAGGTATAGTGTCTTTAGAAACTGGGAAACATAAACAATTGGTTCATAAAGCATCTACATTTTATCCCATTTATTTCATCATATCTATAGTCCCTTTTGGCATATCTTACGTAATAAACTTCTTCCTATCCTGGGGAAAGAAAACATAATAAAGGGTGAGCTCAAATTCCCAGTAAGGGTAATCAAAAGAAATATCAATCACATCAAATTCATAAGAACATAACATTTTGAAAATCTTACCCTGCAAAAGAGATCATAATTTCATAACATGGGATAAATCATGGTAGTGAAAAGTAATCACAATAATCATAACATAAAACATGAAACTTTTTGGCATACACACATAATCATACAGAATCATTTCTTATTAGCCAAGGCTCATTGTCAAGACTATCTTAGTGGACAAAGTCCATTTCTGAACCAAGTTCACTCCTCGTTTCAGTCCTGTTTCACTGATCCGGTTTAACCTGTCGTTCCAGCCATGTCTATCTCAGGAGATATAAAATCAATACCCAATGAATTAGAGGGAGATATAGGTCCCACCCATCTTATAATGATATCATTCTTATGTGTGCCACAAAATCAAAAACCATACATCAGAGCATAACCCATGTAATAAAAATGGGAATCTTAAACATCGTGATATCATAAAACAATTCATATAAGATAAAGGAATTCATAAAAATATTTCCATCACAACATAATCAAATCAATGTAATAATAGGGATTGAAACAGAACCCTATATTATCTTAGATGGAAAATAATTTTGATAAAACACTTGAACTCCATTCTTGAGGAAAATATCCTTTCTACTTCCAAAAAACATTTTTTCCTTTCATAACATGTCATAAAATTTTAAACTAAAAGAAGTTGATTAAAAATAAACTTGAAAACTTCTAAAGGAAGATTCTTTGAAATAATGTTTTGAAAATCCATTCATGCCGTAAAAGTTAAAAAAAACATTCTTCTCGTACTTTTGTCGAAAAAGTCAAAAAGTACCTCGTACGAAAAATGACAAAAGATTCCTTTCATATATTTTACTAAAAACTCACCGAAGGGTAAAAGTGGATTTAAAAAATTGTAGGTGGATATAAATAATATTACATATTGAGGAAACATGGATGTGGATGATAAATATTCCCCAGTAAATTCTGATGTGTAAAAAATCTCGGATAAAAATTGAGATTGCGAGATTTTCCATTACCTTAGGTATGATTTGATTCGTAAGTGTCTGAACCTCCTGTATAATGATTTAAATAATGTTATTGACTTATTCCAGAATCATACTTATTGTTATGATATCATATAAGGTCATATTCTTATCTTCTTATTAGTAATATTTCATTACTACTTGTTATTGGGGTGTTTATTACTTTTTGTTCTTATGCGTGTTTTGTTGAATAAATTCTTATTCCTATTTATAAGATATAGATAAATCATTTACAGAATGGTATTAGTGTAATATATATCATATTAATTCATTCAATTCATTTATATTATCATTATTCAATGAAGATCATATAGAACGAGTCGCATCACATCGTGGAGACGGTAGGTCGTACGTACGCACGAGTGATGATATCGTTCCCATGATCGTGGAATTGTATTAGAGTGTATTCATACTATTTCAGAATCAATAACACTTTACAATAATCATATATAGTTATTTATCTTCACCATTATACCCATCCAAGTAAGGTGGTGGTGGAAAACAGATTACACCACTGCGTGGAGACGGTATTCCGTACGTACACACGCGCGGTGATTTCGTTTTCCGTAGGATGGATAAGATGTGAAATAGGGTTGTTTACTATTTATAATAATGTATCACTATATGAGGGATACTGATGTTATTACCTCATAATGAAACAACTAAAGAAGGGGGAGTAGAAGAAGAATGGAACTTGAAGAAAATGGTAGAAGGTATTACCTCTTTCTCAAAGTGCCTCCTTTAAACTTTCTATTAAGGCACTAGAGATGGTATTTTGAGAAGACCAGTACCTTATTAGGTTTCTAAGGAAGTGGGGAAGTTAAAGGGTCAGGGATTGGCCGAACTTGAAGGCTCAAATTGGTGTGAGGATGAGAGGGAGGAGGTGCCCTTTTATAAGGGAGGAGAGGGGCACCTTTGGAAAGTGTGGAAATATTATTTTACTATAAACTTATATTCGGTTTTAAAAGGTCCGAAAATAAATAACGATGAATATAATATGACTCATGTTCGAAATAAAATCATCCAATCATAATTGGACATGTTTGGAAAATATTTTAATCATTATAATCTTATTTATATAAATCATTTATCAATGACGTAAATACTTCATCATTATTGTGTCATAAATAATTTAATTTATTTGGTGTCTAACAATTATAATAAAAATATCATTATGTATGCAATCTTTTTAGCTTTCCAATGAATATTTATAGTCTAAAATATAATTTATATAAACCCTTAAAATAATTAATTACTAAAATATTTTTGTTAATGTCAATTTTGTCTTTACATTAAATTAATTAATCCAAATTGTCATTGTCACTACCAAGTGGCTCAATGGGGTCCCAAAATCGACCCAAGGATGCCCATGGTCTGCCAATACTCATCCAATAAGGTTAGGACATGTTTCAAGATAATTTTGAATTATTATAATATTCTTTTATCCTTGAATTACCATATTTACCTTTAACCGTAGTAAATAAAAAATACCGTAGTTACTATTCATAATATCAAAAAAATAAATGTAGCCTATTAAGATAATTTGGACCCACTGATTCCAAATATGGAATCCATTTTTCCAAATTAAAAACACAGAAGTTGCATTAATTAATTTAAAATTAATCCCGTTGTTAAGTAAACGGGTTTTAAAAGTTAAAATATTGCCAAAGATTGAAATGTTTTTACCTATGAATTCAATGTAAAATTAATTCTAATGACATAAATTATATTAAATGGTAAAAATATATTCTATTTATACTTTAAAAACATTCAATATTATAATTTAACCATATAAAGTATTGCGATGAAAAAAGTTGTTTTTAATTAAAATATAGAATGTTTTTACTATTCATTAAAATATGAAAGTTATCAGAATAATATGAAAAAATTATCCAAAGTAAATTTTTATATCCTGATTCTAAAGAAGAATTCTATTTTGTCAAATTGAACTTATAAACTTGTCAAAAACTAGATTTAATGTGGGTGCGCCATCAAAAGGCGGTAAAACTGCATTTTTTGAAAAATGCTTTTATTATCCAAAAAACTGATTTTGTTTTCATACCTCATTCTAGAAAATGTATAAGATGAATTAAAATGTTATAAAATTCAAAATTCAGTTAATACTATTCATAACGGCTAGTTTATAATATTATAATATATCGTTTTTTAGTGAAACTCGGTATTGTGTACTACACACGCTATCGAGGAAGGTCGTGATTACGTGTAACGCAAGCCAAGCTAGTGTTGTGTGTAGTGGAAGATTAATTTCCGTATAACATATTAAGAAAATATATACTTCTTATAAAATATCAGGGTGTTACACCACCACTATCCCCATCCATGTATGGTGGTGGTGAAAACATATTACACCACGGCCTGGAGACGGTAAGTCATACGTACGAATGTGCGGTGATTTCATTTTTCATAGGATAGATACAAGGTGGAAAAAGGTTGTTTCGTATTTATAATAACATATCAGTATATGAGTGATATTGATGTTGTTACATTATAATTAAACAACTAAAGAAGATTAAGTAGAAGAAGAATGAAATTTGGAAGAATCGATAGAAGATATTACCTCTTCTTCGATGCGCCTCCTTTAAATTTCATATTAGGGAACTAGATTTGATATTTTGAGTAAACCATAACCTATAGAATGTAATTAGGTATTTTCAGAAGAGAAATGGGTAGGGGTTGGCTATAACAGACAAATAATTCATTAATAAAAATTCCCCTTGATCTAATTAAATGTCTTATTACAGATATATAAAACATGTACACTTCCTTGGTTTTATGTTTTTTACTTGAAAATATAGTTATGAATTTTTATCATTGCTAATATATTCATTGAATAGTGATCACATGATTAGTATAAATATAGGTATTTAACAAATCCAATTTACTCTGACAAAGGAAGTGATGGCCTCATATAGTAGAATTGCTTCGTAAGAAGCCCATTAGTAAGAGCACAAAAAGGAGGTGGCATCACTGGGCTTCACTCATGACCAACCCCAAGTCGAGATTCAACATGTTAATCTTGAATGGAACTGCCTATGTAAGAAGTGTAAGTTGATAAAGATTACTACCTGGGAGATGTTATCTTATCCTCCCAAAAATTCGGTCTCCATCGCACACCTTACCCTTCGGTCTTATGTGGGTGTTATAAGGTGTTATTTAACAAGACCCTAGTACTATGATTACGTACATTATTTTTTCATAGAGAGTATACATAAATTTTATTATTGTCACTTTTTAAATTTTTATTAAAGAAATCATATAATTTTTAGTTAGCATTCAATAGAGAAATTTATATTGAGGAATTAATGGATTTTTTAATTAAATAATATTCTAATGAAATATTATTAATAAATTAATTTTTATTAAATATAAATGGTCATATAATTTTTATTAAAAAAATTATTAAGGTTTGAAAGTTGTTTTTGTCAAAACCCATTAATTCTCAATAAATATAGATTTTTATTTTAGAAGTAAAAAAATTAAAATATTTAGGAAGTTATTTAGATAAAATGAATATTTTTTTTGGAATCAAGATGTCAAAATTATCCAATGCTAAATTTTTCATAATTTTCTGAGATAGTCAAATTTATGGGAAAAAATTAAATACCATTTATAAATATAATGTGTTTTATGACATCATAATGACCAAATATAATTGTAAAAATATATAGAAAAATTTATTTTTCGACAATATTTGTTTTACCTTTAAAATAATGTGATTTTATATTTGTTTGATTAAATTTATGGTGTCATAGTGGACCCTCTATAACTTATAAAACATTTTACCTTTTAAAATAATTTCCATGAGAGTGTGACTCACCTCCACATAAAAAATCCTAATAATTTAAGAATTTAGTCCATTGGCCTTATAAAATAATTTTTGTCACTCTCATTTGGCAAACAACCTATGAAAACCAGGTGTTAGTTTGTGGTTTTGATTAGTATAATGTGTGGTGTTCAAAACCTAAAAAATAAATAATTCCCTCTCTTTTCCTATATAAACCCACCCAGGATCTGAATTTTCTTATCTCAAAACCATTGGAGCACATCCCTACCATAACCTTATCTCTCTAAAATCATTCCAAGGTGCCCAAGCTCCCACAAATCCCCTCTTAGTCCTCTCCCAAGCCTTTGGGGTCACACTTCCATGTAAGTAATCTATTCCTTTCTAATTTTTGTCCATGTTTCATTATGTTGCTATACCATTTTAATATAAATTAAAAATATTAGGGTATTGTTTATAACCACTCCATACTTCCCTCCTTATGTTTGAATTATGATATTCCACTTTCTCTCTCATTAATGCCTCCCATGTACACCTGTTGCCATGTAAAAAATTTCATAAGGAATTTCTCTCTTTTCTCATTTATATTTAAGAAATTGTTTTGTATTATAAATCTAAATTCCATTACATATATTAGCACATGTATCTATATGACCGTCTTAATGTACAATTCAGGTAAATATTATGATATACCCATTTCTCTCTCATCAACAATTTTTATGAATTCTTATGTCACATCCTTATGCTGCCAAAATTGCACCGCGATTTTCAAAGCCTAAGTCATTGTATAGTGAATACCATGCACATTTGACTATTAAGGGTATTCAACATTATTCACTTTTACTTATTGATTATATAGTTTCAAGTATTAATTCCAAATTCTATTATTTTGGAATAAATGATGATGTTTAGTGAATCCCTTTTTTATGATCCCGGTGGAACACTTATACATTAAATGAAATGATTATGAATGGTGTGCCCTGATAGTGCTCCAATGCATTGGGTAAATATTAGTATCATGATACATAATGTGAAATAAGGGTTTACTCATGATAATTCCAGTTATATTAGGATTTACTCATGCTACCTGTGAAATGAGCCTTGGATCATGCTAATATCATGTTAAGTGTTGTTACCACATTTCCATTTATGATAATCAAGTTATATCTTGCCTTTATGTCCATGTTTCTCTTATGCTCCCCTGATATGCCTATTTCCTAACATATATTGTATCTTTTATGTTATTCCTTGTTAAATCCCATACTTGGCATTATAGATCACATATTTCTTATGCATGACCTCAGGTTATCCCATGCAATGTTATGTATGAAAAAATGTCTCTGGTCTTGTAAAATAAGTTTTCAATGAAGATGTGTATTTCATGTTTTCATCTATTATGTAATGTTCCTAAGACCCAAATACACTAGGCCTATTAATGTTATATATTGTATCAATTGAAGTTTATATGTAATAAAATATGTTTAAGTATGAAATAAAGATAAGGGTTGTTATAGTTTGTATTAGTGGATAAGTTTAGTTATTTTTTGGATTAGGATTATAAAACCCTAGTGAAAGCCTTAGGGATAATAATATGTATAATAAAAAATCCCTAAATTTTGGTGAGTAATGACTATGTTTTTCATTAAAAAAACACATACATGTCTGGATACGAGTAGGTAGAGGATGCTCTGGCATAGATGTATCTAGGGGTATAACCAAAAAACACCTCTTTGAGTTGGACTCGAATGGGAACTGGTGCATGACAATGGGCCTTGTAGTACTCTCGGTTACAACACTCTCGGGGGAAATTATTTGGTAAATTCATGATCTTAGTATGAACCATTATTAAGGGGAAAATCTCCTTAATAATATATGTTGGGAATTAGATCATGGATAACATAGATTGAAACCTCTAAATTCAAAAGTATAAAAATAAGTTTAATTTATAAATTATACCTTTTTTCATTGGATTCCCCTTTATGTTTTACCCATAAATTTTATTTTATTCCAGCCAATGTCCTATTACAGAAGGACTCGGGATAACAACTGATGTGAAGATCAATGTGATGACTATTATAATGAGATTCCAAATCCTATGGGAGAGGGAATCATGAACTTTTTCACAATAATCTCTCATTTAACTCTATCATTGAGTAGAAACATGAGTCAAAAAGAAAATTCAACCCCCCCCCCCCCAATAAAGAAAAATTCGCAATCGATAGCTTCATGAGACAACTACCACCTACTTTTAAAAGATCATACGAAACCTCATTTTTGGAACAATGGATTAACTCCATTGAAAGAATATCCTCCATACTTAGATGTTCTGAACAAGATAGTTTATTCTTACCACTTATCATATGTAGGGTGAATCAAATAAATGGGGTACATTAATCAAATTATGATGTATGGGGAGGAGATCAGGGTGTTGGAATGGATGTATTTCTGGAAAAAATTTGCTAAATATTTTCCACCCACCCTCTGACATAAGATGGAGAGTGGATTCTTTTCCCTCATGCAAAAAAGACAATGAATCCATCCGAGAATGTGAGGAAAACATCATAAGGATTGCATTATATCCCTCCAACGTTGTCGTTACCCCTGAATGCAAGGTTGGCCACTTTTTGGTGGTCTAAAACCAAGCCTATGGATAGCCCTGGTGATCCATAACTTTGAGAGCTATGAGGAAATTGTCTGATAGTCCTACATTGTCAAAATGGAGATCAGTGAATCTCAGGGGTATCATAGGGATAAGAAGCGTAATGTGGAAGTTAATTCTGGTGGTCCAATGGATAAATCTAATGGGGTTAATAAAATCCAGCACTCCCCATGTTAATGGTGCAGAATGAAGAACCCAGAAATTTACTGAAGGGGGCAAGGAAATACTTTACATGTGGAAGAGAAGGGAATGTGGCCATTAACTGCCGACAAGAAAACCCACAGTTGAAATAGAGGATAGAAACTCTCAGTTCGACCCTCAACGCATTGTTCATTACTTCAACTGTAAAAAATCAGGACACTATAAAAACCCATGCCATTAACCAAGGGTTGTTAGAAGAAACCAACTAACTCCAATGTAGCAAGGGGGATCATTTTCCATCACTACCACCATAGATAACCCCAACAATGAAGTAGTGTTAGGTACACTAGTTATTCATTTATGAATAGAAAATGTACTTTTGGATTATAGTTCTACACATTATTTTATATCCTAAAAGTTTAGTGAAGAAATCCAAAAACCACCACAAATCATGGAAGTAAAGATGTCAGTGATAATGAATAATTGGGTAGTCATTGCATCCCATGAGTATAACTCCACCCCTATCACAATCTGTGGATTGAGCTTCCCAATGAACCTCATCATACTCCCTTCAGTGGAATTTGATTCAATTCTTAGAAAGGATTGGCTTTCCCTATATATAGCCAACATAAATCATCATGAGAGGGAAATCACTCTCCATATGGCTAATCAACCACTGATTCCATACAGGTGCAAGGGGGAGGATGAATCTTCTTTAGCTCCATCATCACAAGTGAGGATAATGCTACACTATGAGCATGCGTAACATGATCCGATGATTGATTCCATGGAAGTAACCATCCTTGAAGACATTCCTATTATGAGGTAATTTGCTGAAGTGTTTCCCGATGAATCTCCTGGTCTTCCTCCTAGAAGAGATATTGAAATCTCAATTGACCTTATACCTGGGGCATTGCCAATATCCAAGACTCTGTATAAAATGGCTATTGTAGAGCTGGAGGAGCTAGGAAAACAACCACAGGAGAATCTGGATAAAGGGTTTATACGCTCAAGTGCTTCACCATAGGGTTCCCCAGTCTACTTTTTCATTAATATATATGGGTCAATGCGCCTTTTTGTTGGTAATCATGAGATCAAAAAAATAAAAATAAAGAAAAAGTATCCTCTTTCATGAATTTCTAACTTGTTCGATCAGTTAAAGGAGAAAAATAATTCTCCAAGGTGGATCTACGGTCAGGATATTTCCATGTAAGGGTGAAGAAGAAGGTTATCCTGAAGACTTATTTTCGTACAAGGTACAGGAACTGTGAATTTATAGTAATGCATTTTTAACTCACTAATGCTCTAGAAATATTAATGGACATGATGAATAGAGTCTTTAGAGATTACCTACACAAAATTGTGGTAGTCTTTACAAAAAATGTTCTAATATATTCTAAAACCATGTAAAAGCATGAGGAGAATCTATGAACTATACTAGTGACCTTGAAAATGGATAATCTCTATGAAATGTAAAAAAACATATGAGTTATGGTTGATGGAAGTCTCATTATTGGGTCATCTCATCATAATAAATTGGATATCTATTTATCACTCAAAGATAGATCCAATTAAGGGATGGTGAAGGTCAACATTGGTAATGGATATCCAAAGCTTCCTGGAGATAGATGTTTATTATCGCCGATTAGTGAAATATCTTTCATATTTTCCAACCCTCTTACCAAGTTAACTCAAAAGGAAGTAATGTTTTTGTGGAGTGATGAATTCGAAGAGATATTTAAAGAGTTGAAAATGAGTCTTATCATTGTGGCCATGATCACACTACCCATAAGTGTAGAACATTTTGTTGTGATTATTAATTCTTTTAAGAAGGTAATGGGTAGTGTGTTAATGAAAAATGACAAATTCATTGCCTATTCTTCATGTCAATTGAATGTTCATGAGAAAAACTATCAAACACAGGATTTTTAGTTGTTTTCAGTAATATTCACTTTGAAAATTTGGCAGCATTACCTCTTTGGGGAGGACTATAAAATATATACAAATCACAAGATTTGATTTTACATGTCATAGATCTCAAAAATATTAAGGGACCAAACGTTATCGGCATAAGAATTTGATCATCTATAAACGAATTCCTAGGGAAGGCCAAGTTCTAAAGGCCATAATATTTATTACGTAACTCCATTTGAGCTATGTGACCTGTCAAATTGAATATATTGAATTGAACTAAAGGTTTGTTAGCATTTTTCAAATCATTTATTAAATAACCCTTGTGAAAAACACTTTTTAACATCGGTTATTAAATAACTAACATCAAAGAGTAATGAAAATTAATTTTTCACATTGGTTATTTAATAATTTTGGTGAAAAAGTGATGAAATTTTTTTTCTCACATCAGTTATATAATAACCGACATGAAAATTAAGTGAAAACATTAATATCACTTCACGACGGTTATCATAAAACCAATGTGAAAGATAATTTTAATATCCTACCAATGTAAAATTTCATTTTTTTACATTGCAACATTGAAGATTCCAATTGCGGCCTAAAATTTTTAATACTATTTTTTCTTTTATCATTTTATTGATATGTTTTCATTATACACATATAATAATTTGACGAATATTTCTTTCAACCATCATCTTTCCCCCAACCCGACTTGTTTGATCTTCAATGTGAATCAATTATATCTTCTTTCCATGATCTCATCAATTTATTTTCAATTATTTATCCATGATTTATGATTTTGATGATATTTTTTCTTAATTGATATAATAATTAATGATGATTTCATTCAACCATCAGCATTCCACTGAATGAACTTGTTTGATCATACACATGAATCCACTATTTCTTCTTTCTGTGATATCATCATGTTATTTGTAATTATTTTTCCATGATTTATATTTTTTATGAGTAGTCATCTAAATTGATATATTATTTAATGAATATTATTGTATTATAATGATGTATAATTCTTTATATCAGGGTAAAAATACAAACCTGCCTTCGAATGATAAAATTCTTTTTAAAAGGAAGTTACGGTTGGCTCATTCGGTCTTTCCCCAAAAAAAATATATCAAACTTCTGATGGTCAAAACTTTTGATCCGTAACTCCATATGAGCTCTAAAAAAAACAAAATAATATATTAGGAAATTATATACAAAATGATAACCATTACATACCTTGGAAATTTAAAATCTAATGTTAAAAATTACTTTTGACATTAGTTTTTTAAACAACCGACATAAAAAATGATTTTTTAACAGCATTCCCAGAAGGTCTTTCACATTGGTTTTTTAAAAACCAATGTTAAAAAAATATAACCACATTTTTTACATATTTTATTAAATAGATGATGTAAAAAATAAAATTCTTAACGTTGACCATAATAACATCACCTAAAACCAGACGTTTAAAATCTAAAAACCTGACATAAAACGGTTTTTGTACTATTGGATTATGAATCTAAGGTCGTGTGGAGCCGGTAATCAATTTTTAGGACCTACTAATGTCAGTAGTTTTTTGGTTTCAATACTTTTAAGGATCTCACAAATCACATTTTGAATTTATCACTTACAAGAGACCATGGTGTGAATGTTTAATGCCCGCTTGAATATTTTCCTTAAGTTTTTGTTCTGAATTATGGTGGTGAAAAATAGTTGCCCAGTAGTGAAGGAATATTTAAATGGGATCTCTTGAACATGATAACAAGAATAGTAAAAATGGGGAACTATATTCCAGAATAGGGTTGTGCTTTGGTTGTGGCTGTTGTGTACTTGTTCATATAGGGGTAGCAGCAAGAGTGGTTGTATGGAGGATGGTTGTTGGTTTTGGGAAAATTAGGTTGGGATGATTGCTTGATTACCTATATGAATAAAATTTAGTTCTTTTGTTTCTGATACACACCCCACCCATGTTTATCACTTCGTGTCGAACACCCCCATTTCAGGAGGGACTGTGTTTTATCCAACATTACTATGATTGGATGGTTGTTAGCTCTTTTCTACACCCTCTCACTGGTAGCCCAAGACACCTAGGGTAGGATGTGATGGCAAGAGGTTCATTATAGACCATGACTCTTTGGGTAGGGTGTGTCATGGTGGTTGAACCAGGTGTGTGTAGGTATGTTTCTTCCCAAGTGTCATTGGGATGAGGCCTAGGTTTCTTTTGATGTGGTAGTGGTTATTCTATCCCATGTGTCTTCGGGTGTGGACATTGTTGTTGTGGATTAGGTGTCTATTAGTGGGATTTTTGGTTGTGGTGGACCATGTGTTTGCGGGTGAGATAAACATGTAGTTGGGATGGCCCATAGGGTTGTTGTTGGGGGTGGTAGTGGGACTACATTTGGATTTGTGTGGGAGGTCTGATGAATTGTATGTTGTAAATAACCATTGGGAAAGTAGTACGAGGTACCCAAATATAGATTTTCTATTACTATTATTTTACCTAACTTGGGTTATTAGTGGAGTGTACCTTGATTAGGTTGGGTGGATAGTTTCCTTTGCTAGGTGTTTTGGTTACCACTATTTTTTTCTCACAATCATTAGAATGTCTCCCCACATGGGCATAAGAGATTTTGGTTTCCCTTCTGAGTATACCGCTTTTCTCACCCTATGTATATAAAACTTTATTCAGGTTTCTATGAAGTCATTTAGGTCCATGAAGGGCCTTACTAAAATAGGCATCGAGATAATTGTTTTTTCTTCTTTTCTTTTCTTTGGGTACTTTCAATCATTGTTTTTCTTGTACTTTCGATTAGTTATTTTTTGAACATGCATATGGGGAAAAGGTTTTTGGATATACTTTTACTTTTGATATTTGGAATTTTTTGGGATTTAACTTATTATATCCTTGTATTGTTCTATAAAAAGTGTAGTTCCTTCCATATTATGTGAGATTCTATTCCATTAGGGGTAGTCTCCACTATGGAGCCTACTAAAGGTGGGACTCGGGGGCCATTATCTCTTATTCAACTTGAAGAAGGATGGGTTTGGCAGTTTTTTGTTCCTTCCCTCATCTTGGAGAAGGTGTTTCAAGAATGAATGTTATCATAGGTGATGGTTGAGAGATAAAATAGAGTTTGGGTTAGGAATAATTAGGATTAAATGGGATAGTAGGGAAAAAAGGTTATGAAATCCTGGCATGTGAAATAGGACTGGGAATACTGGCTAGGACCTAGGATTTTAGGGTCCCCCATGATCTGAAGAAAGGACTCTGAGCCTATCAAATAAACAAGTGAGGCTATATAGATTGTAGGGTAGATACTCTTGTAAAGTTAAATGCATCATAATGACTTCTGTTCTTGTGTTTCATGGGTGTTTTTTATATTTAAAATAAATAAAATGTTTAATCACAATATAAAATTAATCTTTAACATGACTCAGGCATAGGAATTCTTAGATTCTGCTTGCAGTTATGGCTCCCGGACATCATCAATGAGTGGAACAGGTAGTCTTAGACCAAAAGGTTTCCTTGTTTAATCAGCGGAGGATATAACGAGAGGAATAGGAGGACATGTGGTAGAAGATACTACGTTCTTTCCGGCAAGAGACCCTCGGGAAGTATGAGGGATGTGTCTTCGACTTGGAGACAGAGGGTTGGATTGAGGAGATGGCGGTCACCTTTACCCTTATCTGGGCTCTGAGGGAGTTCTGGGTTCCATTGGCAGTTATTCCGATGAGGGGAGAAGCGTGTCAGTTGTGGTAGCTCTACCTTTGTGATAGGATGGAGACTGAGGTTTCATGGGATGAATTTGAGAATGAGTTCTGGGAGAAATTTCTTTCTTCCACGATGAAGGCAGAGAAGAGGTCAGAGTTGATCTCCCTCTAGAAGAGGAGTATGTCAGTGGGGGATTTCAGTATCATGTTAAATGATCTCCTGCTCTTTTCTCCCAACCTCTTTCCAGATGAGGATTCATGGGAGAGACATTTAGATGAGTCACTTTGACCTTCTCTAAAGTATGTTGTTACTCCCTTCATTTTATAGACATAATTATTAGTTCAAAAGAAGGATAATGTAGTGGAAAGGATGCACTCATGAGGAGGTGTTCCCGGAGAGGGGAGCTAGCCGAGTTTATCAGAGGGGAAGCTAGTCAGCAGTAGGTCTCTAGTGATAGGACCTTCCATGTTTCGACTTGTGGGGAACATGCCTCAGCAGTTCCACTTCTGATCTTCTGGTCATCACCATTTTCCCTTGGGCTAGGGACTGAGGAGCTTTTCTTGTGGAGATTTCAGGCATCTCAGTATGGTGGAGGTGGTAGGTTCAACTCCCACCTCAGTAGTACCAGTTTCCAGTAAGACCATTCCAGTAGTATTGCAAGCTCATACCCCTCCAAGAGAAGACGTTGTAGGAGGAGGCCAACCTCAAGGAGATCCTTATAGACCTTGACCTGGGTGTGGTAGAGGAGGAATCTGACTGGTGGAGGGCATATGATTTGGGAATGGGAAATTTCATGCAGTGGTGGCGGTTGTTCCAGCATGGCCAGAGGTTGTTCGAGGTGAGATCAGTCTGTTTAGTACTCTTGACTATGCCTTGTTTGATTCTGGATCTTCACACTCTTTTTTCCACCTAGTATAACCCATTTTTGGGTCTATACATAGAGATACATTCCATTCCCCAGGTGTTGAGTATTCCTGTTGGAGGTCATACTATCATGTTGGATGTTTTTTGAGGATGAAGAATGATGTTGGGGCCACATCAGTCCAGTGGGGATCTTAGTTTTCTAGAAATGCAGCCATACGATGTCTTCCTTGGTGTCAACTTACAATTTTCCAAACATGATGTTATCGAATGCTTCCGGTTAAGGGATGTGTTCTCATACATGGGTGGCAAGTGTAACATTCACTGGTGAGCAGCGTTTCTTGGAGGGTAGTCGGTGTTTGGAGCCCCGTCATTCCTTTCTAGCTGATCTATCAGTGGAATCGGTAAATTCAAGGTTGGTGGATGTTATGTGTATTTTAAGTGAATTTGTAGATGTCTTCCCTGAAGTGGTTGTGACTCTACCCCCTTGACGTGATGTTGAGTTTGGGATAGACTAGTAACTTGGTGACTTCCCGATTTTGATTGATACCTATCAGATGGTTCCTTTCTAGTTATGTGAGTTATGGATTCAGGTTGATGACCTGATGAAAATGTATTTTATCTAATCAAGTGTGTCATTGTGGGGAGCTCCAGTCTTGTTCGTGAAGAAGGCTGACGGTGCTGTTAGGCTATACATATAATACCAAAAAATGAATCTTGTGATGTTCAAGAATTGTTACCCACTCCCAAGGATCAATGAACTTTTTTATCATTTAAATGGAGAAAGATATTTATCTAAGATCAACCTATGGTATTGATATCACCAGTTGAAGTTGAAGGAGGTTTACTATGCAAAAACTTCTTTCAGGTGTTGGTATGAGCGCCATGAGTTTGTGGTCATATTTTTCGAAATTACAAATGCCTCAGATGTGTTCATGGGACTCATGAAATCTGTTTTCCTTGAGTATCTGGACCGGTTTGTGGTCATTTTAATTGACAACATCATGTTCTACTAATGATTAGAGGAGGATCATTCCAAGAATCCATGGATAGTTTTGGGTGTCCTCGGACACCACCCAGTCTATGGAAAGTTGTCCAAATGCATGTTCTGAACATGAGATGTGCACTTCCTTGGACATGTGTTGTCCTATAACTGAATAGAGGTGGACCCATATAAGGTAAAATAGGACGTTTCTTCATAATCACCCCCAAATGTGGAAAAGAATCATATTTTCCAAAGTCTATAGGGTTATTATTGTAGGTTTGTACCTAAATTTTCTCAAGTCAGAGTACCTTTGATATCTTTGACCAGAAAAGGCTAGCTTTTCGTATGGAGTGAGCAATGACAGAAATATTTTAGTTATCTGAAATGGAAGCTGGTTAGTGCCCCAGTGTTGAGGTTCCCAGAGGAAGTGGTAATGTTTGAGGTGTTCTGAGATACTTCCTATCTAAGATTAGGTTATGTGATGTTGCATTTGTGGTGAGTGATCTCTTATGGGTCTAGGAAGTTCATCCCTTCCAAACAGAACTATTCCATTCACAAACAGTATCTTCTACCAGTTGTGTTCGTATAGAATTTTTGGTGGAATTACCTCATCATGGAATGATTCTTTGTCTTCAGAGATCATAAAATAATGAGGTATGTATTCTCCCAACGTGACCTGAACTTGCGGCAGTATTGGTGGATGGAGTTTCTCCGGGAATACAACTTCAAGATATCCAAAACCTTAGGAAAAGGAAACATAGTGGTCAATGGCTTGAGTATTAAGTCAAAAAATGATGTGGTTTGGGAGTCAGCATATGCTTGGAAGGAAATGGAGGAGTTGGTTGCTTTACATCTGGGCATGAGAGTGGAGGCTGGTAGAGGCTGTCAGTTTCAGATGATAGTGAAATATTCTTTGCTGAAAAAGGTGAAAAAGTCTATGTGGGGAGACTCAGAGGTTGAAGTGATGCATGAAATCATTAGCTAGGGTGATGATCGAGAGGGATGGTTGGAGGATAATTGGAATCTGATTTTGTTCCAAGGGACGTTGTTCTTCCCTATGACGATGCACAAGGAAGTTCTCAGTGACTACCATAACTCATCCCTGGTGATAAATCCATGATTCTCCCAGATGTATCGGGGATTCAGAAGTCAGTTTTGATGTCCTGGAGTGAAGCGTCGAATGGTGGAGTTTGTAGTAGACTACCTTATGTGTCAGCAGATAAACGCGGAAGACTGTGTTCCTAGTAGTCTGGTACAACCCTTAGGCATTCCCGAGTGGATGTGGGATAACATTCAGATGGATTTCATCATAAGTACCCAAGCCTATGTAAGATGTGATTCTCTATGGGTAGTGGTGTACCATTGATGAAATAAGATCACTTATTAGCGGTTAAAGAGTAAGGTGTAGTAGATGCCTTAGCATAGAAGTATACAGGTGAAGTTGTGTGGATGCGTGAAGTTCCCCAAACTATCATTTCAGATCGGGATACATGCTTTACTTCATGGATCTATAATGGATTATAGTGTGATTTTTGCACTCAGTTATTCCTTAGCACTACTTTACACTCTAAGATGGACAGTAAGGAAGAGATGACCATCCATACATTAAGGGATATGATGCGAGCTTCTGTTCTAAATTTCAAAGGATCATGGATTTCACACATTCCCCAAGATAATTTTGGCTATAATAATACCTATCACTCCACCATTGGCATGGAACCGTTCAAACCCTTGTATAAAGACTATTTCCTTCACCCTTACATTGGACAGTGGTTGGGGAGGCAGGTGTTCTATTCCCAGATGTAGTACAGAGCATGATGGAGAAGTACCGGCTTGTGCGTCAAAGGATGAAGGAATCTCAGGACCAACAGAAGTCATGTGTAAATCGTAGGATGAGGCCCTTAGAGTTCGAGGTTGTAGATCACATGTTCTTGAAGGGTTCCCCTCAATGTGGGAATCATAGGTTTGGTAGGTGGAGTAATCCTTATCCCAGGTTCATTGGACCCTTCGATGTTTTGGGATGAGTCGGTGAGCTGGAATACCATCTAAAATTACCACCATGGTTGGAGAGGATCCACAATGTCAATCATGTATCTCAGCTCCGTGGGTACCTACACAATGACTCCCATGTCCTCGACTGGGGATTGTTGGATATTGAGGTTGATGTGACGTTCATTGAATGACCAATGAGAATCATGGATCGTAAGGATAAGGTTCTTCATGGATGGATCATTCCCTTATTTCATGAGTGGTGGAGGCATGGTGGCCTTGAGGATAGTACATGGGAATGGGAGGCACATATTCATGCCCAGTACGAAGCGCTATTTGGAGTTTTTATCTTTTTTTGTGCCTTGTTTGTAGTAGATTCTTGACCGTGTTTTCTATGAGATGAGTAGTTTCCATTTTTCACTAAATGTGTGTGAAAATTTCAGACTTTAGGGAGGAGATTACCTGAAATCCAATCAATATGCATTAATGTGGATGTGATTAAAACAGTGTTGGTGAGTCAATGTCACCCAAAGCGGATAGTATGTTGACATGGAAAAAGGAAATCCCGAATCCATATGTCTGGATGGTGTGGATATTTGTGTATTTGTTGTTACTTAGTGTTTCTATAGTTATTAACGAGATATTTGAGAGAGGTGTTACCGGATGTTGAGGTTTTGTTCCAATTTTCAAACACAGGGTGGTTTACTCTTGAGAGGTACCTTAAGAGGTGGTTTTTCAGACACCTCTCTTTTCGTAGGGTTTACTCCTAATTTATCAAGGGTTATAATAGTTTGAGAGGTATCTAATGTAATGGCCCAGACCCTCTTGCTCCATTACATGGAAAAATTCTAGTGTTCAGGGTATCTGGGAGACCATAAGGGAGTCAAGAGGGTATTAGTGTCGGTGGAAGGGTGTTGTCGTGGTGTCACCTATCAGTGTTGCACCCAAACGATGCCACTATAGGGTGTCGGGTTTCCATTCTAGTACCCTCTCGAAATGACTCTTTTAACGTAAAAGTGTTTTAATACCTCTTTTAATTTGATTTAATTCCACTTTACTGGCTATAAATGATATCTCAAATACCCAAAGAATTTTCCAACCATGACTTACCAAAATGTGTGGAATTTTATATTTGTTTCACACCCTTTTCTTTGTTTCTAGTTATGTATTTATTATGTGTTTATCTCGTCTTAAATGTAACCTATCAACTCACAGTAGTCTGCTATTCTATCTCACTATATCCAAGGGAATTATTAACTCTCTATTAATTCCAACCTATGCAACCGCCCAGCCATGTGGTAAAACCATGATCCTCTTTTCATTCACTTCAACAGTTGACATCCTATAACTCTAATATTAGGACTATTTTCACACCAATATCTTCTTCTTCCCTGGTCTCTTTCTTTTCCCTTGGTTCACTTGGTGTACCTATTCTTGATATAATTCATGCATATGTGAGAGCCCTTCTTTTCGATTCTTCTTGGAGTTTCCGGTCGTGCAACCCCGGTTCTTGGTGTAATGAGAAAACATCAATCCTGGATCATCCAAGGAGTGGTTCTTCATTTGTATCTCATTACAGTGCATCAAAACAGGGTTGGAATGATGATGTTCCCTCGGGATTTAGATCAAACCAACATTAACAAAGATAATAAATGGGCATTAAATAATTAAGGGGTGGAAAAGGTGATGATGTCGTTGTACCATACTTTTGTTTTTTTGTTATGAATTGTATGGGATCATGTCCATTGAAAATTGTGATCATATTTTTCCATTATTGAACACTAATGATGCTATTGTTTTTGATAACCTTATTGTAGAATTATTATAACATGGAAACTAATTAATCATGTAAACCGAGGTGATTAAATGGAATCCTGATGAATAATAACTCTTTGCGTGATCACCCTGGTTAACCAAACAAAAAGAAGGAACATAATAAATGGTTTTGGATAAATGTAAAAAATTCTTTGCTCTATCCTGGTAATGTGCATGATTTTTCTTTTTGATCTTTGGGGGGTGACGAGGATGAGGATGGAATCTCTATTTGAGAGGTTGATGTTTTTTTAATTTGAGGTCGTGTGGAGTCGGTGGTAAATGATATGGACCTAGTAAGTTGGGGCTTGGTTTGGTTCTATTACTTTACGGTATCTCCTAGATCAAATTATGATTTTACCACTTACAATAGAATCCGGAGCTGATGTTTAATGCATACCTTACAGTTTACCTTTAGTTGTTGTTTTCACTTGTGGTTATTAATAATAGTTGCTCGATAGTGAAAGAATATTTAAATGGAATCACTTGAACATGATAACGAGAATAGGAAAAATGTGGAACTGTCTTCCAGAAAGGAGTTGAGCTCTAGTATTGGATGTTGTGTACTTGTGCATGCTGGGGTAGCAACAAGAGTGGTTTTATGGAGGATGGTTGTTGGTTTTGGGAACCTTAGGTTGGGATGAGTTCTTAATTACCTATATGTATAAAATTTAGTTCTTCTGTTTCATATACGCACCCCACCCAGGTTGAGAACTTCATTCTAAACACCCCCATTTCATGGGGGAGGGTGTTTTCACAAAATTCCTATGAGTGTCTTGTTGTTAGATCATTTCTGCACCCTCTCTCCATTAGCCCTGGACTCTTTGGGAAGGCTGTCACATCCTGAGGTTCATTATAGCCCATGACTATTCAGGCAGGGGGTTCAATGGTGGTTGGGCAAGTTTTTTTGTGGTGAGGTTGTTTCCATAATATCTTCAGGATGAGGCCCTGATGTCTTCGGGATTGGCAGTGGTTGTTATGTCTCAAGTTTCTTCAGGAATGGTAGTGGTTGTTGTGGCCCATGTGTCTGAGGGTGGGGTCTATGGTTGTGTTGTCCCAAGTGTTTATAGGTGGGATAAATGCTTGGTTTGGATCTCCCATGTGATTGTTGTTGGGGGAGATAGTTGGACTACAGTGGGATTTCTAGGGGAGGTCTGATGCATAGGATGTTTTAAATAAATAGTGGTAATGTGGTACAGATACCCAAATATCGATATATTACTACTATTATTTTACCTAATAGTGTTATTTTGGGACTGTGCCTTGGTGAGGCTGGGTGGATAGTTCCCTTTGCTATGTGTTTTGGTTACATCTATTTTTTTCTCAGTGGAATTAGAATGTCTCCCCACTTGTGCCTAAGAGATTTTGGTTTCCCAACTGAGTATACTTGTATTCTCATACTATGTATAAAAAATGCTTTCAGGTTTCTAGGTGGACTTTGATGACAGTTTCTGATGTTACTAGTTTGGGCCTTAGGATAGTTGGTGTTGCTTTTTTGTTCTTCTTGTACATTAATTTAGAGTTTTTCATGTACTTTTTATGAGTTATTTTTTAACATGTATATGGGGAAAAGGTTTTTGAATTTACTTTTAATTTTGTTATTTGGAGTTGTTTGAGATTTACTATCTTACCTTCTTATAATGTTCTATAAAAAGTGAATTGGCTTCCATATTACGAGAGATTATATAACCTTGGTTATAGTCTCCCCTCCAAGTCCTGTTAAAGGTGGGACTTGGGGGGTCATTATCTCTTATTCAACTTGAAAATGTAAGGGTCAGATAGTTTTCTGTTCCAACCCTCATATTATAGATGGTGGTTTGTGACACCAAAACTCTCTTTGTCTATGTCCTAGTAGCCCAGGCTAGTATGAGAAAGGAAATGAAATCTATGATACCACTTTATATATTCTGAGACTTACTATCTACAAGACCATAATATTAACTTTCCACCACATGTCCTAAACTGTGCCTTTTCATAAAACATTGGTTTGTCGACTTGCAGCGAGGGTATAATGGTGGTATGGTGGGGAGAATATACCGTCATGATCAAAGTATCAAAGACAAATAATAATAAGGAACAAAATAAAACTTTGGAAGCATTAATAATAAAAAAAATCCTATGAAAGATAAATATATAACAGTACAAACATTTCTAGTGCTAAATATATGTCAATTAATGAAGGTAAGGTACTCCTACAATATAACCAAAACATACAAAAGACAGTATAGTGTAATAAAATGAAATTAAATCCAAAAATCCAACTTCATGATCATATTGAGCTCTGAAACTATCATGTGCTCCCAGCTCTATAGATACAATGAACTGCACAATCTAGAGTACATGGTCCTACAACCACGAGGTCTGTTTGGGGTCCCAGTGTCATGGAAGCTTTTATAGGGTGTGAGATACACATAGTATGCCACCACCATCACTATATAAATCATAATCAAAATTTTTCATAAAAAATAATCATTATGCATGTATATCAATATTAAAATAAGAATAAAAATTAAAGAAAAAACTATGTTGAGCTCAAATTCATCAATGACACATGGCCTAACCATAGATTATTTTACCCAATCGATAAATTTTATAACCATAGGAAACCTGTACCGGTGATATATTATGTACATTATAAAAAATTCATAAAACATGTATCATGAGATGATCCAAACCCAATCATGGTATTTAGCTTCATAGTGGAATTACTTGGATAAAAAATGCATCATTGTCCTTTTCTATGAACATAATAAAAAAATTATATAAGAAGTGGCCTAGGATTTTCCATGGAGAACCCTAAGAAGGAACCCATGTATCTCACTAGCAGCGACATAAATGCTCTGTGTCATCGGAGTCCATCCAATGATATCTTTGAATGAACCTATAAGTGTCACTCCTAGCCTAATGGGAGATAATATCTTAGCCTCTACCTAGTATCTTCCATAGGGTACCATGTCTCATGCATGTCCTAGTGTAATCTTTTATCCACTAATCGTGTCCAAGGTGTCTCCCCTAGAGAACCGACATAGCTTATGATGATGTCATAAAAACTTAAAGTGGTCCATGATGGTACACCATTATCACCCCTAGAATACACACAATCATTCAGTAAAGTTGGTCATAAGAATGATGATCCATACCATGTTGTTCTAGGGAAAGAAACCCATGTATCTCTCATTATATTCATAGTTAATTTAATCAAATAAATTTAAAAATAAAAATGACATATTAGCAATAATTAGATAATATGAAACAAGGATTCCTCTAGAGGGGAACACCCATTTTACCTTTCATTTTTAATATAAAATGTTCCACATACATATGTAAGACACAACAAGAAGAAAGACAACAAAATAATTTCATGGAAAAATGTAATTAAATTCAATCAAGGAATAACACATATATCACATTTCCAATTTGAATATAGTTCACCTCATCGAGGGGTCTTATTATAAAACATGACATTTGTATTAAAATAATTCAATTAGATCACTCTAAAAAAATCCAATTCCATCATAAGGCATAATGTAACCCACCTCAAAAGTGTCATTAAAGTCAGTCATACTCACATATTAATATGTAAATAAAAACAACACCCAATGGGAAGTATTTAACAAAGGAAAAAACATTCTAAAATAGATACGAAAGAAACCAACACTAATGGGGTTGTTCCGGATGAGTTCATAACCTCCAACCACAATAAGAAGGGTTTAAAAACATAATAAGGAAATATAAGAAGGTTAAATCAAGGAAATTTATTTTATTAAGTGACACTAGTTAATTCTGATGTGCTGAATGAAAAAATTATTTTATAAAGAGTCAAAACAGGGTGGAATAGATACATACCACCTTCCTCATTATTTGGATGACCCGAAAATCCAATATAGAGTCTTGATTCCATCTTGTTTGAGAAGAAACTAATATATAGATGATCCCCTGAAAATTGGGTAGCTTAGGTGACACCATGAAAACATTTCACATGGAAGATGAGAAAAATATTATAGGGAAGGTGAGTAATGAAATCACCAAAGGATTTACAATGCACTTAACAGTTCTTGGATCTTTCATTGGTTGGAAGAAATACCTCCATGTAAGAAGAGGATTGGTAGATATCATGTGGTAGTGGTGTTGTTCGTGAAGGAGGATAAGGAAATAGGGGATAAATAAATTAAAATACTAGAAGTTAACATGGTTAATTTTACCCCCATTTAATATCGTGCACAATTTGAATGCATGGTTGTAAAAACCAGGCACTAACCATCCTCAAGATACTATGATAAGAGGGAGGAAATATGGTCTATGAACATGATTTGGGATACTATGATAAACTGTGCACTTCCAACTATCCAAAAAATAACAATTAGGTGCACGGATGTGTGGATCCTCTATCATTTTTGGACCAAAAATTGTGAGAAGTCCAAATCTAATAAAAGAGCCCCATAGTTTACTTTATTGGGTTTCATGGTTTCAAAAAAAATCATTCTCCCATACCAATCATCCAAACATTATTTTATAGGGCCCAACACACACGAAACTGAAGATATCACCTATTTTACATCTTGGTCCATCAACTACTCCCAAAAACACACTATTATGTGTTCTTAAACACATATATAGATTCAGAATCATGGTTTAAAGAATGAATCAACTAAAAAATGATAATATTTAAAGCTCTAATAAAATATTACCTTGTTCTAAAATAAGGATCATTATAAATTGATCCATTTTTTAGTAAATACTTCTGGGATCTAAGAAAATTTTGATAGTATAAAATTTTGTTGAATTTACTTCTTATGGAAAGGGTGAGTTTGATAACATTGTATTATACCCAAAATAATGGACCATTAGCGAATATGATTTTCATATTTTTGGATATGATACAATCTTGGGTTATAAACCGTAGTGAATTTTGTGATTATCTTATAGATTTGGTGGGTTTTTTAGAACATCATTTTTTTGTCCTTGATTCAAATGGATCTGTTTGACGATCTTTCTTAATGTTTTTGTCACTCACTGCTATATTGGAACAAAGTGGATTAGGGTGATGTTTTTTCCTATTAAGGTGAAAGAGAACTCAAGAAGAACACAATTTATTTTGAATAGTTTTGTGACATATCATATCATGTAACAAAAAAATGTTGACTGGATAAGATCACCATTGGATTTCACTGTTGGGGACCAGGTTTCCATAATACTATTACCTAAGATGGGGTTCCATTATTTATAGAAGCATTAAAATATAGGTTTATGATATTTAGGGCCCTTAGCGATCACGAAACTAGTTGGGATAGGGTAATATAATCTATATCATCCTTCTCATAACCCCAGTATTCATGATATATTTCAT
The DNA here is from genome assembly GCA_963277665.1 of Viscum album. Taxonomy (NCBI): domain Eukaryota; kingdom Viridiplantae; phylum Streptophyta; class Magnoliopsida; order Santalales; family Viscaceae; genus Viscum; species Viscum album. Next base: position 1,158,192,415 of record OY728145.1, read on the forward strand.
CTTTCATTGGTATATAGGTACACAGATGCTCCGACACATTTCATCAATTTTGAGGATGTTGAGAAAGGTCATTAGACATCTATAAAGGAGTTCATAGTGTATATAGTATCCTCTAGTGAGAAAGGAAATTTAGGGAAGATTATTCCACACATATCGGATCTATGAAAGCATGGGTAGTCCAAGATAAGACATGTAACTGTGATATTAATTTTCTAATGAAATGGAATGAATTTTTCAAGAAGGACCCCAATTGATTATTCATTAAGATGAGATTGACTTTTATGGAGTGATTTTAAAAACTGGGAATCGTTTTTTTAATGGAAGACTTTTTTCCTTCCTTTTCCATTTAGTTTTTTATTTTACATTTTTTTGGTGAATGATTTTGGGATTTGAGTAGTTTTTTGAAGAAATAAATTTTGAGTGGAAACCTTTCTTTTCAAATCATTCAGAACATTGTCATAGTGGATGTGGTTGACTCATAGTGTTTTTTTTAATTGACACTCAACCATAGAGGAAAGTGGTACATCATAGTGATTTCAACAAATTGGTTTCTAATCGTAGCATTCATCGTGTGGGGCTATTTGGGGAGTCTTTTCCATGGTGATATAAATAACGTCACATAGCCTTCTCATCATCTATTATATATAGTTTCCCCAGCCAGTTTTTTATGATATAAGTGTTTTAATTATTTGTTTCATACTTAGCTTGGGGTAGAAAATTTTTAATAAAGGAGTCTTTAATGAGTTGTTTCAATAAAGTTGAGTGCTTAGAAACACTGAATTTTATTCATAGTTTGGAATCATATAGGATTTATGATGTGTCATAGAGAAGACATGACACTGCAATGCTAACCTTACACTATAGTGGTTTCAGATTATATGTTGTTTTACACTATATTTATTTTTAATTTCATATATTTCTACCTATGGTACTCTCAAAATCATATTTTTTCACCATGCAATATGGTTGTGTCTTTCAGTGCACCTATTCATATTTCTTTTGCACTCTCTATCTTGGAAGTGGTTCCCTACTTTCCCCTTAGTTCCTTATAGGGATCTTTTTCCCCTCATTTCCATTCTTTAAGAGATGTTTTAATCTCTTCAAACCATAGATGAAGACTACCCTTGATTGATATTGAATTTAATGTTTTTGGTGTGTGATATGTTTCAGTTTGGAGTAATTTTTAGATTCACCTAATTAAACCATTGATTAACCTTCATGTCAGAATTTATTACCACTGTGTAGGATGTTTCATAGCATTTGGGGCTCTCATATACATGTTTTTTCATTATTTTTTTGTGTATTCACATGTTTTTTCTTAATTGAACATAATTTCATACGGGTGTGTCGGTAGACATGTTATCTATATGGGATCCTTATTTCCTTGAGAATTTATAAAGTAGCCTTTCATTGCAATATATTGATTCACATGTTTTAAATGATTCTTTAATGTTTATAACTATGCTATTTCATTTATAATAATCCATATTTAACATTTTGTTAATTATACTTTTGTTTGAAGGTTTGGGGTCTGGTACACATGACAAGTGACCTTATTGGTATGATTTCTCATTAGAGGGGGGGCATGATGTAAGAGGTTAATGAAGTTGGATAATGATAGCCTTATGGTCTAAATGGAACATGATTCCTTGAGGATTCTAAGTAATGTTTCTAACATCGATGCCTTAAGGATATCAAGTACCAAAAATATCGATTATAAATTTCACTTTATCCCTTTAGGATTCCAAGAGAAATTTCAATAATATTCTAGCTTGTACTTATTTTAGCGATAACTATATGTTCTAGATTATATAGAACCAAATAGGGTAGAGTAGGGGGTTCAATGAATCTTGGTTAGAAAAAAAATCAATTTTTACATTATAGAGTGTCATTATACATTCTTAAATTTATTTATTGTCATTGAAGTTTACTTCTATAATTTTTCATAATTATTAAAGATCCATTAGAGGTGTCTTACTTGGTTCATTAATCAAAATCTAAATGGGAATCTCGATTTGAATGCAGGATTCATATTTAGATATCTCACTAAAGGAAGGGGAATATTATAGATGGATGAGACATGTAATAGGGGATTGGTGGTGACGAAGTCATAATAAAAAAATATGCAGCCTAATTTTAATATTTTCCTACCACACCTTTGTAATATAGTTTGGATTTCCCAAATAAGATCATTTTTTTATTTATACGGCTGACTGGAAAACATCTATATTGTTTCCTTATGTTTAATATGGTTATTTATTTTATTTTGATATTTATATAAATAATTTTCTTCTATGACATCATATTTAGGGTATACTCTCCCCATTTACTTAGTCATGCACTCACTAGTTTATGATGACCTCTTACATATGGGTAGGTAGACATGAGTTCATGTAGAATTCTAGTTGAGACTTAGTAGATCAATATGGGGTGTAAAAAATATCAAATGGATATAAATAATGAATATAAAGATCAATATAATGTTATGCTCACATTATAACACTTATATTTGTATAAGTATATTCATTTAGTTTATAAATGCATTAAACAATGATCCAGTGAAGATAATCAATGTCAACTACCTTCTATTCCAATATAGAAAGGGTATTTCTATTCCATCAAAACATTTAATGTGGGTTATAAAAAGGATGGTTTTAAAGGTACACACATCATCCACTCTGCCAAAAAAAATATCCTTTATTAAATTATAGTTCTACTAATTCATTCATATTGGGGGGTATTTATAATCTTTTAAAATCACTACCCCAATTAAAATTTATTGACTCATCGCAACAAACTATTTTTGGTATGATGTTTTATCCCATTGTCTATAACTCAAATTTGATAATATTTTGTGGGAATATGCTTCTTATATGTCTTACAATTCTCCATTTAGTGAAATTTTATGTAGTTTTATTCATTAGTTTTAAACATCTGCGTAGATCCCACAATAAATTTTGAGATAGAGATGTCACATGTCATATACTAGATCAACGTATGGTCATCTATTAGTGAATGAATTACTATGAACACCCTATAGAAATTTTTTCCATCATATGGATGTTAATACCTAATCATGGAAGGTATTTAACTCAAATAGTTAGAGAGAAAATAAATATTGGTGATATGTTAATTAAGAATGAATACATTATTGTTTTTAATAAATCATATTGTGGTATTCACCAAATAATGATGTTTTGTTATCAAAATAAATCATACATTGTGTTATACCAATATCAAAGACCATTTATAAGATGTTCTTAATTAAGTTTAAGGAATTAATGTATAAACTAATTTCAAATTTGGATAAAAAATTTATACACCTATGTTCTTCACCATGTAGTTCCCCAATCCTCTTTCTCATGAATAATGATGGATCCATGCATCTCTATATTGATTATCATGTAATTAAATTGAAAATTGTATAGAAAGGTGTCTTTTAACCCATATTGATTATGTGTTGAATTTATAATTAGGCTATAATTCACCTTAAGGATTGAACACTAATATCGATATCATCAACTATAATAAAAATAGAGGATGTACCAAAGACAATATTTTGAAAAAATAGACAAATTATGAATTCCTAGTGTCACTATTCGAACATAAATATTTCTTCATTTTCTTCATGAATCTTATTAATAGTATCCCTAGATATTACCATGATATTTTTTTGATATAATTTATAGATATTAATTTTATAAATATAATAGAAATGATAAATATTATCACAATTTTAGGATTTTGATGAAGTCATTGAGAAGGGATAAACATTATTCCACATTTAACAAGTGTGCACTCAGGATATATAAAATTTCATTATTATTACAAGTATCAAACGTAATGGTATATATATTCATACAGAAAAAACTAGATGTTATTAGATAATGACCTAGACTAACTACATTAAAGTATATCGATATTTTTCATTGATTGGATATATACTATGGATTCTTTGTGATAAATTTTTCCTTATTATCAAATCTAAAATAAAATTTATGTAAAAACAAATTTAGTTTCTATTAGAGATATTAATTTTGATAAATCTTCAATTTAATTAACATATGGTTGGTCACTGAACCTACATTAAAACAACCATATAATGAGAAATGAACTATGATATAAAATGATGTGTTAAAGAAGTTATTAGGATGTTTCCTAAAAAATAATGACATGGTGGTATCTTATGCCTCATGCTAATTAATGATTCATTATAAAAATTATCTATTAAATTATTTTGAACTATTAGTTATAATGTTATGTTTAAATATACTGAAGAATTATTTAAATTTTAAAACATTGAAATATATATTGACACATGAATATATTACAGACCTAAAAGGAAAATAATGTGGATAATTTTATTATTATGAACCATCATGCTACCCTATCCATGATGGGGATTGAAAGATACCCAATAATCATGTATTTTCAAAGGATGGTCCTTGCGATCATAAGAGAAGTAAAAAATACTATATTTTCAAAATAATAACTCAACCATCCATCCTTTTCTAAATTAATAATTCACATATGGAGGATATAGAGGTATAGTGTAAGGTAATAATTATTACATATTTCACATTTTTAGTGCTGAAGATATATGATTCTAGTAAAAAATAAATCTTCCATCAATTATAGATTTAAAAAATGAGTTATCAAATGATACACAAGACTCTTATCTATCCATTGGAGAATTGAAAATATTTATAGAATTATCAAGAATAATTTTGGATGAGATGAAATGAATACTAAAATTTCATAGTTAATATAACAATTCTTGGTTGAAAAATGTTATGTATAAATTTCATAAGTTTATCATGATGACCCAACCATTACCCATAAATATTTGGAAATGGCAGAACATTCTAATGGATTTAACTATAAGACTTCCTCAAACATCTAAACAAAAAATTTAGTTGTGATTTATATAATTTCTTTATGAAGTTAGAACATTTAATTTTACATTCTAAATATTTCTCCCTATGTAAACAAAAAATGATATATTTAATTGATGTATAAAGTTGTATAGAGTACTACACTAAATTTTATCTGATTAATATATGAGGTTTCCTCAACATTATTCATTACTCATTAAGGAATATTATATACAGAAAAGATCATTATCATTTAATATCTTACTCATATTGATTGTTAATCTATTGGGACTTTTCATACTACATTGGATATTCTGAGGACGTGTTTAATGTATTTCAATGGAGGTTGGTTTCAACACCTTCTAATATAAGAGTGATCATATAAAAATTGATTCAATTTTAGAATTTAAGTCACACAATTAGAGGATCTATATGTAATTTTTTTTAAACTACAACATACTTATAGAGAGTAAGATCTTCAGACTGAATCTTTCTCAGGAAATGATATAAAATAATCAAATCATTTAGGGGAAAATTATACATTACAATTGAAAATATAATACATGTGATGATATTTGTTAGAGAGATTTTTATTTTAAAGATATAGATATGTTATTCCTTCTAATATCACTATGGAAGTGGGAAATGTGATTTTGAATGAAGATAAATTATTTAACTGGATATATTATTCCCATAGAATTACTAGATTGTGTGGGGATGGAAATTTATCATCTTACACATCCTTTGAACCAAACCCATATTCAGAATTACTTCTAAACAAGACTTTTGTTGAAGTGAATACATGTCTATTAACATGATCTAAAATCATATTTAATATAATTTTTACATGATCTCTACTGTAAAAAATTATCATTTTAAATATTTGATCCCAATAGTAAAGTACTATGAAATAATTCCATAAACCTGATTAATTTTCTTTTATATAATCATAAGTTTGTGTAAGATATATGTGAACATAAAGATTTAATGATTCAAAAGTAGCCTTTTTTAACCATTAGATTAAACAAATTTCATTGGTGAAATTCAACTAAATTGTATTGAATGTAACACCTTTATATTACATTATATACCTTCACTAAAATAAATATCAAGATACATAAGTTATTTTACACAAAAAATGAACCCCAAAAAAAATTCAATTATATATTGAAATAAAATATTAAAATTTTTGATAATAATAAATAAATTATGATAATGGAATATGATATTCCCTCAATTAGAATCCAAGAGAATTATAACTATAGGTAAATTAAAATACCATGAAAAAAATTCTTATTTGTATGGTTTTATTTTAAATCATACTCTTTTTAAAACTATGGAAATATAGAAAAAAATTATAAATAAAATATACATCTTTAAAATAATTAAAATGAAATGTTTTTTCTATAAATTTTGGTATGTTTATATATATTATTTCTGTGAGGTTGTCAGATATATGGATGGATCACATTAAATGGATGTCAAAAATGATAATTAAAACACTATTTTATTAAAAATATATTATAGTTTTATTTGTGAGGAATCTCTATATAAATGTTTAAAAACAAACTTATAATAATGAAAATAAAAAGGGTTTTATTTTAGTGAATTTGATTTTACACTGAACATAATATTAATAAAAACAAAAAATGAAATAAAAATAATGAAGGGTTATGGGTTTTTGGTTAGAAATAAAATAGAAAGGACAAAATTTCATAAAAATAGAATCTTATAATTCTTATTAACTATGTAATTATTTTTTCTGAAATTGATTCCCCAATCATCATAGGTTTATTTATATAATAATACTAATAATTAAAAAAGTAATCCACTGACCTCACACACATTCCAAAAATCTCTTCAAATTCAACACATTGTATAGTATATTAAATTATTTATAAACAAAAATGAGTGGAAGGATAATTTCGTTTCATCAACTGAGGATGTAAATAACGAACATATTAAATAATTCGAATATATCCACATTTAATGTCAAAAAACTACACTGAAATTTTGAAATTAATCAATAGTGAATATTTATAATTCATTAATGTCCAAACTGAATCAATAAATTTTGATCTTTTCTACTAATATAATCACAAAAAAGTTCCCACCACCCTTTTTATGTAATATAAATAGAGATTAGAAATGGATGGAGGAATTAATTTCATATAATTAAATAAAAAATAAATATTTGATAACTCAAAGAAAAGAACATTACAAGTTGAATACAATAACTCTTAAAAATATCTATACATTAATGGTTTAAAATCCCCTAATTTGGTCAAAATCATGTGATTTATTCCCATTCAATTAAAATAATTTGTCTCAATTAACAGATTTATGATAATATACATCATAAATTATAATCCCATTAATATGGATCAACAAAAGATTTGAAAATTGTTATAAATTATTAAAAAATCAGTATTCATTCCATGACATATTAAGGATATATATATCATGGGAAAAACAAAAATTGAAATGGAATTGTGATTATCCAAAGTCTCTTCATGGAGCAATGAATCATCTTTCAGTTAATATCATGATTTTAAATATTTCACACTATATATAAAAACATACGTGGAGACTTCTAAAGAAACAACCAATGATAAGATAATGGATATCTATGATTTTTCTGAATGGAACACTATTCCTTATGATTATAAATAAGATTATTTCTTCAATAAATAATTTTTTCTTAAATAAAAACTAGGTGTGAGATGTTTTAAGTTTAAAATTTTATGATTATAACGTATATATTAGATGTTCCTTCATTGTGTATATTTTTTGACTCTAACAATTTTCATAATTTTATTCTATCCATAATATGTTTTGGAAAATTCGTAAGATGTTTGCTTGGATATATTTTAATTTTGTAATAATATAATAATTATCATAACTACTCTTAAAAAATGTTATGGATCCATCAAAATATGGTGCACATTCTAAAAACTATGTCATTATTGTTCCAAAAATATGTTTTGTACCACTTTTCTATTCAAATATATTTTATGAATCCTCATTCCTCCTAGGAAATATAATCCATATGTCTCAATTTTGAATTTTTATAGTCAATCTTTGAACACAATTATTTTTGGGGAGCTCAAAAATCATCTATATTCAAGGGTTACCCAATTTAATTAATAGTTATCTATAAAGTATATTATGTACTAGTGTAGACCATAAATATATTTCTTCACTTTTATTTAGAATTTTCATTTATGTTTATATATATTCCAATAAATTTTTAGAAATGAATAAATCAAAAAATAAATCAAGAATTAATCCATTTACATAATAAAAACCAGTTTATTCCTAAATCCTCAAAATGATATAACTAGTATAAAAAATTTCATAAACTAAAAAAAATTCAATTAAATACAATATAATTTTTATAAAAAAACCAATATTTCAATTTTTAATACATAATCTTAGGAATCCATGGTATGTAAGTTATAAAAATATTATTAAATATGAATTCAAAACACTATCCAGTGAGAGTATAAGGACCAATCTTTTTCATATATATGAAATTGAACACAAATTTGAATTTTTTTTCATACAAGTTATCATAAAAGGTAAAAATTAATTTTTCCCCTATTATATAACCGTGGAAATATTTTTTCCACTCCAATGGTCAAGTATGTGATTTTTTACCTTAACAGAGGATTTCTCAATAATTATGAGATGTTCAAGTATTTACAAAATAATTATGTTTTAATAAATAATTTATTAAAGACTAAATTATTTATGAATGTCCATTTGGTGATATAATTAAAATAGATTGTTGGATTTATATTATATCTCTATTGGTGTCTCTTAAATAGTAATTTTTTCCTACATGAGGCTTAAACTCATTTTGGGAACTGGAACAGGGGCCGACCCCTTTCCCTTTTTCATTTCCATTTCTTCTTTTTATGTATCCTCATTTAATTATTCTACTCCCACTCTCTTCTCAGGTATTATGCATTGGGCCTCTTGAGTTATGAATTCAGGACAAAAAATGTAGAGTGAGGTGATAAATAGTTAGGTTTTTTGGGAGGTGACTCTATGAATCTCAGGAGGAGAAGGATCATCGTATGTAAGCTGCCCAGTATGAAAACGGGTGAAGCTTTGGTAGATTCCACAAAAGGTAGTACATTTTTATATTTATGATATAGATCAATATTTATTTAATTATTATTTTATTTAAAACTATTTTATGATAAATTAAGGACCCTTGGGGTTTGATCCATGACTTTTGAGGAGAAAACTGGTTTTTTGTCAATTATAGGGATTTCCTGTTATGAAATTCTGATCACATGATGCATAATTTAGGATCACACATCATGGGTTCTTCTAGTTCATATAATTGTTCCTTTTTTAAGTACACATAGTTTATTTGGAGACCATTACATGTACCATTACATGGACATCTAGTTGAGTACTTGGGAAGATGGATTTTTAGAACTAAAAGTCATTTACCAGGTGTACATGTGTGTGTTTATACTCATTCATGTTTCTATGTACCATGGATAACAATCTTCGTAGGTGTACATGGGCATAGAGAGCACACATGAACACCCTTGTGGGTCACACATCATGTCGAGTTACATGTCCAGGCTAACACACAAGGCTAGGCTATGATTGTACCTGGGTAGGTATCCCAAGTAGTGTATACACTATGCACATTTTTTAAAATGCATTTACTTGTGTTTTACAAAAGAAGTCATGCAGAACTAAATATCAAGGTAGGGACTTGATTTTACACACTATTTACTATGGTATACACACCATGTACATCTAATTCTATTGTCTTTTATTGTTTTTTTTATGTTTTGATGTCTAGAGTCAGAATTGGACATATAAGTAGACCAATTGAAAATTGTTTCCTACATGGATCACAATGTTGAAACACTTTTTATTATATGAGGATGCATAATTATTGATTTTGGGTGACTGAGATAAAATGGATAGGTTCTTCCTTTAGTAAATAGTTCTATGTGTCTCCTAAGATTTAAACATTAATCTGAGATGGGTTATGAGATATTTTTATTGACTAATTGTTTCCTAGCTTATCCCTTGGGGATAAAACCGTTGTCATATTTTAACATCATTCCTAGGAGTCCATTATATAAGTTTTTTAGAAGGATTATATGTTTTAATCCTCCCTTAAGATTATTTATATGGTCTAGTATGTGAAGAATCCATTAGATTCTTGTTCCTTGTGATCCCAAGATGGATTATTATTTCTTACAAGTTGGTTTTTAAGATCCGATGTGGTGTAATTTTTATTATCTATAGACATTAAGGATCCTAATTTGGATTATCTATATATTTTTGAAATATAAGGACCTAGTGGGTTCTTCCATGTTAAATTGTCCCTGATCTAGTGTGTAACATGATTTGATAGAGATGGTAGTGGGCAATACAGTAGAAACCATGTCAATCTTTTAAGTTGATAAGATATCGCAATAGTGGTGTATTATGTCTTTCGAACACAGTCAATCCTTCATTTATTCATTCACAAGGATACTATTACTGATTTTTTTATTGCTATAGTTCCTTCTTGATATTCATCCTATGAGCCAAACATAGTGTATGGTATAGTGGGAATGCTAATGGCTCTTCCTCATAATCGAATGATGATCCTAATGTGATATGATTTTATAGTATGGATTACTGGATTTCATTCCTAGATTCACCTAATTAAATTTATTTATGATAGTAATTATTATATTAATTAAAACAATTACTGGGATTAGTCTTTACATATATTATTTAGAGTGTTATGCCATGTTTACTTGAGATCACATCTTCATGATGTCTATATATGGGTACCTATCCACTAATATCCATAGGATTACATGAGGATTTGTGGGGGGGGGGGAATTCCCATGATATTTTTAGGATGTTGAGAAATTGGAGGATTTACATTGATCTCTTTTAGTGATTCTTATGAAAATCCCTACGGTCCAATGGATGAACCATTAATGAATTTCCCAACATTATCTGGGAATGGGGTTGTTGATCTATTTATTTAATTTATTCTTTGTGTTATCATTGATTCAAAAAAAATTCATTTGTATCACATATGGTTCATCCTAATATATATTATCCATGTTGTTATGTCATAATTTCCTATTGACTAGGGCTTTTTAATCCGACATCATTGTGGATTACATGTGGCATGCTTGGATTACTGTACAACATAGCACCTTTACTACTATACATATTTATTTTACTTGGATTCCTTCCTTAATTGGATTGGATATTAGTATGTGTGATATTAGGGATAGGAAATGTATCACAATGTGTTGAAATAGCTTGTAGTGATAAATTTATAGCACTAAATGATGTGTGTATTGTTGATTAAGATTACACACTGAAGGATTAAATTAATTAAAAATGGATTCAGTGTTATGACATCCATCTCAATGACTTATTCATAGGATATTGATAAGATCAAGATTTTGAACCCATCAATCAGTTGTGAACTTATTTCTAAACTTGTTGTGACCTTAAATATATAAATATACATATATACATACATATATATGTGTGTCTGTCTATGTGTGGGGGGATATAAGTATATATACATGTTTATATATGTGATCAATCATTATCCAGATGAACGATATCATGGATAAATGGTTTATCATGGGGAAAATTTGATTTTTTATATTTATTTACATTATTTTTACTGTATTTGTGACTCATCTAGGCTGGGCATATTTCATGAACATTTAATTATGGAAGCTATTTATAGGTTCACCGTTGGGGTGGCCTACAATGATATATTTTTATCCCCTTGAACGTGAACCTCTGTGTGTGTAGAAACCATTGGTATTCATTTCAAGTTAAAAAAAGATACACGATGGATAGGTTTGAATCCATGTATTTCTTGTTTGATGGTATCTTCTCATGTTAATTATTATGATCGGGTTGGACGAGATCAACATTATCTTGGAAATCAAGTATGTGGTATGTCTGAGAGTTAGTAGTAGATACTTGAACATTTTTTTAATTTCTATTATGTACTCCTTCATGTATGGTAGTCCATGTGGGTAACCATTTTTAAATGTTTGAAATGGATTTTCATGAATTTATATAAATTTATATAATATTACTAGATTCTTTTATTTTAGTTTTTTACTGCATCCACAATCACATTATTTAAAAATATGGATGATATCTATATATTACATCTTTTCATTACTCTGATATAAGGGAATATATTCTCCACATCCAAACCTTTGTACCTTAATAGTAATTTTAATCATATGGCCTATGTAGTTAAATGCTTTTGTCCATGTGAAAAATTGGATCAGGGTAATGGATTAGTGGTATCCATGTCACAATGTTACAATGTGGTATCATATTCATTCTATTATTGATGTAATAATATTTGAGATGTTGTAGAAAAGAGTATTAGAAATTTATTAGAACCTAAGATGGATATCATACTATTTTTTCAAGAATACTTTTTCTTGTAAGAGGTTCTAGTTTTTGAGGGTATTGGATTACAGTTCATAATATTTTGTATTATAGTTTTGTAGTATCTCCTCTTTGAAAAACGTACATTTTATTTCATGGTTATGAATTATTATGGATTTATGGCTCTCAACTTCTTAGTGAGAGACCATTGATGGATCTATAATTATTGGACCATTGGAAGGTGAATAGTTATTAATTTTTACTCTTGGAAGAAAATGGAATGAGACTTCCCCTGGATTATATTTTGACTATACGTTCCACATGTGATAGGATTCCTAGTGTATTATTTTACTACTGAAGAAATTTGCAAGATGTTTATAATGTCAATGACAAGATGAATGGCTCCATCCCATATAGGTTATTTTTGGAACTCTACTTAGTCAGAAATACATGTCTATATATTTAATTATGAAATAAATCCATGTGGATCCATTGTGAAATGATTGGTGATGAGGATGATGACTCATTACAAATGCAGAGAAGATGAAGTGACCCTAGTTTGCTGATGGAGCACATTATTCCATGTATTAACCACTTTTATATATTTTTTATCAGGTTAATTAATTTAGTGTGTCAGTGATATCCTATACATTGTTTACCCATATATCTAGAAATGAAATTCTACTTATACAAATCATGTGAGTTCCATTGACTCTCATAGTTCAACCTTAGAAATTGACTCCTTTTCAGTATACCATTTTTTTGTGTATCCCTTTTAGGATAAGTTAACTAAAATTTCTAACAAACTATATTGTGTTTACCATCAGTAGTTTTATGTTATTTTATATAATATAACATCATTTTAGGTTTTATAGTTCTATTTCCATGTGTGATGTCGATATGTACATAAAAATTAAAAATAAATTAAAAAAACATGGGATTATTACCATATATATATTCTCAATTAGGATTATTTCATTATTTTTTCTATGTTCATATGATGATATTCAATGGGGTTTTCACTTATAATGATTATTGGTTAGAATTAGGTTTAATTAGGTTAATTATAAATTTTTTTACCATTATATGTTGATTTTTTCTTTATCTCCCATTGATTGGGTTGATATGAATGTTTTATATCATCAATTGAGACATGTGTGTAGATGATACACCATGATATTTGGACTGGTTGATAGGATTAACCATTAGGCTATATGATTACACCTAATGTACCTTATATAATAATTTATTAGTAGGGTTATGTGGAATACCTTGAGACCCAAAGTTTTTACTTAGAACCTTGTAGGATAAAATTCCATTTTATCTAGAGAAATGTGCAAGATGTGTTTACCAAGGTATTCCTATGACATTTTAGTTAGTGATATTGGTTATATTCATAGTTTGGGACCCATTATTGTTTGATTCTATTTCTTTTCATTATTTTAATGATGATACATTACATTTATATGAATGGAACTAGGATGTCTATGATTTGATACTGGATTCGACGGGAGGCGTAGTTTGACTGTCTATCCATGATGACTAGTAATTTCACATTTGACTATATAATCTCAAAAATAAATTTTATTTTGTTGGGTTATTTTTGAATAAATTATTTCATGATTTGTATTGTTGCTTTTGATTGTGATTTACTCAGGGGATTTGGGATTAATGATACTAACAGTCCATGTGGTTTGGTTAACTTCGCTTTAGTAGTAGATGACTCAAGGGAGTGATAGAAGGGTGATGACTATGTCATTTCAGTTTTTTCACCGACTATGTTGTGTGTGATATAAAATGTACATTTCCTTTTTTACACGGTACCATTTAAATTTTAAAATAGTAATTTCTCATGAGTGATTCAAGAACCAATTGTTTTAAATAAATGGTGCTGATATATTTTGTTACAAATTTTAATCAAATGAGAAATGTCCCTATAGCAACCGAGACATTTCGTACAGTACTATTACATAATTATGAAGATAAAAAAAAATAATAGTATTACACCATTATGATCCATAGTTTTAGTGTCTTGTAAAATCTAAGACCATATATAACATTTAAGATATCAAACATAAACAATTATTTAATTTATTCTCCTCCATATTCTTAAATCCTTTGAAAACTTATAAGTACACATTATCACCTGAGGATATACAAAAAAGGGGTGAGATAAAATCCCAATAATATAATAGATAAGTACAATATAACAATGGGTGAGAATAATCCTAACCTCATCATCAAAATCATGCGAGGAAACATCAATAAAACCCTTGAAATGTGGAAATTCATAAAAATGTAACATCATGTCTTAGTGTTAAAATACCACACATTGTTATGAACAATTATAGAATCATTTTCATGCATCATTTCACTTTTAAACATTAGAATCATCAGTTTACTCAATGCATTGGAGCGCTGTATAATTCTAGGCACACACGTCACATTATAATATTTACATTATCATGAATGCCACATCAAAAAATGGAAAACTGGAACATAACATATCCTATGTAAGGAAATTTGTCTCACATAATAAATCTTGCTTTCATAAACACTTTTTCCATAAAATAAATAGGGAATATCATTATAGATATATAACCATTAACCATTAGTGAAGAGTGAAACAATATTCAAGAAGTAAAAAGGGTGTGTTTATTTGAAAGAAGAGTTTATTTGGAAAATATTTGGTTTTTAATAAAATAAAATATATAACATATATTTCCTAGAAAGGTTATGATAATTATGAATAATTTTTTTTTATGTAGAACCTATACTGAACATTGAGTGAAAGAAGGAAAACCTGATGAAAGAAAGTTGGTTTCGAGAATTTCTCCTTACCTTCTATAAAAAAACATTCTTCATATTAAGGTCCTGTATAATGAAATTACATTCATTAATTAACAATTAAATAATATTTTATACATTAATAATTTTTATTAAGGTTTTATTAATTTCATCTATGGTCTTTTTGATGAGTTATAAAATTTAAAATCAGTGTTCGGGAATGTTAGTATTTGTGGTTTTCTTGAATGGTTCACTTGTATTCAAGAATGGAAGTTCATATAAAACGTGGGAAAAAATCAATAATTGTAATTATATTTTATTGAATATTTTATAGAAAATTAAATTATCTCATAAATAATTTATTTATATACTATGAGAATGAATCATTATATAATAATTTAATGATGATCATTTGGGTTAATTCAGGAAATTTTTCAACGACAACAATGTCGTTTTGATTTAAAATTTAGTAATATATCAATAAGTTAGTTCAAGAAAATTAAATTTAATATAATTTATATAAAAGTATCGGTTTCAACCATAAATATGTTTTCATGACATGATCTGAAGGCGGTAAAGAAAAATGAAAACATGCGGTTCTTAAAGGAGAAAATTAAAACCTCATGAAAAACATTTTACTTTCTAAAATAAAAAGAAGTGGATAAGGTGATAGATGATATAATATCCCATTAGTATCATAATATTCCATTATATGTAGGATACGCAAGTTACCATACCATGTCTATGAGGATAGGTGGGGACAGATTAAGAATAGAACATGAAATTGAAAAGAAATTAAAGGAAAGAGAGAGTGGAGAATTACCTCTTCAATCCTCCTATTGGAATCCTTCTTAATAAATACAGGATTGGAATTGTAATGATACCAAAAGATATTAGATGTTTGGGGGGATAGTGAAGATTTTTGGGTAGATTTTACACAAATCTTGAAGCTTGATAGGAGTGAGTAATTGAGGTTGTGAAGGGTGGTATTTATAGTAGAGGTGAGAGGTTATTTCTTAATATTTTAATCCTTAGTTTATTAATATCCATCATGATAAGAAATGGTGATAATTAAATAACCAATAATAGAAAATAAGGCATGTGATTTTGATATTTTGTCTCTGAAGTCACCTGTGATTTTAGGAATAATGGTTTTAAATTATAATGTATTTAAACGGTAGATTAATATATTTTATTATTTACCAAAAATTCAATTATTTCAGAAAAATCTTAAAAGTTATCCCTAAACCTTTTTCTATGAGTAGAATCAAAAAATGATGTTCATTTTTCAAAAATAATTTTCTAATTATGATTAATTTATTTTTTAATTAAAATCATTTTTTATTGGAAAAATACCGTTTTTAAAATTAAGACTAATTTTATAATGCTTTCAAAAAATACTTAAGGTCTAATAAAATTTCCTTAAAACAAAAAAACATAGAATTTTAAATTTATGTACACTTATTAGGAAGATTCATTTTCATTTAAAATTAATTAATTAGTTATAATTATTTATTTATGACTTACAAAAATATCAAGATTTTACTATGGTCAAATTGTCACTTATAAGATGGCTAAATTTTATTTAATCATTCATGGCTAGGTTTAGTATTATTTTTGAATATTAAATGTTCATCAGGGTCCTATTAATATTCATAACGGTAGGTTACTATTCATAAGTGTATGTTATTATTCACCAAAAATTTTGTTCTCCTTATTGGACTCCAAGCATCTTACTGATCACAACCATGTATTCCAGCTTTTTGAAATTCAAAACATAGAAGTGGAAAAAAAAATTAATAGTCACATAGTATTTAGTTTCATTTCATTGGGTTTTCTAATTTGATTATACATTAAGGCATGATTATAATAAGGTATTTCCATTGATAAATCTTTGGTTCATAACATTCTTCCCCCCTTATGAAATTTAACCCTTGAAATTTTGTTTTACACAACCTGGTGAGGGTACTTCTACTTCATCACCTCCTCTAGTTCCCAAGAAGATTTTTCAAACATATGGTTCCTCCATAACACTTAAACAAGAATGGTTTCCTTGTTGCGTAGAACCTTATCTCTCAAGTCCAGAATCTTCACTAGGTGCTCCTTATAAGAGATATCATCTTCCAGTAGTACCACCTGTGAGTTCTGTACATGTGATTGATCTGGTATATACTTCCTTAGGAGTGATATGTGAAACACCTTATTTGGTGGAAGTGAAAGCCGATATGCCACAGCTAATATGTATTCAATGATATAAATGGGGGAAATGTACCTTGTTATTATCTTCTCTATATTTCCAAACCGCATGACTCTCTTTCATGGTGATATTTTAAGGAATAATTTATCTCCAATTTTGAAATCCAAGTCTCTTCCATGGTTGTTAGCATAGCTCTTTTACTGACTCTAAGCTGGTTTGATATGTTTCATGATGTCTTGAACCTTCTATGTCATCTCTTGTATAACATTAGGTCCCAGTAGCTTTCTTTATCCAACTTCATCCCAATAAGTTGGAGTTCTACATCAGATTCCATATAGATATTCATATGGAGTCATATGAATACTCAAGTGGAAGATATTGTTATATGAGAACTCAACCAATGTGATATGATGATACCATCAAACTTTTATTTCTAAATAGAAGCATCTTATCTTGTATTCATGACTCCAAATAGTCTTTTTGGATTGGCCATCAATTTTGGGGGTGATAGGTCATGCAGAAATTTAATTCAATTCTCAAATATTGTTTAAGGCCCCTACAAATTTAGATGTGAACCGTGGATCATGATCAGAGACAATAAATAGTGGAATGCCATTCAATCTCACCACATCCTTCACATATATCTTTTCATGGTTTTAAAATAATATATCAGCCTGAATATCGATAAAATCAGAACTCTTGATTAGTTAGTCAACCACAACCCATGTCACATTATTTCTCTTGGACGTCTTTGGGAGACTCATGAAAAAGTCCATAGTGACATTCTCCCATTTCTACATGGGTATATGAAATGGTTACATCATCCCTTTCGACTTTTGGCACTCTTCTTTAATGTGCTGACATACAAAGAACATTGATATATTATCCACAATCTATTTTTTCATGTTTTCCAAAATGAAATTTTCTCAGAGGTCACGATAGATCTTGGTACTACCAGGATGGATAGAGAATGTTGAGCAATGTGCACTATCCAGTAGCTCTTTCTTTATCCTTGGTAATTAAGGTACACAAAGCCTAATTCCAAACCGAATCACACCATCATCATTGATATAGAGATATGGTATATTCCCTTACTTTACTACATTCACCTTCTTTTGTAACTCCAGATCATTCCTTTGTGCCTCCTTAATCATCTCTTGGATTGATGGATTCACAATAGTTTGTGAAATGTAGGATGTATCCCATTCCCTTATTATTTACAAATATGTCCTTTCAATATCTAAGAAGATATGGTCTTTCTCAATCTGTAACATGGATAGAGTAGTAGGTTATTTAATGCTTAGAGCATTAGCTACCTTGTTCGCCTTTCCATGATGATAGTTAATATAAAAATTGTAGTCCTTAATTTTCTCTAACTATCTCCTTTATGAATGTTGAGATCATTTTGTGTGAATATTTAATTTAAGCTTTTGTGGTCATTGTATTTGACAAACTTCTCACTATAAAGGTAGTTCTTCCATGTTTTCAAGGAAAAACTCACGACTTCCAGCTCTAGATCATGTGTTTAGTAGTTCTACTCATGGATCTTAAACTACTGTGAGGCATAGGCAATCACATTATCATTTTTCATTAGTACACAAACTAAGAATTTCATTGAAGTATCACTGTGTATCACAAAACTTTCTCCACTTTTCGGTAGTGTGAGTATAGGTGTAGTGATCAGCCTTCCCTTTTTCACATCGAAGCTTCCCCCACATTCTTCTGTCCATACATAATTTACCCATTTCATTATTAACAAAGTTAGAGGGCTTTACAATAGGGAGATATTTCTCAAAAAACATCGGTAGTACCTAGCTAATACAAGAAAACTACAGATTTTGGTGATATTAAAGGGTCTGGGTCATTCCTCAATTGCCTTTGTTTTTGAAGGTTCTATAAAAATTCCCTCACTCGTGATCACATGTCCCAAGAACGTGACTTTCTTCATCCAAAAGTCACACTTGGTGAACTTGGCATACAACTTCCCCTTTCAAAATGTGTCCAACACATGTCTTAGATGTTTTTTATGTTTCTCCTTTCTATTAGAGTTGATGAGAATATCATCGATAAACACTACCAAAAAATCTATCTTGTTAATTTCTAAAGACTTTATTCATCAAATCCATAAAGATTACAGGGGAATTATTATGTCTGAAGGGAATCACCAAAAACTGATAGTGCCCATACCTTGTTTGGAATGTACTCTTATGAATATCTTCTTTATTCTCCATTAGCTGATGATATCCAGAATTAATATCCACCTTTGAGATGTATTGATCTCCTCATAACGAATCTAACTAGTCATCAATCCTTGGAAGATGATACTTTTTCATTAAGGTGATCTTGTTGAGTTCCTAATAATCAATACACAACCTCATTGTTCCATCCATCTTCTTCATAAAGAGAACTAGTGCACCCCAAGGTGATGCACTAGGTCATATGAACCCTTTCTCAATATTCACTTAAAGATAATTATATAACTCCTGCAGTTTCATAGGATCCATCCAATAGGGACACTTTGAGATATGAGTAGCTATGGGAATGATTTGTATGCAGAACTCCACCTCATGATCTGGGGTAAGTCTGGGTAACTCTTCAAGAAATATTTCATTGTATTCCCTCATGATTTGCATTTCCACAAGGTTGGAACATTCCTTTTACTCAACATTTTGGGTGTGGTATGTTTCTACAGAGAGAATCAACACCCACAATGTTTAAGGATTTTTCAAAGGAGATTCATGATCTTCTTCGCATTTGTAGAGGATCATGGGATGGTTCGTAATATGATATGATATTTTCTTTTCCCAATAGTTAATATGTTCTCTATATAACGAGAGCCAATCCATTCCCATTATAGCTTCTAATTCCACTAAGGTAAGTATTATGAGATTTTCTAGATGAATCTTCCCACATATAAAAATAGGAGATGAGTCAGGCACATGGGTTGCTATGATTTTAACACCCAATGTTTTTACAGATATATCTACTTTATGGTTTTGGGGCTTTGATTCTATAGTTCTAGAAAACATGCAAGATATAAAGGAATGCATAGCACCAGAATCAAATAAGAATTTTTCCATTCATGAGTGAATAGATATTTAACATTTCAACGTCGTTATATTTCTCCACTTCTGTATTACTAATAGCATAAACCTTCCCTTGTTCATGTGGATTACTGGTTTCTGATGGTGATTACCCGTGAGGACTCAAGGTTTTGTGCACTGGCTTTCGTAGTGCCATTTCTCCCTATAGTTGTAGCATTGAACCATGGGTGGGGCTCCCATTTCATCCACTACATTCTCCTTCATTCTCATTTATTTTCAACACTCCTAAGTAGGGTTTCCTTCTTTCCCACACTTGAATCATTTCCCCGCCCCATGGAGGTAGTTCCCATGATGCAACATCCCACATTTTTGGCATGTGGGTCATTGAGTTTTCTTCCCTCCTTTATCATTAGATCCTCTGGCTTGAAAATCCATTTTTCTTTTCTTATAAAAAAATCCATGGGACCATTCTCTAATCTCCATATCCACTTTGAGAGCACATCGAACAACTTATTCATAACTCCCAGTGTATCGAATTGAAAGATCCTTTCAAAGGTGTGGTTTTAATCCACTAAAGATTCTATCGATTTTTCTATCATTATTGATATCAAAACCCAAAGCATACCTTGAATGCCTAGTGAAATTATCTCGTTTGGTGGTTAAAGATTCTCCTTAATTTTTCTTGATCTCTATGAATTCCCTCTCCATATTCGTATGAAGAGTTCATGGGAAATACTTATTAAGAAACATGATCTCAAACTCTTCCCATTCCATATCTTCAGTTTCATCACTTGTCTTAGTGTTCTTAATCAACACCCACCATTGAATGGCATCTCCATCTAGACGATAAATGGTTATTGCCACCTTATTGATCTTACAATGATGTAACATATAAAATATCTTCTCTATGGATTTGACCCATAATTCTGAAACTAGTGGATCATAAGTTACAGTAAGCGTCGGTGGTCATTGCTACATAAAATACTCGATAGCCAGTTTTTACCTCTTTGGTGAAAGAGGATGTTTCACATTATTCCTGTTGTTATTCATTACCATAGATAGTTGGGTAACCATATCCATAAATTTATGAACTCCACATCTCAAAGAATTGGGTATGTCATTCGGTCCATCATTGCATTGGCCCTCGCATGAGTTGTTGGCCTGGTTTCTCCTGGTTCCCACCATTTTTTTAAAATAGAAAATGATAGAACAAAACATACATCAACATGTCATGAATAAATTATTTATTTTTACAATTTAAACTAAAATAATAACTTATTGGATCCCTATGTAAAGCTTATTGTGTTCATATTTGTACTTAGTCTCATGATAGAGGTTTTCTCTATGGTTCACTAATCCTAATTCCCAAATTAACAAAACCTTGCCTTTGAAACAAACTATAGCAACCCAGCCTTTTCTTACATTAATATTACATCATTATAATGATAAACAAAATAATAGTATTATACCAAAAGGATAAAATGGATTAGTGTCTTTGGAAAACTAGGACCATATATAACATTTACTATATCAAACATAAACATTTACTTAATTAATTCTTCTCCACCTTCTTGTTGTCCCTGGAAAACTTTTATGTAGGCATAATCACATAAGGATATACATAAAAATGTGGTGATCAAAAAGAATAGTAAGAGGATAGATAAGAAAAATATAAGAATTGGATTTCATAATCATAACATCATCATCAAAATCAAGAGAGGAAACATTAATAAATACTTGAAATGTGGAAATGCATAAAAATCAAACATCATGTCTTAGTGGTCAACTACCACACATAATTGTGAACAATGCTAGAATAATGTTCATGAATCATTTCCCTTTTACTCATGAGATTCATAACTTTACACAATTCATTGGAGTGCTGTATAATTCTTGGCGCACCCGTCACATTCAAACATTCATATTGCGTTATATAATTCTAGGTGTACCCATCACATTATAATATTTACATTATCATGAATGATGAATTAAAAATATCTAAAACTTGAACCTAATGTAACCCATTGTGATAAATAGGTTTCTCATAATAAATCATCCTTTCATAAACATTTGGTCCCAAAAATAAAGGGGTAATATCATTCTTGACATAGACCCATTAGCCATGAGTGAAGAGTGAAACAATATTCAAGAAGTAAAAAGTGTGTGTTTATTTGAAATATGAGTTCATTTGGAAAAAATTAGGTATTTCACAAAATAAATTAGTGAAAATGTATATCCCATATAATGGATGAAGATGATGAATAAATTATTTTTAATGAGAACCCATACTGGACATGGAGTGGAAGAGGGAGAACCCAAAGAAAGAAAGTTGGGTTTTAGAATTTCCCCTTACCTTGTACCTAAACACTTTCTTCAATTAAATGTCCTATATAATGACATTATATTCAATAATTATCAATTAAATATCCTATTATAGATTAATAAGATTAATTAAGGTTTTATTGAGTTCATTTATGGGTTTTTGGATGAGTTAATGAGTTTAAATCCATTGTTCAGGTATGTCTGCTTTTTGGGATTTCGTGAATGGTTCACTTGTATTAATGAATGAAAGTTCATTTAAAACGTGGATAAACATACATAATTGTAATTATATTTTATTTATTATGTTATTTAACTTTAAATGATATCATAAATAATTTCTTTATATATCATGATAATGTATCATTAGATATTAATCTAATGATGATCGTTTGGGTTAATTCGTGCATTTTTTTAACCACAACTAACTTGTTTTGATTAATTATTTAGTAATATCTACATAATTTAGTTTCAGAACATTAAATAGTATATAATACATTTAAAAATATCTTGTTCAATCATGAAAATGGTTTCATGATCATACCTAAAATTGGTAACAGAAAATCAAAACATGTCATTCTTGAAGGTGATAAATTAACACCTCACGAACAACATTTTCCTTTCTAAAATAAAAAGAAGATGAGAAGGGGTTTGGATGATATAATATCCAATTAGTATCATATCATTAAATTATTTTTTATATAATTTAGTAACAATAACATATTTATGAGGATAGTTGTGGAGATATTAAGAAAAGAACTTGAAATTCAAAGGAAATTAGAGGAAAAGGGAGAGAGGGGAATTACCTCTTGAATCCTCCTCTTGAGATCCTCTTTAAGAAACATAGGCTTTGTCAATTGATGAGAACATAAGATATTGTACATGGGGAGGGGATAGGGAAGTCTTTGGGGAAGAGTTTGTACAAATCATGAAGCTTGCGAGGTGTGAGTAAATGTGGGTGTGAAGGGTGGTATTTATAGTTCTATAGAGAGGGGTTTTCATAATATTTTAATCATTAGTTTATTAATTTACTTAAAGATAAGAAATAGTAATGATTACAAGAACAAGAATAGTAATGAGGGAATTTGAGTACGAGATTTGGGTGCTTACATCACTTGTGAGGTCAGGAATAGTTTGTTTAACTTATAATGTATTTAAACAGTAAATTAATGTATTTTACTATTAACAAAAAAATGAAGTATTTTAGAAAAATACTAGAAATTATCCCTAACCAATTTTTAACATGTAGAATCAAAAAATTAAGTCTTATCTTCAAAAATAATCTTTTATATATGATTAATTTAATTTTTTATGAAAATAATAATTTACATGAAAAATACCATTTTTAAAATTAAAACTGATTTTATAATACTTTCAAAAATTACATAAGGACACATAAAATTACATTAAAACTAGAAGACATAGAAATGATAATTTATGAAGAAATTTTAGGAAAATACATTTTATTTTTAAATTAATTAATTAATTATAATTATTTATTTATGACCTATAGAAATACCCTTACTTTTACTATGGTCAAATTGTCACTTATAAGATGCCAAAATTTTATTTTATCATTCATGGGTAAGGTTACTATTATTTTGAATGCTTTAACATTCATAAGGGTCATATTAATATTCATAAGGGTATGTTATTATTCAAAAAGATAGGTTTTATTAACAAAAATATATGTTTGTCCTATCGGACTCTAAACATCTTACTCATCGCTACTGTGTCTGTTAGATTTTCGATTTTCAAAACATAGAAGTGGAAAATTATGTTCAACAGTCACATAGTATTTAGTATCATTTCATTGTGTATCCTAATTTGATTATAATTTAATGAATGATTATAATAGTGGATTTATGTTGATAGATCATTAGGTCATTACAGTCCAACAACGGTACATCAGAAATGGGTCTGGTGTAGTGAGGTGATTAACCCATGGTTGGACCTGGAAACTCATTTTCAGGAGATGTGGTGTTAGGAGTTGTTAAAAAGAAAATTATATCAAATTTTTAAGGGATTTTGTCGTTTGAGAGAGTTATAAACACCTATTTATTGAATCATAGAGTACTGCTACTTAGAGGAAATCATTCCTTGCATCATTCTAATGACCTAATTATGCTAAGAAAGAATTTTATATTCACTAATATTTTTAAATATCAATACTATATTGATAGAAACATTTTTAAGCTTTAACTAGAGGATATTTATAAGGTAATGTGTATGGTGGTATGTTCACCTAGCCCAATTTGAGGGTTTTGACCCTTTTTATGAGTTGAAATTCATTTACTACTGTGGAAACAATTCATGATAAGTGGGAATGAGTGATATATTTATTTCTATATATTGTAAAACTCTTATAAGATATAATAAATTGTACAATCATTTCATTTAGGGATGAATATAGAATATTTATAAGAGTTTTTAGCTCACATTTTAGGAGATTATATGGATGATCCCATGGTGGCGAGTATCATATAATTCACGGTTAAGCATTTTCCGTACTGGAATAGTTGTTAAAATTATGGTAAAATTCATTAGACTATCTAGAATGCATAATTATATTGATTCTCAAATGAGAGCATGGATAATGATTTACCACCAAGGATTTTCATGGATGATAATGTTTATGGTGGAGATATTTTTTGTTCACATGTTTTTCACAAGTATGAAATTAAGCATAAATTTGAATTTTTTTCTTTCAAATAATCATATGGGGGTAATATGGTTTTACCAATTCCACATAACCTCATAAAATTTTTATGACCACATAATTTATCTCATAATAGGTTTGTCACCCAAGGATAAGAGTTTGTAGGAATTGTGATATGTTTGAGTCATTTGTGTATAATTAATAATTAATATATAATTAATTAAATATTTAATTGTTTTAATTTGTTCATTTGGTAGTTTATTTTGAACAGAGAATCATATTGTGATTATTCCTCCACCATTGAGTCTGGAATTTATATTTTCTTCTATGTGAGGTGTAAATTCATGTTGGTTTTTGAGTCCAACCTTGACATGGGCGAAAATTTGTTGAATTATACCAAATAGTAGGATATTTTAATGTTTATTATGTGAATCACCATAAATTTAAGTATTCCTATTTTTGATAACTTTCATGACTTCTTAAGACCCTGTGATTTTCGATTTATATCATTTATGGAAGAAAATCAAGGTTTAGGGCTTGTTATAGAGGTTTCTTGTTTGGAAATACTGACTCCATAGTGTGCAGTTCAATAACACACACTATGTGTTCTTCTTTTTTAGGAAATATAATATATTTTGAAGTACACAAAATGTACTAGGATTATATGCTATGTACGGGTACATGACTATATGGTTGAGTAATTAGGAAGAATGATTTTTATAACAATTTGTTGTGTTACGGTGTACATGTCATGTATTTTTACTCATCTATGTAGATGAGTACCTGTCCAAACTAAATATGAAGGGGCACAAGGTCATGTAGAGTACATGTCCATAACCTAAGTGGGTTACACACAATATATAAGTACATATCTTGGCTAAAAAACATGTCCAGGCACTACTGGTATATTACTAGGTACCTCAAGTTAGCTACAAATCATTTACAAGTTATTACATGTTTTGTACTTAAGTTTTCACACCCTTCCTGGTTGAACAACATTCCCAAGAGGTTCTTTGTACACACAATGTACTATGGTATATACACCATGTACTTCTCTATCTCTACATTTTTATGGTTTTTCATGTTTTGAAACCCTTCAGTATGAATTAGATGTATGAATAGTCCATTTTGATCATTTTTTTCACATATCATGATAGTATAACACTTGTTGTGAGTACAAGACTTCATATTTTTGTTTTGGGTAAAGTGATATATAATTTTTAGGTTCATAATCTAGTAAATATTTTCAATTATATCCTATGAATGAGACCATGGGCTATGGTGGTACATGGGATATCTCTCTTAACTTATTATTTTAGAACATATAACATGAGGATGAATCCCTTGCAAGATGTTCCCTTCTATCCCAATATTTATTGAATGTATTTGTTTTTAAGTATTCCTTCTAGGAAGCCCCTGCTGAGTTTCAATTAGAGGATCCAATGTAGGATTCATCGACTATATTACTATTTTTGACGATCTAAAGGGGGAACCTTTTCTTACACAAGAAAACATATTGGTGTGTTTTGGCAGTTATCCCCCCTAAAACTATTATTTATTAATTCTCTTTGTTTATATTAATTAATACATGATTCCTAAATGTACTTCTTGGAATATGGCATATGATCCTGACATAATGTTATGTAAAGTGGGACTACAATAGTGCTTCGTGGTAATAGATGGATGGTCAATATATGATATGATCTTGTAGTGGGTATTACAATATGTACGTCAAGTATCCATCTAATGAGATTTCATGGTGATGGTTACTATTTCATAATTTCCCATTCATTACTCTAGTTCCTACATATTTATTTATTTTCATAGTTGGAAGAAACGTTTACTAGATAACCCCTCTACCTAGTTTCACCCTCTGTAAGAAAATCCTCTTGGATTAGGGGGATTACTGTAGGTTTCTAATTGGGCACAAATCCTCTTGGATTTTGATATTATTGAAATCCCTTAGGATTGTTGTTTAATTCTTATAATGCCACTTAGAAGACTCCATGATGTCTAGTGGATACACCATTATTGAATTTACCATAGTTATCCTAGAAAATAGATATATAGTAGTATATTGAATGTATTTTGAGTTTTATCATGGATCCAGAGTGAATTAATTTATATCACATAATGTTAATCTCGTAAATGGATTTTACAAGTTTGGATGTCATGATTATTTATGGACTATGACCTAGAAATCATACATTATGATGGATTACATCTTTTTTGAGTGGTTTGGCATCATGTTGGAACCCTTATTTATAGAACATCTAGTTTTTACATGGAATCCTTCATTTTATTTATTAGAGGTGAGTATGGATTAACCACATCCTTGGAAGTTATCCCCCAATAGTGACAAATCTTTCCCTGAGAAATTTTTTTCACTACCTAATATAGGTATTTTAAATAAGGATTATACAATCCAAGATCAAATTAATTAAATATGACTCCAATGGTATGGCTTCCTTGTCAATTCCTTATTCAATGGATATCCAAATGATTAGAATTATGTACTCCATGATTGGCTATAGATTTATTTCTAATCATGATATTTGTCACCTTTATCACATATATATATATATATTAATATACATATATGGGGATATGTATATTGACATATATATATGTATATGATGGAACTTTTACTAGTTGATTGGGATCATAAACCCAATGATCATATGTGGGATTACTTCATTTATGATATTTATTACCATTATTGTAACTCTAGTTTTGTCTAGAATATGATGAGAATATTTCATGAACATATACTTGTGTTATTATTTTATAGTTTCACCATTATTAGTGGCATAATAATATTTTATTATCACCCCCTATACATGAATCTATGTGTGGGTACAAAAATTATGTCTACATTATAGGTTGACAATAGATAAATGATATAAAGAGCGAATTGATTAGATTGTATGGTCAATTGGATCCACTCATGTGGAATATTATGATCGACAGGGATCACCTTCGTAGTGTCTTGGATATGATTTATGTATTTTTTTTCTTAGACTTAGTGGTAGAGATTTTTACTTTAATTTCAGTTCATTTATTTACTCATGCATTTATGGTCATCCGAGTGGGTTACTAGTGTTTAAAGTATGACTTTGATATTCAATACTTTATTGAATTATATCTATCATTAAAACATGTTTTTTAATCAATTTATTTAATACAGTTGTGCAATATTTATTTACTATTATAGATGATATCTTGTTATTATCAACATAATATTCTCTAAAACGAGGTAATATTGTCCCCACAAACACAAATTAGGCCCTTAATACTAGTTAGTAGCCTTTTATTATAGATTGGAAATCTTGAGGCCTTCGGTCAAACCAGCTGATTCTACCATATTATTTTCATATAGATCAGGATGTTACATAAAGTGCCTTTATAAATAGTGAATGAACTGGATCTTATCATGCCTCCTCGATATCATAATTTTATTTTCACTATGATGTAAATAAAATTAATATATAACTTTTCTATCCTCCCATTATCATATATAAGAATCCATCCTATAATTATTTCACTCATCACTCAATGATTAAATTAAATTAATTTTTTCTCATTTTAATCTTAGGAAGGTGTGATTATGGGAATATATAATTTATGCATCTATAACATAAGATTCAATTATTTTTTTGATATATTCAGCATTTTGTAGGAAATTTCTGTGGATACAATCTGATATATTGTGATGTATGATGTTTATTCAGCAGAATAAACGGTTTTGATATATTATGAATATTAATTAATCATTTAGAGTTTACCCCTAAGAATGAAATCCTTACTCACTATCATTTATTCTTATTTAATTTTATAACCTCTTTAATTTATAGTGAAACTAACACATTAAAAATTTTATCTTTAGTAAAAATTTCATCCCACTATCTACATAAAAATATATTTTTTATTTTATTCTAATAATAATATTTAATTTTTAAAGGCAGAGATGAAATCTTGATTTTCATTAAATTATGTGATTTCAATTGCCTCATCATAGACTGTATAAACTGTATGTTTCTTTAAATGTAAAGATTTAACTAGAATTTCTTAAAAAAATATTTGAAAATTTTCCAATAATTTCTTCTAGATCAACTTATAAGTAACAAATTACTTTTTATTTAGTTCCAACTCAAATTATTCAATATCCTTTTTCACACAAAAGTTATACTATGATTTATACAATGAATTCTACTAATTTATAGTAATGTATTTTTGGATTGTAATTGGACTTATTAACTATTTAATTCATGGTCGATAAGATTTAGAACGGTTAATTGTCAAAATTTTCCCTAGTAGGGGTGTATTGTAAAAATATTATTTCCACTAAAAATAAAACTTCTATATTTTAAAACACATATTCAGTAATGATTCGATGTTTTGACTATATTTCAAATTATTTTCATGTAATTCAATCATTTATTGGTTCTCATAAGGAAGTAATAAATTTTAAAATGTATTTACAAATTATTTTACAAACCACTCAAGTAAGTTATATTAATATAAGGAAGTTTTTCATGGAAAGCGATTCAAAAATTAGAAATATTTTAATTATTATCAAACAATTTTAATTTTAAAACATGTTCACTTCATGATTAAAATAAATAAATTCATGGGTTAAATAAGTTTTTAATAATTGTAATATGTCTAGAATGTAGGTTCTGGGAGCAGCAGAAGCATGTTGGTGGGTCGCCAAACTTTAATTTTAGCATTAACAACGATCAATCTGAGATCCATCATGATGTAAAATGCTGGATCTTCAGAATAGAATAAAAAACCGAAAAACAAGAGGGAGTCCCAGAACCATAAAGATAGGATCATCATATGTTGGTTATAATTAATTTAATTAATTGACAAGAATTACCTTGATGTAATTATTTCTTCGTTGATGTCTTCAGTCTTGATCTGATGTGATTCATCATTGCGTCGTAGAATCCAAGTGTAGGATTACTCAAGAGGTGATACACATGTGCTCCACGTATGTCTGGACATCGTTGAAGGGATATCTGGGTGCTAGTGCAGAAGAACCTTCACTTGAGATGTCCGGCTTCGATCACCTTAATCCGGTGGTGGTGGATCTCTCTCGGTCTTGAGAGAATTCGTAGAGGAAGGAGTTCTTTCGGCCTTGAGAGAACTCTCTAGAATTATTGTGCCCAACGATTAGGGAAAAGTGTTGGGGTTGTGAGGATATTTATAATCAGGTTTGAGGTTATAGAGTTATGACAACAAATAAACATGTTACGCGTTTTATTTATTTCATTAAATCTTATTGAAAACCCCCATGTCAAATGATTAATTCCTTGACATGAAGCTAGGCAGATTATAATGAATATCATTTAATAAAACGATATTATTTCCTCCAAATCCTGACAAGAAAAACTACACAGCATGTAATCATTAATACACGACGTGTACACTTTTTCCATTAAAACTACATGGCTTGTACATTAAATGTACACATCGCGTTTATCTTGTTTTCATTTTTCTTTATTTCCTCAACCACATTTATTAGACCTTGAGTAATAGATATTTATTTCTCAAATAAATGTAACTCCATTACTCTCTAATAAATATACATTATTTTTCCCACAATATATTCTCTCGAATAACTAGTGTCAAAATAAATGCGATCAGGCATCCTTAAATAATTATTAAACCACATTCGGTAATAATCTTTATTTAATTTGTAAAATTAATATTTAATTGAGATACATGGACACACTTATTGTGTGACCCTCTAGGGCTCTTTCTTAGTGGAATTAGGTAGAGCCTTCCTAAATTCCAAGGTTACGCCAAGGCACCCAAAGGGAAAGAAGTTAACACTACAATGACGTGTCACTTCTTACGAATATATGTCGTGTAATATAATCCTTTTGTCACGTTGTCTCGAATCATATGGGTTACATGCTAGTTCCATCAACCCATGTGCTCGATTATTCTTTCTTTGACTTTTCAGAATTGAACCCACCCATACCTTACTATGGACATGGATTTATTTATGCTATATCAATTCCATCAAAGGCCCTGAGATATCTACTTCTGTTATGGAACAGAAGGGACAAATTCTTTCTCATATTATCTATTAATGCATAATTACTCGTGACGCGCCCAACGTATCCTACGTCATTGTGAAAAGTGTGTCGTCACAGTTTTAATCAATACATCTAAGTGTGCAAGTTTTAAAACCCATTAATACTAAACATAATGTCTAAGGACCAATACACATGTCCCCAGATAAGAACATATAATGACACTATGAAATGTGGATTTCCTACTGGTGGGTATCATTCTCATAATATATTCCTGGATATTACTAAGGGCACACACCATGAGAAGCTGCCTCAATTTTTTATGAGTCCTGACCCCTAATGGCCGGTATTATTTGTGTCCCTCAAATAACATCATCGGCCCATATAACATATATTCAAGAATCGTGTTATGGCAATTCTGGGTTCTCATCATAGCAGGGATACGCTATAACCCCTTAATGAAATAGTTATCCTTAGGAAATTATCAAATGCATTGTCACGTAGAAGAAAAATCATGATGTGATAAGGCATTTATTAATGAATAAAGTACAATGTAGTTGGTTCTAGGCCACCAACTCTAACAGACTCCCACTTGGACTAGAGCCATCTGCTAAAAACCTTTAACCTACTAGCTCTTACATGATATTTATGATTCTACTGAGATGGGCCTCTAGTCATGGGTTCCACCACGTTCTCTTCCATGGACACTCTTCTCACTCCAACTTCACCCCTTTGATAGAAATCCCTTAATAGGTGATACTTTTAGAGTATCTACTTTATCCATTGATGTGACCTTCATTCTTTCGCAAGAGCCACCACTATAGTATTATCACAATACAATGTGATAGGATCTTTACTTCTAGTCACCACATCAAGCTCTTGGACAATGTTCCGAATCCAGACGGGTTCCCAGGCTGCATCAGAAGCCGCTATATATTCAGACTCTGCTGTAGAATCGACAATAACTGGCTGCTTTAAACTCTTCCAGCTCACTATTACTCCTTTGAGTTAGAGAACATATCCAGATTTCGACTTCATATCATTCTGATCTATCTGAAATCTAGCATCAGCATACCCTCTGATGACAAGCTCCTTGCCTCCTCCATACACTAAGAATATATCCTTAGTTCTTCTCAGATAATTAAGGATAGTCTTAACAGTAGTCTAATGTTGTTCTCTTGGATCTGCTTGATATCTGCCTACCATGCTCAGTGCATAAGCAACATCACGCCTGGTACATAACATGGCATACATGATGGATCTTATAGCCGAAGTTTAAGGGATACTACTCATTCTATGTTTCTCCTATTATGTCTGGGGACACATTTTCTTAGAAAGATGTAATCCATGTGACATAGGAACCAATACCCTCATGGATTGTTCCACACTAAGTCACTTTAGTATCTGGTCAATGTATGTACCATGACTTAGTCCAAGTAGCCTCTTGAATCTATCACAAATGATCTTGATCCCTAGATTGTAGACAGCTTCACCCAATCCCTTCATGGAGAAACACTTATTCAACTAGTCCTTAACTGACTTTAAGACTGGTACATCATTTCCAATAAGAAATAAGTTGTCAATATATACTACTAGGATAAAGATTACAATCCCATGAAATCGCTTATAAACACATGGATCACATTCGTTTTTAATGAAACTAAATTCTTTTATGGCTTCATAAATTCGAATGTTCAATGACCTGGATTCTTGATTTAATCCATAAATGGATTTCTACAACTTGAAACCCCATTTGGATTCACCTAGTGTCACAAACTCTTTTGGTTGTATCATATAGACATCTTCATAAAGGTTCCTATTGAGGAATGCTGTTTTGACATGCATTTTCCAACTCTCGTAGTCATGGTAAGCTGCTATGGAAAGTATGATTCTTATGGATTTAAACATGGAAACTAGAGAGAAAGTTTCATCATAGTCAATTCCTTGATGTTGTCTAAATATTTTAGCCACTACCCTTGCTTTATAGGTGCTAACATGACCTTCGAGGTCCAGTTTTCTCTTGAATACCCATTTGCATCCAATATGCTTTACATTAACTATCTCATCGACCAGAACCAAGACTTCGTTCTGATACATGGAAGCCATCTCAGAATTCATAGCCTCTAGATATCTTGCAGCTTCTGAGCTTTCCACTTCTTCCTTGTGGGAGATAGGTTCATCATTGTCCAACAATAAGGATTTACCATCCTCAGTGACTAGGAAACTAAATCTCTATGGTTCCCTTACCTCTCTTGAGCTCCTACGCAGTACATGTGTTTCTGGAACCTCTTCCATGGGGACCTGTGGAACTTGTTCCTGTACCAAATCCTATGTATCTTGAGCATCAACTTCATCGAAGTCAATCTTGGTCCCACTATCCTTTTTGAGGATGTGCTCCCTCTCAAGAAAGATGGATTGCCTAGCGACAGTCAATTTCTTGTCTTGAGGGTTATATAAGTAATATCCTTTCGTTTCCTTGGTATATCCAATAAAGATACACCTCATTCCCTGGGGTACTAGTTTGTTTCCTAATAAGGCCTTAAAAAATTCCTCGCATCCCCATACACATGTATGCGACAAAATGGTTTTCTTTCTATTCCATAACTCTGAGGGAATTCCATTTTCCGCCTTAGATGGTACTCAGTTTAATGTGTTTGTTGCAGTTTGTAATGCATATCTCCAAAAGGATAATGGATGATCTGCATGACTCATCTTCGACCTCACCATATCCAACAAGGTGTGGTTCCTCCTTTTACTAACACCATTCCACTGTGGCGTATAAGTAGGAGTGAGATGAGATAAAATCCCAAAATCCCATAGAAGATTGATTAACTCTTGGTTCAGATATTCTCCACCTCTATCCGATCAAAGTTTCTTTATCTTCTTACCAAGATTATTCTCTACATCATTATTTAATTCATTAAATTCTTTTAAGGCTTCTAACTTATACCTAATTAAGTAGACATATCCATATCTACTCAAATCATTAGTAAAAGTAATGAAGTAAGAATATCCACCTCTATCTTCTACTATAAATGGTCCACAAACATCCTTGTGCACCAATCCTAGAAGCTCTTTGGCCCTTTCACCTTGTCCACCAAAAGGAAGCTTGTTTATTTTACCTTGTAAACAAACGTGACATCTATCAATTGGTTTTAGCTCAGTAGAGTCTAAATGGCCATCTTGGTAGAGATTTTTCAAACGCTTCTCATTAACATAACCGAGACGCTGATTCCACAACTGGGTGATGTACGAGTCATGTGGGTTTGTTTCATTATCAATTTAAAACACTTGGTTTTCATAATTTAATACATACAAACCATTATTTAAATGTGTCATACCATAAAAAATGTTGTTCTTTTAAAAGATACATACCTTATTTCCAAACGTGAAAATAAATCCATCTATTTCCAAACATGATACAAAAATATGTTATTTGTAACACTAGGCACATAATAACAGTTATGTAAAACCAAAATCATCCCAGTCAGCAATGAGAGACGGTAATCACCAATGGCCAACACAGTCAGCCTCGCGCCATTAGCATCTCGAAGATCCACCTCTCCTATGGAAATATTTCTAAATCAACTTGGTTCCTACATTTGAATATAGATGTGATCCCCACAAGCTTTATCCAATACCCAATGTTTATAAATGGAAAGATTAAACAAGATAATGAATTCACCTTTAGCATCCCCATGCTTTTGGGGGCATTTCCACTTATAGTGGCCTTTCTTGACACATGCACAACATGCCGCCTCCTGTTCCTTGCCCTGTCTATGGATCTTCTCCTTCTTGGAAGGACGACTCTCGGGGGCTTCAGACCGTTTATAAGTATTTGTCCCCATTGCCTTGTCCTTTCTTTTCTTATTTACCATAAGGACTGCGGGTTTTTCATGACCCATGTCCTTATCTACATAGAGAATTAAGGTCAGAAGTTCCGATAGAATCTTCTCATTTTTGATAAAGTTGTAGTTGACAATAAAGCTAGACTAGGTATTGGGAAGTGATTATAGGATGAGATATGTACGCAACTCATCTGGGAACATAATCTCTAAGATTTTGAGGCTTTCAATGTAGACAATAAGCTTGACTACATGAGGCACAACTGGAATAGACTCTCCAAGCTTAGTTGTAAACAAAGCATGAGAGATCTCATATCTCTCACGTCTCTCCTTCTCTTGGTAGAGATGCTTAAGCTGAGACATCATGTTATACACGTCTAGGTTTTCATGTTGCTTCAAGAGCCCATTATACATGGCCAGTAACATGAAACACTAGAAATATGTAGCGTCATCCATGTGTTTCAAGTAGAGAGATAGTTCCTCATCACTAGCCTCCATTCTAGGTGCAACTGGAATAGGCTCTTCCAGCACATACAATTTCCTTCCGTGGCGAAGGATGACGCATAAACGCCTCTGCCACTCTTGGAAATTGGTGCTGGTGAGAAGGTTTTCCTTCTCGAGTATAGTTCACAATGATATGTTTGAATTCATTTGTCATGTCATTTCTAAAATTTAATATGAGAAAAGGTTTAGTACTTTATTATAAAAACTGAGACAAATAAATAAATTAAATCTTATTAGTCTCCCACTATTTTATCTAAATCCAATAGCCCTCACCATTGACTTTGGAATATTCTGTTGCCTGAATATTCTAGTAGAAAATATCAATATTTCCCTTCACATTACACCAACTAGGTTTGGTCATGCAACTTGATTGGTTTTAGGTAGGCATTCCAAATGCCAGCTGCATTAACTCGCAACTCCTTGATCCGCTGAGTGGACCCCCCAATCAGGAAATCCTTTTATTTTGGATTTCCACAACCATTTCCTCTTGGTCACACCAAGTCCTATTGTGGCAGTCAGCCCTTGATGTAAACCAATTCAATTCTACCCAAAACCATGAATTAGAATTCCCCAATAATTGAAATCACCTCAACTAGGGTTGGTCAAGCACTTTGAACTATGGTTCGATTCTATCCAAGATTAAGGAAGTCTATACTGACTTAATATTTCATTGAGGGATTTTATCCTTATACATAAATTATCAATTTATTATCTTTGGTCACATGCTTGTTAATATTAAGAGGGATATAATTAAGGGATTAACCATGTCTAAGATAATATTTATGCATAAGCCAGTATTATTTTAGTTCCATCTTGCATGCTTGTTTAATTCATTAATTGTATGATCCTGAAAACACACCCACAATAAATAAACCATAAAACCGATAGAAATAAAATAAATGGTATGATCATGATCTTGTTCTATTGGTTAGTTTATCTAGTGGTTGATAAACTAAACCATGTCCTAGTGGAGAAACAGCATGAACCTTTCAGGTTCGTGTTTACAGCTTTCCACTTTTCCACCTTTGTATCTCCTTAGATTGGTTTCACCTTGGCTCCTAACATGAGCCACCTACACTAGCTTGGGAACTCCATCCATTACATATGCATTTATCTGACACGTAGGTGAGGGGTAAAAAAGGGGGTTTTACATAAAATAATCCTTTCGCACGTAGGACTTACATATTAATGAGGAGATGGATCACAACCCAACAAATTTAATTTAAATAAATTAATTAAAAGAAACCATTCACATAAAAAGGTCTTGGTCTAGGTCATGATCATCCATACATGCAATGATATTACACATTAATAAAACTAAAATTCAATTCTTTAATCATTCTTGTTTAAGATAAATCATGTTCAAATCAATTAATTATCATTAATCAATCAATCCTTTTATCTTAAACACTTTTCTAAACTTCCTTGAGATTTTCATTCATCAAAATTTTAAACAAATAAATTCATTTAAAAATATCCTTGTACTTAACTTGTACTTTGGAGGCAACCCAGTGCATTCACGTCCATTATGCAGATGTTAAATTAAACAAATATATTTAAAACACCTATCACGTGTTATGCCTCAGCTTTACACCTACACTATGGTACTCATCTCAAGGGTTTTTATAATATAATAATAAATTTTAATAAATCTGCATAATTTGGATGAGTACACGGTGTGTAGTTCTGACAACATGGCATGTACTTTTGATCACCGTCCATCCGAACTACATGCCCAGGGACATGTCATGTAGATGTAAATTGGGAATTTTTGGAGTACACGACATGTTTAGTTGGACATACTTCATGTAGTATCTGCGTTACACGGTTTCCAGCTGGGCAAGCCATGTACGAGGTACACGGTTAAACCCTAACCCGAAGGGACTACACGTTGTGTCTAGTGGACTACACAACATGTATTCTAGAAACCGTGTTCCACCTGTTCCTGGTCAACACATGGTGTCATAATTACTTAGATAGGATCCAATACAGGGCCTAATTTGGTGGATCATTCAATGCATTGAACCTAGACTACACGGCGTGTACTTCCGAATACATGTCGTATATTCTGGTGTTGTAAGGCCAGGAGTGTTTGGAAACTTTGGATGAGTTCCTTTATTTTATTTTAATCAAAATTAAAAGGAAAATTAATTTCTGTAAGGTGAACGAGAAACAAGAGGGGAAGAACTGATCTCGAGATTCATATTTTTATAAATGGTTAACTTAAATTGAAACAACTAAATTATTAAATGTGTAAATCAACAACAAAAAACTAAATATTTATAATCAACAATATAAATTCTCACTAATACCACTTGTAGGTTCCGGGCATAGCGGAAGTGCGTTGGTGGGTTTCCCAACATTAATTTTTGCGTTAAAAACGATCAATCTGAGATCCGACATGATGTAAAATGCCGGATCTTCAGAATAGAACAAAGAATGAAAAACAAAATATGGATTCCCGGAACCATTGAGATAGGATCATCATTTGTTGGTTATACTTAATTTAATTAATTTATAATAATTTCCTTGATGGAATTCTTTCTTCGTTGATGTCTCTGGTTACGATCTGATGTGATCTGTCATTGTGCCATATAATCCAAATGTATGATTCCTCTAGCGGTGATCCATATGTGCTCCCCGTATCTCTGGACATCGCCGAAGGGATATCCACGTGTTAGCGTGGAAGAACCTTCACTTTTGATGTCCCCCTTTGATCGCCTTGATCCGGTGTTGGTGGATCTCTCTTGGTCTTGAGAGCGTTCTTGGAGGAAGGAGTTATTTCGGCCTTGAGAGAACTCTCCAGAATTGTTGTACACAAAGATTAGGGAAAAGTTTTGGGGTTGTGAGGATATTTATAATTGAGATTTAGGTTATAGAGTTATGACAGTAAATAAACACGTTACACGTTTTATTTATTTCATTAACTCTTATTAAAAAACTCCATGTCGAATGATTAATTCCATGACATGCTCCCACTCTGATTATAATAAATATAATTTAATAAAACGGTATTATTTCCTCAAAATCTCGACTGGAAAAACTACACAGCGTGTAATCATTAATACACAGCGTGTACTCTTTTTCTATGAAAACTACACATTGTGTACATTCAATTTACATGGAGTGTTTATCTTGTTTTCATTTTTCTTTATTTCATCCACCACATTTATTAGACTTTGAGTATTGGCTATTTATTTCTCAAATAAATGTAATTGCATTACTCGCTAATAAATATACATTATTTCTCCCACAATATATTCTCTCGAATAACTAGTGTTGAAATAAATGTGATCAGGTATCCGTAAATAATTATTAAACTATAGTCGGGAATAATATTAATTTAACTTGTTAAATTAATATTTAACTGAGATACATTGACACACTTTGTGTTTGACCCTCTAGGCATCTTTCTCAGCGGCATTAGGCGTAGCCTACCTAAATTTCAAGGTTAGCATCTAGAAGCACGCCAAGGAACCCATCGAGAAATAGGTTAATGCCGCAATGACGTGTCACCTCCTACGAATACTTACTGTGTAATATAATCCCTTTGTCACAATATCTTAAATAAATAGGGTTGCATGCTAGTTCCATCAACCCATGTGCTTGATATTCTTTCTTTGACTTTCCAGAATTGAACTCGCCCATAACTCACCATGGCCAGGGATTTATTTAGGCTATATCAATTCCATCAATGGCCCTAAGATATATACTTATGTTATGGAACTGAAGGGGAAAATCCTTTCTTGCATTATCTATTAATGCAGTATTACTCATGACGCACCCAACGTATCCTACCTCGCTGCAAAAAGCGTGTCGTCACTACTTTAATCAATACATCTAAGTGCACGAGTTGTAATACCCATTAATAATAATCATAAAGTCTAATGAAAAATACACGCATCTGTAGATAGGAACATCCAATGACACTGTGAAATGTGGATTTCCTACTAGTGGGTCTCATTCTCATAATATCCTCATGGATATTACCTAGGCATCACACCATGAGATGGTGCCTCAAGTTTTTATGAGTCCTCACCCCTAATGGCCTATTTTACTTGTATCCCTCAAATAACATCATCCGACCATAGAACATATATTCAAGAATAGTGTTAAGTAAATCCTGGTTTCTCATCATAGTAGGGAGCTACTATGACCCTTTAATACAACAACTATCCTTAGGACATTATCACATGCATTGTCACATAGAAGAACAATAAAGATGTGATAAGGATTTTATTAATGAATAAAGTACAAAGTAGTTGTTTCTAGGCCACCAAATCCAACATAAAATTAAAAAAGTTATTAATTTTGAGATTCTTTTTTCTCAAAACACATGAAAAATGAAAAATGGGCACACAAAAAAAATACATGAATGAGTAATAAAAAAAATTAAAATCCTATAATTAAAATGGTTTCCTTCCACCACACAATGATGGAAAAATGTACTCAATTGATTTCAATAGAACCATATATTTTAGAAAATATAATATATATAAACAAATACAATTAAATGTTTAATGAGTTGTGAAAAATGCTGGTTTTATTAGTAGACATGTTTTTGGAGGGTGAAATCCACTACAAGTGCATGTAGTAGATTGCCATTTTACTTCTGTATTTTATCACCATTAATAATAAATGTATTATTTTATACTTCTCTAATGATATTTAAAACACCAAATGGGTATAATTTCTTGAAAATAAAAAAAAAATCCAATATGGAATGATGTTTACCTAGAATCGGCTGGAGAATAATGCTTGAATGCTGCACTTATTTTCCTAGATAAATAATTTTATCTTATTTTGATTCTCATGTCCCAGACTAGAGATTTTTTTATAAATTTATTTTTCACAAAATGATCAATAATTATTATTTTCTATGCTCTATAAATTTATCATATCTTTCCCTCCCATTTATTTTTTCATCCAAATTAACCTCCTTAACCGCACTGTGGGGATTTTTCAACAACTATATAGGTAATCTATAAAACATTCAAAAAAATGAACTCATATGGAATCATTGTAATATGACCATTATAGGTTATCCTATAAGACCAATATTTTTTCATAACTTTTAGATCCAATATTCCTTATCTGTATTAACTATTTTCTCTAATATTCCTACACTCTCCCTATTTCAATATTTTGTTTGGCCATTAATTTATTGATGGTATATATATTTTTCTTTCTATAAACTCCATACATTATCAATAAATAATATATTCTCTTATTATAGAGATGAGATAATTTATCTCTGATTCCTTCACTCACAAACGCAAAATCTAATAAAAAACTAATTCTCGATAAAATCATACTCAATAACAGTGTCATAAGTTTTGGTGGATTATTATTCTACCCCCATAACCAAATATTCCATAGCCTAAATATATATTAGTTTCTAAATCCCTTGAGAAATGGTCTCATGACTTATATTCAATAAAAAAAAAATATATATATATAATTTTAATTTTTTATGAAAATATTTTATTTTTTGGAATTTACATGCACACGAGAATTGGTCGGATTAATTTCAAAATTAATTAGAATTTTATAAAAATGTATTTATTTATATGTATGATAACCAATCTTTTTTTGAAGCCCATTTAGATCCAATGTTCCATCAAAAATTTAGTGTGTGGATTAGTTCAAGGAAAAAATGAATATTACTCACTATAAAACACATCATGACTATTTGATCATTAATATTTGAAAATATATAGATAATACAGAAAATAAAAAATTGATTCATATTTGAGTCTTATAATATTTTATGGGTTCATGGGCGATGGTAATTAACCATTAAACTATATTTTTAGCATATCTACATATAAGGGTTTGATTAACTTAATAAAATGAAAATTTCCTCATCGAATAATGGAAATAAATGGATCATTATCTTAAATTTTCAGATCAATTGTATTTGGGGGTGTCTATAAAGAAGTTGTTACACCATTTTTGTGGCTCTATTATAGTATTTAATCCTTAAATTTAATTATTTATATATTAATATCCATCTAAAAATCAATTTTTATATGATTTATTTTTCATTATATATATATATATATATTATTGTCATATAAAATAGTTTTTTTAGTTCCAAACACATATGAATTTAACTTATTAAAAAAAATATTCTTAAAATTTACTTTTCAGAGGATTGTAATGGTTCTAAGAATAATCAAATTTTTATGAGATATATTCAAGGATTTTAAGTCATCATTAAATCCCTTAGTAAAATAAATCTCCAAAAAAGTATGGTTGGATGTATAATTTTTTAATGTGTATTTCCCAATTTGGGGTTTTCATAATTAGTGGTGTGATCAATATTCACCTTTGTTAATCAAAATCTTCACTAAAGTCATCCTCAAAAATAAATTTTCCTAAATTAAATAGTTTCTTAAACAGTATAATAGTGATATATGAAATGTTATTGATGAACCAGAAATAAAATCATATATATACTAGAATAAATCTTACTTACTTAAAATGGGTTGGGTATCAAAATGAATTTTTCACATCAATTTTAGACATACACTCAACAATTCCATTTTTGAAATAACATGC
Source organism: Viscum album (assembly GCA_963277665.1). Lineage (NCBI taxonomy): Eukaryota > Viridiplantae > Streptophyta > Magnoliopsida > Santalales > Viscaceae > Viscum > Viscum album. The sequence continues at coordinate 1,158,234,674 of OY728145.1, forward strand.
CCCAACACATTACAAATTTGATCCATGAAATAAAAATTTTCAAATATCAAAATAATACTATATTAAATATTTGTTTTAAATACGATAAAACCTCAAAAATATAAAATTTAAAACATTGTATTCATTATTTTTTGTGACATGAATCATCAATATTAATCAGCACACAAAATATAATTCCTTAAATCTAATATCTTTAATAGTTGGTGCGACACGAAACCCTATGTCCATGTGAAACTTAATACAATGTTCCATTATAAAATACCAGTTAAAATTGTGGGTATACATACTGACAAAATAAATCATGTAAATTATGTGGTTAAAAATTTTAAAAAATTATTTTTCTATATTTGTTAGGTAAAATATAATATTCATTTAAAATAAAAACAAATGCTTTTTGAATAATGTTATTTTTCCTAAAAGACAGTTTAGTCGGGCATTGCACACATAATATAAAATTAGTTTTTTACTAATTTTATAAAATTTATTTTATAACATTTATTTATTTATTTAAATAATAAAAAATCATTTTTTTTTAATTTATTAGATTTTCTTAAATTAATAATTTTAATGAATATGAAAAATACTATTTTTTTACTTTAAAACTGCATTTTCATTTAAATTATTATCTATGGTTTATTTTATATTATATATTTTCATAATGAAATTAGTTCAATTATATTATGATAAATAAAATTCACACTATTTTAATCATTTTTATATTAAATTATGAAATTTGAAACATCCATTATTTTGAGAATTTTATGTTTGAAAACCCTATTTTTCATCACTTATGTGGATATAATTTTAAATTGGATTTTCCACTTCTATGAAATAAATCTAGAAATTTTTTTCCATATTTGGAATCAATCTTTTAAATATTATATAATATGGTTAACATAATTTTTTTAAGAAATGAATTTTCAAAATGGTAAAACTTAATTACCATTGTTAAGGTAAAATCGGTTTACCCAGGGTTGAACTAAAAAGATATTGCTTAAAATGAAAAATAAGCTTGAAAAAAAATTATTTCATTGAACTATTACACTGTATAATATCCAAATATCAAATATAATCATATTTTTAATATTTTTTCAAATTAGTGAATTTATCATTTAGGATTATATTGGAAAATATAAAAAAAATCCAAGAGGTTTCTATTTCCCCGAATATAAAAGGGCACTACATCTTCTCACATATTCACTACCCAATGACTTTTACTCAATAAAAAACCTAATAATTCACACCCAACACCCTTGAAAACATTTTATATAGTTTTTTCTCCCCAAAAGACAATACTTATAATCCTTAAGAGGTAATCCAATGTTGGTTTATCTTAAAGAAGGTAATATCCTTAACAAATCTTATTCGTTTTCATTATTATTTTCACCATCAATTATTTATTATAAGATAAAATAAAATAAAAAATTTATCTCCAATATAATTATATTTTATTTTGTTGGTGTAATAATATTTATCCATATAAACTTCTTTAAAATGGTAAACATAACCATCAATTTTTTGTACGGTAGACAATTACCTCACTAACTAAGGTAACTCGTTTTCTATCAACACCTCTTATGGATGGATATAATGATGGAAATATTGTTTATATATATATATATATATTATATATTATGTGAATATTATTTTTTAATTATGAAATCTCATATACATTCTAACATTCCATTTCATTTAAAAAATGACAATAAAGTTCATGAGTATAGAAGACTACTACCTCATAGAGCGATGTGAATAATGTTTCACTTAAAAATTACATGGAATGTAATAAGGGTAAAATTAATGAATATATTTTATCTATTTGAGATTAAATTTAATATTTAAATATAATATAGAATCCACTTATTTACCATTTCAAGCGTTAAGGTAATGATATCATCGATCGGTTGTACATATGACCTACCATCTCCACGAAATGATGTAATTTGTTTTTTATGCCAATATTTTAAGATAGGTTAAAATAATACCAATTATAATTAAATATTAAATTTATAACATTATTAAAATTCTGTATTTTATGTAATTATATCTTATATACATGAATTGTAACATTAATTACCAATTAGGCTTGAGAAAACAAGGCAATTAATACCTAAAACAATGCAAATAATGTAATATTATTAACAAATGGGTGGTGAAATGTTATAATACAACAATATATGTTAATAAAAATATTATTATAGTCATGTTATGAATTATTAACATCCATAAAATCATTATACATGATGTTAAATCATGTTCAAAAAATGGGAAGCATGACGTAGGTGCTTCACCCTAATTTCCATCCTTTGAAGGATATTGTAATGTCATCGAACTAATTTTTATTACATTGTGTATATACAGCACATTTTATATATAATATCATGAATTATCAATAATTAAAGGTATTTTAGGTTTAAATTTGAATTATTTTATCCTATGGTAATTTATATAAAAATTACCAAGTGGTAAAGAATTTTATAACTTACTTTATTTTAATTGTATTTTAATACTTATTAATTGTATTTGTTATTATAAGATAATGTGTGAAATGAGTTTTCAAAATATTAAGTTTTATTTAAAATTGTTTTATGTGGATTTAAATTTGACTCACATAATTGATCCATTTATTAATTATAACATCAACTTTATGATCTCTGTAATTTCTTATTTCATAATGACATTTTATTCGGGATTTTGTGCACATGAATTCCCATTAAAGGTAATTAATTGAACATTGTGTAATTAACCCAATTTATTTTCTAATCTGATGTTTATTCATATTTTTTATGTAATAGTACCATTTTTACACAATTTATAACATAAAATTATTGATAAAATGGTTTCAGTAAAATTCATATTTGTTTCACACTTTTGTTAAAAATCCATTTTCTTCCAAAACCATTTCTTATAAAACTTATTTCAAAACAATTTTTGTCATTATTAACACTAATTTATTAAATAAAAGTTTACCCATATTTTTACAAAAAATAAATTAAATTAATATTTATTCCATTTTTAAAACAGTTCCTATTTCATTTTATTGAAAACATTAAAGGAATAATTCTTTTGATGTGCATAACTTGAATGGAATTTCCAATCATCATGGACACTCAATGTTTTAAAACATAAATTATATGATTCAAAGTATATATTCAAAGAAAATTATTATCAATATATCTTTTTAACATTTAGTTTTAAAATTCCATTTTTAAAATGAAATGGTTATTTTCTTCAAGATTGTTTTTAAAGATCATTTAATGGTGTTTTTATTCATCAGTGATATCATCCCTTTATTTTAATTATACACTTCTCGGGATATGTTGTATTTATACTATTTTTATTCCTTATAACATTTTTAATGTTCATTTTCTCTATGGAAATTATTGAAATTCACTTTGTTGAATAATTTATATTGTTATTATCTTTTCCTTAATATATTCAATTTTCTATAATCAATTAGACATTAAATTTCCCTGAAATATCCATTTTATTTATCATGGATATGATTATTTCATGTACCATATATCATTTATACATATGTTGTTTTACAATAATTTTTTTCCAATGATTGGGGATGTATTCATACATCTATATTTTTTACTCAGTAACGATATTTTTGAAAAGGAATATTGTTCATAAAACATATTTATTATTTGATATATGAGGAATGATTTAGAAATTTAGATTTATGTGAGGCATGGTTAAATATATCCCCTAGATTAATTAGTGGTATCATGATAATAATCTATTGTATAGCCTCTATTAAATAGGATTTTTTATATACCAACCCATCATTTTTAAACTGTCTTGTGATTGGTAATTCTAGTAGAGGTATTTTGTTCCTGAGATCATGAAATCCAATGATTAAGAATTTCAATTATTAATAATTTAGTTTTTATTATCCATTTATTTTTCGGAATGAAATTCAATCTAGTTTCATTTATTTCTTAGTTCATTGATTAAAAGTTTTATGGATTCAATTATTTAACTTTTTATTGATTATTCGTAATCTTATTATCCATGAGGTTTTAAAAATTAAATTATCATTGGATGGATTTTATTCATAGTTTATTGACTAAATGGAATGGTATTTAATTTATTTTCCTTTGTGTATTTATTATTCCTTATCATATTATCTATTATTTTTTTACAATGTTATTATCCCTGGATACATTTCATTTTATGTTTATTAATGGATTAAAAGGTATTTTTAGTAATTTCCCTTGACATATTGAATATGACTAATTGTATTTTCCCAAATTATTTCACAATGATATTATATATGGTTTTATTTCATTAAAAATATTATGACTAAATTCCATGTGTTATTAGTTATCTACATTTTCATGTTGATTATTCATTATCTTATCATGATAGTCAAGTTATTTAAATAGCATATGTGTCTTGTTATTTTTTTACATGTTGATTATGATTATTAATTAATGTTATCTTATATAGAACATAATACTTACTAAGAATTTTATCTCACCTTTATTTTTTTTCCATTCACCTGAATCCATGATATGTTTTATGATTGATATGAATGGATATACTATAATGAATAAAAATATTTAAAATAAATATTATGTTGTAAATTGTGTGTTCAAATACAATATGGCAATCATGTAAGTATCTAGTTTAGAAATAATGATGGACTATTCAGTTCTTATAGAATCTATTCCTTATATCTTAAATTAATTTTATTACATAATTAAAATATCACAGATAAATTCTTACATTCCATTGAATTTAAATTATGATAATTTAACTAGTCTATACGGCAGACTACCACCTCATAATGTGATGTAAATTGTTTTGAACATACAATTTAAATGAAGTGTAAAAAGGGTAGAATAAAGGTATACATATAACATATATCATATTATATTTATTCTTAAATTTTAATATAATACCACCCTCTTTACCTATTCACCCATTAAGGGACATATATTATCTCTTGTGTATATATAGTCCACTGCCTCCATGAAGTGATGCGATATGTTTTATATGCCCAACATTTTTAAGTGGTTATAATAATGTAAATACTGATTAAATAATATATTTATAAAATTATTATAATTTTGGATATTATTTAGTTATAGAATATGTACATGAACCAGATCTATCATTACAAAACACCCATGAGAAAACAAGGTAATAAACAACTAAAATAATGAAAATAATCAAAATTTATTAACAAAAATATTATAAAATTATATAAAAGGACAATATATTATATATTAAATATGATTATGGTCATTTTAAAAACAAATAACATTATTAAAATCATTAATTTTTAGGTTAAATAATGGTCATCCAAAAGGAATAGTGAGGTATGTGACTTTATTTACTTTTCCCTTCATTGAGGAAACTTTTAATGTTATTAACATAAATTTTTTGATGTGGTATATATATTAATCCATTAATATGTATTATAATTCATCTATAATATATCAAGTTATTTTATGATTCAGTTTAAATTATTCCATCTAATGGTGTTTTAGTTGAAATTATCAGGTGGTAATGAATTTTTTAATTCAATTTATTTTCATTGGGTCATCTTAATTTTTAGTTATCATTGATATTTTAAGAATATATGAGAAGTGGTTTTTAAAAAAATTATATTTTATTTCCACTTTTTTATGTTCAATTAAATTTTTATACATATTTTATTCATTTATTAATTCTTACTTCAACATTATGATATTTATAAGTATTTTTTCCCAATTTAATTTTAAAAAGGATTGTTTATACTTGAATTTAAATTTAGGATTATATGATAATATTATAATTGGAAACATTCATTTTCATCAACTCATGTCATTTATAATTTTTTCAATTAATAGTTTTATTTTTCTAATCATTGGTACATAAAATTATGGATAATTTGTTTTAGTATAATCAGACTTAATTTCTCTCATTGGTCGAAAATCCTATTTCTTTCAAAAAAAAATTGATAAATGTATTAAAAGAAGTTATCAAAATTATTAAAAATGTATTTATTAAATAAAATTTTCCCCATTTTTACAATTCAAAATATTTTTAATGAAATATTCTTATCATTTTCCAAACAATCCTTGTTTGGATTTTGCTGAAAAATGAAATTAATCATTCTTAAAATAAGTAAACCATATATAAAATTCCATCATGTCATGAACAAAAAAATGATTTAAATATTAATTTATAAGTTTTAAATGTTTAATTAAATTTAATTTAAGTTCAAAATATTTTTTAAACATTCGTTTTTAATAGGTTATTTTTGAAACAAAATTGATATTTCCCCAATAATTGATTTTAATGATATTTTTATCGAATTTTTAAGCATAAATTGAAAAATAAATTATTTTATGTATAAAACACTTGGTATATGTTATATTGATACAATACTTATTATTTATATGTATGGTTTATGATAATCTTGACTGAGGAATTTATATATATTCAATTTCTTGAATCATTTTTGTAATAAATATCATTCTCTCGAAATATTCAATTTCATGTGCTCATTGAATACTAAATTTCCCCTATATATTGATATTATTTTTCATGGATATTATCATTTCATAAATTTATTTCATTTATATATAATGTTTTTTATTGAATGTTATTTAATTGATTGTGTTAATCTTGATAGTCTCATATTCTTCACTCAATAACGATATATGTTTAGAAGTTATATTGTTTATGAATTAAGTAAATTATTTGATACATTAGGAAAGATTTGGACATTAATATATGGGTGGATCCTATTTATAGAAATCCCTTTGATGATTATGTAGTCTCATATGAAGAATTCGTTTTTTACATTATTTAAATGTGTTTCTACTGCATACCTACACATCAATTTAATATTGTCTAAAGAAAAGGTCTTTATATATTAGTATCATGCCGATGAGATCATGAAATCCAATGATTTAGAATTTCTCTAATTATTAATTCATTTATAATTTTACATTATATTTTCATAATGATATTATCACTCGATTCATTTAATTATCATTTTATTGATTAAACTGAATGTGTTTTTCTTTATTTACCATTCCATATTTATTATGCCTTATCATATAATCCATGGTATTTTCACGACGATGATATATTTGTATTCATTTTTAATTCAAAGTTTATTAATTAAATGGAATGTTTTTTAATTTAAATATATTTCTGCATTAATTAATCATTATCTTAGTAAACATGTGATTTTTCAACGATATCATAACTTGATGTATTTCATTAGTAGTTTACTAACTAAATATCATGGGTTTACTATTATATAATATTCCATACTGATTATTTATTATATTATAATCCATTAGACTTTCACAATGATTTTACCTCTAGATGAACTTCATTCTCAATTTCTTAACAAAATGGCATGTCTTTTCAGTTGTTTTCCTTGACATATTGGTTATTACCTTTCTCAACCAAATAGACAAGTTATTTAAATGGAATGTATTTTTAGTTATTTACCTTTCTTTTTTATTACTCTTATTTATTCATGATATGTTTTGTTTCACTCATCCATTAATCAGTATTTGTCATTAATTTTTAATCCATTTTATTAAATCCCGGAATTTTAAAATTATTGATATGAAATATATTCTTGGGGGAATAAAATTATGCTCAAAAAAATATTATATTTGTTGTTTTAAAAACTAATATTGCAATCATGTATATATCTAGTTTACCAGGACTGTTAAACTATTCAATTATTTGGGAATTGATTTTGTATATCATATTCTATTATTTTAATGTTAAACCCCATCTCTTTGTTACTAGGATTGGTATTGTCACGAAAAATACCAAATATGTTTAAAACTGGTTAAAATAATTTCCAAATACAGTAAAATAATCTAAATTTTTTTTCCATAGCATAATTATAATGATAGAAAATTCTTATCATGAATCATTAGAGTGACCAAACTATATTTCATAAATTCAATGGCATTCTTATATTTGAGGTTATCCCATAGAGACTTTTATTTTTTTCTTATCATGATCCTTTGGTATAATGGAAACATGAAAATGTATCTTGAAAATATAAATAATTATATCATGGTATTGTTTATAAAAACTAGTAAATAAAGGTAATATTTATAGTATAATTCTTGAATAAAAAGTATAATATAGTGAAATCTATTCACACTATCCAGTTATTCTGAATTATTATAGGGATCAATTCATTTTTCTCAATTTCCCCCTTATCAGACTAATTTTCATAGGAACAATGTGTATAGGAATTCCAAACTATCCATGTGATATGGGATATATTATTAATTATTCAAATAATTATCCTCTGTATCTTTCTCTTTTTTACTACCTTCCTCGCTTTTGGGTTGAGTATTTTTTGGAGCTTCATAAGGATCTTATTCATGTAGTTTTTTTAGAAATATTCCTATAATAAAAATTATATAATGAATGTTTCCATATAAAATTTCAATACATTTTTTATTGTTCTCTGAATAGGATTCATAAAATGATAACATTCACACCTCATTTTTTATTTATTTCAAATCATTTTCAAAGGATATTAAATTTATAATTATTTCCAAAAAGATAAAATGTATTACATCATACACATCATCTTTCAATCATAATAATAATATCAGTGAAATAAATTAATATTTTATTATCATATTAAGAGTACATTATAACACTAAAAAAGTTATAATACTATTTAAGATAGATTTCAAAACATGAAACACATAGCCTTAAGAAAATAGTGAATATAATATTAAAATGTTATTATGTATTGTAATATTTATCACATAGCCATTGGATTTGTAGGTATGAATATTAATAAACAAATTATTGAAAATATGTATAATATTTTCATATAATATATTAATAAATATTAAATATTTACTAAAGTTTTAAGAAAATTCATTTTCTACTTCAAAAATAGTTTTCTTAAATAAAAATATTTAATTATTTTTTATTGGAAAATAATATAATTCATTTTTGAAACCTTTAGAAATATTATTTTATAAAATTTATATTATTTTTAAAATCTATATATGAAAATTAAATTAGGGTGAAATGTTTGACTTATTCTGTAAATGTGGGTTTTTTTGTGAGTGGTGAAAATGCTAATTTTTTAAATACTATCCATTTTTATCATTAGATAAATTAATTTAAAAGTATACTTATATTTTTTAATTGGGAAAATGTGACATAATGTAAATTTTATTTAGAATAATATAATTTTAAATAATTATTTTCATTATTTTAATATATGTTATTTTTCATGCTTAAAACGAGTTTTTTCTAATAAACTATTTTTATTGGGTTTAAAGTAATTATATTAAATTAAACAATTTGGAGATTTAGAAATTCAATAATAATAAATGGAAAAAAATATTTGGAATTATTAGATAGAAAATTTTTAAGTAGTTAGCTTTTATTTTTATTCATTGTCAATAGTATATATGGAATCATTTATCACATTGATAATGGTAAATTCGGGTAACTGAGAACAAATTTAATTTTATATAGTCCTAAAAATATACCAAAAAACTGATTTTATTACATATTTTTTTATTTATTCATATATCTCTATCCCAAATTCAAATATATTGAATTTTGGATACATTTGACAATTGTAATGGCATCTAAGTAGTGAATATTTCAAAATGTCACTCACTTTCTTTGAAATTTATTTTTATGTTAACATATGGATTATAATTTTCTAAGAATGAATCCAAAATAAAATTTTGAAATTAATTAAATTATTTATATCTTGTTAATTTATGTTTAATTTTTATTTGGTGAATATATTTCTAAATGCTTAAACAACACCGACACAATATTTATTCAAATAATAGAAAAATTAAACAAATGATTGCGAAAATATTAAAAGTAACGAAATTTTGATTGAGAATTTTTTCCTATGGATTATATATATAATATTAATTATTTTTTAAATTATTATATTTGGTTTCCAATTTTTTCATTATGTTTTTAATTTCAAATTAAATTATACTATAAAATATTACATTATTTATATTTTATAAAAATAATATTTTCTTAAATTACATAAATACATAATAAATGTAAACTAGGAAAAGGGGATAATATGTTGTCTAAAAGGTGACCCATTTCACATTTTTGGCAAATTTTTCTTTTATGGTAACATTAATTAGTCGTAAATGGTATAAAACTTTTATAGTATTTTAACTATCAAATGGGTTAACAGGGGGTTAAAACAAAGAGATAAGGGTGAAAAAAACACAAAAAACAAGTCTATATTTTATTTTATAAGAATAATTAAACTCATTATCATCTTATATCATAGTTATATAAATTTTTTCACCTTTGAAAAGAAATATAATTTATATCAATTTAATACATTAAATATTTCTATGATTGTCACTCCCCTCACTTATAAAAGGACACACTTTCTCTCTTTTGATTACTGCACATTGAGATACTAAGATAAAAAAACTCACTAAAATTCAGATATCAACATATCTATCAATGTAATATAGGTTTTGGTATTTCTAAAATACAAACCATAGGTACCTTAAGTGGATTTCTTTAAGAAGTTTACTGAAGAATATGAAATCTTCATTAATGATTATTTCAAAATTATTTTATCTTATGATTTATATAAATCAATTATTCCTATTGTAAAATAATGAATCATGTGTCATTAATATAATAAGTTGTACATTAAATTATGGAAAAAATAATTCACCTATTTTCCTACTAATGGAATGTGAAAACATCTCTCATGTGTGTGTACGATTTTTTATCTCCATGTAGTGTTGTAATTCATTTTCCATCACAATTTTACGTGGATAGTTTGGAAGATGAAAATTATGTTTATATGTTATATTTATGAATAAATTATGAATTTCAATTTATAATTTCATATCTACCGTTTTACCATCTAATTCATTTTAACAAGACAATGTTCCTTATGTGTACCTATGAACTATCACCTCTACGAAGTGATGTGATCCATTTTTCATTTATATTTTACATGGATATGAGTAAGGATATATTTATTGAAATTTAAATATATATATATATATGATATAAAAAATGATACTATAACATTGAATTATTATTTACCTTTATTTTATTCTATTTTTGTGATAATTGAAAATAGTATTCAAGCATTCGTATATTTTATCATCTCTATAAATGATGTAATTCATTTTTTTACTCTATATTATATGTATGAATATATATATATATATATATATATATTTATATTTATTTATTTATTTATTTATTTAATATATATTATATTTATATCATGAATTACATTACAGAGATGATGTAACCCTTCGAAATTAAAACATTTATGAAAAATGAAATAGTTTACACGCAAACTAATGAATATAATAAAAGATTGTTAAAAAATGGGTGATAAAGTGTTTTAAATGGATTATATATGATATTATAAATAAGTTTATGGTTACATTGGGTATGTATAATTAAAATATATTCATTTTAAATGTAATTAAATGAACTTTCAATGCTTGTGAAACTAGGGGTATAGTGTTTCATAACTCAATTTAAATTCAAATAGACTATATTTCTATATCGGTGACTACGTTAGAACATGATTATGTGTGAAGTTACCTATGGTTTTATTATATAAAATATTCAGTATATTTTTTACTTAAAATGGTTACACATATTAAATTAATTGATTAATTCTCACTTAAATGTTTTGATCATTGTAAGGGATTTCATATAAATTTCAAATCCATTTTGATAAAATTAGTATTATAGAAAAATAAACATTTTAGTGGAATATATTTGACCCCTTTGATGTATTTAACATGAAATTATAATTATAGTTTTAATACATGTTACTCAATAAAGGGGTTATGTTTTAAATGACAACAATGAACTATGAATATATTTTACAAACTCATTTTCATTTGAGCTTTATAATATTTACAATAAATACTTCTTATAATCATTACTCAATAAACATAATATATTTAATTATTTTATGGAAATTTATACAGTATTCGTATTTACTTTTATATGTTATTATATCATTCACATGAATCATGAAAATAACATTTTAAAATAAAAGGTGATCATATTTCTCTTTTAATCGGTCATAATTTATTCCTTGTCAAAAAAATTCAAAATTGTCTTTCAAGATTAAATTTTATTTACTAAAATGATATTTTATTATATCCTTAACTATTTAATAAAAATTGAATAAAATATTTTTAATTCCTTTCAGAAAGGCTATTTTTTAATTTCATTAGATAATGTTAAAATTATTTTTAATGTTTATAGCATTAATGGATTTTCACATATTCATAAGTATGCTGTTTTTATGCATATATAAGTTTAAATGGATTTATAAAGATAAATATTTTAAATATTGTTTTTTTCATCATGAATATTAATTTATTATATAAAATAACAAAATTTATTTAAAAATTGTTATTTTTAATGAATTGAAGGTCATATTTAATCTATTACGAACTTTTTGGTGAATATCATTCACATGAAACATGAAAAATATTTTGATAATATTTCATTTAATATTACAATAAATATCTATCATGTAAATTATTATTACATAAATAATATATATATATATATATCATGTATTGTTTTTATATGAATTTAATGTGGTCGACTAATGAAAATAGTGACAAATCCATCTTCGTTACTCGATAAAACTATTGGTTGATAAGGAATAATATTTATGGATTGACTTTCCATTCAATATATTAATAATTAAATTTAAATACAGTGATGGTTGGGTTAGGAATTATAAATTGCCTCAAAATTTTGATGGTTCTCATGTTGAAAACTAAATAAATAGCTTTATATAATTGGTTATTTGGGTATTCGTACCCATATCATTGAACTTTCTTTGAATAAGATCATGATTGAAAAGATATCACAATGAAAGATATCATAATGTCCAAAATTAATTATTTCCTTCATCAATAATTTAGTTATTATTATCCATGAGATTACTGCATTAAGTGTATTCATATATTAATTATGATGATAATGATATTGGTTAAATGTCATGTGTTTTAATTTATTTGTAATTTATTATTTATTATACATTATTTACTCATTTTATCTTCTTTTTTAATTAAACAATATTGAGAGTTTCATCTTAAAAAATAATTGTTTTTATTTCCAATGATATCAAGAATAAATCAATTAATTATTATCTAGGGTGATGAAAATTTCCTTTTCCAATGTTAAATATATTATTTCAAATGTAAAATGGGAATCATGTATGTTTTCAGTTCATCAAGGCTATTAAACTAATCAATCCCTTGGGATGAGTTCACATTTATCTTATTCAAAAAAATAAAGAGGGTTCTGACTCTCGGTTACTATAGTTTGGGTTGTTACTATTGGTAATTATAGAAATTTAATAGATACCATGAGATCTATATTATAGTGAAAATAACCCCAATAGCCTATAGATGGTTCCTATTACTATTAAATTGTCTTAAAATATATGAAAATCACATAAAAATTGATAAATAATTTATTATCCTTGGTAAACTATATAGATTCAAGAGCCATGTATAAAAATAGAATACACACATTAAAACTTTTTTTTGAACAAACTTATTCCATGAAGAATATACCTTCATATCATTCATTGTTAAAATCATCTAATATTGGGAAAACAGAAAAGATAGGTGTGAGATCAATTGATGATTTTGGTCTAAGTACAGTGGAATCAATAATTAATCAATGATCATAATCAATATGGAAAGTTAAATAATTGAACCCCGATTCCATGTAAAAAAAACTAAGAAGGAAGGTCATGAACAATATTTCAATGTAAAAAACAATGAAATAATTCCTTTTAATCAATAACATGTATATAATAACTTGATAAGGAATAGTCAACATGATATGATAAATAACTAAAATACATGTCATTTAAAAAATATATAATTTAATTTATCCAGATATATTATCATAGTGAAATTCAAAGGGGTAACAATAACTGAGTATTAAATGGATGCAATTGTTAATTATTTGATGTCATATTTCCTAGGTACGTAGTACCATTAATGTCAAGACCATTCACAAGAAATTTTAAAACATACTTGGTAAAAACCCATTTAGATGATGCTAGTCAACATTTTCATATCGTTAGACTACTAATGCATCAAAGGGGATTACATTAAATATCCCCCAAAACATGTCATAACAGTCTAAATCATTCCTCATGTATTAAAAATTAATTTAATTCATAAATAATGTCCAATATCGAATTTCATTATTGAGTAAATAATGATGCTTTATCAATACTTCTTTAAATATTAAAATAACATTAAATGTGAACACCATTTTTAAACATATTAATATTTTGTGAAATAATCATACCCATGATATATAATGGGGATATTTAGGGGAAATTTATTTTTCAATGATCACATGGAAGTGAACATGTCAATGTAATGTAATTAGTTATAAATGAATTAAGGAAGTTAATATCAATACATTACTTATTCAAAATGATCATAAACCGTCCATATAAAGAATAATAATATTTTCAATATAACATGTATTCATTGTATTATGAATAAATTATTTTTGTCAATTATGAATTAAAAAACCATAAAACAATAAAAAAATCTTGAGAAAAATATCCTTCCCAATTAATGAAAAAAGTTGAAATAATTTTCTTTCAAAATCACTTTCAAAAAATATATATTTAAAATGAACACTTTCAAGAGACACCAAAATGAGTCACACATGAAACATAACAAATTTCCTTTCCCAAAACCATCTTTCATAATTTATCCATCTCAAAACCCTTTCAAAACACATTTATCACCACACACAAAATCCATAGAATACATTCTTCTAAGTAAGCAAGCAAACCTAAATAATCAAATAATGTAAAAGCATGAATCCAACTCCATCACACATGGAAAAATTTAGAAACTAGTGTGAACTCCCAATTTCACCTCAACAAGACCCTATAATGGAAATATCAAACAAAAACCATCATTTTTTCACCAAAAAACATAAGATCAACCCCTCATCTTGTCAAAAACCCCTACAATCAAGAAAGAAAATCAATGAAAAAGGGAATATAAGCTCTAGAAGAAGGAAGAAACCAAAGTAAATGAGACTTAATTGATAATTACATGATTAATTGGGGCTAAAAACATCTAAATATAGAAATTTAAGAGGTCTATGTGGTAGTTGAGGAGGATGTAGGGGCTGAAAATCCCATCTAATTTGGATTAGGGGAATTTGGGGTTAAAACATTGGAGGATAGAAGAGTAATTTCAATCTTTTAATGACATAAATAGGTCACACATTTTTCCCACACAATTTCTCACACCTTATGGAAAATGTACATCCCTCATTGTCCAAGAGGTGAATTTTTCGTGGTTAGACCACATAGTTTTCTAATCATTGCTGCAATCGTGTGTCCCTCAACATCCAATAGCAACAAGGCTGCATAGTTTCCTAGAGAAGGGCACACAGTTTTCCCAAAATGTGTTCCACATGCTTTCCATCCCAATAACTCCATTTTTCTCTATAAAATCATGGTTATCCATATACATTAATATCAGACCAAAAATAAAAAAAATGAATTCTTCAAAATAAATGAAATTTTTGAAAAATCTCCCCAGTATGAAAATATTATTCCCTCTGAAAGTCACTCCAATGTTTGATAATAAAACATAAAATGGATACTCCTCCTCGACCCAAAACTTATTCTCTCATGTATCATGATCATCACTACCATGAGGTCAAAGAACTCAAACAAATATAATAGTTTTTACATGAAGCAATTTCTCTTGTGAATCTATGATCTATACCAGCAGCTCAAAAACTGAAATACTAGGCCCCAAATCCAATTTTTTCCAATCCAACACATGAGACAGATCAGAGTTTAACTTTTTTAGCTAAGAGGCATGGAACACTTCATGAGATACCCTTAATTATGCAGGATAATCTAACATCTATCCCTTTTTACTAACTCTCTCAGTGATCTCAAAAGATATGATGTACCTCGACGGTAGCTCCCCTTTCTTACCCTAGTAATGGTGACCCATATGTGGTGCCACCATCAAGAACACTCAATAAACAACACAGAACTCCTAATATGGACACCTATAATCGGAATATGTTTTTTAGAGACTCTAGGATTTCAAAAAATTCTTCTTGGTCAACTTAACATTATCATAATTCTTCAGTATAAGGATATGTCCCAATAATGAGGCCTCACACACCTCATCCAAACAAAATGGAGACCAATATAGCCAAACATAAAATACATATAAGGGATCCATTATAATTGAATATTGGTAACTATTTTTATTTTAAAACTGAAATAACCCAAAATTGATATCCCACAAACCTCGAAAATCAAAAAAACATTCCAAGAGCATGTCTCCCAAAAAATACGATTTACCCACTCTATCTGACCATCCATTTGTGGGTGTTTTGTCATACTCAACATGATATTCCACCCCATATCATTCTAAGGACTATAAAATACAAGAGGCAATGTGAGGGTCCTTATATAAAATGATCACATGCCTCACACCATAAATCCTCACTATGTTCTTCACATACAACTGACCCAACTCATCCACTTTGGCTGAATCTCATATCATAATGAAATGGGATTATTTGGTATAGAATTCAATCTCTACCCCAATTTAATTTTATCCCTATGATTTATGATGTAATATAATAATAAATTCCATAGTGATCTCATCCCACTTCTAGTAACGAATAGGTAGTTTCTGAAGAAAACAAGAGGGCATTCGGTTCTCTTCATTAACCTGTTAGCATGTATAACACTGCGATACAATTTCAGATACATACTACCTCATGCTTGATCACCAAAACTAACATTGAACATAATATTACACAATTGTGGAACCAACATGAATGAATCATTGAGAATGGTTTCTGTCATTCATCACCACCTTCCGTGAAGAAAACAGAACCACAAACTGACTCTTAATGCACAAAGCTCCCTCAGGATACAAAACCCTTTCATACAGCATGCCCCCACTATTTAGAAACATCATAGACTGATGGAATGGATCATTAAATGGATTTTGTTGCTGGATAAACTCCATGAGAGAAGGTTCTATATTAAAACTATCCATGAATACACCTCCAATGTTCTCCTTGGTCTCCAGATTAATCTAGGAAATATACCCATCAAATTCCACTCATCACCAGAATCATTCAATTATTTCACTAGAACATTCCTACATAAGGAATTTACAATTGCATTACCTTTTCATGTGGTATTGAATATATCAAAATAGAACCTCTGAAGGTTCTATACCCAAAAACAATACCTCAAATCCAGTTTGGGGGGGGGGAGTGTAGGATAATATCTTATGATCTAAATAAACTATGAAATTATCCTAAAAAATATAAGTATTCCATATATTCAAAGAATTCATCACCACCGCTAACCCTAGGCCGTGTTATGGGTAATTCTCTTCATGTGGTCACAGTTGGTAGGAACTATATTCCACCACATGATCTTCTTTCATTAGTGCACACCCAAGACCTATACCTAAAGCATCATAATAGAAAACTTATCCCTTTATAGTTTCTGGAATGATCAAAAAAGGGGATATGGTCAACCGCTGGTTAATCTCTTCAAAGGATGCTTCAAAATATGGTCTCCATTCAAAACATAGCCCCTTATGGGTAAGCTCTGTCATGGATGATGTAAGCTATGATAAATCCTTAATGAACTACCTGTAATAACCTAACAATCACAAAAAGATTCTAATTTTGAAAAAACAATTATCTGTTCCCATGAAAACACTATACTGATCTTGTCAGGGTCTACTGAAACCCCTTGTTATGAGATTACATGAAACAGGAACTTCAACTCCCTTATAAAAAAGGTGCACATGGAAAACATTCCATAGAGACAATGATCTCGAATAGTGACTAGTAGATTCCTCAAATGCTGCTCATAAACCTCCTCAGTCCCTAACTGGACAAGGATGTCATACATGAATACCATGAAAAAGGAATCGGGATACTAATGGAACAACCTATTCATGAGTACCAAAAATACTACAAGATAATTTGTCAACTTGAAATCCCTGACTTATTACTCGAAACGGTCATACCTACTCCAAAAGGTTGTTTTCAAAACATTCGTCTCTCAAACTCTGACATGATGATACTCATAAATCATATTGAAAATGGAGAGCCACCATTCCCCCTTAAGCTAATAAACAAGGTCATTGATTTAGGGTAAAATTTAATTTTTCTTGAATGATTCTTTATTCAACATCTGGTAATCAGTACACAACCATAGAGATCCATTAGACTTTTCTAAAACATAAACTATGGTGGCCTATGGTGAGATTCTAGTTCAAATGAATCCATTGGATTAAAAAAACATCTAGATATACCTTAAATTCCGCCATATAGTTTGAAAAAATTAGGTATAAGGTAATAGATATTAAATTTTTTGCAGCACCAAATAAATAAAGAACTACACATCCCTCTCTGAGGGAAACCCAAAAATTCCGATAGAAATACCTCTAGGAATTCATCCACCACAGGAGGTAGTATAGATTCTGGACTGCAATCATCATCCTCAAACATAAGATATGATATCTGATAAATAATATTTCCCAACTCCTAAAGTGGAGGTCTAGAACATCCCAATTAAGGATCACGTTCTCCTTGAAAACATGGGTATATCCATACAGTGCCCCAAAACACCCCCCCCCCCCCCCCCACACCTATAATAACTGATGTACCCCTTAAAATGCACCATCAAATCCGTACTGTGGATCACATCAAAAAGGGACATCTCCAAAACGGTGAAATCCTATTCCAATTCGACCCCTGACGTAGTGAGTTCATATAAAGGTCACCTAAAACCCTACTATCTCTTATTACTAGGTCTTTACACCAACTCCATTTCATATGGAATAAGCATTGTTAGTGACTTTAAGATGGCTAAAATATGGGATGAAATAAAATAAATGGAGTCACCAGTATCAAATAAAATAATAGCTATTGAAGATATAATAAGAATGCTACCCTATTTTGTCAGAGTCCTTATAATCAATTCCACTGGCTCTCATTCCATCTCATTACGTTTCTTTATATCTTTATAATATTGATATTGAACACTACCCTATGGATCTTCCATGAACTAACTCTGCCTAGAACACGATCCATCCTTACCGCCCTGACCTCAAAATCGAGATCCCAATATCTTGTATAGTTTTGACTAAGATAATATTCCTTTAGAATACATAGAACTTTCACCACTCTGATATCAGTTCACCACATTGATAAAAACACTTTATGTTCCCCATTGTTCCATACTGATGTCCTGATCTGGGTGGGGATGAATACACATATCACATGTTTCCAACCTTCTCACACTTATGTCAAAACATTGATCCACCACTTGAAGGAACAGATGAAGATAGTCGGTAAGGTTGTCCTAAACTACCCTACCCTTTATCCCCTATTCATGTTGTTTTATATTAATCATAGGTGAACTCCCACTTACCACTACTGAAAATGATTTATAAAGACCATACCATCCATTACAATCAATTTCCACCATCATAGCATGATAGAAACCTTGTAATATGACTTCAACTTGAACAAGAAGACAAGAAAAAAAAATTCATTCCACAACACCATTTGAAACATTTTGATATTTGAGTTTCTTATTGGAAACAACCTTTTATGAGAACTGAACTAACTATGTAAATTTTTTGATATACTCTATCATGGACCAATATCACTATCAAATTTCTAAAAACTCCCCATATTTGGAAAAATCCAAATTATCAGGAAAATACGTATTGTTGAAGAAAACCTTGGAATCCTTCCTTCCCATATACACATGCTTTATAGCTTGCACCACTATGGCTCACCACTTATGATTATGAAAATCCAACATGAATGAAGAAAATTTCCCCTGACTACCTCAAGAGTATTATGAAACACAAACATCCATTCAATTTTCCCAATCCACTACTTATATTCTTGTGGTTATATGCTTTCTCAGAAAGAATAGAGATTTTTCTTGAGGAAATACTAATCTTTGTCCCTTCTAGGACATGGATTGGCTTTTATGACCTGATCAAGACCGTATCCTGCTATATTCCCCAAAACATGGACATCCCTAACTATAGCTTCCTCTAGACTTTGGTCAATTGGTGAGGGAGAACATGCTCTGGCCTCTTCCTACGATTTGATGGTAGGTATTTGGGGATTCATTATTTCAACAACAAGAAATAATCATAATGTAGAACCATCAATACAACCAGCAAAGAATCGTTCTGAATATTTTAAAAAAACCATAAATCTAAAAAACTTCCAACAATCATAACAATAGACATTAAACGTAATCACAATCCATACCACATTACCCCAACCTTGTGTCTTTGAACAATCTACAACATATATATCTCACCTAAATGACAAGTCAAACTAAATTCACAATGTCCCATGGAACCTGAGCCCCTTCACAAGGTTTGTTGTCAAGACCCCCCAATCACAACTAGAAGCTCATGCCCATAAAATCCTAACTCTGGTCTATCCAGATTCTTCCCAAATAACATTACCCAAAAAGATGGTAACCTCTTATAACAACATTTTTTCGTGAACCTATTCCGGCTCCACCCAACCTGACACCCTACCAAGCCTGTGGCATGGCTCGAAGGGTGTTATTGATCCCCATAGGATGGAAAGAACTATTTTGGTATCAAAAATACATTTTTTTAATGATTTCTCCCACTTATATAACCATAAAAAATGAACAAGATTAAAAAACTCACATATCCAAAAACTAAAAAAACCAAAACTTCCAGATTTAATATTTTACACTTTAATTAAAACCGAAAGTAATTCAATGGAATGGGAACAATAAATCCATCCCAAAAACCTCTAAAAAACAATAGGGACATCACCTTGAAGCCACCACCACCAGAACATGAAATAACTGGAACACCATCAATTGGATGCCCCATCACCACCACAATACATCTTGCATTTACATTGGTCACACGTAACAAATTATACATACACTCAACGATATATTTAGGGTGTGAACCAAATATTATTAAGATGAAACCTAAATGAAATATTTTATGCTACAACATTAAAATAAAAGTTAACATGAAAATATATATAAAACATAAGAATAATTTCCAAGATAACTATTTTAAGAAAAAAAAGGGTAAAATTTATCAAATAATCACTTTTCATGAAAACCATTTTTCCCAAAGAAGCTTGCTTTCTACACAACATGTAAACAAGGTATATTATATACTATGGCTATCACCATATCACATGAGTATCATATCACAAGATATCACCATAGGTAGTCTCCATAGGTAATTTATTATTAATGAGACCCTAGAAACCATGTAACTTTGCGATCAAATCCTATAAAAATCCAATATTGTTCCCATGCACGTTTCATTAGAGGGAATTCCATCCCAAGGACTAATACCTCCATATTATAATCCAAAACATATGGTATTCTCGTGAATGATCCATTTGAGGGGATCCCATCCTATGATCTAGTGTTCTCCAATCATATCATATTTATAGTTAGTGTTGTAATCATCAATCCTACTTCATGAAACTGGGACTCGGTCCTAACAAATCAACTATCGTACTAGTTCTAGTTCACCAACCAAGATACCTAGGATTGCCTTTGTGATCATTTTACAATTATTATATCACATAAATAATCCCTTTTATATACACATTCCATGTATCATGAAAACATATGGAAATCATCATTTTTCACATTTCACATTGATCCAATGACCAAAACTCACTTGGAAACCTCTATTTTTTATAATCAAAACCACTTCCCATTTTACACACATGCTGAAACAATTTGGAAATAAATTTTTCATCACATGAAAAATTCACAAAATCCATTTAGAGACACCACAAAAATATAACATGTGAAATCTAACCATTTTAATGGAAAAATTCCTATTCAAATCCAAATGCATTCCAAAGTCACTTTAAAACATTCTTTACATAACTTTTATAATAAAAAAATTGAATTCTAGGTGAACAAAAAAAGATCAAATTTAACAAATCCCATTTACTTTGGAAAACCAAATTTCATGGAACAACCACATTAAATATATTTTAAAACACCTTTTTCACCTTTCACACAAATCATATAACACTTTCATGAAATACCAAATTGAATCACTCATGAAACATAACCAATTTTCTTCCCAAAAACCGACTTTCATCTAATATGCATCTCAAAACTCCTTCATAACATATTTTAAACAACGAAAAAAATCTATAGAATATCTTTATAGAATAATTAAATCAAGCTGAAATCATCTAATAATGTAAAATCTTAGAAACACCTACCTTACACTTGGAAACTTCCGGAAACCAGTGTGAAACTACAACTAAACCTCCAAGACTAGATTGAACATCAACCGTCACAATTTCACCAAAAAACACAACATCAATCCATTAATAGGTTAAACTACCCACTAGAAAAATTAAAACTAAAGAATTAGGTAATATAAACACTATAAGAAGAGAGAAACCGAAGGAAATGGGACATACATAATGATTCATTGAACAACCATGACCAAATCTACCAAAATATTAGAGTTCAAGTGGTCCAAGAGGGAGTGTAAGAATATCCTAGGGATGAAAATCCCATTTGGTTCTAATTGTGGGGTCTAAGGGTTAAGATGAATAGAGGGTAGAAGAATAATTTCCAACTTTTTATGACCTGGACAGGTCACATGATTTTCCAACATGTTTCACCAAATTATTTAGTAACCATGTGTCCCTCACTATCTAAAAGTAATAAGGCCATATGATTTTCTAAAGAAGGGAACATAGTTTCCCCAAACTATATACCAACTTTGTTCCAGCTTATTATATACTTAAAACACTATTTTTCTCCAAAAAAACTCATTATGAACCGAAGGGATAAATGTAAGAGAGAGAAATAAACTAAAGAATACATCATAATAATATCATTGATGTGAAACATATACTATATATATATATGATATTTTTAACATTAAAATACTTATATTTTTTTCATATGTAACTTTTTTTACTTTTCCTTACATATAGAAAATAACAATTTCATTCATGTGTATGATGGACTACTGTCCTACAAAGCGATGTGGCCCTCTTTTGACCTATGTTTTACATGGAAGGTAATAATTGATAAATTTAATAAATATATGTTTTAAATATGACATATATATGATTATATAAAATTAATATTGTATTTACATTTTTTTTCATTATCCATCGAGGAAATATAAGTAGTGTTCATTTGAACTTATGGATTACCATCTCCATGAACTATGTTTTTCATTTTTCATCTCTAAAATTTATCAATTACTCTATATATATATACTGATATATATATTTATGATATTTATATCATGGTTAAAATTCTATAGATTATTGAACCATGATATATGTAATAAGACCAAAAATAACAAATAAAAACATACATAAAAAACAATGTAATTATAACTCGAAACATGTCTTTAACCTAGAATTGTTAATAAATGGGTAATAAATGGTCAAAAGTAAATCATATATGGAATGATATATATATATATATATATATTTGTGTATATATATAGCTTTGTGTCAGACTATGGTTATTTTACGTATGAATAATAAACTAATAATTATTATCCAAGATAATTGAATGTGTAGAAAGGAATATAAGATTAAAGGGAAGGGATTTTTGTCTCAATTTCCCATATTCGAAATATATTTTATTTTAAGAACAAATATTTTTTATGTAGTGTATATACATCCCTAATGAAATTTTATAACATGAATATAATTATTTTTTTGATATTTAATGTTTCAAATGTTGTTGATTTTTATGGTACTTGGGATTCAAAAGATACAAATGTGGTAAAGATTTTATTCTACAATCTAATAAATTATCTATATTATTTATGATTCGGATTCTGATGGTGAAATATTATGATCCCTCTATAAAGAAACTATTGAATTTTATTTAATTATTCTTATGTGTTGATAATAAAAAAAATTTCCTTTATTTTCCTCTCTTTATGTACTGAAGATACTAATATAATGTTATCAAGAAAAATATTTTTTTCTATATTCATTTAAAAACCCTTTTTCTTCCAGAATAATATTTTCTAAAATTATTTCAACTTTTAAAAATTATAAATAATATTTTTTAAGGATATTTTTAACCATGTATATATTTTTACAAAATAAATTGAAAGGAATATCAATGTCATTTTCCAAAACATAGATTTGGATTTTACAAAAAAAGTGTAACGAATCATCGTTTTACCATATATGACACGAATAGAATTTATAGGTATAAAGACCATTATTTTATTGGAAATATCCATTATATTTTATTAATTCTATCTTAAAATAATAATATTTACACATTATTTTATGATTTTTTAATTTTATATAATGTGATTTTCAAAGAAATTATATATTCCTCAAGAAACATTCCATGTGATTTTTCTTTTGAAATAATATTCCATATAAAATTAAATCATTCAATATTACTTTATCTTAAATCAAGATATGCTCCAATTATATCATATTTTTTATTTCTATTGATGGTTTGTATTTTTTATGAAATTGTTTTTATGAAACATGTTTCTCTTAAACATGATATACCATAATAAAATGCTTATGAAACCAACATTATCTTTATAAGATATGATTTGATGAAATGATGAACTGATTATGAATCGTATTTATTTTCGAAAAGTTATGTGATGATAAAGGTTTCTGAAAGACATTTATTTTCTAATGTTCAGATATAAGGAATTTTTTAAGAACTTGTGGCCCATATCTGTATAATTATTATTATGTTATGGGTGGGATATATATATATATATATAATCCCTATAAATCATTCGGTAGAGATTTATATATCGTGATATAAATTGTTCTAGAATGGGGAGTGAACCCTATACAGTAAGGTAATCTATCCATGATTATAGTCTTCTAAGTGAACCTTATATAAAGTCATTGTTTTGGGATTGAACCCATTATTCAATGATAGACTTGATACTGAACCTTGAACTACTAGGGAATGGATATTATATGGTTATGTGCATTCCAAAATTCTTTGTCTTATTCCATTACTTTTTAGTCATGGATAATGTTATTTGATTCTATTATGAATCATGTTTTTTGAACTATAACTCATTTTTTAATGACCAAAGATTATGATCTATGAGATTAAGGGTATGGTTTTCAAATAACATGCTCATATTCTCATATGACTTCTATCATGTAACGTTTATGTATCTTCATTGTTTACACTTATTGAGAATTAGATCCCACGCATTGTTTTGTTTTTTTCCTATGTTATGATGAAATGTATTATGTATGACTTTTTTATGAAAGTTTCTAGTAAGAATAACATAGTGGGAGATAATATAGTTCAAATATGAAGTAGTTTTTTATGTTTCCATGATTCCAAAGGTACTGTAACATTACAATCCCCATTTTTTTATTTTTTTGATGTAATGAATGTTTTTTAAGAAATGATGTAATATCAATGTATACAAAATGATTTATTTCTATTTTAATAATATTATAAAATAGATAAAAATATATAAAAAACTCCGGTGGCAATATTAAATGATCTAAACTCCATTACTATTTTGACCATTCCTCCTCTTGTAAATTTCATTCATTCATCTCTATCATATTTTTAGGATTTTTTATAATTAAATTTAAAAATAATCACAAGATTCTAGGTTTACAGTTAATCCATCACAGAAATTATTTTCCATTATACAGCATTCAACTAAGGATTTCAAAATTATTTTAAATTAAAAAATTAATTTTAAATCAGTTTATGGAATCATAGAAATCCAAATGTTGTGGGTACCTCAAAAATAGAAATGGCACTCAGATTATCCAATTTTAAATCATAGAGATATAAATTAACTCATGACACATCACATGTGTTCTAAAACATCAAAATGTATTTATCCGACATAAAATTTAAATTCTAAATGGAAAACTAAGCTTAAAATAATTGAAATATTTTAGTTTTACCATTGAAATTTTTATTTTTTTGGTGATACGTAATATGCTTCCACCAATATGTATGATGTTATTCCACTAACATAAGTGTGTAACAAATTATTCAACTTGTTTTTATTACAAGGGATATATATGATATTTTTGTAATTTTTTTGATGGTTTAATTTTATTCAATCATTAAGAAGTCAAGGATAATGATTAATATGACTACATAGATATATTAACATTTTGCAGAAACATTAAGCATATCATCCTTTCTTTTGAAAAATATATTACCCATCAAAAAATATATAATAATAATGACAAAAAATATGTCACATATCATATTTCTCAAAAAAAATATTCTTACATATCATCTTTTCTCTTGCAAAATATAACACTTATGGTCCCTTTGTCATTTTTAAATCATCTAACATAAAAAATTATATGTATCAACCTAAAAACCAAATCAAATCTAGAAATAAAAATTTTAATCCCTATTAATCACTAAACTATATTATATACCATCCCATTATGAAGAAATATTTATTTATATCCTTTGATAATCAAAATTCAGGTTTATGTCTACTCCAATAAATTACAAAAATGTATTAAAATATTAATAGTATACAATTTATATATTTTTATATCCAAACCTAATTTTTTCATAAAACCTAAAGAAGATTTAATTTTCTCAATATAAAAAACCGGTGGGAATTTATTCATTGAAATGCAATGTAATAGTAAATAAAATTTGAACTCTAACAATGGTCATTGGGGGTATGTCTATTTGACATATAGTTGATGAACATATTACTATTGGATATATGGTTGTTGTATATATTTCTTTGAAATTGGTAATTTTAATTGTGTACTAGTTAGTAAAAAAATTAATTCGTTGATAATAAATAGTTATAGAATTAAATAAAAATAACAATTTAAAATATTTTTTTATAAACACATGTATTTTTTCATTTAATTTTTTCTTTAAAATTATTTTCCAAAAGTATGATATTATGTATATATAAACTTCCATAAAATATTCCAACACCAATATACTTATAAAATTAAATGGTAAGAAGATAAATAAATGGATGTGTATAAAAACATTTATGATTAAAAAGGGATATATTTATAACAGATATTTTTATAATTTAGATTCTTATATATGTCAATAAATTAAATTTATCACTCTTAAGGGATGATCCTAATATGATTTAATGTTTCAATGTATAAAAATTGTTAACATTCATTCAATTCGAAATTGATATCATATAAAATTAATAATAAATATGGATTAAAATCGTTAATATTTTATAAACAATTTCTTATATATTTCATATTTTTATTTAAAAGATAAAATTATAATATAAAAAAAATTAATTGATGTTAAAGTATTTTAAAATATTTAATTAGAAAATTGTTATTAAATAATAAATAATCTTTTATTTTTATGCATGAAATAACGTTACAACGGTGAAGAATGTATAGCATGAGTACATTGTAAAAACTATTAAATATAGTATATCATAAAAATTATATAATAAACATATAAATATATAAAAATTGAAATATTAATGGAATATTGAGAATATTTTTTTTATATAATAGGTCTTCATTATATTAAAATTTGACATTAAATTACCATATTGAAATGAAAAATTACAAATTACCACTCAAACTCTCATATAAAAGAACCACTCTACTGTGACAACCAAATTGGTTATAACCTTTTGTTTTATATCATATAACAACACATTACTGTTCTCATCAATCCTTATTAAGAATTTTGTATAATCTTTTTACGTTAAGGATCACTAAATACTTCTTTTCAACAAAACATGTGTTGTGAATTTTAAAATTCATCAATATATGTATCTATGTTCCTTCTCTTATTTTACAATTAACTTATATTAAAAAAATTAAAACAAATATACAGTTATACAAAATATTCATGTACTAATTACATCGTTAGGCTTCAATTAAAATTATAATTCAATTATATAACACAGTCACATAAATGTTTCACTAGTATAAATTTTTTTTGTTTCGTTTGATAAACAACATACATGGATGATAATGTAATAACATCATTGTTTTAATCATGAATATTTGGCAAGACATTAATAATGGGAATAAATTATTTTAAATGTTAATTTATTATGTGAATATGGTCATATAAGTGTTAAATACAATGATTGGTCCTTAAAAAGAATCTTCTTGTTAATAGTAAATTAACGAAAACATGCTCGTCAAGGATTTCATTCTCACAAACAATACCAATAACTTCCATTAAATTATCTTGTGAATAAATAAATAATTTGAACAAGTTAATTCACTTAATTGAATAATCATGGAATGATGATCATGTTATCAATGAAAAATGATTGAAATTTCCATTTTAGAACTTATATTAAACAATTAAAATTACAAACATCTATCACTGGAAATTAAAAATAACCAATAATCATATAAGTGATAAATGAATATACTTAAAAATTATTAACTATAATATTTATGAATTTTATTCTGAAATAAGTGATTAATATTTTTTTCATTATTAAACTAAAGTTTAAAACACATTTATGTAAATACTATATAAAGATAGGGATTTCTCACCACAATATACCATTAATTTTGATATTCCCAAAATTCACCACTTTTTAAATTTTGGGGCTTTATATACTACCCCATTTATTAAATTTTATAATAATTATTATGAAATTAATTAAATTTAAAAATTCATCTAAGTTTATATCTAACATGGGTTTCTCAAGATAAAGTTACCAAGATCATATGGTTTTCAGTGAAATATCACTTTACAATTTTGATTTATTATTACTAAATATCCATTTCAGTAAATTATATAGTATCGATATATAAAACCGCATTTATTAAATTTTACTTTTGTTATTTTTTATGTTTATATGTTTTTTTTCTATTTCAACTCCTTTGGTAGATAATTACTCAGAATTATTTCATTACATGTAAATGACCATATATAATATTTATAGTTAGGAATATTCCTGCTCCATGTAATCCAAAATTATTTTGTTAAATGTATCTCAATATATGTATATATATATATGTGTGTGATTTATTAATAATGTTTTACACTTCCCATGAATTTATAAGAATATAATTTAAGGAATCTCTTCTGAAAAACAATATCTGTCATTTTGTATAGAATTTCATTAAAAATGAGTTAAATGTAATATTTTATAAATTTCCTTTTACATAAACATATTTTTCTTATTTATTTCTTGAATTTTCATTATGAATGTTACACTCTTGTTTTTAAAATAATGTTAACCTAATTTATATTATTTTCTTTCAATAAATTATTTTTTTAGAGTAAATGTTATCAAAACTCTTAAGGGTATTTCTTCTAATTTATCAATATAAATTTTAATTGTCATAAAAGGTATTTTTCTCATCTATTTCAATTTCATTTAATTATTCTTACACCTTAGAAGGGATAATCTCTAATTATAAAAGTTACCAACATTTTATGGATGGTTTTTCATCTTGTAATTCATAAATATTTATTATAACATAATAATATATCATTGGATAATAAATATATAATATAATTATGAATGTTTTCATATTCATGAGGAATTAATATGTATTTTTTATAAATATGTGTGAAATTATCTATTATAAACCTCCAAAAAATTAGGTAATGGTTTATTTCTTCAGTTAATAGGATGAGACATAGGTATTAATCCCATGTTGAACAAGGTATGAGGTTCTGCTACATATCCCAAGTTAATTATGATATGGAAAATTGGTTATCCTTATCCATTACAATATGAATGTTTTCATAGTTAAAAAATATATATTCTATGATTTATAATATTATGTTTGTTCCCGATTATTATTTAATGAAAAGTTGTTATTTCATTTTCTCATGAATCATGATCATTAAAAAAAATTTCTATAGTCCAATGACTCATTTCTTATGTTATGTCCAAATATTTACATCATTATCAATAATTGATTAACAATATACTAGTGGATATGATTTTTTTATGTTATATTCACATACCATGATTGTGTACTCATGCCATCATGTTTATCTAAAGTAAACGTATGATTTTGTATTTTAATCCCTAATTTTTATCCTTAGTGGGAATCATATATCCCATATTATTATATTTCCATTCCCTATGAAATTAAGAGTATTATGTTTAAAATGTATAGAATGATATCTTGTGTTAAGAATATTTTAATGTGATATTGAAAAATTAATGAAACATATTTTTATTGTGTATCTAGGCTCTAAATTATTTAAACAAATATGTTATGGGATTTTTATATAGTGGGATTTAATAAATAATTATCTATAGTTATTCAATATGTATGTATAATGTGGGTGGGTTTCATTAAAATATATTCGTAATCTCATACTCCATATTCTATAACAACTATTAGGATGTAGCTGGGGAGATTGAAGATATTATATATCCATAGAGAAAATCATTTATGAAGACCATAGTGCAATGAGAGTATGTGAATAACCTCTCATACCCCTATATAGATCAAATTATTGGATACAATCTCTAATGTTCTTGGGAAATTGGGAATCTCATTGAAGTTTCTATCTAAATATAAGTACCATCAAATCATACTACTGAATAGAGAAAACCATTGAAGACTAGATCTCACCATATTTTCACTTACCTTGGATGGTTACCTAGAGCCATTCATCATTTCCATGGGTCTACTATCCATATATAACGTTAAATAGTCTCTCTGACATTCTAAAATAACCAATATGACACCACCAACATGTTTTATATATAATGATACTATGTTTGGATTACTTAATTCTCTAAACATATATATAGTGTGATAAAACACATAAAATCTTATCACATAGAAGGTATATTTTGTCGATCAAGGTGTATATTTTCTTTACTCTAGGATCCTCCATCTATGATTGTATAAACACTTCCACATCATATATTCTCAATGTACACAGAGTTTATTATCGAAACCTCCACTATGGTGTGTCCTTATTCCCATTAACTCATGTAAATCCCTAATAAACATTTTTACATTATGTAATTCACTATTTATAAGCCACATGTTGTACAGAGTTATATAAAGTGGATCAAGACATGTCCTCGAACCCAACATAAATATATTATTACATTCCACACACCTCGCCTATGGTTTCTACCTGTATACATGGCTACGACCTACGTCATATACTCAACACACCTAGAGATAATGTTAATGTGGATTACATGGAATTTCATAACCATCAAGGAAACTAATCCAAATCAAAAAATTAGATAGTTTTTGGTTTTATAACTACATTCCATGTGATAAATATTTATTGATGTAGGCTCGCTAAAAACTACTAAAATTTCCTCTTTTCCTCCAACCTTTGGCTCAGCACATCAATGAGGGGCGGGATTCTACTCCACATAATATATAATATTTATATAATAGGTCTAATAGAAAAAAATTGAAATAAAATCAGTATTAATTTAATGGATTGACCTAGGACAAAGAAACCAGAAAATGTTTATACCTCACATGGGTAAAATCTAGTATTATTGGCTCGACCATGAAGTCAAAATTCTAATACATAGCTTAGTTTTGGAGATATCATTGTACCTTTTCAAAAAAATACATACTTTATAAATATAAAATATCATGAATAATATTTATAAATCATAAATTCATTAAATACCATCCCAAAGGTGAGCCTTATTTCCCATTAATAATGGAAAAGTCAAAAAAAATATAGAATTCTAGGGGAAATTTCCAAACTACCATTCTATATAGATTAATTACCTAAAATAAATATGTCAACTAATTCACTTTCATGGAAAAACTATGGTCATTAAATCTGACCAAACATTGAATACATTCATCCTAAGAAATTAAACAATACAAGTGGCTCTATGAAAATCCAATAAATAAACCTTATTCACGATAATGACACACTAAAAATTGAGATCCCTCAACTTATGAAGGTTGATAGATACATAATGACATAGATTACCACCCCAGATAGGAAACAATTGTTTCCATATTACCTAAATTAGGGATACCACATTTAATATTCATATTCCTCTATAAACACAAAACCCAAATCCATCATATAGGAAGCTTATACCACCACCAAAACTCAAAAAAATGATGATCTCATCAATAATCATATCATTTTTCCTCCAACCAGGATGCACCCATCAACAATAGAATGAGAGTATGAAGTTAACTATTGATATCACTGACATATTGTTTATCTACCATAGAATTTCCTCTACCGAAATCATGCTATAAACCATCAAAAAAGGATACATCAAAGAATGTTTATTAAGATAATAATTTCATATCAAACATATTCATTAGATTTTGTGCCAACATATTCATACCACATCACAATGTCCTAATGATACATATCATCATAAACTAATAAGAACACACATCAATGCTTCATATGCCAGATCATGAGGATAATAGAAGTTATATTATCCAATAATTTCAACAACTATAATGCAATATTTCAAAATCACTAATATTATTCAGGAGTTTATACACCACAGATGACTCAAAAAATATCTCCAAGATCCATGAAAGGAATATTATGAACAATGGAATATTTTTAACAATAATACAATTGGTAAACACACCCAAGTATACATCTGATGAGGCATTGGGAAATTTTTCACATATCACTTATTATAGCACCATGGTTTTGATATCATCGAGTAAAGTGACTTTCAGTCATTCGGATACTCACATAATCCAGAATCATATTTTCTAACATGTATATACCATATCACATAGATATGATTAGTAATTAAAACATTATAGAGAACCATACATGTGTCTCTATACAATATAATAATTATATTGAGTGTATAACTCATCCTTCGTTTCGACTCCCCAAAAACATCACAAATAGTACATTTCCACTGTATCAACATCCATATCATCAAGATCAATTAAAGATACATTTTTGTAAAATAGACTAACCACTTATCTACATTTATTGGATAGATATTGAAAAACCATCATTGAACATGATTGTGATATCTTTATATCATGGTGGAAGTTATTTTAGCATCATCTTGGTTTTCCCAACACATTGCATCAGTCTTGTTTCCTAACTAAAGAATAATGTGACCTATATTATTAATCATAAAACACCAATATATATATTTATCAACCCATCCTTAGACTATTGGGGAAATTCAAAAATTATCAATATCATCATTTGGTTTCACTCCACTATGGTTTGATACTACAAAAATCTATCTGAAAAAAATAACACACATCAATGGTAGAAATAGTTTAATATTGTTACATCCATACAGAGTCTCTCATCAATATGTACTGGTCTAAAAATTATGCTAGGATCTCTATCTCCCAATTAAAACTCAAAACCATTAGAGTAAATAACACAGTAACTCTAATTTATTATTATTTCCAAGGAATAATTTTGTAGATAAAACCTCTTTCCAAATCATATGATACTCGATTTAAACCATTCAGAGCATACACATGGAAACAGTATTTATGGAGATCATTATCCATCATATGTCAGAAATATATGAGAAAATATATCATCAAAATTCTATATCACACACAATAGGAGGAATATCTCATCCCAAAAAATCACCCAATCATTTGAATAGATCTCATTATAATAACCACCTTTTATATAAATGATCAGGATATGTTTCACCAACCCATATCAATTGATCATTATAGAAAAACACTCTCAAACATGAGATTATAATAAAATATTTTTTGTCATCCAAACTCTTATAGGTCCCTAAAATATAGATAGGGACTAAAATATTATATAGTATCTATAAACGCATCGATGGAGTAACCAACCACACCAATGGTGAATCTACACCACATTATCCACTATATAATTATGGACGATTACCTATATGAGGGACATTCCCACTCCAATATAATTCTTGGGACTTGGAATCAATGGGATCAATGTATTACATACCCCATGATTGAATGGAATGAATTTCATTCAAGTGATTACATGTTCCACTAGTAGAGGAAGAACACCGCAACACATGGGGGAGTAAAAAGTCAAATTTATAAAATAACAAAAAACATTTCTCATCCTGAATGTCATGTCCATCTTGTGTAGTATTCCCACCCAATCTAGAATTATAGTACTGAACCCCACTATTATATAAGAGACTTTCACCTCATTAGGATTATTGCTGTATTGAAATCTATTCTTGAATATATGACCCATTCTTCATGAATGGAAATATACCCCTTATATATAAGGGGGTAATCAACCTACATAATATCATGTTTATAATTCATACCCTTGAATCCACAAAATTCCCATCATAGTTACCAATCATTAACATAACATGTAAAAAATTCTATTAGGATATATTTACAGGAACAAATATCGTGTTGGTAATATATTTTATGAACCAAACAACAAGGGTATTAGTAGAAAATCAAAAAGGAATATCATAGGTCTATGAGTAGTCTCATGGTTCCTATCAACCATAGAAGGTCTATTTTACACCTCTAGAGAAATACATGACACTAGTTAATCAAAATCCCCATGACATGATGACATATATAGGTTAGGATTTCATATTGTGAAACATAAAATTCAATATATATTATATAATACATGGAAAAATGAATTATATCGAACAACAAAAACCCTTAGTAATAAATATTTTTAAATTATTATCAGATTCCCTATGTATTAATGTATATGTTTTGACACCTTTCTTGGTTTCCAATTTCTATAAATTAAATATAAGCACTGTCAGTGATTATTACACCACATGTCCTAAACTAATATCAAAATATACCAGTCACATAGTGATTTCCCTTCAACTAATATCACTCACACACTAGTATAATATAACCTAATACACCATATCCCCTTCTAGTATTGTGGTCAACCGAATCCTACCTCTGATAGACTAAGCAATGGGGACTAGTACCAATAATGCATAACATACACATGGAACACCTTAGGATATAAATCATTTAGTAGTTTTATACCAACATCTATTAAAAATTCATCCTTATCCATATAATTTATACATAAATAACTAATAATGTAAAATATATATTTTTATACAACTACTAACATCCTAAATATATAAAATATAAATTTCATTACAAAAGGAAATGTAATATAGGACCTGAAATCCAAAAATTAATAACTAACCTCATGATTCTGGGGAGATTAATAACATCATCACACAAAATTCAATCCCAAAAACACTCGTTATGAATCCTATTATACACCATAATGATCTTACTATAGTGTATCCATAGCAATGGAAATCACTACCAACTTGTGTTTCATCTATATATACACAAGACTTATAGGTGGAAATCCTATTTTGGTTTGAGTATACAAGTATTTAGTAGGAAAATATAAATATATAAAGGCCCATAGAATTTATGTAAACTCAATACCAAGAGTTGATCCATACAACCTCCAAACTCAATCATGGGGTAAAAAATGTTCATTAAAGAACCAACAGTTTGCCTTCTTAAAATAACCCTGATCTAATAACATGGTGAAAATATGGGATAACAACCCCAATGTGAAATTGTTTTATGAAACAATTATTCCATGATAAAATACCACATATCATGGTTAAGACCCCATCTCATACACCCCATGGGAAATGAAATCCCACAGGTCCTCATGAGGGTACCAATGCACATATCATCAAGCTTAATCTAGGAAATCTAATCTATAAGGACTCATCCTAAGAGGCTCATTGTCTAGAGGCCACTAAATATACACCATCATCATAACATGTCTATAATTCAGGTTGATCATCTAAAATCATCAATATATCATTATTACCGATTAAAATTTCTTATGCTATTAATGTTTATATATATTCCTGATAAAAAGATCCCAAAATTGATATTGTGGGAGAAGCTTGTAAAATCTATACTTTGAGAATGATTCTTCATCTTGGGGATATTATCCCAATGGATGAGTGGCTTGTACCATGTTACAAGGAATAATTCTTATCCCCATATTATAATAGTTAATGTGTACCTCTTTTTCATTTCTATGACCATAGGAAGTTTTGAAACCCATGAATTTTCAAAGGGAATTATCAAAAAACCTTTTTTAGATTCCTACCCACTTACTCTAGCTCCACCAGAGAGATATAATAAAGGGATAAATGGGTAATTTTGAGGCCCATGGGTCAAAATAATATCAAATTTATTTATGTAGTGAGGATACCACAACTATCACACCACCAGTCATATATTGCAGTAAGGGGTCCCATACATCTCTAGAATATGTTGATTGGATACCTGTGTAAACAATCCAAAGGTTAAAAATAATACATAGTAATCATCCTCTATAACAGCATATCTACTGCCCATAATATATAATTGGGGACCATTACCTCAACCAAATGTATGTAATAAAAATATAATAATTACCTATGGTATAACCTTTCACCACACCAATTTCGACAATAGATCATGGGAAATACCATCTCTATCCATGAAAGTATTAGCCTCCACATTAAAGTGGGATATAAAATAATTAATATCCTTGTATAGAGGACACTCACCATAGATGTGGGGGTATTATTGGATCCATCATTATAAGGGAGTATCTACACCTCATCAAAAGATACAAGCTAAAGTGGGTACCCAAATCACATATCTATATCATCCTTAAATTATAGCCATTGAAACTATGTACTAATGATAGGGTCTTATGGGTTTCAAGGAATTATCTCTTCATCATTATAAATAGAGGAAATCACATATAAATATGATCTGTAAATAATATTATAAACATGACTTGAGTAAGAAAGAATATAGTTATAATTATAGTGAAGAGTAATACATCTATCACCCTTTGTTTCACATATAATTAAGATAAAATATGTAGTAAATCAATACCGCCTACCTCAGAAGTGGTACAATGGCCTTTATATGTACTTCATGAATCTATTCATTAAAGAAAGAGGTTATATAGTAATATAATACATTATTATCCATTGTTGATTCTTATGGTTTCATCATTTCAAAAGGATTGATATAAATTAATTTAACCAAAACATTGGTACATTCCAAATAGTGCTATGTGGGGATGATATAGTTTTAGTGTAGTATAATAATCCTACCATACATTTTTCTATAATAAATTGTTAGGTTGCATCATGGTCACACTAGAATATATTTTCACCAACGTAAGCTTGAGATACTTATTAATGATGTGTTAGAATCAATGTATCGTTAATTTATATCTATCAAAGTATATACTTTTAATATACATCCAATAATATATAATTTGAGAAAAATCACTAAGTACATTATGTAAAACATCATAGGTCTTTACAAATTTATCTGAAATTTATTTACATATGCTTTGGTCAAATTTTCTTCTTTTTGAAACAATACATTTCTATAAATAAATCCATATGCAAATTAAAAAAATGTCGTTACCCTAATGGACTTAGAATAATTAATAATAAATATAAATTCATTAAAACTATGATATTTTAAAATTACACTATGTTTGATTGTGTATACGACACAAAGCTCTGAGCCTAATTAAACCACCAATTATTATATTTTCAATCTGATATTTAAGTCACAACCATTATATTATTAGGAATAAATAAGATTAATAAAAATATAAAATAAATATAAAGGACCTACTAAATACCAATTTAATTATTAAATCCAAGGAAATAAAAACACAATTTTTTGTAAAGTTATTTTTTTAAAATACATCTTCTTCAATAAAATGATTTATTGCATTTTGTGAGAAAATAATATAATTAATTTCTCTACATTTAGAATATTTATTTCATAAAATTAAATCATTTTTGGAATCATCATATGTAAATTATTTTATGGTTAATTTTTTTTATTTTAGCTGAAAATTCTGTTTTTTCAATGAATAGTGGGAAATACTGTTTTTAATTGAAAACAATAATATCATTGTGACAATATACATTGATACATTTTTTTAAAAATATATCTAATGTAAAAAAATTCAATATTGTAATTATTAATCTAATTATTGTATTTTTATTGAATGTTTTACTTGAATTTGTTATAAGAATATATTTACTTACAAAAAGGCTATTTATTGAAAACAATATTTTCTCACATATTTCAGGATTAATAGGAAAATATGATCTACCACTTCTATGTATTTAATTTTCATAATAATTTTTGACCTTGGGAATTCTAAAAATATGAAAAATCTTTTATCATAGTTATGGTTAAAAGATGTTTAACAAGGGTAATCCTAAATATATAATATTTAAAAGACCTATAATAATGTATAATTTCTATGGGTTTTCCATTTTTGGACACTATATCATCTAATATCATGGAATGACCTATTTTGGAATGGTTTTACATGAGTAAGGTATAAATATAATTTATTATTTATAATTACCAATTGTGTCCACTTACCCACATATAAAAGGACATCACTCTCCTCTGCACTTCACATTTGAAGAAGATTTTTTTAGGAAATTTCATCCCAAATCCCATCCATAAATACCTCCACATGACTTAGAGTCCCTTTTTTTATAAAAACATCAAATGAAGGCTTTAGTTGCAAAACTAAATAGTTTTATTAAGAATAGGTATAGTTCAAAACCATGTGTTTTTATTTTATAGCATCTTATACCTTATTAAAATTTTAATAAAAAATAAAAGAATATCATAAATATACTGAAATTTTATTATTTTAATATAATAACCTATATTAATCTCCTCTTCTATGAAATGGGAAATGAAATGATCATTTGTGTGTACTGTGTTCTGCTACCTTGCGAACAGATATAGTTTTTTTCATCCCCACCTCTCAATAAGGTTTATAATAATGTATTTATTGAATTTATGTGATATTTATGAAATATTTATCATTCTATAAAAATTAATATATACTTTATTTTGTTACATTTCCCTTCATTTAAAAATTATTACATCCTTAGTCTGTATATGTGGACTACCACCACCAAGAAGTGATGTGATACATATGTTCACCAAAAAACTAAATTTTAGGTATATATATAAGTATATTTAAAGATATAATATGGTAATTGTTGTTAAACTATCATTATATATGTATAAAATAAAACATACCTTATTTCCATCATGATCGTTGATAAATGAAATTGCTACACATGCATACATAAAGCATATCGTCTCATTGATTTTAATTTTTTTCATTTTATCAAACCCATATTTATAAATTATTTTTAAAGTATAATATTTGTATAAAAAATAATTATTTCCATACCATTTTTCTATTAAAGATGGAATAGTGACATATTTTACCAAATCCAGCATATTGATTTCATTTTGGACATCTAAATTGAATGTCGCCAAAAACATCAGTGGTGAACATATTTTATTGGGTAATTA
This sequence comes from Viscum album, assembly GCA_963277665.1. Classification (NCBI taxonomy): domain Eukaryota; kingdom Viridiplantae; phylum Streptophyta; class Magnoliopsida; order Santalales; family Viscaceae; genus Viscum; species Viscum album. Next base: position 1,158,274,115 of record OY728145.1, read on the forward strand.
AATATAAAATGGTAAAAATAATAATAAACTATAATAAAACTAAAAAATCTACATATGAAAAGAAATAACTAAAATAATTATATTATTTAGGAAGATAATGAATGTATGTCACATGTCTGACCTCAGGTAATGGGGTTCTTAACTCAATTTCCATTTATTAGGTAACATCGCATCCTCATTGATTCTATTATGTCATGATTCTGTGAGAAATGTAAATTGATTTTATTATGTTGTATTTCACCTTATTCTTTGTTTATTTTTATTTTCTTAACATTATCACTTCATTGACTAATTCTTTATTCAATGGTTTGATCATTATGAAAGATTTTGTCTCAATTTACAACCCCATTGCAATAGAGTTGGTATTATGCACATATTTACTTTTATGTGGTGTATATAGAACCCATTTTAGGTATTTAACATGATTATATATTTAATCATTATGATTAATGATTAAATTTAGGTTAATATTTAAGTGAAATTTTTAATATAAAATATTATCTTATTTCTCCTTTTTATAAGGTGTATTTTTTAAAATTATTTTAAAGATATAATTTCTTACTAAAATGATTTATTAATAAAATTTTATGACGTCTATTATTTTATACATGTTCTGATAGGAATCATTCTAATATTTTTCGTTGAAATTTTCATTTTCAACTTCTTTTGTAAAAAAATAAAAAGGAATATTTTTTTATCTTATACAATGTTACCAAAATTTCCCTCCGAAATAGTTATTTTACCCACATTAGCATCAGTTATAAGAATTGAATTATTTTGAACAAGAAACTATTTATAGAAAATTATTTTCAATGTTTCATTTTGATTTTATATTATTACTTATTATATTGAATTCTTCTATAAAATATACAATTTTTATGGTAATATATCATGTCATGATTAATTTTGTGAGAATTAACTTTTCATAAAACGTTCATTTTCTTCTTCAAATTAGAACATGAATTCATCATAACTATCCTTACTATTTATCGTTGATATTATTATTTCATAAATTGGATATCATTTCTACAAATGGTTTTTTATATTAAACTTAATTTTATTGAATACATATATCATGATAAATCCATATTCTATACAATATATGGATATTTCATTATAATTAATATTTTTTGTCAATTAAATTGATTATTAAATTTATTAAGAATGAGTTGCACATATAATAATGGGTGGGGAATAACATTATTCATCCCTTTGTGTTTTGATATACTAATAAAATGAATCAGTTGGAAAAATTAAATGGTTTGTTGGTGTATACCTACACAAAAATTAAATTTTCTTGAGTAATGGTCTTGATGGAATAGATATCTTATTGTTTGATATCCTAAAATCCAATATTATGCATTTATTTCATTTATAGTTATTTTTTTATTATACATGTTATTATAATATTTAATATTATCCATTTAGACATTCCATTCTCTATTTATTTATTAAATTATATGTGTTTTCATTTATAAAATATTCTATGTTGATTATTCACTATTGATTCATTATGGATTCTATGGTTTTTATGTACTATAGAGAATATGAGATAATCCTTTATTTGCATTCATTCTTTATTGATATAAATATGTATATTTTGATTAATCTTAATGATTAAGTAATATTTTTATATGATTTGTTTTATATTTCCACTATAATTTGAGAATCATGTTGAATTTTAATTCATGAAGACTAATACACTGAACCGTCCTTCAGGATGATATCTATTCTATCATATATCAATGTAGTAAAGTTAACACCGCTTTGGTTTTCTAGATATGAGGATTTTATAATTTGTATTATATGAATTTTAGTAGAATCATTTGAAAATAAATTTTAAATAAACACATGTAACAGGATAATTATGATGATATCCTATAGTATTTAAGAAATTTAACAAATATAGGGATTTTTATTTTGTGGATAAATATTCATGATTATTATGAACATATGTAGAGTGTTCCACTATTTAATGATAGTGAAAAATATAATAAAGGAATCAAAATTATTTGAAAATGTTGAAATTTCCCTGGTGATCAATCCTATATAGATAGTGTTGTAATTGAGTATATACTGTCTAAATTAGGACATCTTGTACAGGTTATGAAAAATTACCTTTCCCAAATAGAGAATCATTTTTTTCAATAGTGTTATTCGACTTTTTGATCACTTTTTCGATATAGGACTATATCCTTTATGGAACTATCAATCCATTGGTAGTAGAACAATGGGTTAATTCTCTTGAAAATATATTCCTATATTTGGTATGTAATGAATGTTAAATGTTTTTTTATATTTTATTTTTTGAATGAACATGATAATTAATGGTTCTCATTGATTAAGAAATCAAAATTGGTTAATGAAATATAAAAAACAAAATAGAAAATTATTAATGTGATATTCGATAAAAAATTCATTCCTCGTGAGGAACGTGGTGTCATGGAGATGAAATTCATAAATATATGACAAAAGGAACTGGAAATTGTTTTTGTGTATAAGGAATATATTAAATAATTAAAAATTCACTCTATGGATAGTGAACATAATAGAAATATTATGTTTGATATATTCATTTAAAATCATAATACATTCTACAAAAGTGTACTAGTCTTTAAAAATAACTTATGATATGAGGAAATTATGTAGAGTACTATTAGGATGGTGAAATAATTCTCTAAATCATATATTTTCAATGGAAATCAATAGAACAAAAAGATGGTTGATCACAAAGGAAAATTAAATGTGGGGGAGGAAAACGAGGGAAGGATGGAACACCCCAATAGTTATAATTATGGAACGAAACAACAAAGTACTTCATTAATGGGGATATGAGTGTTGTTAAAGTGTATAGAAAGGGGAAATAAGGATCCTGAATGAATGGAAATTAATGATTCCACTGTATTCTAATGCGTTATCTATAATGAGGTTTATTTATTCAAATAAATGTCACAAACATTAATGTAACTTACCAATTATGAAATCGTGGGAAGAATTCCAAGCATATGATATAACTAAAACTAATGTGGAATAATGAATGTGTTTATGTATTGAGATTTAAGAGTTATTTTGTATAACTTTTTTATCATAGATATTCTTATTATAAGAATCATGAAATATACAAGGATTATTGTATAGTCATTATTCCACATGGATTTGAAATCATATATTAAATGGTACTAATAGCCAAAAAAGTGATATTTTTGGAGAATAGATGGATATTGCAATGATAACCCTTAATATATTCATGTTTTATAATTTATAATGATTATTTGGGATAATGAAATGATTGAAATTTTATAAATAAAGGGTATATTATTTGAAACCATGAAATTGGTTAGTGATTTGATGAGATAGTGATGATTTTTAATGAATTATTTTGTTTATATAGAAATTTTTTAATCTATATGTGATAATTGTAGATTAAATTGTTGGGACCACTTTGTGTAGTAGTTTTATTTGTTGTCAACTAGGGTCAATAATGGTCAAAATGAAAAAGGAACTCCAAAGTGAATTGAGATTAGTTAAATTTCATATGCTTGTATAATTGTTATGGATTCATAGCATTGGATGCCACACATGAAAAATTCTCCATGTTGTTACAAGTCAGATGATTGATGCACTGATCTTGAATGTTCAAAGAACTTATATCATGTGTGATACAACATTTACAACATTGAATTAGCATCCTTTTAAGGAATATTGATGTAATTTGGATTTAATAATCCAAAATGTAAAGGATGAAGAATAAGGATGAAGAAGGGGTTTTTGATCATGAGGAGGCCATGCACATATTTTATTATGGCCATGCATTTCATTTAGATGGTTTATTTTTGGAGTAAAAAAAATTGGAACAACTCTAGAGCTAGCCATCCAGTGTTCAACCCAAAGCTTTTGCAGGACCACTAAGGGTCAACCACACCCATGGGAATGTGAGGATGAGGATAGGCCTGATATATGCAGTGGGCACAGAGCACACCCATTGAGAGTGCTCACAGAGCTCATGCCACCATGTGGGGCAGCATGGGGGCAAGGGAGCGGAGAATGGGCGCAAAGCACACCTGAAGTGAACACCAGTACGAGGAGGTATCGAGATGGGAGGAAGAGATTATTGAACCCATGCTGGAGTGTCTTTATTGAAATAATACACTCCTTCCATGTCTCCAATTTGATGTGGGATGAGTTTTAAAAAAACATGGATGTAATCTCCTCTGTTCATCCAATCATGTGTCTCGCTCTACCATTCATTCAATCCATGACATATGGATATAATCTTCATCATCCATCTATCACACAATACGTGAGTATCAACCTGATCCATCTGATCCTCCTGACATTTAAACCATCTTGATTCATCATCTTCAAACTCCAACACCCGATGTTGCAGCTACCACTTATCATAGAGAATAATTAGTCACCCTTAATGATGATTGGACACCATATAAGGCTTGTAGAGGATGTAGGAGCATTTCGAGACCATGCATACAATCTTCATTTTGCATGCATGAGATATCTCAGGGAAGAAGGTTCGGACATGGAAAATTTTGTTTCTTAGGCCACAAGGATTTGAGCCTTTTTTTAATAATATTTCATACAATCTTGATTCCATACAAGTGATTAGAAAAAAGAGGAGCCCGCATTCGGAAAAAGGAAACATTCCATAAGTCTCAGCATATCTTCTCCCACAGGTTTGAAGAATTTCATAACCTTGAAAATCCAGAGTGTTTAAATAATGATCCAAGCAGCCTCACACACAATTTCTGAATGCAGAAGAGGAACTCCGATCACTTATAAAAGGAGGATCTCAATTAAAGAATATATACTACCTCTCAAATATTTGAGAGCTCTTGCTTTCAAAAAACAGATCATCTGTTTGAGATTTTGTTTCACGAAGGAGAAACATGAGCATCATGAGCCTTCTGCTCTATAAAGAATAGATCCATCACATACTCGATTGGTGCGACACACTCTCGAATGGATTTAAGAAGAACAAGTTCTCATAAACATGAAATATTCTTTCTAAAAACCCTTGTTGTTCTTTGAAAAGGACACGCCATTGTGATACAGTTCTTCATATCCACTCTCACTGGTCTTTACGAAGAGGAAAATATATGCACCTCATGAACAAAGAATAACCACTCATCCTTGCGTGAAGAAAAACACCCATGGCCACCCTTGTTTCATGAGGTGAAGAAAAACTTTCTCAGATATAAATATTTACACTCTAATGTTTACTGGGGTTCATTTTTTGGTAAAGAAGGAGACTGCAAGAACAGGGAAGTTTGTGTTTCATGAACTCATGTTCATGGTTCAAAGAAAGTATGTGGCCTTGAGTACTTGTTTTAAGAATAAACTCAAAAAATTAAAGGGTTTCATCCATTAGGTTTTGAAGAAACATATACATATAAAAATAAAGAAACATCTTAACCAAGTGGAAGATGAGGAAATAAAATAAATAAGAGGAAAAGGATAAGAGGTTGTTTGTGTTCTCAAAGAACCACACCCATTTGGGTTCTCATAAAAAGAGAGGAAGAAGAGAGTGAATGATTGCATGCATGAACATTCTTATGTGAAATCACTTAAACAAATAACCAAAACATGTTTGTTCACATGTGTAAACAAAAAGTATAAAGAAAGGGAAGAGAGGTTCAACCTAAATGTCTTTTTCATGATCACATGAGTTCATGAAAGAAGGGGTAGCAGTTAACTCTATTGATACCAAGTAAAACGATCCTCATTACAAGAATAATCCCATTTATGTATGTGATTATTACAAGATAAAGAATAAGATTAGTGTAGTCAGATGTTTCACTAAGAAGAAGAAAGTACAATAACTAGTGTAGTTTGTTTTTAACTAGATAAGATGAGAAAAAAAGAATAGAATTGCTTGCCTACTACTTTTTAAGTAAATAAGTGAAGAGTACTGAAATAGATCAAGAGAAGAATATATATTTTTAAGAAGGATAAGACTCTCCAATATTGTAATATAAGTAACTAGAAAGTGTAAGGGGATATCCTACTTATTGCAAGTTGGAAGAGGATTATCTCCCCCCTCCCCCCCCCCTCCAGGTGTAGGGAGTCACACTAGCTATCAAATTGTTTTCCTAATCAACCAACTATAATATCATATCACGTTATAGTGGAGAATCTATGAACTGGTCATTACCGTGCATAGAAAAGATGTAGCTAGTCTTATTGAGTAGTGAACAATGTAAAAATATCATGTGCATGTTTTACTACTTTATATTATTTCATGTGATAGGTAAAAAAGAATAATATAATCATGATACTAATAGGTCAGGAGGTATATTGATAAAAAGTTGTAATTGGATTAAAAAATCCCCAACACTGATCCCCCCCCCCTATCTCAGTGTTAGGTATGTCCCAAACTGGACCTCTAAATTGGAATTAGAGAACGAGGTTCACCTTTGTTTGATTTTCTATATTGAAGTTATTCTTTTTCCATGACCTAAATTTATTTCCATAGTTATAAATGTAGTGAAATTTTGGTTAAGATTCAGTTATCTCTGAATAAGAGGCTAGATCTACCAAGACTATGATGGATAGGAAAAAGAAGGATAAGAGAAAGTTGAAAAAGATGTCCCTCTTTTATAAAGAATAGGTAGCATTTGGTTCTTTATATATGAATGACATTAAAGATACATTGACTTGGAAGGTAATGAGAAGTTGTCTCAAGTCCCCACCAAAAATATGGACAACCACTCTACCTCAACAGATCAAGATGTACGTATTAGTAAATTTTGAAATTATTCTCATTATGAAAATTCTGGTACAAGTGGTGATGATAAATCTACAACATCTCAAGAAATAGCAAGTGATAGATTAAGAATCGTTCTGCATGGTATTCCTAAAATGATTTCATCCCTGTTTTGTGGAGTATTTCAGTGTATGTTGTAAAATATCAATCAACTAGAATAAGAAACTGAGGTTTTGGAGAAAGGATTACATGAAAAAATTGTAGAATTTTTAAAGCTCTCCAGACAGGTTGGAGCCTTTTAAGAAAATAAGAGGGGATTTGAAGTATGTTATTAAATGTGGCTCAAATATTTTGAAGAAAAAGAGGGATTCAACAGGACTCTATAAGAGAAGATCCATGAACTTGAAGATGAGATGAAAAGGAGAAATGAAGTGGAGGGGTTATGATTGGAAGAAGACTCCAAAAAAATAAAATAACTTGATTGTTTTTTACAAAAAAAAAGTAAAGATACGTGAAGATGAAGTAGAGAGATTATGGAAGTCCTGTGAAGAGAAGATGACTATAATTTAAGATCATAAATTCCTACTCAATATGAGATGTCTACAATTGGAAGCTCAGTTGAACAATCTTGAGAAGACGCATATTGAGTCTCCAGAAAAAGGAAAATAGTAGATGCTAGCACTCAATGTTCACTGGAGGATTCTACAATCAAAAGACCTCCAACATGTAATAAGAAGATCACGGATTGACTCATTGGTCTTTCAAAAACCACTAAAAAAGTTATGGTACCATCAACACTATCTTGTACTAATGTTTCTAAAATGGTTTCTATAAAAATTTCAGGATGGAAGAAAAATTATAAACAAGTATGGATAAAGAAAAGTGAGAAGAAACCTACCACCATGGCTATGGTGTATATGGAAAAGAGTCTGGAACTTAGATACCCATAAAAAGCACAACATAACAAGAATATTACTCAGCAAACTTATAAATAAGATGTCAAGAATTCATGGTTTATTGGTCAATTCTGGTGATGTAATAGATTTGGGAATTTTTTACTAGAATGTTGGTACAATACCTTAAATGTAAAAGCACAGTGAAATCCCATCTCAAGTGGGAGAAATCCAGAGAAGAAGAATCAAAATCTATATGTCTAGAAGTATATATATACTGAAAATAGATTTGGAATTTTAGATAACATCTATGATGTATGCAATAGGAGTGGTCACATGAATGGTGCATGTTCATTACAACAGGTACCCAAAGCTGATAAGAAATTAAGATCATAGAAGCTGGATAAAAAGTGAAAATATGATAATTCTGTGGATTCAATGTCCTAAAAGGTGAAGGTTGGTGCCTCTAAAAGAACTACTAAGAATTATTCTACTCAAAATAAACCATGTATAAGATCCAATCTTGATGCCTTAGTTCCTAATGAAATATTGGTGGTTTGGCCAACATATTTGGGAAGAATGAGGAAAATGGAAGATGCACATGATAAGGTTAGTCCTAAAAACAAAAACAAGATTCTACTTGAGGATAAAGAAATTCTATGTGTGATGTGAAATAAGGCTGGTCACACTATTAAAAGATTCTTTAAATTTACTATATCCCAACAATAATTTCTCAAGAAGATGAAAGTTACCCAAGGAGATTCAAGTACTTCGAAATCCCTTAAAGAATGAAGATTCACACAAAAAGAGATAGAAGCAATATTGAGAAACACCCAATCACAATCAGCATTGAATATTAGTTTCTAAAGTGTGAATAATGGAGCATCTTGTTTGAGGAGATCATATCTACTTTTTTGTTCAGATTGATGGAGCAAGGAGGATCCACCTTATTCCCTTAAATATTTGTGTATTGTACTTGTTCCTATCATATAGGTAATTGATGGTGAAGTAAGATCTCATGGGGGAGAACCTAATATTCCGTAATGATAAGTGTTCCCTTGAGGGTGAGACACATGAATAATCCTCCAGAGTCATTATCTCAATCAGAATCAATATCAGTTTCTATAAAATTCAATTAGTCTAATTATTTTATAAGGATCATTTCATTGGAAAAAGTATCTTATTTATTAATCCCTCATCCTTGGTTACACAAATTAATGATCATTATACACAAGGGGAGTATGAAAGTTAATCAGTGACATAAAAAGAGTAAATGTTTCCCAAGGCCGTTTACCCTACTATTTGCACTAAAATATGTGTCATCATTTTGTTGAAAAGAGTGCAAGAGTTTTAGGATTATTATTTCATATCATGCTTATTATCCTAATCCTAGAATGAAATTGGAATTCCCTTGAATACAAGTACATGAGTTCTCATCTCGTGAGGTGTCATGTTCAGTGGGTAATGGAAAACTTTTTTATCAAAATAAAATCATCTTGTTTTCTACATCAAGCGTTGCTCATGTAGACTTACAGTGAAATGATTGATGTCACACTGCTTAAGTATGGAATGAAACCCTCTCTACCATGAACAATGTATTTCTCTTCAATAAGGGGGGAGAGAAGTAAAATGAAAGTATGTGGGAGATAAAGAAGTAAGGAGAGAGAGAGAATATTCTCATTTTAACATTGAAACATTCATTTCTGGAGAATTTTTAAGGTATTGAAAACAAAATAAAATGGAGAGATTATTGGGATATCTTTCTATATAAGTAGTATTTTTTGTCAACTCATGTAAAAAATGGTCAAAATGAAGATAGAACTCAAAAGTTAAGGGAGATAGGGTGTACTGTAGACTCCTTGAAAATTATTATGGATTCACAGCATTAGCTTCCACTCTTAGGAAATACTCCTTGTTTCTACAAATTAGACAATTTATGTACTGATCTTAAAAGTTCAATGAACTTGTATCAAGTGTGATATAACATTTACAACATTCAAGTAGCATCCGTTTAAGGATGATTGAAGTAGTATGGATTTTATAATCCAAAAATGAAAGGGGGAAGATGAATGTTGAAGAAGGGGTTTTTGATCTTGAGGAGGCCATAAACATATTTTATAATGTCCATGAATTTCACTTAGATGGTTTTTTTTTCTTAAAAATATTTGGGCCAACTCTTGATCTATCTAGCCATCATTTAACCCACGTCTTCTGCAGGACAACTAGGGGTCAATTGTACCCATGTGGAAGTCAAGCTGAGGCTAGAACCAAGATTGGTAGTGGGTGCAGTGTGTGACCGCATAGAGTGCTCACAGAGCACGCGCCACTGTGCGGGGAGGAACAGAGGCAAGGGAGCAGAGGTTGGGTGCACTTTGCAACCGTAGTGAACCCTGGTGTGGGGTGGTGTTGGGAGGGGTGGAAGAGATTATTGAATGAATGTTGGATCATATTGATTGATATAATGTGATCCTTCCATGTCTCCAATTCTATGTGGGATGCATTTTAAAAAAACACAAATGTAATCTCTACCTTCCATTCAATCTCGCATCTCTCCCTACCATTTGATCAATCTGCAGCAGATTGATCCAATATCCACCGTCCATCTATCCCACTTCATGTGAGTATAAACCTAATCCGTCTAATCCTATCAATGTTCGAACCATCTCAATTCATTATATTCAACCTACAACACCCGATTTCACTACTTCCACCCGTCATAGAGAAGATAAAGTCACCATGAATGATGATTGGACACCTCATGAGGCTTGTGGAGGATGCAGGAGTGAACCAAGACCATGCATTCAATCATTATATTTCATGCATGAAATATTTCATGCAAGAAGGTTCTTCCAAGGAAAACAAAGTTGTTAAGGCTCCGTGGATTCGAGGCTTATTTAAAATATGATTGCAAGCAATCTTGAATGTGTGCATGTGATAATAAAAGAGAGGATCCCACATTCAATAAAAGGAAACACACCACAAGTCTCGACATATCTTCACCTGCATTTTTTTGAATTTCAAAACCTCATAAATCTCGAGCATTTAAACCATGATCCACGTGACCTCTCACACGGTTTGTGAAAGAAGAAGAGGAACTCCCCTCTTTTATAAAAGGACGTGGTCGAGATGAAAAGATATGATGGATCCCACATATTCGAGATATCTTGTTTAAAAAAAGAGATAATATCTTTGAGCTTCTGTTACAAAAAAGAAAAAACACGAGCACTGCGAGCCTTCTACTCTATGAAGAGGATATCCCGCACACCCTCGATAAGTGTTATGCACTCTAAAATGGCTTTGCGAAGAATAGGTTCGTGTGAGCACATGATAGGATTTCTAAAACCCCTTGATTTTCTTTATGAGGGTCGCGCCATTGTTTTCCAGTGCTTGAGATTCACTCTCACCGAGCTTTTGGAAGAGGCAAATCTATGCACCTCATGTACAATAAAGAACCATGTATCCTTCCATGAAGAAGACAACCTGTAGCCACCATGGTTTCATGAGGTGAAGAAAAACACTTTGAGGTATGCATATTTACATTCATAAGTCTACAGGGGTTCATTTTTTGGTGATGGAGGATAGTGCACCAAAAGAGAAGTACGTGTTTCATGAACTCATGTGCATGGTCTGAATAAATCCTGGGGCCTATAGTGGTTAGTTGAAAAGAATAATCTCTCACAAAGAAGGGGTTATCCCATTCATGTTTGAAGAAAAATATACATATAAACACAATGAAACAACCTAACCGTGTGGAGGAGGAAGAAAGAAAATCAAGAAGTGGGAAATGAGAAGAGGCTATGTGTCTACTCAAAAAACCACACCCATTAGGGTTCTCAAAAAATGTAGGAATAAGAGAGTGAATTCATGCATGCATTAACAAGAATACATGAAATCTCATAAACAAAGAACCAAAAAAGTGTGTGCATGTGTGTAAACAAATAGAAGAAATAAAGGGAAAAAAATTCAACTTAAATATCTTATGCATGATCACATGTGTTCATGACCGAAGGAGAAAAAGTTGAATGTGATGTTTCCATGAAATATGATCCTTATTTCTTGAATAATCACATTGGTGTGTGTGATTTTAGTTAATGAAAGAAGAAGATTAGTGCAGTCAGTTGTTTCACTAAGAAGAAGAAAGTAGAATAACTAGTGAAGTTGGTTTTGCACTAGAGAAGAAGAGAAAGAAATAAGAGAATTTCTTGCCTACTACATTGCAAGTAATCAAGTGAAGATAACTGAAATAGATAAAGAGTATAATATACCTTTTGAATAAGGAAGAATATTTTCCATGATGGAATTATAATGAAAAAGAAATTTTTAGGGAATATCCTTGTCGATGTTAGTTGGAAGAGGATTATCTTCCTACCCCCCTCTTGGTGTAGGGAGCCACACTGACTAGCGGATTGTTTTCATAGTCAGCCCACTGTAATATCATATCACATTATAGTGGGGAATCCATGAACTATTCATTACAATTCATGGAAAGTTTGTAACATCTCTTATTGATTACTGATCCTTGTAAAAATATTGTGTACATATTTTACTAATTTTTATTATTGCATGTGATAGGGAAAATAGAATAAGAGAATGAAAATCCTAATAGGTCTGGAGGTAAATGGATAAAAATTTGGAATTGGATTATAATGTCCCCAACACTAATCAACCCCCCCCCCCTCTTAGTGTTAGATATATCCCAAACTGGTCCTCTCATAAATTTTATTATAAGAATATTTGTTTTCATTTATTTTTTATACTGATTCTGGTTATTAGAATATTTTAATAAAATATATGATCAATGAATATAAAATATTGGTATGTTACATTATATTTTATTTTAGTTATCCTAGGGATAAATGTATGGTCTTTTTTTTTGGATTTTTTTGATTTGAATTTTGATAGATATAATTTTGGAAGAGTATTAAGGTTAATTAATTTTAGAATGGATAAAGATGAACATAGTGGTTTATTATTTATGTTTTAAAGATTGATGTATTATATTTTATAACATTTTATTACCATTTTGGTTTTCTAAAATATTTGGTGAAGTAAGTAATAAAATGTTATCCTTTTATGGATTTTATGATCCATTAAAAGTTAATTATAGTGCTTTTGGTATGAAAATTCAATCATGAATACCCAAAATTTTATAGAAATGATGAAAGGATGAAATTACACTTATAATGTATGTATATTTCATTATGTTCATAGTCTTTATGTTAAAATAATTCCTTAAATAGATAAAAAGGATCTTTGAGAAAAATTATCCTATTACGATAATTTCTGATAAATTGGTCATATTTTCACCTGTAAAAATTTTATGGTTTTATGATTATTAAATTTCTCCATTGCATGTTCTCTATAATTCTCATTCAGTCATTGTGTGTTATATTTCTCCTCCATGTGCGTATTTTCACTTGCTACTAATGTTCCCCTTTTTGGAAGCATAGTTTCATGTTATTCCTAATGACCTCTATATTTTCATTGACCAATTTTTATGTGATGTATTTATTATAAATTTTAGAAATGTGGGTTTTGAAAAGAAAACATTTCAAATTTCAATCACTTTTTTATTGATAAAATGATTAAAATTAAATTATAAAATTTAGTTAACAAGGATAACAAAGCACCATGATATTTCAAATGAACAATTTGTTCCATAGCTTCCACCCAAAGTTTTGGGAGTGATGGAAATGTGTGATGGGTCATGTCCAACATTTATTTTCATCATGATCAATGATTAATCCCTGATTTAAATGAATATAAATATCTTTTTCAACATAATTGAATAAAAAATTATAGAAAATGGATAAACATCAAAACGTAATCATAGGATCATCATATATAATATATAATTAATTTAAGAAATAGAATTATTTACATAATTAAATTATTTCTTTGTTGATGGATATGAAAATGAATATATATCATACCATCATTGTACTATAGGAATCAAGATTAAGTTCCACCTATTGTTGATCCACATATGGTTGGTGAATCTCAGAATTTCATCATTGGAATCTTCAGCTGAAAGCACAATATATCCTATCACTTGTGGAATTCCCATTTCATAGCCCGGAGAATCGTTTCTAAATGATTCTCTATGATATCTCTATACTCAATAGTGTATGGTTGAGGGATACCCCTCTATTTACATTGGAAATCTCTTAGAGAAGGGAGATCACTACAGCTTTGAGAGGATTGTCTAGATTTCATTTTCCACAGCCAAATAAATGAATTTTCTCTGTTAAAAAACAATATAATTGGGTCTGTATACCACTAGGGTTAAGAATATATAATTGAAAAAAGGTTGAATTATTATTTATTTAATATATATGGAAATCCACATCTATAATAATAATAATATTATCATTTATTATATTTTTCTAAAATCATAAATTAAATTAAATATTTACTTCTTGAAATATTAAATATATATTATTTCTCATCAAACAATTAAACTCAATCTTACATTTTTTCACAATGTTTATCAGGGATTTAATAATGAATATTTATTAAATAAATAAATATTAATGAATTATTTATAAATAAATATATTCATATTATATCTATTAAAAATAAATAGAATATTTATTAAATATTTTTCACACATAATATACTCTCGAATAATAAGAGATTATATATATGTTGTAACACCCCAAACTTCTACAGTACGCTTCTCTTTGAATAATGTGATAGCGTGTGTTGTACGAAACATCGAGTTCTAACACACCATAACAAATCAAACTAGTCATTATGAATAGTAATACCTACTTTTTGAAATTTTATAAATTTTATTTTTCAAAATGGACTTCATTTTTGGATTTGGAATATCGAAATCATTCTAGGGTGAATTTTTGGTATTTTTCTGAAAAACATCATTTTTTGATGAATAGTGAAACTACTAAGTGGTAGTTAAAAAACTGAATTTTTCATAAAACATAATTTTATCGTTTCTGTGATTGGAATTTCAAAAATCCGATAGACACAGTTAATCTCAATTAGTAAAATGTGGTTCATTGAGATGAAAATAATTATTGGTGAATAGTAACTTTTTACTTTTATTTACCACGGTTAAAAGTAAATAGGGTAATTAAGGGTAAATGTGGTATTACTATTACCCTAACACATGTCCTATTTATATTGGAAAAGTTTATATCGACCAAAAACAACCTTAGGAATAAAATATAATCATTTAGGTCCACTTGGATTAGATTAGGACATTTATTATTATTTAATTCAAAGAAGGGTTAAAAGAATTAGAATCAAAGTTTATTTACTAAACCATTTTTAATATAGGGATATAAATAAGATAAATTCGATTGTAAATATTCATTAGAAAGATAAAAATATTTACTACATAATTTTATTTTATTTATAATTTTTAGACATTAAATAATTTAATTTATTTGTGACACAATGATGATGTAGTAATTACAATAATAGTGAAAAATTAAAATAATTGATATTATAAATACACAAATAAATATAATTGGAGACTTTTATTGAATTAAACTAATTTTATAGGTTGATATGACGTATTAGGATTGATTTAATTGACTTTTTTCGAAGTAATCATTCTGTTATGAGTTTTTAAAAAATCAATTATTGAATAGTATCAAAATTGACATAAAAGAGTTTTTAAAACAAATATTATATTATTAATTGATATTAAATTCCTAAAAATATAAGGTTCATCCAAGAGACTTATATCATGATAGTTGTATCATTAATGTACCACTTGGGGGTCTCATGGATGTATATAGTATGTTTATTAACCATATAATTTAAAAATACAAAGAGACATTGTAAAAGTGATATTAATTAACTAAGAGTTAATACTTAAAGATAAGGTTAATATAATGACCCAAACCTGTCTAAATTATATTGGTTGAGTGGTTTTCAATCTATCCCCACCTTAAACTTTAAATAATACACTTTGGAGCCATTAGAAACCGGATATAAATTTATTATAAAATATTATTCCTAGCTTTACCAAAGGTTCCCCTCACCCCTCTTATAAAAGGGCACTCCACCTTCTTATTAATTCACACTTTCAAAGCCTTTTGGTTCTGCCAAAACCTGACCAAAAACTCTCTCAACTTCCCTCAATACAACCTATAGGCCTTATTTTTATCAGAAAGGCATCCTAAAGAGCCCTTTTGATCAAATCAAAAGGAAGAACCCGAAGAAGAGGTAATGTTTTCACCACCCTTTTTCAAATTCATAACTTCTTCAACTTCTTCTTTATTTGTTATTCCCATTATAAAATAATGAATCCAGTATCTCCTATATACTATAATATTATTATAAATATGGTACAACCATATTCAGTATTCTATCAATCCTTTGAATGACGTGTCACTATACGTGTGTACGTACGGCTTACCGTCTCCACGTCGTGGTGTAATTGTTATTATTCAATATATTATTATTTGGATGGGTATAATAATGATTTATAATTAATGTAAATAATAAATATAACATGATAATGATTCTGTATATATGATATATGATCTAATTAAATATTATTTTAATATCAAAAGAATGATATTGTCGCTCGTGCGTACGTACGGACTACCATCTCCACGAACGCGATGAGATTCATTCTCCATCGTATCCATTCAAGTATAATTATCGTTTCATGATTTAAAAATAATGTTTAAAGACTTGATATAATTCTGGATATGAATAAGATACAACCTATCCATGACAAACATGGCTTATGTAACAAAACATATAAAAGAAAACGAGTAAGTTAACACCCGAAACAACAATAATACTAAGATATTGTTAACAAATCAATGTTAAAAGATAATATATGATATCATATAAATGTATATAATTCTTGTATAATTTAATAAAAATTATTTCACCATTATACAGGAGGTTAACCTACCCCCAAACAAGGAAAAGTACAAGGTAAGGGTTTACTTCTCAATCTCTTTATTATCCGAGGTTTTTTATACGTAATAATCTACTAGGACTTCTTTATCATCCACATACATGTTTCTTAAAAATGTATTTCAAAACAT
Source organism: Viscum album (assembly GCA_963277665.1). Lineage (NCBI taxonomy): Eukaryota > Viridiplantae > Streptophyta > Magnoliopsida > Santalales > Viscaceae > Viscum > Viscum album. Next base: position 1,158,290,761 of record OY728145.1, read on the forward strand.
TTTTACCATTTACTAGAATATGGGTTAAAGTCATTTATACCCTTTTTGACTTTTATAAGTTGTTTATAAAGGAATGTTTACATCTTTTTCCAAACAAGGTGCTTTTTAACCTTTTTGACAGAATTAAGGTAAGAATGTTTTTTTAACTTATACGGTAGGTGAAGCTATCTTCCGCCATTATAAAATTGTCTAAGCTTCCCTTAAAATATTATAAGAATATTTTCAAAGAAAATGTTTTATTTTATATGACTCTTAAATGATTTCAAAATAAAAATAGATATTTATCTAAAAAGAGTTTTAATTTCATCTATGTCAACATCCTTTGATGGATTTTAAGATTATTTGAAGCCGATTTATTATGAAACAAAACTTCCATATTGTATTGAAGGTTCTGTGATTTTTTTGATTGCGGATGTTTTATTTTTATACCAATTATGGTTTATGGAGAAATTATTGACATTTTGTATGCTAGTTTTAATACAAATGTTTATGTTATGTTTAAACTTGTTCATATGAGGAATGCATTGGACTTAATATGTGACGGGTGGAGCCCGCTATAGCTCCTCGATGCATCGGTAGGTCTCATGAGACAAACTAGTGTCTTGGAATAAGGCCTTGACAAAATATTATTTGTAGTCTTGGCTCGAGGCCTTGGCTATGTGGTTATGATAGTCTGGCATTATGCATTCCATCATTATGAAAGTGGTTACTGATATTTCATTTGATTATTTGATTAGTAGAATATCCATGTGAATAAGTAAATGGCATTATTTCATTTTATTTTTTCCATACTATGTTGAAGTTCAAGTTTAAAAGTCTTTTGTTTTAGTTATACATTGCCTTAAATGTTTATTCTTATTTATGAAAGTTTCCGCTATATTGTTATCCTTACTGGGCATTTGAGCTCACCCCTTTTCTATGTTTTACTTTTCCCAGGATGTGAAGAAGTAAATTATGAATGACCTATAGGGATAGTATGATGGGATAACAGTGTGGAATATGGACACTATGTTGTTGTAGTTTTAATTTTTATGATGTAATGTAAAACTTTATGAATATATCTAGTGTTTCCAAGGCTACTAAACCAATCGGTATTTCGAGATTTGATCTTTCTTGCGATCATGCCAATGTTATGTAATAACGCACCGACTCTGGGTAACTGGGGTCGGGGCGTTACAGTTGGTATCAGAGGAAGTTTAGTACAAACCTTGGAAGCTAGATTTAGATAAACTTCGATTATAGCACATATATTTAAGATGAACTTTGAGGATTAGTATAGAAGAACATCCTAGAATTTTGGTATTGTAGAGATTTTGTGAGTTTTCCAAGCAATACATCCCTGTCTGGATACGAGCAGGTAGAGGCGGCTCTGGCATAGATGTACCTAGGGGTAAAACCCAAAAACACCGCTTTGAGCTAGACTCGAACGGGAACTGGTGCACGACAGCGGGCCTTACTGCACTCTTGGTTACGACACTCCTGGGGGATATGCTTAGGATACCTCTCATTTTCTTTACAAATCATAATGAAAGGTTTATGAGTATATACTTCTCAATGAAAACATTTTTATTATTATGGATTATATCCATAAATAGTTCAATTTATGTTAAGTGTTTTATAAGTATAGAATTATGTATTTTGATTCATAAACTGATCTAGTTTATGCCATTGTTTAGAAATGGAGCATAGTGGAAGAAATAAAAATGGTATCAATGCATGCACTCCATGTAGGGATTGCCCTCCTGCTCAAGATAATTATAGTGGATCCGGTGATGCAACTAGTGTCGATCAGCTAATCACCATACTGGGACAACTCACTCAGGTTATGAATAATAACCTTACCCGTATAGAGTACCCTGATCCGCAGCATGGAGGATCAATGTTAGATCGCTTCATGAGGCAACAACCACAAACGTTCAATGGGAGTACAAATCCCTTAGTAGCTGAGCAATGGATAAATTCCCTAGAGAAAAAAAATTCAGGCTTTGGGGAGTAGTGAAAGGGAAAAAGTTTTCATGGCAATTTACCGCCTCACTAGAGATGCTGATAAATGGTGGTCATTGATTCAAAAAACGAAGGAAGATGATGAAGTATCACATATAGAATGGAGGGAGTTCAAAGATCTGTTTTTAGAAAAATACTTTCCTTGCGACCATCGAGCAGATATGGAAAGGCAATTTCTGAGTCTGAGACAAAAGGAGGATGAGAATGTCACAATGTATGAGGCTAACTTTACAAGGTTATCAAGGTATCCTGGAGATTATATACGTAACCCAAGAAGTAATATTGATCGTTTCTTTGATGGGTTAAAACCATTTCTCCATAGAGCATTAGTCTCACAATCCTTCTCGTCGTATGAAGACATTGTCTCATGTGCTATCAAGACCGAAAAAGAATTCTCTAAGTCTTATGACATTAAAGCAAAGCAAGAGAAGAAGAGATCTTCTAATCAATCTGGGAATTTAAATAAGGGGAATAAGGGAAAGGTTGAATATCCATCATGTGGTAAATGTGGGAAGAAACACCCTGGTACTTGCTTGAAGGGAATGGGTGTCTGTTACAAGTGTGGTGAAAAAGGCCACCAAGCTCGTGATTGCAAAGGGAAGAAGAAAGCTACCAATGTTCAGTGCTACAATTGCAGGGAGATGGGACATTATGCAAATTAATGTCCTAATTTTCATGGGAACTTACCTTAGAAAAGGCCAAGGGATCAAGGTCAAGCTTATGCTATCACTACTACTGAGGCAGAAGCTCCGAAAGACGTGGTGGCAGGTAATTTAATGGTTTCCTCAAGTTTAGAAAATGCATTATTTGATTCTGGATCATCACATGGTTTCATATCTTCCCAGTTTGCTAAGAAAATTAGATATTTCCAATTTGATTTAACAAGGGAGTTGTCAGTTAAAACTCCTAATGGAAGTATCATTGTAACAAAGTTTTGTCAATCAGTCCCCATTAGAGCACATAAATGTTCTTTATCTTCTGATCTCATCATCATACCTATGATTGAGTTTGATATAATCCTCGGTATGGTATAGCTTTCAGACTATGATGTGAAGATTTATAGTAAGAAGAAATAGGTTACGATTATTGATGATGATGATACCGAACACCTTATCTTTGGAGTAGAATCTTCACCACCTATTTCTTATCTAGATCCACCTCTAGTAGCTCAACTAAATTCAATTATTGGGGATGAAGATAATGAAATGACTATTGGTGAGGAAAGTAATGTTCAAATAGAGGACGTACCTCTTGTGAAAGAATATGTAGATGTGTTTCTGGACGATTTACCTGGACATCCTCCAGAACGAGAAGTTGAGTTTTCCATTGATTTAATTCCTGGATCAAGGCCTATATCGAAGACCCCTTATAGAATGGCCACTATAGAATTAATTGAACTAAAGAAACAACTAGAGGAATTTAGTAATAAGGGATTTTTTCGCCCTAGTGTTTCTCCATGGGGAGTCCCAGTTCTTTTTGTTAAAAAGAAAGATGGATCTATGAGGTTATGTATCGACTACAGGGATATCAATGCTATAACAATAAAGAACAAGTATCCCCTACCTCGCATTGATGATTTATTTGACCATCTGCATGGAGCTCAATACTTTTCAAAGATTGACCTTCGATCTGGATACCATCAGTTGTGTGTAAAGAAGGAAGACATTCTGAAGACAGCATTTTGAACCAGGTATGGGCATTACGAGTTTACAATAATGCCATTTGGATTGACTAATGAACCCTCTGCATTCATGGATTTAATGAATAGAGTTTTCAAGGAATATCTCGATGAATTTGTGGTGGTATTTGTTGATGATATCTTGGTATACTCTAAAAGCTACGAAGATCATGAATATCACTTGCACATTATCCTGAAGACTCTGAGAAGACATGAATTATATGGGAAGTTTAGCAAGTTTGAATTATTTCTTCAGGAGATTTCTTTTCATGGATATATTGTCTCTAAATATGGAATCTCTATTGATCCTTCTAAGACCAAGGCAATCCAAGAATGGCCAGCACCGACGAGTATAACTGAGGTACATAGTTTTATCGGTTTAGCAGGTTATTATCGATGTTTCGTCCAGAATTTTTCCCGGTTGGCTAACCCATTAACAAAGCTCACACATAAAGGGGTTAAATTTGTTTGGACAAAAGAGTGTGAAGAATGTTTTGAATAACTGAAGATAAGATTAGTCAACGCTTCTATATTGACTCTACCATCGGGGAATGATGGGTTCGTTATTTATAGTGATGCATCGAAGAAAGGACTTGGTTGTGTCCTTATGCAGAATGATAGGGTTATTGCCTATGCATCACGACAGTTAAAAATTCATGAGAAAAACTATCCAACTCATGATCTCGAGTTAGCAGTTGTGATCTTTGCTTTGAAGATATGGAGGCACTACCTCGAGGTTGAAAAATGTGGGATTTATACTGATCACAAGAGTTTGAAGTATATTTTCTCACAACAATAACTCAACATGAGGCAAAGGAGATGGCTTGAATTACTCAAGGATTATTATTATACGATACACTACCACCCGGGGAAAGAAAACAAGGTGGCAGGTGCTTTGAGTAGAAAAGACCATGGAGTTTTGAACAATATGAGAATTGAAAGGGACTCAATTTTCATGGATCTAGTGAAGATGGACATGGGAATAACCATGGAAGGTGAAACATCAATTCTTTTTCAAATGGTTGGCAAACCATCTTTACTAGAAAGGACTAAGATTTCTCAGACCGATGATTAAGAATTTCAAAAGAATATTAAAGCGGTGAATGATGGGAGATTGAGAGACTTTGTTTATGAAGATGGAATTTTGAAATTTGGGAAGAGGCTTTGTGTTCCTGATATACCTGATCTAAAAAGGGAATTGATGGATGATGCTTATAGTTCCAATTTCTCTATACACACTGGGAGCACCAAAATGTATAGAGATTTGAAGGAACATTTTTGGTGGGACAACATGAAGAGGGAGATTGCTGATTTTGTGTCAAGATGTATGGTTTTTCAACAAGTGAATGCTGGAAGGCAACAACCTAGAGGAGTCATGTAACCTCTTCCCATACCGGAGTAGAAATGGGACAATATTACGATGGACTTTGTCATGGGGCTACCAAAGACTCCTAGAAGGAACAATGATATGTGGGTTATTTTTGATCGTCTTACCATGTCAGCACATTTTCTTGCTATAAGAGAAGATCTACCACTGGAACATCTAGCAAGACTATATATTAATGAAGTTGTGAGACTTCATGGAGTACCCCTATCGATTGTTTCTGATTGTGATCACCGTTTTACTTCAAGATTCTGGAAGAGTCTTCAGAAATCCCTGGATACTGAACTTCATTTGAGCACTTCCTACCACCCTCAGATAGACAGACAATCAGAACGGCCTATTCAAACCTTAGAAGACATGTTGAGATCTTGCTCACTTGACTTTCAGGGTATGTGGGATCAATATTTACCTTTGGTAGAATTTTCCTATAACAATAGCTTCCATTCGAGTATTTAGATGGCACCATGTGAAGAGTTATACGGAAATAGATGTCGCACACCAACCTGTTGGGATGACGATGGTGAAAGAAAACTTTTAGGTCTAGAACAGGTCGAGGAAACAATGGAAAAGGTGAAGGTAATCCAAAATCACATCAAAGCATCTCAAAGTAGGCAGAAGAGCTATGTCGATAATCGAAGGAAGGATTTGGAATTTCAAGTCGGTGATCATTTTTTCCTGAAGGTATCTCCATGGAAGGGAGTCATACGTTTTGGTAAGAAAGGTAAATTGAGTCCTAGGTACATCGGACCTTTCGAAATTCTAGAACGAATTGGGGTTGTAGCTTACTGATTGGCAATGCCGCCAAGTCTCTCCAAAGTTCACGATGTGTTCCACGTATCTCTATTGAGGAAATACATGCCTGACCCAATGCATGTACTCACCTATGAGGAATTAGAACTGGAACCCAATCTGTCTTATTGCGAAGAGCCCGTCAGGATTCTTGATATGAGAGAACAAGTACTGAGAAACCGGACGACACATCTGGTAAAAGTTTTGTGGAGAAACCATAAGATGGAAAAGACAACGTGGGAACCCGAGGAACTTATGATGAAGAACCACCTGAGTCTATTCATGGGGTAGTATTCTAGAAATTTCGATGACGAAATTATTTGAAGGAGGGGAGAATGTAACACCCCACGCTTCTATGGTACGCTTCTCTTGGAATAATGTGATAGCGTGTGTTGTACGCAACATTGAGTTCTAACACACCACAACAAATCAAACTAGCCGTTATGAATAGTAATACCTACTTTTTGAAATTTTATAAATTTTACTATTCAAAATGGACATCATTTTTGGATTCGGAATATCAAAATTAGCCGAGGGTGAATTTTTGGTATTTTTCTGAAAAACTTCATTTTTTGATGAATAGTGAAACTACTAAGTGGTAGTTAAAAACTGAATTTTTCATAAAACTTAATTTTACCGCTTCTATGATTGAAATTTCGAAAATCCGAGAGACACGGTTAATCTCAAGGAGTATAATGTGGTTCATTGAGATGAAAATAATTTTTGGTGAATGGTAACTTTGTACTTTTATTTACCACGGTTAAAAGTAAATAGGGTAATTAAGGGTACAAATGATATTAATATTACCCTAAAACATGTCATAATTCTATTGGACAAGTGTATCTCGACCAAAAACAACTTAGGAATAAAATATTATCATTTAGGTCTACTTGGATTAGATTAGGACATTTATTATTATTTAATTCAAAGAATAGTTAAAAGAATTAAAATCGAAGTTTATTTACTAAAACATTTTTAATATAGCGTTATACATAAGATAAATTCAATTGTAAATATTCATTAGAAAGATAAAATTATTTCCTACATAATTATATTTTATTTATAATTTTTAGACATTAAATAATTTCATTTATTTATGACACAATAATTATGCAGTAATTACAAAAATAGTGAACAATTAAAATAATTGATATTATAAATACCCAACAAAAATAATTGGAGACTTTTATTGAATGAAAATAATTTTATAGGTTATTATGACATATTAGTATTGATTTAATTGACTTTTTTCGAAGTAACCATTCTGTTATGAGTTTTAAAAAAATCAATTATTGAATAGTATCAAAATTGACATAAAAGAGTTTTTAAAACAAATATTATATTATTAATTGATATTAAATTCCTAAAAATCTAATGCTCGGCCAAGAGACTTATATAATGATATTTGTATCATTAATGGACCACTTGGAGGTCTCTTGGATGTATATGGTACATTTATTAACCATATAATATAAAAATACAAAGAGACATTGTAAAAGTGAAACTAATTAACTAAGAGTTAATACTTAAAGATAAGGTTAATATAATGACCCAAACATGTCTAAATTATATTGGTTTAGTGTTTTTAGACCTATCCCCACCTTAAACTTTTAATAATACACTTTGGAGCCATTAGAAACCGAATATGAATTTATTATAAAATAATATTTCTAGCTTTTCCAACGGTGCCCCTCACCCCTCTTATAAAAGGGCACTCCCCCTTCTCATTAATTCACACCTTAAAAGCCTTTTGGTTCGGCCAAACCCTTCCCAAATACACTCTAAACTTCCCTCAATACAACCTAGAGGCCTTAGTTTGATCATAAAGACAACCTAAGGAGGCCTTTTGATCAAATCAAAAGGAAGAACCCGAAGAAGAGGTAATGTTTTCACCACCCTTTTTCAAATTCATTTCTTCTTCAACTTCTTCTTTCTTTGTTATTCCCATTATAAAATAATGAATCCAGTATCTCCTATATACTGTAATATTATTATAAATATTGTACAACCATATTCAGTATTCTATCCATCCTTTGAATGGCATGCCACCATACGTGCGTACGTACCGCTTACCGTCTCCACGGCGTGGTGTAATTGTTATTATTCAATATATTATTATTTGGATGGGTATAATAATGATTTATAATTCATGTAAGTAATAAATATAACATGATAATGATTCTGTATATATGATATATCATCCAATTATATATTATTTTAATATCAAAAGAATGATATTGTCGCTCGTGCGTACGTACGGACTACCGTCTCCATGAACGTGATGAGATTCATTCTCCATCGTATCCATTCAAGTATAATTATCATTTGATGATTTAAAAATAATGTTTAAGGACTTGATATAATTCTGGATATGAATAAGATATAACCTATCCATGACAAACATGGCTTACATAACAAAACATATAAAATAAAATGAGTAAGTTAACACTCGAAACAACGATAATACTAAGATATTATTAACAAATCAATGTTAAAAGATCATATATGATATCATATTAATGTATATAATTCTTGTATAATTTAATAACAATTATTTCACCATTATATATGAGGTCAAACTACCCCCAACCAAGGAAAATTACAAGGTAAGGGTTTACTTCGCAATCTCTTTATTATCCGGGGTTGTTTATACGTAATAATCTACTGGGACTTCTTTATCATCCACATCCATGTTTCTTAAAAATGTATTTCAAAACATTTTTACTATTTACTAGAATATGGTTTAATGTCATTTATACCCTTGTTGACTTTTATAAGTGGTTTATAAAGGAATCTTTCCATCGTTTTCCAAACAAGGTGCTTTTTAACCTTTTTGACAGAATTAAGGTACGAATGTTTTTTTAACTTATACAGCGGGTGTGGCTATCTTCCGCCATTATAAAATCGTCAAAACTTCCCTTACAAGCTTATAAGAATATTTTCAAAGAAAATGTTTTATTTTATATGACTCTTAAATGATTTCAAAATAAAAAGAGATATTTCTCTAAAAAGAGTTTTGATTTCATCTATGTCAACATCCTTTGATGGATTTTAAGCTTATTTGAAGCTGATTTATTATGAAACAAAACTTCCATATTGTATTGAAGGTTTTGTGATTTGTTTGACTGTGGATGTGTTATTTTTATACCATTCATGTTTTATGGAGAAATTATTGACATTTCTTATGCTAGTTTTAATACAAATGTTTATGTTATGTTTAAACCTGTTCATATGAGGAATGCATTGGACTTAATATGTGACGGGTGGAGCTCACTATAGCTCCTCGATGCATCGGTAGGTCTCATGAGACAAACTAGTGTCTTGGAATAAGGCCTTGACATAATATTATTTGTAGTCTTGGCACGAGGCCTTGGCTATGTGGTTATGATAGTCTGGAATTATGCATTCCATCATTATGAAAGTGGTTACTGATATTGCATTTGATTATTCGATTAGTACAATATCCATGTGAATAAGTAAATGGCATTATTTCATTTTATTTTTTCCATACTATGTTGAAGTTCAATTTTAAAAGGCTTTTGTTTTAGTTATACATTTCCTTAAATGTTTATTCTTATTTATGAAAGTTTCCACTATATTGTTATCCTTACTGGGCATTTGAGCTCACCCCTTTTCTATGTTTTATTTTTCCCAGGATGTGAAGAAGTAAATTATGAATGACCTGCAGGGATAGTATGAGGGGATAAGTGTGTGGAATATGGACACTATTTTCTTGTAGTTTTCATTTTTATGATGTAATGTAAAACATTATGAATATATCTAGTGTTTCCAAGGCTACTAAACCAATCGGTCTTTTGAGATTTGATCTTTCTTGTGATCATGCCAATGTTATGTAATAATGCACCGACTCTGGGTAACTAGGGTTGGGGCGTTACATATGTGATCAATAAAACAATAAAAATTTATAAATTGAATGTTAGAATAATATTTATTCATCTTTTTTTATTAATAAATAATAATTTATTAATGAAAAAAGATTCTGGATTAACATAATGTTTCACCATCTAGGCCTCCTTCTCTATAGCATTAGGTGAAGCATCCTAATGTCTAGAGATAATTTCTAGAAACATGCTAAAGAAACTATTAGATATAATTTGATTCAGAATTGAAATTATGCATTATATGGGAACCTATTTTGTATAATAATCTCTTTTTTAGGATATCTCTAATCCAAAAGGTATCATGTTGGTGCATTCAGTTTATATGCTCTATATCTCGTTCTTTGAATTTATGGAAATCTAATATACCTATAGAACACCATATCCATAGATTTATTTACTAAATATAATTTCCATAAAATGACTGAATATATAAATATTTGTTAAAGAACACAATGGAAAAATCTATTCTCACAAAATTAATTAATGAAATATTACTCATGATGCACCCATAATGTCTTACCTCACCACCTATGAATGTTGTCATGGTTTTCATCAATACATTAGAGTATATTTCTTATGAAAATAATTTAAAATAATGTTAAATTCTAAGGAAAAATAAAAATTTCATCACATAGTAACATCCAATGGCACATAAATATTGATTTCTTACTTACATGTCTCATTATCATAATATCCTACACTTGATGTTACTAATGGAAAACACCATGTGATGGTGCATCAAACTCCAATAAGTATCCACCCCTGATATCTTATATCATATTTCTTCATAAAATTATATCATCAATCTAAAGAATGAATATTATGAATAATATCCAGGAACTTATGAGTTCCCATCATACCAGGGAACTATTATGACCTTTTTTGGGAGAACTACTCTTAGGACATTATTGTGTACTATGTTTTTTAGAAGAATTATAATGACGTTAAAAAGAGATTATTGATATTAAAAGAAAATAATAATGTAGGTTCTCATAAATTACATATAATGTGGTCATAGGTCACCAACTTCAATAGGATCTAACATTCACTAGAGCCAACGACTAACAACATTCAGTCCAATTGCTCCCACTTGATACTCACATTTCTACTTATATATTCTATTAGTAATGTTGTCCATCACATTTTCATATGTTTGAACAATTCTTACTGCAACATCACCCCTCCGTTAAAAATCCCTGAAGAGGTGATACTTGTCGAGTCTGTGTACTATCCATTGGTGTGACCATATATCTTTTACAATATCTTCCACTAAATTATTATCATAGTAAAATTTGAACGTTTCATTGCAGCTAGATACCATATCAATATTTTTTATAATGTTTCATATCCAAAAAGATTAATTTTCTACATCATAAGCCTCTATATACTCATCATTAAATGTAAAATCACCAACAACTGGCTGATTTGAACTTTTCCTACTCATATATCATTTTTTGAGACAAAAAAATATATCTTGAAAATGAATTTATATCATGATAATCTATTTGAAATCTACAATCATTATAAACCCTAATTAATAAATCTTTATCTCCTCCATACACCATGAACATATCCTTATTTCTTCTTAAATACTAGATGATTATCTTAATAGTCGACCAATTCTTCTCTCCAAGATTATATTAATATCTTCATACTATGTTCAATTCATTGGAAACATCAAGTATGTCATATAACATGGAATAAATGATTAATCCATTCATTGAAGAATATGGGATCATACCCATTCTTTATTTATTCTATTGTGTCCGAGGACACAATTTCATAGAAATAAGTAGAAAATGTGACACTAAAACCAATCCCCTCTTAGATTATTGAATACTAAATATATTTAGCATATAGTCATTGTATGAAATTCTATTTATTATAGAGGCTTCCTATATCTATCATGAATGATCATGACCCCTAGAATATATGCTAATTCACCTAAGTCCTTTATAGATAAACACATGTTTAACATGACCTTAATATACTATAAGAGTTCTATTACATTTCCAAAAAGTAATATGTCTTTAACTTATACTTCTAGGATATTAACCACATTCCCCATAAACATATTTGAAACACATGGCTCACATTCATTCATAATGAAACCAAATTTCTTTATAGCTGTATATAATCGAATGTTCAAGGAAACTTCTACTTTCCTTTGTATATAAATGGATATCTATAGTTTTCATATCATTTTGGAATCATTTGATTCCATAAACCCTTTAGGTTTTTTCAAATAGATATCTTCATAAGGGATCCCATTATGGAAAACTATTTTTACATCCATCTTTCATATTTCATATTTTCTTGTAAGATGTCCTATAAAATATAATTCTGATGGATTGAAACTTGTAAACTAGAAAATAATTATTCATCATAGTCAATTTGTTGATGTTTTTATACCCTTAATCCAATACACTTGATTTATATGTATTTAAATTACATTACATGCCTAGTTTTCCCTTGAATACCCATTTTCACCATATGGGATTTAAATCAATTAGTGCATTGAACAGAAACCAAACATGTTTCTATTATATGGAAAACAATTCAAAATTTTTGGATTCTTTACATCATGAAAATTTTGAGTTCCCTATTAAATAGTTTTAGGATAAAGGTTCATTATTTTCATCCAATACTGTGTCACTATATTCAGTGACTAGAAAACCATATCACTCCGGTTCCCTTACATTTCATGTTCTTCTAGAGAGTAAATTCTTTTCTGAAACAACTTATTTCATGGAGACCTTTAGAATCTATTCTTTTAACTAGTTTTTTGTATCTTGATCATCGACATTATCAAATTTAATGTTTCCCCCATTATCATTTTTTTAGTAAGTTCTCCCTCTTAAAAAATTCAGTAGATTTGTAAAAAAAATTATTATCAGAGGGGTTTTAAAGGTAGTATCTCTTTTTTCATTATGATAACAAATAAAGATACACATTTTTCTATGGGGTGATAGTTAGTTTCTAGAGAAGTCCTTAAAAACTCATCACAGCCCCACACACATATGAGGTAAACAGAGTTTCTCTCCAATTCATAACCCAAAATAAATTCTATTTTTCAATTTATTTGGTGATTTGTTTAGTGTGTATTCCTTAGTTTTTTAGTGCATATTCCCAAAAGTATAATGTAATATCTTCATGAATCATCATCGGCCACAACGTATCAAATAAAGAATGGTTCATCCCTTCACTACCAAGATTTCGTTGTGGTGTGTAAGGTGAAGTATGTTTTGAAAAAATACTAAAATCCATTGACATTTAAATAAACTAATGATTAAGATATTAACCACATTTATCTTATTGAATATTATTTATTTTCATTCCACATTGATTCTCTACTTCATCCTCAAATTATTTTAATTTCTTAAAATAGTCGAATGTATACCTCATCATGTACACATAATCATATACTATCAAGTAATTACTAAAAGATATGAAGTAAATATATCCACCTCAAGATTTTACTATAAATAGTCCACACACATCAGTGTGTAGAAATATCATAAGTTCTATAGAACTGTCACCATGTCCGTGGAATGAAGGTTTATTCTTTTTTTCATGAAAACAAGAAATAAATAATTCAATTGGTTTTAACTCAAATGATTCTAAATAATCATCTTAGAATACATTTTTCCAATGGTTCCTATTTTCATGACCATGTTGGTGATTCCATAGTGTGGTGTTATATGAGTCATGTGAATATGATTTTTTATCTATTGTAAATTCTAGGTTTTTTTATTTTAGTATAGAAATTCCATTAATTAAATTCCTTATACCATAAAATATGTTCTCTCTATGATTAAAAAAAATATTTTCAATCATGAAAATAAAACTATCAACATATTCGTATGATAAAAATATTATATTCTTGGTAACCATTCATAAATAATAATAATAACTTAAAACCAATATCATCACTATTAGAAAAGAAATGTCATATTCACCAATGGATATAACAGTTTGCCTTGCACCACTGGAAGCTAAAAAATCTAACCCTCCTCTAAAAGTTTTTTTATTCTACATGGATTCTATATTTGGATACAGATGAGAGAACTAGAAGCCGTAGCTGAAATCCAATGTGTGGATATTGAATGATTAACCTAGATCATGAACAAAAAAATAATATTCCCTAGATTATTGGTACATTTCTTATTCTATCCACCTTTTTTACAAAATTTAAAACATTTTTCCTCAATTTCCATTCCCTTCCTTTGGATCTTCTTCTTCTTGTAAGGATGGTTACTAAGAAAATTATAATTATCATGATTCTTTCTCCCCATATTCAAGTTCTTTCTTTTATGATTTAAAATAAGGATCACATGTTTCCCTGACCCATGCTCTTTTCCACTTTAAGAATCAATGTAAATTTTTTTCAAAGACACATCTCATTATTCCTCATGTTATATTAATAGTAAAAGTAGACAAGGACTTTGGTAGAGTGGAATGTATGAGATCTATGGGAAACACATCAAAGAATTTAATTCCTAATATGTATAACCATTAAATGTATCGAATAATAATTACTAAATTAGGCCTAGATAGCTTGTATCAATAAGTTTATTTATAAAAATATCATTGGACATCGAATATCTCTCTTTGATCACCTTCTATTGATAATGATACTAAAGGAGACACATCATCATATATGCATACATGTCCTCATGTTCCTTTAAAAAATCATTGGTTAGGGATGATAGCATGAAATAGTAAGAATTTATATAATCATTTAAATATTTATCATATAGAGATATTTATTTATTAATAGCCTCATTACCAAGAGTATTAGGATTTTTTTCCTCTAACACATACAATTTTCTTTTATGGAATTGGATAACATGCAATTGACTTTTCCTCTCATAAAAAAATTAGTTGAGAAGGTTTTTATACAAAATTATGGGGTGAGATTATATGTTTAAAGGCCCATTTATTTTTTTCTAAAAATAATATGATCAGAGTTTTAATACTCTATCTAATAAAATTTTGGGGAAAAAATAAATATTATATTTATTAATCTCTCACTAATTTATCAAAACATAATAGCACTCCCCATTAGATTCAAAATATCTGGTTTTGAGGATATTATTTTTCCTTGTATGCATATTCCCCTTCTCATCACCCCATATTTGTTTGGACATGAATTTTAAAGGGTTTTATGTAGGAATTCCATATTTCAAATACATTAATTAAAATCACGTTAAACTATAGAGTGGACTCACCAATTCTGAAATCCTTAAATCTGATTTCCTCAAACCATGCCTATCTGTTACACCAAGTACTTCATTAGAAGAAAACCTGTGATTTGAACTATGATAATCTGACACAAAACATCATGTTATAATTACCTATTAATTGAAAAAACCCGAACATTGGCTGGTAAATATCTTTGAAATATATTTTTATTTTAACTGAAGTAGTGGAAGCCTATAATGATGCAATACAAATCATTTATGGATTTTATATTTTATATCTAAATTAAAAATTATTATCTTTATTATTTTATTTTTAATATTAATTGGATATGTTGTTACGAATGGGTGTGGGGAAACATCCCAGCAATGATGTAGTGAAATGCAGTTCTCAGGCTAGCGTGGGTTCTGGCACGTGGAAGAAATGTAGCACCCCGAGATTTTATGAAAAATACTTTTTTAATTTCATTAACGTCTTGTTTTGTATGCTACACCAAGATTACCTTGCGCGATACGCAACACCGTATTAGCTTGCAGTATACGCAACACTATTCTTGGATCGTGTTACACACAATTTTGATAATAGTTATTCTACGCAACATTGAGTATATATATATATATATATTCAATGTATAAATGAAATATGGTTGGATTATGATATACGAAACAATGAAGGATTCTTGCACAGCACACAACCCTGACTTGGCTTGCATTACACGCAATCGCGACCTTCCTCGACAGCATGTGTTGTACGCAATATCAGGTTTTACTAAACAATGATATATTATTATAATATTATTATGAACTAGACTTTATGAATAGTATTAACTAAATTTTGAATCTTATAACATTATTATTCATCTTACACATTTTCTAAAACATGGTATAAGAACAAAATAAATTTTTCGGGTAAAATAAGTATTTTTCAAAAAATGCAGTTTTTCCACCTTTTGATGGTGCACCCAATTTAAATCTAGTTTTTGACATGTTTATAAGTTCAATTTGACAAAATAAAATTCTTCTATTGAATCAGGATATAAAAATTTACATTAGATAATGTTTTGATATTTTTCCGATAACTTTCATATTTTAATGAATAGTAAAAACACGCTATATTTTAATTAAAAACAACTTTTTTCATCGTAATATCTTATGTGGTTAAATTATAATATTGAATGGTTTTAAAATATAAATAGAATATATTTTTACCATTAAATATAATTTATGTCATTATCATTGATTTTACCTTGAATTCGTAGGTTAAATCAATTCAATCTTTTGCAATGTTTTAAAGAGAAACTCGTTTTCTTTCGACAACGAGATTAATTTTAATTTAATTTCTGCATCTTTTGTGTATTGAATTTCGAAAAATGGATTCCATATTTGGAATCAGTGGGTCCAAATTATGTTAATAAGCTACTTTTTATTTTTGGGCATTGTGAATAGTAACTACGGTTAATTTTATTTACTATAGTAAAAGGTAAATCGGGTAATTAAGGGTAAATATAAGATTATAAAATTACCCTAACACTTGGAAAAATCCTATTGGATGGCTAAAAGTAGACCCATATAACCTAAGGGTTGGATTAGATTCATTTTATGGACTTTTTTCCATGAAAATAATTTAATTATTATTAAAACCAAAGAATGTGACAACATGTCACTTTCTTAAATCTTATAAGTATAATAATTTTAATTTAGTGATAAACATCATGAAACTTCTAACATGAATAGTCTCCAGAAATATAATACCATTATCTACATCATAGGAATTTATTTAGAATTTTTAGGGATTAAATAATTATCATTTATTATGACACAAAGATGATGCAGTAATTGTCTTATTAATGAAATATTGACATAATTGATGTTATAAATGCCCAAATAAATGTAATTTGAGACTTTTTATGACTTAAATTAATTTTCTAGGTTAATATGACATGTTATTGTTGATATAAGTAACTGTTTTAGAACTTATCATTCTGTTATTAATTTTATAAAAATAATGTACCAAATAGTGTCAAAATTGACATAAATTAGTTTTTAAAACAAATATTATATTATTAGTTGTTATTTAATTCTTAAAAATATAAAGTTCGGCCAAATGACTTAGATAAAGATAGATATATTAATAATAAACAACTTGGGGTTCGTTTGACTTGTTATGGTAAGTTTATTAACCATATAATGTAAGAAAACAAAAAGACAAGGTAAAAGTTAAATTATTTAACATAGAGTTAAATCTAATTGATAAGGTTAAAATAATAACCTAAACTTGTCTAAATCCTATTTTATTAGAGGATTGAGACCCATACCCACTTTAGCTTAGAAATAAGACCCTTTGGAACCATTATAACCCGAATTTAACCTTAATATAAAATAATATTTCTAGATTTTCCTAAGGTGCCCCTCTCCTCCCTTATAAAAGGACACCTCCTCCCTCTCTTCCTCACTCCACATTGAGCCTTCAAGCTCGTCCAAACCCTGCCAAATTCTCTTCTCCACTCCACTATTATCATCCTAGAGGTCCTGGTATTCTTCAAAGACCATCCTTAGTTCTTTAAGTGGATGTTAAGAAAAGGCGCGTCAAAAAGAGGTAATATCCATTACCGATCTTTTTCAATTTCTTTCTTCTTCAACTTCTTCTTCTTTAGTTGTTTCATGATAAAGTAATAAAATAAGTATTTCTTATATACTGATATGTTATTATAAATTTTAAACAACTCTAATTAACCTTCTATCCATCCTACGGAAAAAGTAAATCACCGTGCGTGCGTACGTACAGAATACCGTCTCCACGCCGTGCTGTAATCTATTTTCCGCCACCACCTTAATTGGATGGATATAATGGTTTAATGAGTAACTATATATGATTATTATAAATTGATATTGATACTTAAATAGTATACATACACTTCAACACAAGTTCATGATCATGAGAACGATATCATCGCTCGTGCGTACGAACGGACTACCGTCTCCACGACGCGTTGAGATTCATTCTCCACATTAACCATTCATGAATGATTATAAAGTATATATAATGAATAATAATGAAATATATGACATGTTAAATCTACTGGATTTATGTATATATATATATGTATTTCATCTACTTACTTCCATTCAAGACAATAAGGAAATAAAAACAGCGTTCATGCGTACGTACGGACTACCGTCTCCATGAACAGTGTGTTTCATTTCATTTATCTATCTATTATATATATATATATACTGAATATATATGATATATAAATATTGTTTTATATTCTGGAAGTAAGTAAATCATGATATAAGTAATAATAATTTCAAGAACAACAAGTCCAAACACCTACGATAAATGAAACTATTTTACCCAAAACGCTTCTTTAACATGGAATTTACAAAAGAACAGGTAATATAAAGTCATAAGTGAACCATATATGATATCATAACAATGAATATGATTCTTTAATAAGTTAATGACATTATTTAAATCATTATACAGGAGGTTCGGATACGTACAAAGCATATCAGACATAAGGTAAGGGAAAATATCACAATCTCATTTTTATCCGAGATTGTTTTTACTTTGGTATTTACTGGGGTGTATTTTATCATCCACATCCATGTTTCCTCAATATGTAATATTATTTCCATCCACCCACAATTTTTTAAATCCAATTTTACCCTTTGGTGAGTTTTTAGTAAAAGATATGAAATGAATCTTTTGTCGTTTTTCCTACGAGGTAATTTTTGACTTTTTCGAAAAAAGTATGAGAATAATGTTTTCTTTTAACTTATATGGCATGAATGGATTTTTAAAACATTATTTCCAAGAAGCTTACCTTATATGTTTTCAAGTTTATTTTTAATCAACTTATTTTAGTTATAATTTTTTGACATGTTAAGAAATGAAAAGTGTTTTTTTGAAGTAGAAAGGATATTTTCCTCAAGAATGGAGTTCAAGTGTTTTATCAAAATTATTTTCCATCTAAGATAATATAGGTTTTTGTTTCTATCCATATTATTACATGGATTTGATTATGTTGTGATTGAAATATTTTTATGAAATCATTTATCTTATATGAATTGTTTTATGATGTCATGATGTTTAAGATCCCCATTTTTATTACATGGGTTATGCTATGATGTATGGTTTCTGATTTTGTGGCACACATAAGAATGGTATCATTATGAGATGGGTGGGACCTATATCTCCCTCCAATGTATTGGGTAAAGATTTTATATCTCATGAGATAGACATGGCTGGAACGGTAGGTTATACCGGTTCAGTGAAACATGACTAAAACGAGGGTGACTCGGTTCAGAAATGGACTTTGTCCACTAAGATAGTCTTGGCAATGAGTCTTGACTAATAAGATATGATTCTCTATGATTATGTGTGAATGAAAAAAAGTTTCATGTTTTAAGTTATGATTATTGGGATTTCATTTCACTACTATGATTTATCCCATGTTATGAAATTAGGCTCTCTTTTGCAGGTTAAGATTTCCAAAATGTTATGTTCTTATGAATATGATGTGATTGATATTTCTTTTGCTTACCCTTACTGAGCATTTGAGATCACCCTTTTATGTTTTCTTTTCCCCAGGATATAAAGAAAGTTTTTAGGTAAAAAAAGGAATATCTTTATGGGAGATGTTGAAGATCTTTCACCACGATTAGAAGATTATATTCCGAGTTTCCAAAGACACGAGACTATTACGATCCTTGTGTGTGTGTTTTTGTTATGTACTAAGTATTCCGCAAAAGTAATGTAATGTCCATGTACGTTAGGCTTCGGGTCTCTACAGTTGGTATCAGAGGAAAGGTTTAGTCAACCTTTGGAAACTAGGATGCGAAAACGTTAGTGAGATCCCTAGAGATATTTCTAAGTTATGTCTAGGGATGTCCCTAAGGATAAGTATACGTATAGGATACAGTCCTAGAACCACGATAACGATCATAGAATTTAACCTAAGTGTTAGATATTAAGGGTACTCCCCCTTTATTATGTTGTTTTCCCTAGCATGATTTTTGCCTCTCACAATATTCTTTTTGGGTTTTAGACGATGGCTGGAACCCGAAAGAACCATGTTGATCAATGTAATGGACAATGCAATGATTTTCCTCCTGAACAAACAAATGTTATGGGAGAAGGAGTGAAAAATCTTATTTCTATACTTACACAAGCTATGAATCATTTTGGACTTCCAAATGAGCAGAGAAGGGAACAATATTCTATTGAGTCCTTTATGAGGCAACGTCCACCTTCTTTTAGTGGGTCTTCTGATCCACTTGTTGCTGAATAATGGATCAATACCACTGAAAATATATTTTCAGTTCTTCAATGTTCTGAACATGATAAAGTCATCTTATCAGTATATTTTTTGGAAGGTGAAGCTGATCAATGGTGGAATCTTATCAAGAATACAAGGCCAAGAGATGAAATTGAGTCCATGGAATGGGACGAGTTCAAGAACTTGTTTTTCAGTATGTACGTCCATCGTATTCTTCAAACAAAGATGGAAAAGGAATTTCTTGAGCTGAAGCAGAAGGATGATGAATCTATTGGAATATACGAAGCTAATTTTACAAGACTTGCAAGGTATGCATCTGGCATTATCATCCAACCTGAAAGTAAAGTTGATCGATTTTTCAGTGGCTTAAAACCAAGTCTTCTAAGGGAATTATCTATAAGAGACTTCAGTAGCTATGAAGAAATTGTGCGTTGTGCTATCAAGGTAGAAATGGAAGTTGGTGTTACATATCCATCTCATGGATTTGACAAGAAACGAAAGATGGAGTTCAAGGAGAAATCTCAGAATAATGGTGAAAATAAGATGAATGCTTCCTTATGCACAAAGTGTGGAAAGAAGCATGGTGGAGATTGTCTTAAAGGGACTAAAAAATGTTTTAAGTGTGGAGAAGAAGGTCATCGAGCAGCTGAGTGTCTAAGTGATGGAAAAAGGGTTTCTAATGATGTGAATAAAGCAAATACTACAGAGAACGCACCACCAACACTTCAATGCTTCAAGTGCAAGGAAATGGGGCATTATGCTAATAAATGCCCTAATCCAAGGGTTAGTGATGATCGACATGAGCAACCGCTTAAGGCAAAGGACAAAGGGAAGTCACATGCGATCACTATTAGCGATGTTGAATATGACAACGATGTGGTGGAATGATTAAGTGTTTATGAAATGGGATTTCAAAATAGTATTATGGAATCTAATTTATGGTCTTGTGGAATTTTGGAATATCTATGTATTGGTTTTCAATAATTATATGATACTGGTAACCAGGAAAAAAAAGTGATTGAAATATTTTTGGAAAGTAGATGATATGTGCATAATGAAGGGACAAGAAGATAATGAGATGTTTGATTATATTCATGAGCTCATGATTGATATAAGGAATAAGTATATAGAATTTTGAGGATTTTGGTATGTGGAAAGAGTTATATTTTGACAGCACTCATGTTTTCACTATGATTCAATGGGTATTCATTTTTCAAGAGATTAAATGATTATGGTATTCACATGACTGGAATGTGACGAACAAGATATATGAGGGATAAATGATGGCATTCACGTGATCATTTTCTCTATACTATGAGCTTGTACTGAATTATTTTAGATAAGCCTAAAGATTAGAATGGATTATGTTGGACATATGCTAAGTATTGTTTAAGGATAGAACTTTTTTCGATATTACTGATGGGATTTTATAGTAATGTAGTTTTAGAAAAAGGAAAACCTGCAGGACGGGCGACAGCCCATCGCGTCGGACAAGGCTGTGGGAATCGAACCCACAACCGAAGTGCGACTGGCCTTTTTCGCCTACCACGGGCCTAAAGGAAGTCCCTATTTAGTAAAAACTAGTTTTAATATATTAAGCAGTATAAGTCCATTTTAGGAATTATATAAGATTAATCTCACTATAGATGGACTTATGTATTTTTTTGATAACTTTTCTAACCTTTTGTTTGAGACAGATGGAATGACCCATCATTCTATCAGATGATCTGTTAACACATCACGAATGACAAATTCAACTTCATTTCTTTAAGAGATAAAGTGGAAATTGTCCAAAGAACGAAAAACGGTGAGACTATACCAAAATCACAAAAGTATTTATTCTAATTCCAATTTCATCAACTTTAGGGAAATGATCTTGAAAACCAAAAATGTTTTCCTAGTGCTCTTATATCTGATGAATCAGATGGTACCTTAGATCATCACAAATTTATGGCTTTGTGATTGCTGGCTTTTCCATAGCCATGTTCTCTACCACTCTCCATCAGAACATGATGATTAGATTTCTCATCCATATCCATATTTTCACCTATGTGGAAACCCATTGATTAGTGTATTTGGGTAACCATTACATTTCATACTTTTGTTTATAAAGATTGGTTTTGGTATTCCTTTTTACGATGTGGGTTTCTATTAACGAAACTTTCGAATAGTAAACCATTTATAACCCCGAAGAATTTCGAGGGTGAAATTCATTTTAAGGGGGGTAGAATGTAACACCCTGAGATTTTATGAAAAATATTCTTTTAATTTCATTAACGTCTTGTGTAGTATGCTACACCAAGATTACCTTGCACTATACGCAACACCATATTAGCTTGCAGTATACGCAACACTATTCTTGGATCGTGTTACACACAATTTTGATAATAGTTATTCTACAAAACATTGAGTATATATATATATATATTCAATTTATAAATGAAATATGGTTGGATTATGATATATGAAACAATGAAGGATTCTTGCACAGCACGCAACCCTGACTTGGATTGCATTACACGCAATCGCGACCTTCCTTGATAGCGTGTGTTGTACGCAATACCGGGTTTTACTAAACAACGATATTTTGTTATAATATAATTATGAACTAGACTTTATGAATAGTATTAACTAAATTTTTAATCTTATAACATTATTATTCGTCTTACACATTTTATAAAACATGGTATAAGAACAAAATAAATTTTTCGGGTAAAGTAAGTATTTTTCAAAAAATGCAGTTTTGCCGCCTTTTGATGGCGCACCCACTTTAAATCTAGTTTTTTACATGTTTATAAGTTCAATTTGACAAAATAAAATTCTTCTTTTGAATCAGGATATAAAAATTTACATTAGATAGAGTTTTGATATTTTTCCGATAACTTTCATATTTTAATGAATAGTAAAAACACGCTATATTTTAATTAAAAACAACTTTTTTCATTGTAATATCTTATGTGGTTAAATTATAATATTGAATGGTTTTAAAGTATAAATAGAATATATTTTTACCATTTAATATAATTTATGTCATTAGCATTGATTTTACCTTGAATTCGTAGGTTAAATCAATTCAAGCTTTTGCAATGTTTTAAAGAAAAACCCGTTTTCTTTCGACAACGGGATTAATTTTAATTTAATTTCTGCATCTTTTGTATATTGAATATGGAAAAATGGATTCCATATTTGGAATCAGTGGGTCCAAATTATGTTAATAAGCTACTTTTTATTTTTGGGCATTGTGAATAGTAACTACGGTAAATTTTATTTACTATAGTTAAAGATAAATCGGGTAATTAAGGGTAAATATAAGATTATAAAATTACCATAACACTTGGAAAAATCCTATTGGATGGCTAAAAGTAGACCCATATAACCTAAAGGTAGGATTAGATTCATTTTATGGACTTTTTTCCATGAAAATAAATTAATTATTATTAAAACCAAAGAATGTGACAACATGTCACTTTCTTAAATCTTATAAGTATAATAATTTTAATTTAGTGATAAACTTCATGAAACATCTAACATGAATAGTCTCCAGAAAGCTAATACAATTATCTACATCAAAGGAATTTATTTATAATTTTTAGGGATTAAATAATTATCATTTATTATGACAAAAAGATGATGCAGTAATTGTCTTATTAATGAAATATTGAAATAATTGATGTTATAAATGCCCATATAAATGTAATTTGATACTTTTTATGACTTAAATTAATTTTATAGGTTAATATGACATGTTATTGTTGATATAAGTAACTTGGTTCTAACTTATAATTCTGTTATAAATTTTATAAAAATCATGTACCAAATAGTGTCAAAATTGACATAAATTAGTTTTTAAAACAAATATTATATTATTAGTTGTTATTTAATTCTTAAAAATCTAAGGTTCGGCCAAATGACTTAGATAAGGTTATATATATTAATAATAAACAACTTGGGGTTCTTTTGTCTTGTTATGGTAAGTTTATTAACCATATAGTGTAAGAAAACAAAAAGACACGGTAAAAGTTAAATTATTTAACTTAGAGTTAAATCTAATTGATAAGGTTAAAATAATAACCTAAACTTGTCTAAATCCTATTTGATGAGAGGATTTCGACCCATACCCACTTTATCTTCTAAATAAGACCCTTTGGAACCATTATAAACCGAATTTGACCTTAATATAAAATAATATTTTGATATTTTCCTAAGGTGCCCCTCTCCTCCCTTATAAAAGGACACCTCCTCCCTCTCTTCCTCACACCACATTGAGCCTTCAAGCTCGCCCAACCCCTAACAAATGCTCTTCTCCACTCCCCTAGTATCATCCTAGAGGTCCTGGTATTCTTCAAAGATTATCCTTAGTTCTTTAAGTGGAGGTTAAGAAAAGGCGCGTCAAAAAAAGGTAATATCCATTACCGATCTTTTTCAATTTCTTTCTTCTTCAACTTCTTCTTCTTTAGTTGACTCATGATAAAGTAATAAAATAAGTATTTATTATATACTGATATGTTATTATAAATATGAAACAACTCTAATTAACCTTCTATCCATCCTACGGAAAAAGGAAATCAGCGCGCGTGCGTACGTACGGAATGTCGTCTCCACGCCGTGGTGTAATCTATTTTCCGCCACCACCTTAATTGGATGGATATAATGGTGTAATGAGTAACTATATATGATTATTATAAAGTGATATTGATACTGAAATAGTATAAATACACTTCAACACAAGTTCATGATCATGAGAACGATATCATCGCTCGTGCGTACGAACGGACTACCGTCTCCACGACACGATGAGATTCATTATCCACATTAACCATTCCTGAATGATTATAAAGTATATATAATGAATAATAATTAAATATATGACATGTTAAATCTACTGTATTTATGTATATATATATATGTATGTCATCTACTTACTTCCATTCAAGACAATAAGGAAAGGAAAACAGCGTTCATGCGTACGTACGGACTACCGTCTCCATGAACGGTGTGTTTCATTTCATTTATCTATCTATTATATATATATATACAGAATATATATGATATATAAATCATGTTTTATATTCTGGAAGTAAGTAAATCATGATATAAGTAATAATAATGTCAAGAACAACAAGTCCAAACACCTACGATAAATGAAACTATTTTACCCAAAATGCTTCTTTAACATGGAATTTACAAAAGAACGGGTATATAAAGTCATAAGTGAACCATATATGATATCATAACAATGAATATGATTCTGTAATAAGTTAATGACATTATTTAAATCATTATACAGGAGGTTCGGATACGTACAAAGCATATCGGACATAAGGTAAGGGAAAATATCACAATCTCATTTTTATCCGAGATTGTTTTTACTTTGGTATTTACTGGGGTGTATTTTATCATCCACATCCATTTTTCCTCAATATGTAATATTATTTCCATCCACCCACAATTGTTTAAATCCAATTTTACCCTTCGGTGAGTTTTTAGTAAAAGATATGAAATGAATCTTTTGTCGTTTTTCGTACGAGGTACTTTTTTGACTTTTCCGACAAAAGTACGAGAAGAATGTTTTCTTTTAACTTATACGACATGAATGGATTTTTAAAAAATTATTTCCAAGAAGCTTCCCTTATATGTTTTCAAGTTTATTTTTAATCAACTTCTTTTAGTTATAATTTATGACATGTTAAGAAATGAAAAGTGTTTTTTTGAAGTAGAAAGGATATTTTCCTCAAGAATGGAGTTCAAGTGTTTTATCAAAATTATTTTCCATCTAAGATAATATAGGGTTCTGTTTCTATCCTTATTATTACATGGATTTGATTATGTTGTGATTGAAATATTTTTAGGAAATCCTTTATCTTATATGAATTGTTTTATGATGTCATGATGTTTAAGATTCCCATTTTTATTACATGGGTTATGCTATGATGTATGGTTTCTGATTTTGTGGCACACATAAGACTGGTATCATTATGAGATGGGTGGGACCTATATCTCCCTCCAATTCATTGGGTAAAGATTTTATATCTCATGAGATAGACATGGCTGGAACGGTAGGTTATACCAGTTCAGTGAAACAGGACTGAAACGAGGGTGACTCGGTTCAGAAATGGACTTTTTCCACTAAGATAGTCTTGGCAATGAGTCTTGACTAATAAGATATGATTCTCTATGATTATGTGTGTATGCCACAAAGTTTCATGTTTTAAGTTATGATTATTGGGATTTCATTTCACTACTATGATTTATCCCATGTTATGAAATTATGCTCTCTTTTGTAGGTTAAGATTTCCAAAATGTTATGTTCTTATGAATATTATGTGATTGATATTTCTTTTGCTTAACCTTACTGAGCATTTGAGTTCACCCTTTTATGTTTTCTTTTCCCCAGGATATAAAGAAAGGTTTTAGGTAAAAAAAGAAGATCTTTATGGGAGATGTTGAAGATCTTTCACCACGATTATAAGATTATATTCCGATTTTCCAAAGACACTAAACTATTACGATCCTTGTGTGTGTGTTTTTGTTATGTACTAAGTATTCTGAAAAAGTAATGAAATGTCCATGTACGTCAGGCTTCAGGTCTCTACAAGAAAGCTGTGGAAAACCAATCCAATCTGAAGGTACTTGATGTGTTCAATCGGCTGCGGTAAGATCTCACAGGTCCCTCCAACCTTTCAGGGGGTGCTGACTCTATAATTCGAACCACATTAATCTTGAGAAATTTTTTTGAAGCACTTGCTAAGGTAGGTTCGAGAGACGAATCATCTAATCCGAGTGAGGGAGAAGAAATCTGCATGAAGAACCTTGATGTCCTCAATATGGAAGGTCGGATCACTAACAAAGAATACTCATATTGTACTAATGGAGATGGTGTGGATGAGCCCATTGAAGCAAGTAAGAGTTTATCTATAGGGGAGTCCAGTATGAGAAGCAACAAGAGTAATAGGAGGAGGATGGGTAGGAAGGACTACTCCTCGTTGTCGCCTCCTATGAAGACTCGGTCTACAAAAATGAAAATGGATGAGAAGATGGACAGTGAGTTCAGGTGTCAACTGAAACCAGCTAGTCTGCCCGAACTGTCCATGGATTTGATTTTGAGTTCGGATGATGAGGTGACCGAGAAGGTGTTATTTCCCAATACCTTGGAAGAGGAAGCGACTAAGATAATGGGTCATGATATTGAAGTGAATCTAAATGAGTAACAATATTTTTGGGTTGAAAACATTAAACAATCCTAGTTGGGGGCTTCAATAAGGGGATGATCGGGGTCAAGGACTACATTCAGGTCTAGGATAAAAAAATTTCTACTTTTGAAGACTTCATAAGGGGAGAGCTGCACTCTCTGGTAACCACTATATCCTGGATGATTTTTAGGGATACAAACTCTGGCAGAATCAAATTGATTTTTAATGTTTCCAATTTACCCTTTTTGGCTAATTCTTGGTTTCTCACTTTTCCTTGGTGTGTTTGTAAATAAGGAAGTTATTTTTCAGTTTGTGTGTCTCGAGTTAAATTTGGGTCTTTTGATTCTATCATATTACATGGTTCTACTTTAGATGAGGTTTAGATCATGAGTCCATCACTTCAACATGGCACTGAGAGTGGAAGAATGATAGGGTATGTCTTGGCCATCGGTTCCATGCTCGTGCACCATTTCATGGGACTATTTGATGAGTTCCCATGATTTGGTTGAGGCCTTTTAATGATGTGTTGTTGGGGAGAAGCGGGGCCAATATTTATCTTGGGGTTATTTTGTGCTATTTTATTTGGTTGTTTTGTTGGACTTTGGGTTTCTCACATCTCCTTTAAAAGTAATTTTATAATATAATAACATAAAAATCAGTCATTTAATTCATTAAATCACGAGATTAGGGCAAAACATATATAATTATTTACTATGAAACATGAATGAAATAAATTAATAAAGTGGTATGATCCTAAGATTTTACTAATGATTAGTTTATCCATTGGAGGATAATATTATCATCTAACTAGTGGAAAAAATTGAACTAATTATGTTCTGTGTTATAGTATTTCACCTATCCACTAATGTATATCTCTTTTATTGTTTTCTCCTTAACTTGAATCTTGAACCACTTCCAATAGATTGTGATCTCCGTAATTTTAAAATTATTTTCCAAATAAAGAGGTGAGGCCAAACAAAATATATTTTAATATTTTTACACAAAAGAAACCATGGTAATAAAGGCCCTTACATAATGTGGTGTGGTATGAATCCCTTGACAACAAAATAATTTAATAATAAATTAAATGAAACCAATCCCATACCATGTTCTGTTCAATGATCATGATCATCTACATGCAGGAAATGAATTACACATTTAATAAAATAGTAATGCAATTCTATTCCTTCTTATTTATGATCAATAATGCATGAATCAATTAATTATCTTCTTTAATTAAGAAATTTTTTTATCCTAATTCTAATCTGAATTTCCATTAAATTATCATCCATTATAATATAAAGTGAAAATAAATTTAATTAAATATAATTATTAAAAATAAAAAATTCCTATGAGGAAACACATAGTCTACCTATCCGAACTACCCAATATGTATTATTCTCATATATGGTTTACTATTGCGACATGTGGAATACATGACATAATCAGGCTGTTTCATGGACTTTTTTCCAACATAATTATCACATGGTTTGCATGCTATTTACATAGCATGTTATGCTTCCATTCATGTATAATAATAACTATAATATATATTACACATGATATATATATAGACATTACATAAAAACTAGTTATATAGTTATTTATTTATATAACCTATCACATGGAATGTCCAATCAACTTAATGACCAAACATAACCACATGCTGATATGGTTTTCATAGTATAATTAATTAATTTTAAATTATATGTAATTTTTAAAATGTATGTGGTGTATATATTTAAGATACCAAATGTGTATTTTTTCACTATATATCTATGGAACACAAATAGGGACTCAGCATATAACCATTCCATGGAAAATTTTGGAGTACACAGTGTTTACATGGGATACACGTCATTAGGTCTCTATGTTACATGGCCACTAGTAATGTAGTCCATGTAAGAAGATGCACTACATATCTATGTCAAAAGTACTACATATAATGTATAGAAGATAGACTGTATGTATTGTAGCTGACCATGCTCCGCGATAACCCAGTCGACACAAGGTGTTTAATTTAAATCCCTATGATTAATAAATCTACACAATTTGAATTAATTGTGAATAAATTCATTGTGCATTAAACACTAGTACATGGCATTTAACTCTGGGTTCAACAATGTGTACTCTTGTGTTATCCATCCAAACTTCTAGGCAACTATAGATGAGATATTCAAATTTATTTCATTCCTAAAATTAATCGATTTGATTATATTTATGTGAAATGAATATGAAGAAATAATATCCCTAAATTCATATTAAATAATGATTAGACTAGAGTTGAAAAATAGTAATAAATATGTAAATCAATAAATAATAATTAAATAATTATTAATAATTAACTGACATATATGGCATTACTTGTAGTTTTAGGGTGGAGTTGGATTATATGATGGGCAATACCCAAGATTGTTTTTTGTTATGATCAATCATTTATCCAATATTTTCATAGTGATTGATATAATTATCAGTGGAATTGAATAAAATAATATAGACAATATACAAACATTGGAACTAAAGTTCATGATCATCACTTATTATTTAAAATTAACTTAAAAAATTAAATAGTTATATTACATGAAATTCTTTCATTGTTTATGGATATGGAATTGTATCTATATCATATTTTCATTGTGTTTTAGTAATGAAGGCTATATTCCATCAATTTGTGATCCACACGTGGTGCACAAATCACTAAATGACACTGTAGGAATCTCTTGGTTCTAACATGGTATATACAATCGCTTGTGTCATTCTCCTTTGGTTACTTGAGGAATTTATTCTAATGTATACTCCTTCATCTCTCTATACTCAAGAGTGGAATGTGGGAGAAGCTCACTCTCCATTATTGGGAGTGTACTGGGAGAAGGTCTCTCGCTATGGATTTAATAGTATTCTATAGATTTCAATGTTCATCACCAAATAAATGAATTTAACCAATTGAAAAAGAATATAATTGGTTTTATATAATGATTGAGTGGGAAATAAATAATTTCACATGTTCCATTTATTATTTATTTAATACATATGGAATAGCATGTCTTTAATAATAATTATATTATTATTTATTGGCATGCACTAAACTCAGAAATTAAATTAAATATTATTTATTCAAGTAATATTCAATATATATTAATACTCATTAGACCGTTAAACTTAGTTTGAAATTCCTACACAATATTCATAAAACCTTGAATAATGGTTATTTATTTAATAAATTCATACAACTGCATTATTCACCAATAAACAACAAAGTATTATATCCACTAAATAGCAAATAAATATTTAAAAAATTCTCCACTCATATAATATTCTCTTGAATTAATGGTGATATAATAAATGTGATAAAGCATACATAAATAATTATTAAATATAATAATGGAATGTTATTTATTCAATTTTTTAAATAAAGAATAATAAAATACTAGTTTGATGAGATTCTTGATAAAATTAGTTTTGACCCTCTAAGCCTCTTTCTTTGTGGCAGTAGGAGATTCATCCTAATGTACAATGTTAGCATATAGAAACACACCAAGGTTCCCATATAAACAAATATGACATTTAAATGACAAAATAACTCATGTGGTGGATTACTGTGTAATATAATCCCTTTATAAAAATATATCTAATCAAAAAAGTTCATTGTCCGTGCCATCGACCTATGTGATCGATGTCTATTTCATTAACATTATGCAATAGAAGTTCCCTATAAAACAACCTAGCCTTGTATTTATTTTGAAAATATCAATTACAAAAATGGGTTTTACCTATAAACATTCATTAAATAATATAAGTGACAAATCCTTAATTGCATTATTCATTAATGAAATATTACTCATGACACACAATATATCCTTCCTCATTGTGAAGATGTATCATCATTGTTTTTGTTGATAAAACAAATAATAAATCTTATAAAACTCATTAGTAATAATCTTACATTCTAAAGAATAATACACACATCTATATATAATAACATATGATGACTCATATAAATAGGGATTTACTACTTGTTTGTCTCCCTCTTTTAATTTTCTATACTAGATTTTACTGAGGGAGTACACCTTGAGAAGGTGACTCAAATTCATATGATTCTCCACCACTAATATCTTGTGTCATTTTCCTCCCATAAATAATATCATCCACCTACATATCATATATTTAAGAATATTATCATTTCACTTTTGGTTTCTCAATATAGCATGGAACAACAATGACTTTTTAGTGAGATAGAAACTCTTAAGACTTTATGACATGTTATGATACATAAGAGAACAATCATGATGTATTAAAGAGTTTATTTATATTAAAAAATAAAAAAATCATAATTTACATCAAGGTTTATTCTTGGCCACCAACTCCAATATATAAAACATGAAACAATGAGCATAAACGAACCACATAAATATAATTATTTAAATTAAACTCATATAACCTAGACATTGAATTTTATGGTATGAATATGATTATATAGATTTTAAAATATATATAATATTCCTACTAAATGAAAAATTATTGATTATTTCATATTAAATGGAAATTATATTTTTATTAAATTTATTTTATAAATGATGTGTCTTCTTTCTAAATATTTTTTTAATTTTTTTTTGTGAAAAAAATAATAATTTTATTTCACTTTTAGAAACATTAATTTATAAAATTAATATAATATTTAAACAAATATTATCTATATTAAATTAAAGTGATTTGTTTTTTATTTTTCTGAAATGTTTCATATATTACTAGTTATTAAAAAAATATTATTTTTATACAAAACATTATTTTATTTTCAAGAATATACATTTTTATGTTTTATTTTAAAATTTATTATTAAAAAAATCAATCATATGATTTATAATCAAGTTATTGTCTTTATAATTAATTTTTATCATGCATTTTTTTAAAAACATATTCATACTTAAAATGTCATTTTTATAAAAACCAATTTTCATCTCATTTTCAGCTTTTAAATTAAATTAAACCATTACACATATATGAATTGAATTTTATTATTTGGATTGCATATTTGGAATCAAAATTATTATTATTAGTTAATAATATTAACCATTTTTTTCATAATTAGTAATGAAAATAGTATAAATATATTACCGCAATTACAGTTTAAATAGGTTTACTAAGTGTTAAGAAAAAACGATAATGGTTAAAATGAACAAAAAACTAGTATAATTTCAATTTTATATCCATATTATGACGATATATCGAATAAAATTCACGTGTGATACAATTTGGAACCATATTTCTTAATTAATAAAAAACATAATTTATCCATTCTAAATATTCAAAGTGTGTCATATCCACCATATATAAAAGGTCACCACCTCACCTATAATATCCCCACACCAGTATCATTTAGATTTCGAAAATACCAACCAAAATAAATTCCTTAAATCCTTCCACATTTTCTATATTATTTAGTTAGATCATAAAACCATCCTTGGAAATTGTTGGTTGTAAAATTATGAATGTAGTCCAAGTAAGTGGCATAATTCTTGAATATACATATTAATTTTATTTTTTATTCTACTACTTAATGTATTTTTCACACTTTATGAAATAATAACACCAATTTCTTCTATATATATAGATTTTATTATGGTAATTTAATAACCTCTATCAATCTCCTCTTCTATCAAATGGGAATAAAATTCATCATTCGCGTGTACGGTGGACTACAACATTATAAAAGAATATAATTTGTTTTCCATAACCTCCTCTATGAGATTGTTATAATGATGTATTTAATGAAAATATATTATATTCGTGACATATTTATCATTTTAGAAAATTAATATATCATATCTTTTTATACAATTTCATTCATTGAAAAATGATATTGTGGTTTGTGTATGTGTCTGTACTAACACCTCCATAATGTGATTGTATTCATTATCCACTAAAAATAATATGGATTATATATATATATATATATGTTTAATTAAACAAAGGATGTGTTATTTATTATGTAATTATCATTCTATAATTATAACATAACACTTATATTATTTCCATCGTGATAGTTGAAAAATAGAAACGTCACGTATGCGCGCATACACCCTATCATCTCTATAATTTTAACCAAGTTCATTTTTCATATCCATATTTATTAATTAGTTTTAAAATTATAATTTACGTACATATAGTAAATAATGCTTGATTTTTATTCTATAGATGATTCTTCAATTCCCCCCTTTACCATTGTTAACCTACCGAAGTCATTTTGGACAAATGAACTGAATATCCTAAAAATGTCCAACATGAAATCCAATGGATATATAATTAATGTTTAGATGGTAATAAAGTAAATAAAAGAATAATAAAACTAAAAAATGTTCTTATGGATGTAAATAATTAACATAATATAGTTATTCTAGAATATAAACATCATATATGATAATTTTAACTAAATGTAATGGGTTTCATTATTCAATTTTCATTTCATTGAGTTATAACACTTCTCTATTGATTTTATTATGTATAGATTATGTGTGAAATGAAATTATATAGTATTATGTTTTGTATCCACATATAATATGTGGATTTACATTTTATACACATAATTTATTAAATAAAAAAATATCATTTCAATGGTATTATCTTTGTAAGGGATTTCAACTCATTTCCAATTTCATTGAGAAATATTTTTAATTATGAACCTATAAACTTTTTTCCTATATATACTTCCCATATTTTGGTATTTAACATGATTATATATTTATTAATTATTATTAATTATTAAATTCATGTTTCCCTGGTATGAAGAATGTTTTATATAAAAGATGATCATATATCTCTTTCTTATCAGGTATATTTTAATATTATTTTCATATTCGTCAAAATTACTTTTAAAAAAGTCATTATTTATTAGTCAAATTATTTTTTAATGAAAATTTTTTGTTATTATTCACTCTTCACTTGGTTTTGAAGGATTCATTGTAATATATTCCATAAAATTGTCATTTAATTATTTTTACCAAGGTAAATGAGACTTTTTTCTTTTAAATTTATTGTTCATAAATTACCTTTACCACCACCATAATAATTGTACACCCCTTAGTTACATCTAAAATATTTAAATTAATGTTAAAAGGAAAAAACATTTAAAAATAATATTTTATTATTTTATTTTCCATTTTATTCTATTCATTAAAAGTTAGATTTTTACTATAAAATATATATTTCTGATTGTCATCTCTCATATAATGATTAATTTTGTCGACATTAACTATTCTGAAAACATTAAATATATTTTGACCATTGTAAATTTCATTTCTCTCGTATTACATTTTTTATCATGTATATTATTATTTCATAAACCATATATATAATTTTTGTATATGATGTTTTATTTTAAATTTTATTATGTTAACTGGGAAAAACATGATAAATTCATATACAATTCAACAAATTTATATTTTTTGGATATGGAATATTATATATGAATCAAATTAATTATTCAATACGTGAGTAATTCATAACACAAGCAGTGATAGGTGGGATCTAAAATTATATAGCCCCTTGATGCGTCAATGGTCTCATGAGAAAAATCAGTTGTCTATATTAAATTGGTTTGGGTAAATAAATAACTATATATCAAACTATATTGTAGAAAATTATTGAAGGTAAAAATATAAGGATATATAATACCATGATGTCTAATTTTAGAAAATAACATTATTGATAATTCAGTTATTATTATCCATGAGATTACTACTTTTTAAAATATACATCGATGCATTCCACGCTCATGTTATAGAATAAATGACTTGTTTTTTAAGTTATTTACCTTTCCATATTAATTATAACTAATTGATTTATGATTGTTTCTGCTATACATAATACCTACTAAGAAATTAAGACCACCCTTTATTTGTTTTCTTTTCCTCTGAATATAAAGAATGATATTTTCAATAATATCAAGGTTGAAAATAAGTTATGATGTATATATTATATTTCAAATGTACCATATGAATCATGTATATATCTTGTTCTTCGAGAATAATAAATAGATCGGCCCATTGGGACGATATCCTCTATATTCTATTGCAATTTGATATTGTAGGAACCAGCTCTATGTTCCTATTTTGGGTTTTTTATATTATCTTTATTTTACAGAGGTACGCAATGATTGACCGCATACAAAGAATCAGTGCTACTTAATATACTAAGTGGGTTAGGAAGATATTAATAAAAATTATCATAAATATATTTGAAAATTTTAAGTTAAATCATATTTATATTTATTAATTCTATCATTCTATGACATGGAATGAATATAAAATAGAAACAACTTCAATCTACTATATGAAATCATATATTCTCTTGATTCTCTAAAAAATCCTAATACTATCTATTCATATATCACATAAGATTCCTATTACATATAGGAAAATCACCATTTCCTCATAAAAGTTGACAGAAACGTCATATCTGACTCAAGTATGAGTGTCCCTACATTTATATAGTCTATTTGAATCAAGGGATAAATTCCCAGAATTGTAATAAGAGTGGACATGTCCCATATTCGACTGAATGGCCCGAAGGCCTAAATTTTTATTCATTTTTTGGATAAACCCCCTTTTAAGGGTAAAGGGGAAAAGCCTCACAGACTTCAAAGACATAGATAAAAAACAAACTCAAAGGTCAAAAGGGTCGCAATCATCCCAGAAAAAGACTATAAGGAATACACCTCCCTAGCATCAACGTCATTATGGAAAGCATTCACCATTACATGACTGCTCAGCAAGATGTCCCGTGCAGCAATGCATAGGCCTGGAACCAATGGTAGCGCCATACCCTCTCAAACATCCAAATCTTAATATCCATTCATGGTCAAGGCTACCTGATCTAATCCTCTTCTGAAGCATTTCATTATAGAATGTCTGAAAAAAGAAACCCCTGAACTCTTTTACTGTATAATTTAATATGTGATTCACGTTCAAAACCCTCTAAATATTTCATTCTGAAAACCATTCCACAAGATCAAAGATAAATCATATGTCAAGACCTCCTTCACCAATACACCTCATTCGCTACTCCACCAAATCCAATCCACCAAAGAAACACACATTTCACCACAATGCAAAATCCAGATTCACCCAACAACAGAGCAGAATCAACCAAAACAGATCACTCAATCAGTATCCAAGATAACACACAAAAAGTCGTAGGAAGAGTCCATCACCACATGATTTCTCCTTCACACACCTCCAAAGATCTACAAACCGAAAATACTCACCAAAATATCGGATTTTCATAGCAGATCGCAACCAAACTAGAAACAAGTCAAAAATCAAGAACCAAAAAACATCACCAGCAAGACAGACACTCAAACACGGGCCAGAAGAAAGATCATGCCGCAAGCCAGAACTGATCCCGCCTCCGCCTTCACGACCACACTCAAGAACCAACAGACCTCCCATTCACACCCACATCCGATGCGGAAACAAGTCTACAACCCACATAGTAGTAGCAGAAATCGACCTCTGGACCTTCATGGCGCCACCGGAAAACCCTAACCAATTCATAGGATAGGGAATGAAGATGGTAGGAACCGTTGGTCTCCCACGAAGCCGCGATGTCGCCACTAGATGAGGATGCACACACCGCAAGCGTGACTAACATCAGAGCTGATAGAGAAGCTGCCGCCCATCTTATTCATTCCCAAATAGAAAATATTAGTTGAAACATACCCAATCACCCCTTGATTATCTAATTCAAAATGACTCGCATGAAAAACTTATTAATGTATGAATATTATCATGATATGTTTCTATCCAACCCTAGGTAAAAAATATTTTTTTGATCAAGCACACCTATATGTATTAATTTTTATATGATATTACTTGTGGAATATATGGTATTCTTACCAAAGTAATAAGGCTGTACATATTTTATTACGAATCTATCCATTGTGTTACATATAAAATCCTTTGTAATTAGTAAAATATTTTATTCATTAAATCAAATAATACCATTATAACCCATAATTCTCTCTAATGATCATCAATTTGGGATAACTCAGAGTAATACAATTTGGGAATATTATCATTTCAATATTAATTTGATGTTAATTAATGAATAATAAATGATAATTTTCTTTATTATATTAACATAAAAAATTATAAAACAATTAAATAAATCTTATAAGTATCCTTTATGAAGATAATCTATAGGATTATCATACATTTATTTTGATAATACTTTCAATAGTAGATCCCCTTCATTTTCATCTGTAAGAACCCAATAAATCCAAACATAACCCATCGAGGTGATCCCTTATGTAATATATAAGTTTTTAACTATGTTATTTGTCTTTTGTTGAGACTACAGTTCCATGGGCTAGTAAATAGCTCAATTATTTACATAGTAAAGCTATATTTATCCATCAATTCATGGAAACACCTCTAATTCATCTATGAATTTCTTAATCTAATCAAATTTGTTTTTATATTTTGATCAAGTGATGTACATTTCATTTATTAATATTTATACTGTAGTGCCTTGTTTCGAAGTCATCCAAATAATAGTCCTTGAATTTATAAAAAACAACAAACTATATTGAGATCTTATATCAAGTCTATATGATTATAATCTTTAATCTATGTAATCCATTACATGAGGATCATCATCCCCTCGATCAGACAAGAAAATATCCTTATTCAATCTTATTTACATAGGGATATTATTCATAGAAATATAAGGAATATCACTAGGACTGGATTCGTACCTACTGATAATAAATAGATCATAAGAAGCATCAAGTTGATTACACAACATTACGTACAATATAGAACCTATGGAGGGTGCATACAGAATTTTATCCACCATTTATAAACCCATAGAATTATCATAATTAACTATATGATTATTTTATACTAGCACTAAAAAAACCCATTTTTAGATTTATCCAAGCTAAACAACATCACCAATTTACCAATATATATGTTCAAATGGACTCCAAGTGGCCTCTTAAATATCACTATAGATTATTATTCCAAATATGTAAGCATCTTCTCTAATTCCTTTAATCAAGAATAATTTACCCGCTAAAATATTCATAGTGTTAAAATTCATGATATAATTTCTAATAAGCATTATTTCATCCATAGACTATATTGAAAACACTAAAACATTCTAATGAGTCATTTTTTATACATGAATTGAAACACCCTTAAATTATAAAAAAATAAAATTTTATTCCATAACAAGTATGAAATGAAACACTAATAATAATAAGAATAAAACAACCATATATTTTACAATATATGTACTATTTTAAATAAATTAAATCTACTTTGTATATTTTAATGCACACAACACTGAGTTAGGTTTCGCAACATGTGACAACAACTTTCATCAAAAACATGTGTTATAAGTAAGACATAGTTTTATTAAAACAATTTATATTATTATTTAAAATGAGAGTTATATCATAGAAATTAAAATATATATTTCTATTAGTATTAAATAATGAATATAAATATATGTTTAAATTCATTGGTTAAAAATTAATTGTAAATGAATATAAAAACCAATTGAATATAAAGGAAAAGTCTTTATAAAAAATTATTTCAATTTCCCTAGGGAATTTTAATATTATAAATTAAATTAATTATGATTAGTGGATTATATTGATGAAATATTTATATATTATATATTTGACAAATTTTTAAAAATTCAGAATATATATTTTATAGATATAAGATAATAATAAATCCATTTTTATGAATAAAAATGTTTTTTTCTAAAGGCAGCTTTGGTGACTTTTAATAGTGTCGTTGTTTTGAAACAAAATTTCGAAACCTTTACAAAATTTACATGAAAATTTAAAATTAATTTCTTATATAAAAATTATAAAAATATCTTAATGTGAATTTTTTGTATATTTCGAAGAAGTTTCATTTTTTTATGAATATTGAATACTACATAATTTTAGTTAAAAACCTGCTTTTCATCTAAATAATTAAAAATGAAAAATTATATTTTTTATTTATTTTATATTAATAGTAGATAAATCATCTATATATTAATCCAAATATATTTCATTTCAATCAGTTCTATATTAAATTTACATATAAATTCTTCGTAAACAATTAAATATTTTGACATTAAAAACATGCCTTCTCATTCAGTTTGAAAGATTACATTTAAATTAAATTATGTCAATTCAATGATTGTAATTTGTAAAAATGGATTATATATTTAGAAAAATAATAATTAATATTGTATAATAATATTAAAATAAATTTTTACCATAATTATTAGTTATAAGATTCCAAATTAATTAACTGGATTATGGTTAAAACGGGGTTTTGTGCATTACAACGATTTTTGATAAAATTATTTTCACACACATATAGTGATTTTATTTAAATAATTGGACCTAATATTTAGAATTAGTGTCTCTAAACTATCGAATAATTCTATTTTCCATTGTAGTCTTAATTTATAAGGTACCTATGTAAATAATAAGAAACAAGTTACCTTTCTAAAAACAATAAAGATTAAAACGAAAAAATTAGTGACTAAGGAATAACATGATAAAAATGTGTTTATTATTTTGTAGGTATTTAGAGAAAAATTCACCTCTACCCTCAATTATAATTTTATTTTAGAGGCACATGAGGTAAGGGACACCTCTCAATATTGAATACTTTTGGGTATTTTCAAGAATGTAACTCCTCTTCCATTATAAAAGGGAATTCACTCTCCCCACTTTGTCACCCCCCCCCCCAATCCATTTGACTGTACCATTCCCTACAAAAATAACTTCACAATTTCCCTCACCAAATTATATAACCCTTAATGTTTTTATAATTCCAACCAAGAAATTTTATTGATGCAACCCAAAAGGAGAGACCCAGATAAGAGGTCATGTTCATAAATAACGTTTTTGTTTTATTTCTTGCTCAAATCCCTTAACTTATTATCATAATAGTATTATGTAATAATATTAGTATATTAAATATACTGAGGTCTTTTTATGTGAATTTTATGACCTAAAACCTCACAGACTTCCATGAAATGGGTTATGAAAATATGGTTTGTATGTACAGTGGACTACAACCTCGCTAACCGATGTCATTCATTTATCCAGTAGCACCTTTAAAGGTTTCTAATAATAATGGAAATTATATTTATATATACAATATATATGATTTAATTATTAATATTTCATTATAATATAACACATACAATCATTTATTCAATTTTATGGGAATATGATAAATTTATTTGTGTGTATGGCCGACAACCACCTTGTGAAGAAAAGTGATTCATTCACGCTTTATAGGTAATTTATTAAGGATTGTTAAACATAAGTAATATATTTGAAATAAAATGATAAATAAATGATTATATATATTTATATCATTTAATTTACTTTCATTCAATTTGATATGAAATTTGAATCAATGTTCAGGTATACATATGGCCTACCATCACCATCAATGATGTATTTCATATCCTATCACCAGATTTTTTGGATTACTCTAAAAAAAATATTGAATATATATAATATTTAAATATTGTTTTAAATTCTTTATACGGATAAATCTTGATCTATGTAACAGGAAAAAAATAACAAGTCATAAAATACTTTAAAAGTAAGGCAATTAACACCCGAAACACTGAAAATAATGAAACATTATTAACAAGTGGTTAATAAGATGTTATAAAAGAATCATAAATGATATTATAAATAATAATATTGTTTTGGTATTAGTTAATAAAATACATAAACCAATTATATAGAAGTTTAAAGTGTGTCGAACGAAAGTAGAGTATCAGGTAATTGATTTCATCTCAATTTACATTATATTCATACTAATTTTTTTTATGAACCAATTCACTTTATGTGGTTCATATACCTACCCACTTTACATATAATATAATGAGTACATGATTATTCATTTTATTTTATTTTTTAATTTCAATTATTTTATACAAGGGAATTTGATCATCAAATTATGAAGTTGTATAAGTTATCATGAAATCTCACATTATTATATGCATTTGACCATTCTCTTGAAATAATTAATTTATTAAAATTATTTTTCATTAGACATTACATTCATATTAAAAATAAAAATTATTTTGTGATGTATTTTAAAATTTCTTAAACCATATCCCATTTTATATAAAGATTTTACTTTAAAAGTCATTTGATTAACTTGGGAAATATTAATAAATTTTTATTCTTTACTCAATATGGATGTTTTTTGAAAAGGAACATTATTAAATCAATTATTCAAAATAAAAGGAATGATTTTGATCTGTAGAAATTTTTGGTTCTTGGATAATGATATCCCATCGATGAATTGTTATTCTCATGATACAAATCAATTAGCCAAATCATATCAGTTTTTACCCAGTAGTTTCTAGCTATCTTGTGAATAGATCTTAATTTTAAAGGTATCATGTTCCTAAGAAACATGATGTAAAATAATTAATAATTTCTTATATTTATAATTCTATTATTATTATCTGTAATATTTTCAATAAGAAAAAATTTAGGGATGTATTTAATTCTCATTTTATTTATAAAATGGAATGTGTTTCTAGTTATTTACCTTTCCATTTTGATTATTCCCTATCCAGTTATATAAATGGAATGTTTTTCAGTTATTTAC
Source organism: Viscum album (assembly GCA_963277665.1). NCBI lineage: Eukaryota > Viridiplantae > Streptophyta > Magnoliopsida > Santalales > Viscaceae > Viscum > Viscum album. Next base: position 1,158,332,845 of record OY728145.1, read on the forward strand.
CTTTCCATGTGGATTATTCATTATCGGTCATGAAATATTACACTATACATAACCCTTAATAACCATTTTATCTCACCCTTTTTTAGTTTCCTTTCCCTAGTATATAATGAAGAGATTATTGAATAAGTTTCAAGGATTCAGTTCATTAGCTTTTGTTTTGTATTATGTTTTATATTATTTTCCCAATTTATTATGGGTAGCATGTATGTAATCTTGTTTTCCAAAAATTCTAAACATTCTGGTCATTTGGTATTTGAATCATTTACCTATGATAATTTAATTAATTATGGATTTTGGTCTGGGATATTGGTTTCATTGGCCGGTGATGTTGGTATCAGAGCATGTTTAGTAGAAAAAATGGGAACTAAATTTAGGAAAACATAGATTAGGGAATATAAACCTTTGATATAATTTTTTGATATTTATAGAATAACATCCATGAATTTTTGTAAGGTGAAGATTAATTAGGACTTCCTAGTAATACATTCATTTATGGCTACTACAAGATGATATGGTTGTATCATAGATATACCTAATAGTAATAACTAAAAAAATTTAATGTCATGATTGGCTTAATAATAACCTAATACATGACAATGGGCCTTATTAAGCACCTGGTTTAACACTCCTGGAGTAATTTCGTGGGATAATTCAAATTTTCTATACAACCCATTATGAAAAATTTTATGATAATGATACTCGCAAATAAAAAATGATTGTCAAATTAGCTATTCATATATTTTTAGTTTTTTTAAATGTTCTACATAATTTTATAATTATACAAAGTTTATTGTTTTGTAAGCTAATATGTCATCTCCATTTGATTAGAGATTGAACATGGAAGGAAGAAATATATCAATAATAATTACCGATATAGAGGATTCCTTATTGGAGAAGAAAATATAGCTAGTCTTGGAATGGATCAAGATATTTATATATTAGGAAATCTTAATCTAGTTATGAAAAATAACCTTTCTTAGATAGAGAAACCTATGCCATAATAAGATTTTATGATGTTCGATCACCATATCTGATAGACACACCCATTATTTAGGGGGACTATTGATGAAATAGAATATGAGAATTGTATTATGTCTTTTGAGAATATATTTAAGTAACTATTATATGTTGAGATGTAAAAGGTCACATTTTTAGTGTATCGTATCAATGACGATGTTGATCAATAGTTTTTGTGGACCCAAAGTTGTAACATTCTAGGTAACTATAGAATAATACTTTTTTATATCTATTAATATTTATGAACTATATATTATGTTTACTTCATAGGGGATTCTCTATCTAATAGAATACTCAAAATTTTACAATGGTTTTCTTCGAAATCTTCTCTTTCACACAAGACTAAGTTATAACAAAAAATAATATATTATTAATATTATTATTTTAAATGGTTGTTATATCATATTGGTTGTATTGGTAGGAATCAATAAAACTAACTATATTATATTTACACATGTTTATTTATTATTTTTATTTTCATCCAACATGTTTTAGAGATTTAAAATGAGAATAAATCCAATTTTATGCATAAAAACTCTAATATTTTTAAAATGTTGTTTTACTACATTTTAATGGAAACCCATATCTAAATATAGTTTTTTTAGCATTTATATTTTTTATTTAAATAAATAACCTTCTTTTTTTTGATTTGGGATATCAAAATTAACTTTGGATGAATTTTTTGTATTTTCCTGATTAAATTCATATTTTATTGAATAGTAAAAAAGACATCACTTTAATTCAAGACATCATTTTAATATAATTTATTTATATTTTTATATTATACTTTTAAATCATTTTATCGTATAATTAGAAGACATTTTATATTATAATCCAATTTACTTCATTTGATTCTTTTTCAAATTAAAATTAAATAGAAAAACATTATGAACTTTTGAATGTTTTACATTAAAAACATGTTTTCTCATTCTGTCAACAATATTAATTATAATTATTTTTTTCCAATAATGTTTTTTGAATTTGAAAATTTAGATTCCATATTTAGAATTATAAGGTGTAAATTAGGTAAATTGGCATGTTTGTTTAGATATTATGAATAGTAACATTAGTAATTATTTTAATTTCCACAGTTAATGGTAAATCGGGTAATTAAAGGTTAAAATAATATTATAAATATTATAAAACAACCCTAACCTTTTTTATAATCTTTTTTCATTTTTTATTTTTATCATGACAATACTTGGGCTGAAATTATTGCCTTTGGAAGCCACTATGGTCTTATTATGCCACATATAACATTTAATTTAATTTAAAGAGAAATATATCATAATCCTGTCCCTCATAACTATAATAATTTTAATATTGGTTTAGATAAGTGATATATTGGACTATGAGAAGTAATTAGAAATATAATTTTATAACTAACATCATTTAAATATATTTATAATTTTTATGAATTTAAATTTTTAAATTTAATTATGACATAAAGATAAGGCAGTAATAGATTTTTTAAATAAATAATCATATGAATTATATAAATAATATTAAAATAATTATAATTTAAGATCATTTCTTGCATATATGAATTTCTATGATAATTTTTAAATTTTATAGATTATTTAAAATTTTTAAGGAATCAGATTGCTATGTTTTTTTTAAAAGTCAATTAATGAATAGTGTCAAAATTGACATAATTCAAAACATAAAATATAAAATATCTAGTCAAATGATATAAAATTTATAAAAAAATACATGATTTGACCAAAAAGTTTAAATAAGTCTAAAAATGTCATTAATGACTCATTCATTGGTCATTTGTCATGATATTGGGAGTTATTATGACTCTCAAAGATTAAATTACCAGATAAAATGGTAAGAGTTTCAAAGGATAAGACAAAAAGATAAGGATCCAAAATTATTCAAAACATTTCCAATCATCATTTGATTATTATATTATTACCCATATACTTCATATCTTAGAACTAAATGATTTTTTACCCATTTTGAATATAAATTGAATTTATATTAATTTAATATTTATAATGATTACAATGGTGTCCCACCCCTTAGCTATAAAAAGACACAAATTTCTTTCAATTAATCGCACACCCGAACCATTTTATTTATAATATATCTACCAAAAAACATTCCTATAATCCCTTTCCACATTCTAGAAGCCTTATTTTAGTCAAAAAATCTTCCATAGAGGTGCTAATGTGTTATCAAAGGTTCTCACTCTAAGGAAATGTAATGTTTTTATGTAAGTATTTATATTTAATTTATTCTTAAAAATTATCTAAATATTAATCTTCCGAGATGAAATAATAAATATAGTATCTTCCATTGAATGATATATTGTTACGTTAATATCATCACGTAAATCCATCTCCACTTCCATTAAATGTTAACGTAATTAATCATTCTTAAGTACGTGTGAACTATCACCTCCACAAACTAATATAATTATTTTTCCATAACCGTCACCCATTAATGGTTATAAATATTGAAATAATTTTAATTTTTTATATTCATTACATTATAATCATTATGTGATAATAACATATCAATTACATTCTTACTTTCCATGCGCATAAAAATGATAATTGCATTCTTGTGTACGTTTGAACTATTACTTATACAAAGTGATGTTACTCGTTTTTCTTCATTACATAAAGTGTATGATATATATAATTATATTCAAAATGTTAATATTATATTAATTATGTTATTATCATTCTGGAATCATAACATAATATAAGCCTTATTTCCATAACGATCAATGAAAAATGGAATTGTTACTCATTTCTTACGTACGGCTTACTGTCTCCATGAATATAACATTGTTCATTTTTTTACCATACATTATGGTTTTATTTAAAAATATAATATATTTATAGAAATGATAATAAATTCATGAATATTATTCTTTATATTAAAAAATTATTACCACAAAGACTAGTGACATCAAACCCTATTCATTTTTAATTCAAGTAACAAATATCAACAAAACATCCAAAATGAACTCAAATAATTAACTAAATATTATAACATGGTAACTAATGATGTAAAAGGAATAATAAAAATTATACTGTTATAAATCAAGTATAAATTAACCAATTTTTATTATTCAGGAAGGATAAGGAACATATGTGGAGAATCGAACTCAAGGTAAGGACTTCGTCTCAATATCCTTTAATTCATACATACCATGATGTTATGCACATTTATTATACTATAAGGTTTATATAAAACCCTTTGTACATGTTATATCATGTAATAGTATATCTTCATGCAATTTATTTTTTAAAAATGTTATTTATAAATGTTTTTATTCCATTTTTTCTCAAGTGGTAAGGGAATATTTTACTAAAATAATTTTTTAAACGTTTTAAAGATATAATCTTATAATCCCATCTATTTCATCTACATGTTTTCAAAACAGTTTTTATAAATTTATTTTTGTGGACTTGAATTTTATAAAATGTTTATTTATTTAATAAATTTGTATGTTTCATGGGATACTTTGACTCAAATGTCTTGTCATTAAATTTTTTTAATGGTTTTGGAATTAAGTTGAATATTTCAATATCTTGAAATTATTTCTGTAAATTTAAAATGAAATTTTATAAGTGAAAAATTAATAATTTCAATCTTCAATGTTTTATGATTATATAAGGGTAAATGGACATTTAACAGGTGGTTATGTGATAAACCAAAGATGGTTGGTTACGTGATAAACCAAATATGGGTGGTTTTGTGATAATTTAAGGATGGGTGGTTACATTATAACCTAAAATTCATTGGGTAAGGAAGTCATTCGTTTGACTATTCCATTTTTATGAGTGATATGTGTATAATTAGACCATATGGTTATTCAATTTATGTATGAGTATGTCCCAATATACCTTTATATGGTATATGTTTCATTATATGGGTTTCAAGGTAATCCCTTGATTAAGAAAAGTGAATGAAATGATATTATATTTAGTTAAGTTTATTTACCACTTCTTAAAGGTGAAAAGTATTATTTTATGATAACGTATTCATGGTTTACTTATTTTTTCAAGACTAACAATTTTATTCTTTATCCATCTTCTACTGATATTTTTATGCTCATCCCACATTTTGAAACTTTTTTCATAGGATTTAATGAAGAATGGAGTCAAGGATTGGATAAATACAATATTGTGAAATATAAACATAAAATGAAACTATATTTCTCTTTAAACATTTATTTTATTTTATGCAAAAATGTATTGTGAGTAGAAATATCTACATTGAAATGTTTGAGTTGTTATTTATGACTTATGGCCTAATTAACTAAATATCTAAACATGAAAATATCCTTGATGTGAATTAAAATCAAAGTGTTAACTTAACTCAATATTATGTAATGATTAAGGTTAGGGCCTTATAGTTAGTATCAGAGGTCTATTTAGATAACATAATGAGTTATAATACTATTAATAGAATATCCAAAAATTGTTTTTACTTTATGGCCAAAATTGAAATGTCGTTACATTAGAATATTACCATGTGTCTTCATCTATGATATGTCTTCTTAGTCTAATTTACGGTAGAGGAAACCGGGAAGTTGTGCTACAAAGTCATATAGAGGAATCCATCATTCTAATTAGCAACCTGATATGGTCAGAATCAGAACTAAATAGTTTTTTATAGTGATTTATTTGTTGAAATAGAAAATAAATGGGGGTGGTTTCCATGCATGAGATCAACCAAATCAACTGTAGATGAATATGTCGGTAGTGGAGCATTTTATGAGGAAATTTTCCCCATCATTTAGAATATCACTTATCCCTATACAAGTCGAATGGTGGATTAAATAAGTAGAAAAGATTATTGATGTAATTGGGTGTTCATAAAATCAAAATGTTTTTCATTATATTTATAATTTTTAAGGTGAATCCGATCAATGGTGGTCAATGATTAAAAATATCATCGAAAGTGAAAACATTAATTCCATGGAATAGGAATAATTTAAGAATATCTTCCTTGATAAATATTTTATTAATTATATTTGACATATTATGGAAAATAAATTCTAAGATTTGAGATGAAAGGAGGAAGATTCTACGGATTCATATGAAGAAAATTTCATCATTTTTTCAAGTTACATACCAAATTTTATCTGGGGTATTGATAGTAAGATAAATTGGTTTTACTCTGTATTTAAGATGAAATATTGAAGGGAATTACCTTCCCATTAGTTTAATAGATATTATAACCTTTTCAATGTGAAGAGAAGGAAAAAATAGAGTTTTATGATGATCATGTATTTCATGAAAGAATGAAAAAGAAGCGATCATGTTGGTAGGAAATGGGAAATCATTTATCAAATAATATTGGAGGTAAGAAGATTAATTTATATCTTGTGAGAAGTGTGGTAAAAATCATCCTTGAGAATGTATCGCAAATACAAGAATGTTCATATAATGTGGTAATACATGTAATATTTCTCTTGACATCGAGGGAGATGATTAAGAATGAAATGAAATGTTATATGTAAGATGTTTTAGTTGCTATGAGGTAGGGAATTATGCCAAAGTGTGTCCAAAAATAATTACCTGGGGGGAAAACTAACAAGATTGAAAGCATAAGGGCAATGTAAAAATTATTTTATACTACTAAGATTAATGTGGGACCATCAAGTGATGTGGTGACCATCATGTTATAGGTATTTTGAAAATATTCCAACAATCTATTTGACTCTGGATATTCATATTCATTCATTTTTAAGAGATTTGAATGTAAATTGAAAATATCACCTTGTGAATGTGATATATATAGTTTAGTAAAAACGCTAGGTGGAAGTATTTTTGTAACCATGATTTATGGGAATCCCCCTGTTATCATTAGTGGGATGTTTTTTCCTGCAAATTTGTTGAACTTCACATCGTGGAATTTGATATAACTTTTTGTATGGGTTGCCTTTCAGTTTATTATGATAAAAAATATTGCAAACTCAAGAAATTTTTATTCAATAATTCCAAAACATTGAAAACATTTCAAGAAGTTGACATATATATTAATGATAGAAGTGAATGTTATGTGGCTCATGTTTTTAAAAGAAATAACAGTTTTGATTATTGACATCCCAGTAGTGAATGAACATACAGATGTTTCTCTGGATGAATTGTCTACCATTGTCCATTATTAAGAGTTTGAATTTACTATTTATTTAGTACCTGATGATATATATTTTTCTAAACCCCCTTACCATATGGCTCAAGTTGAATTTGTTAAATTGAAAAAATAGTTATGATAATTTCTTGATAAAGGTCTCATTTGACCTATAACATCACTATGGGGTGTTATTATTTTATTTGTGTAAAATAAAAATGGTTCTATGATACTTTTTATTTATTAAAGTGCATTGAATAATATCAATATTAACAAAAAGTAATTTCTTCTATCATATCAATGATTTTTTAATCATCTATAGAGAGATTATTATTTTTTAAAGATTGATTTGAGGTTTATTTACCATCATCTGAAGTTGAAAGTGGTGGACATTCCAAAGGTAATAGTACGAATAAGATATGGGCATTATGAATTTGTAGTTATTTTATTTGGGTTATCTAATGACTTTGTTGTATTTGTGAATATCATGAATGGAGACTATCATCAGTTTTTGTATTAGTTTTTTGTTGTATTTATAGTTGATAATTTGATATATTCTAAAATTCAAGAGGAATATGAAAGTTACTAAAGTATTTTTTTTAAAACCATAAAAGAAAATAAAGTATATAGAATGATTAGTAGGGAGGATTTTTGGTTTCATGAATTTTCATTCCTTTGTGATGTTGTCTTTAAATTTGGAATAATTATTGACCAATAAAAGACAAAAGTTATTGAATAGTGTCCAAGACCTACCAATATCATAGAGATTCTAAGTTTCCATGGATTTGAGGTTTATTATCAAAGGATTGTTGAATACATTTCTTGATTATCTATCCCACAAACTCAGTAAACACATAATGGTGTTAAATTCATCTAGAAATAATAATGTGCTGCTAGTTTTAGAGAACTAAAAAGAAAATTGTAAAATGATCATGCTTTTCCCGTTCCATAGAGTAATTATGACTTTTTAATCTATATTGAGTCTTAATTGAAAGGACTTTGTTGTTATCAAATGAATAATGATTATTTAATTGTTTATATATTACATTACTTGAAAATTTATGAGTTTAATTAACATACACATGACATAGAATTTATTGTTATAGTTTTTTCCATAGAAATTTGGTGGAACCGTATATATGGTGTGAAGTGTAAAATATATATTAATTACCAAATTTTCAAGTATATAGTCACTCAAAACAAATTAAACATGAGATAGAGGAGTTGGATGGAATTAATCAGGGATTATGATTCCATGATTCATTACTATCCAGGAATAGAAAATAATGTCACTGATTCTTTGAGTTAAAAAAAATTAATGCCACGTTAACCATGCTACATATAGAATGATATCTTTATTAATTATTTGATTAATTTTAAATTATATGTTTTTTTAAGGAAATTATTTTATTTTTTTAGGTAGTAGTGAAATCATCTCTATTAGATATAATTAAGAAATGAATTAGCAAAATAGTGATTTGTAGAAAAAAAATATGATTGGTTTATAATGGTATATTTCCTGAATTTAACATAAATAAAGATTCAGTTCTGAGGTCTAGAAATATATTATATGTGCCTTGTGATTCATATTGAAGAAATATTTGTTATGTAAAGCTCACAATTATCATTTTTTAGTTCATATGGGTAGCACTAAGATGTACAAATACCATAAAGAGTAATACTGGTGGGATAGAAAGAAAATATATATTTCTAACTTTACCCTGATATGTTTGATATGTAAATAAGTTAAAGTAAAGAAGAAGTTACCAAAAGGGATATATCATCCTTTTCCAATTCCAGGGTGGTAATGGTAAAATATATCCATTAATTTTGTAGTGGGATTATAGAATACTTCTTGAGATAACAATGATACCAGGTTTATTATAGATTGATTGAATAAATCATCTCATTTTATTTCTTATTCAAGATATTGTGTTTCTAGATCAAATTTATCAGTTTTATTTCAAAGATATAGTTATGTTAGATGAATTTCATCTCTCTATTGTATATGTTCATGATCTTAGGTTCACTAATAACTTTTTGAAAGGCCTTAATAAGTCGTTGGGTACTGATTTAAATTTCAGTAGATCTTTTCATCCTTAATGAGATGGGCTATCAGAATGAACAATTCTGACATTAGAGGATATTTTACATGCATGTACAATGGATTACCAGTGAATTTTGGATCAATATGTTTCTTTCGTTTAGCATCCCTATAATAATAGTTTTCATTCTAATATATAGATGGAACTATTGGAGAATTATATAGAAACTGATATCAAACTCCATATTCTTGGAATGAATCGGGTAAAAAGAAGTTGATGGGACAAGAATTGGTAGAGGAAATGGAAGAGGAAGGTCAGTTCATTTAGATACAAATGAGGACATCACAGAGTAGGCATAATATTTTTTAGGATAACAAAAATAAGGATCTTTATTTTTAGGTAAGTGATCATTTTTACCTAAAAGTATGACCTTGGAAAAGTGTGCTGAATTTTGGTAAGAAAGGAAAGTTGAGTCCACGGTTCATTAGACCCAAGGAAATTATAATGCCCCATCCCCGGAAACCTAGGAGCCGGTGCGTTAATAAACATGGTGTGTAATTGTTTTTTATAAATGAAATAATGATAAATTATACATCATGTTCTAATACAGAGGATCATTGAATTTTAGGTTTTGGAAAAGTAGATACAAAGGAATACATTTCTTAACATTGAATGAAAAATACTTCCACAAAGAAACCACCAATCAGTGTAACTGAAATCAACTAAACCTGTAAAAAAAATTAAAATGTTGGGTGAGAATAAGAATTCCCATTAAGAGTTTTTTTTAAAACATAATATTTCATGTAAAACATTTAAATATTCCACAAAAATAATCATAAAATTTTTTATTAAAAGAAAACTGGAAAACATGTAGCACAACATTATCAATTTTCCCAGAATACCATAAAACATTTAAGGAAAATTAAAAGGGATACGTATGTAACACATTCCAATCATATTCATACTTATACAAAATGTATGGTGTTCAGCATATAAATCAAGAGTTAATCAATCTAAACTATGTGTGACATGCAAGATTGCAAGTACAAAATTACAAATGAAAGTAATACCTGATCAGAGTTGTGCATAAATGATAACATAAATTTCATTCCTTATAAACTACAAATCATAAATTGGTAGATAAATTTCTGGAATTTGTCTTAATTTTCAGAAGATGAGTACTGAATAAACATTATTCCATGTTCATTTACTTCTTATGACACTCATAAGTAAGGGTCTTAACCAAGTATATTGTACTATTAAAATATTCACTTGGTTAATTAAATATTATAAACATAATGAGGGAATTTGTAATGCTTGACTGTGTCAAGGCCTCATTCTAATACCATAATCGATCTATCAAGGCCTCATGCCAAGACCATTATTTTCCAAGTTATTGTTCCATGATCTGATTTTTCTCATGAGAACTACCGATGAATCGATAGGCTATAGTGACCATCACCCATCACATAATAAGTCAAATACATTCCTCATGTGTCCAATTAAGGTTGTATATTAAATGGTTTTCATTCCACTTTGAAAATTTAATTTCAAATTTCATATTATTCAAAGTGTACTATACCACTTTGAATAATTTAGTTCTTTTTTGTGAATTATCATGAAATGTAAGTTAACATTTAGATAACAATTTTCTCAATGACATGCATGAACTATTAAACATTCTTAACATGTGTGATAATGATTAAAACACATAAGTAATGAATGGATGGGTTTTTCTACATAAAATGATAAGTTAATAATTTTAAACTACTTGATTCATGGAAATGGATACTTAATAGAAAAACATGTCATTTAATACACTAATAAATGTGACTGTGAACATACAAAAAGATTAAATCATAATTTTTATTAACTAAAAGAAATGTTTATAGCATGTTCAACATGCAATAAAACATTAAGTGAGTATAACATGATAACATAATTCTACACATCCTTTTATCCTCTAATATTTTTTATGTATTATTGCATACATATAAACTCATATTATTTAGAAAACTGAATATTAATACTTAAAAAAATTACAAGTATTAATTGCATCAAAAAATTAATTAAATATTTTTATCCATCACTTGAAATTAATGTTTGGAAATCATATATAAATATATCCATATTCAAAAAGTGTATTTATGAGTTATACATAACCGAAACAACGTTTAATGATCCCTTACAAATAGTGAGTACTTTATAACATTATTTAATCACCAATATCACTGGATTGAAAACCAAGACTCATGTTAGGTTTAAAATACATAATCGTATGGATATACTTATATATAAACAAACGTTTTTCATAATAAATACAAATCCATTTAAACCCAAAACATTATTCTCATCTGAGTCGTTATTTAAAGATTGAAAATCATATTTAATAACATAAAACATATTTGGACTGAATTTTATATATATCTAAATTTTAAAAAAAGTGTATATTCAGTTTTTCAAATCCAAAAACCATGTCAAAACAAACCTTATATTGTTATAAACCATAAGACATTATTAAACACAAACATTTATCACTTTAAAAACCCGGATCATCTTATTGATGGATTATATACATATATATATATATCGTATATATATATATAATTACATAAAATGGGTTTTCCATTTCAAAAACACAACCAAAACAAGTACTTACCACATTAAAAAATCACTTAAACACTGATAAACGATATTTATAAATCCAGAACATGTTTAGAAAGGAAAACCATATATATATATAAATATGAATATATACATATCTGTGTATAAAAAGTGTGTATAAATGGTTTTTAACAAGAAATAAAAAAGCATAAAAAATCCCTTACCTTGATTTTGATGCTTGGATACACTAAGTAAGGAAGTAGAATCATGGTATGCAATACCCTCAGGAACAAGTATAATAAAATCAAGAGCATGAAAAACACAAAAATAAAACACTAGTAGGAAGCACAAAACTCAACCATAGATTGACAAGGGAAAAATGGGTTGACCAGTGTATATATATATACACACACTCAATGAACATTTCCCAGGAAGACATTATAATAATAATAAAAACTTGGAATAATCGAACAAAACTCTTAATTACTCTAACATAAAAAACATATGAGAAACCAGAACAAAACAATTAACATAACTAAAATATAAAAATTTAATAATCAAATACATATTCGTTCAAATTGTAAAACATTGATAGATTAAATGTAAAGATACTATAAGAAGTATAAATGGACATGAGTATACCAAAATCATTCAAATTGGTCAAAAATACAAAATAAAAAAAGTACATATACATAATGATAAATAGTCCGCCGATAGGGAATCCTGTAGAAAATCAAAAAGCAGAAGAATAGGTAGATGAAATTTGAAATTGACAAAGGATTAAAACAAAAACCTACTTCACATATATCTCTAAAGAAATGGACAACAAAAAACTCATGAAGATACCTAACCACATCATCACTCCTCTAACTCATCGTCCATTGGCCTACATCAAAACCATCAATTGAAGATAAAATTGGCTTCATCCATGACTCGCACTCGCCTCACGACTCCAAGGAATCGAAGAATATTTGATCCTCGCCTTGATGAACATTTCATGTCTCCTAGGCTCATGAAGACGCAATTCCTTCAATCTTCACTCACATGGTCTGTATCAGAATTATCATGACTCCAGAGCGACACGAACCCTCGGCCTCAACTGCACTCACCCCCATCCCCCCGGTGCCGCAGCTCGCGAACCCTACCATGGCCATGACCCAAACCCTAGCTCAAGGAGTGCCTCCCCCTTCATGTATCTTCTTTTTTTATCATTTTCAATCAATTATATTATTATTATACCTTTATCATTATCATATATTATATTATTAATAATTTTCAAAGTAAAAAGTTTTATAAAACTAATAATCTATTAAAAATTATTTTATCAATACTTTTTAAAAAGTAAATTTCTTTATTATTAAATTCCTTTATAAAACATATATATATGTATATATATAATTAAAATGTTATAAACTAAATTAATAATTTGAATATGTATTAACTTGATCATCGAAGAAATAATTATTAAAATTTGTACAAAATATTTGTAATTTTAAAATAATAAAAATGTTAATATTACATATATATATATATATATATATGATTTAATGCAACAACATTTTTTAATAAAAAATCATAGTAAAGTTTTCAAAAAACAATGAATATATCATTAAAAAATAATTTTGTTAACTCTAAACAAAACTTATAATTATAAATAATTTCATAAATACTTTAAAATAAATATTAAAAAGAATAAAAGTGATTAATTATAAAATTGTTTCTTATGTTTTTTATATCTACATTGAGTTCTAAAACATTAAATTTAAAAATAAAAATACGTAGAAAATTATGGTTATTATACATTTAAAAATATAATACAAATTATAACATAAAACTATGTAATCATTTAATCGGGATATTATATTTAAATCATTTAAAACATTAAAACTCTTAAAATATCTATATATTTAAAACATATCAAAACACTTGAAATGTTTAAGGAAATTATATAGGCTTTATAAAAATACCAATGGTTACTTGTTCCGACATCCATAATTATAATTCAAATAAAACAAGAAATTCATTTATTTTATTAATCAAAGACATGATTTTATATAACCAATAGTATTACTTCTAAATATTTACACATTCCCAATGGTCAATTTTAAAAGCAATGGTTATCTTAATAATGTCTATAATAACGGTCATAAGTATTTCCAATTATCAAGAAGACCCATATAAAACATGTTTAGGGTATTCCAAACTCAAAAGAACATGGTGATGATGGTGCTCTACATACCCTTGATGCTCAGCTCAGTTTCCATAGCTTTGTCCATAATTTTCTTCATTATGATAGACCTGATGGACTCTCTCTATTTTTGTGGTGTATTTGTGATGTTTGTGGGTCTCTTGGATATCTTGATAGGTCTCCTAGTAGGATTTCTAGGTTAGTAAGTTTCTTTTGGACTTGTTGAGATGTAATCTTTAAATGTTTTATTCAATATAATATGTCTTGTTTTTATTTTTCATAAATTGTTTGTATAGTACTGAAATTAATCAAAGTAAAACAATTAAAACTACTAAAATATTAATATTACACATATAATTTGTTAAAGGTGTCACATTATCGCCCATTTAATGAATTTATTCCTCACAATTCCTTCCTGCACTTAATAGTTCCCACACCAACTTTTGAAAGTAACCTTGAGACCCCAACAAGATATGTATTATTTATTAATTTTTTTAGAAGTTGGTGCCTCAGTCAAAGACCAAGGCACAAATTATTTTAACAAAAAAATTGATTAACAAAAACTTTAATTCAATACCTTCAACAAGTCCACCACCATTGATAATCTGTTGATGTCCTCAGGTGGATTCCTAGGGTGGTTTTTAATTCCTTAATCTCCCTAGCCTAGACACACCTTGAGCAATTAGGGTGAAGCCTACGCATGAAACACTCTGGTTTCTAGAGAGAGGCATGGGAGGTATAGAGCTCAGAGATTTCAGTATGAATATGTTCCTTATAGATATTCTAAATAATGTCATTCCTGAGAGTTCGGATGTCATAGTGCCTCCCACACATGCTAAAACTAAAAACCTGGAAGATACAATCTGTTTGAAGGTCACCCTCCAAAGAAACTTCCCAGAAGTTCTCCAAGGCTATGAAATTTTCAAAGAGAGTAAAATAGAGGAAGATACCCCCCCGATACTTGACCCTATGCCTATAATATACAAATTGTGAAATTTACATGTAGAGATAAACATCATTATCTCTTGGATAGGTCCATAGGACATTTGTGTTATGGGACACTTGATAGACGAATTTACAGGATAAAAGAAGGTTCGTGAAAGGATGGTATGATTCTAAACTTGACTTTAACATTATACTTTCTAGTATCCCAGTTGGTAGAGGCAAAATTTTGGTTGGTGACCTCTCATCTTCCATATTAAAATTTTGGGAGAAATGTTCTCAATATAGCATAACCATATTAAAACATATATTTTTATTTTAGAAATATATATTAAAGTACCAAAACATAAAAATATAACATTAAATATTTATGAAAAAAATCATAAAAATTTTGGGTGTTACCTATTTTTTCGTTCCCTCTCACAAACTTACTTGTATGGAATCCCTGACATACATCATGATGTCCCTTCACAAGTCCCACTAGCGTAGACGATTTCTCTAGTATCCAGTTAAACAATTCCCTAAAATGGTTCCAAACTCCTCGATAACATTGGTCCAGATGCGGTATGTGAAACATGAATCAATCGGGTGCAGACATATAAAGATCCAAGAGATAAATAAATAAATTGTATGAAGTTGGGTGACATAATCATGAACATTTTGTCTATAAAATAAATGGGAAGACTTGTCCTCAAGAATTTTGAAGTACATAAATTGACCAGAAAGACAATTGGTCAACATTTTACAATGATACGCTGCTCGGAGGTAACCCTCTTATGCACCCTCTAGGAAGTCCTCTAGGGAATGAAAATTCTTGGAAAGAGTAATGCATTTAAACAGACCCTCAAGATAATTTCCTTTACGTGCATAGAATGGAAGTTGAACATGAATCATATGGAAGTAATAAAAGCTTGATCCTTGGTGTATTTGATGTACATAAGGATAGTTTGATACATAGTAGAGATGTTTACATGACAAACGAAGGTTTTCAAAATTATCATAGCCTTCTAAACATGACTTAGAAACTATAATCTCTAGTATTTCAGTTGTAATAGACTAGAGACTTGTTTCGTCTTCCATCTAAAAATTTGAATAATGAATTCTAATTTGTAAGAAATAATTAAATTTTTAGTGTTCTTATATTTTCCCATAGTTTCCTAAACCTCCCTATGATAGGAACTATAATGCCTCGACCCCAGAAACCCTAGAACCGGTGCATTAATAAAATAGTGTGTAATTTTTCTAAAAAAATGAAATGATGATAAATTACAAATCACATTCCAATATAGTGGATCTTTGCAGTTTATGTTATGGAAAATCACACACAAAATAATACATCTTTTCTACATTGAATGGAAAAGACTTCCATAAAGCAGCCACTAATAATTATAATATCAATCTACTAAACCTGAAAAAAGAACAAAATTAAAATATAGGGTGAGCATAAGAATGCCCAGTAAGGGGTGTTTCTTAAAATAATATAATATTTCAAGTAAAACCTTTAATAATGTCGCTTAAAAAATAATCCATAAATATTTTCTTAAAAAAACTAAAAACATATAGCACAACATTATTAGTTTTCCAAGATTACCATTAAACAATTTGGTGAAAATTAAAAGGGAAACATTTGTAACACATTCTAATCATCTGCATACATATGTAAAATGTATGGTGTGAAGCATATAAATTAATAGTTAATCAAACTATACTAAGTGTGATATGTGAGAGTGCAAGTATAGAAATTTATAATGAAATTAATACATGATCAGAGTTGTGCATAAAATTATAACATCAATTTATTTTCTTAATAATTGAAAATCATAAATTAGCAGATAAATTTATGGAATTTGTATTAATGTTCAAAAGATGAGTGATGAATAAATATTATTCCATGTGCATTTACTTCTTCTAGTACTTTTATGTAAGTCTCTTAACCAAGTATATTCTACTTGTCAAATATTCACATGGTTAATTAAATATTATAAACATAATATGGGAATGTATAATTCTAGATTGTGTCAAGGCCTTGTGCCAAGACCATAAACACTATATCAAGGCCTCAAGCCAAGACCATTATTTTTCCAAGGGCTCATTCCATGACATGATTTTTCTCAATAGACCTACCAATGCATCAAGAGGCTATAGTGGGCTTCACCCATCACATAATAAGTCTAATACATTCCTCATATGTCCAATTAATGTCATATATTCAAAGTATCACATACCACTTTGAATTTTAAATTTCACATTTCATATTATTCAAGGAATCGCATACCACTTTGAATAATTTAGTTATTTCTTGATGAATTATAATGATATGTTAGTTAACTTTTAGATAACAATTTTAACAATGACATGCAAGAACTAGTAAACATTCTTTGCACATGTGATATTGATTAAAACACATAAGTAATTAATGGATGATGTTTGTAACATTAAATGATAATTTCCTAATTTAAAATCCTTGTTTCATGGAAATGGATACTTAATAGAAATACATGTCATTTAATACACTGATAAATATATCAGTGAACATGAAAATAGATTAAATCATTATTTTGATTAACAAACAGCAATTATTAGAGCAGGTTCATCATGCAAGAAAACATTATGTGAGAATAACATGATTCTACAAATCCTTTTATCCTATATTATATTTTTATGTATTATTCCATACATATAAACACATATTGGTCAGAAAACTCAAGATTAATACTTACTAAAATATTAAAAAATTTAATTTCATCAAAACATTAATTAAATCATGTTTTCCATAACTTCAAATTAGGGTTTGGAAATCATATATATATATATATATATCCACAATGTGTATGTATGAGTTTTTCGAAATTTAAATTAGGTTTAATATCTAACCGTGTGGACAAACATATATAAAAACTAATGTTTTTTCATAATAAATACAAATCCATTTGACCCCAAAACATTATTCACATCAAATTCATTATTTAAATATTGAAAATCATATTTAATAACATAAAATATATTTGGATTGAATTATATGTATATATTTGAATTTACACAAATTGTATATTCAGTTTTGCATAACCAAAAACCATGTCAAAATAACCCTTATATCATTATATACCATAAAACATTGTTAAACACAATCATTTAGCCCTTAAAAACTTGGATAAACTTAGTGATGAAATATATATATATATATATATATATATCATATACGTATAATTAGGTAAATGGGTTTTTAATTTCAAAAACACAACCAGAACAAGAACTTCTAACACTAAAACATCAGTCAAACTCTAATAAAAGATATTTATAAATCCAAAAAAAGTTTATAATGTAAAACTATATATATATGTATAAATATATACATATCAATATAAACAATGTGTGTATATGTGATTTTTCACAAGAAAGACAAAGAAAAAAAAATCTCTTAACTAAATTCTGATAATTGGATATAATAAGCAAGGAAGTAGAAGTAGGGTATGTAATACCCTCAGTAAAAAGTATAACAAAATCCATAGGATGTAAAACGAAAAAATAAAACCCTAGTAGGCAGCGCAGAACTCAATCATATATTGAAAGAAGAAATATGGGTTTGTTGGTGTGTGTGTGTGTGTGTGTTTAATCAATGAAGTTTACCTGGAAAGACATTGTAATAATAAAAAATAGCAGAATAGAAAAAACTCATAATTACTCTAACAGGACCAACCTATGAGAAACCATAACAAAACAATTGATATAACCAAATACCCAAATTTAAAAATCAAATACAGATTCATTCAAATTGTAACAAATTAATAGATTAAATTTAAAGATACTATAGAATGTCCAAATGGATGTGAGAAGACAAAAATCATTCAAATTGGTTCAAAAATCAAAAGAAAAACAGTACATATCCATACTAAATAATATTATACCGACAGGGAATCTAGTAAAAAATTGAAAAGAATTTGAACAGGTGGATGAAATTATAAATAGAGAAAGTATTAGATAAAAACCTACTTCACCTTTATCTCTAAAGAAATAGACTGCAAAAAACCCAGGATGAACCCTAACTACATTCACACTTCTCCAACTCATCGTCAAGTGGCATGTGTCAAAACCTTCAACTAGAGTTGAAGTAGACTTATTCCACAACTAGAACTCACCGTATGAATCCAAGGCTTCGAAGAAGATGTGATCACGTCCTTGATGAACTTCGCATGACTCCTCAAATCACGAAGAGGAAACACCTTCGACATGTGGCAACTTTGCCTGCATCGGTTGTGGTGTGACTCTCGAGGGACATGGACCCCCAGCCTTGACAATGCTCACCCCATATCCTCGGTGCCACAGCTAACAAACTCTACTAAGGCTGAGACCTGAACCTTAGCCCAAGGAGTTCCTCTTCCTTCATGAATCATATTTTTTTTTTCTTTTTTCATTTTCAATCCATTTGGTTATTATTATACCATTATCATTATCATATATTATATTATCAATAAGTTTGAAATAAAAAAGTTTTATAAAACTAATAATCTATTAAAAAATATTTTATCAAAACTTTTTAAAAAGTAAAAGTTTTTATTATTAAATTATATTTTAAACATATGTATATATATATATATTTCAAATTATATACATAAAATGTTATAAATTAAATTAATATTTTTAATATATATTAACTTGAAAATAAAAATAATAATTATCATAATTTGTAAAAAATATTTGAAATTTTGAATCTTTAAAATTGTTAATATTACATAAATATATATATATATGATTCAAAGTAATAATAATTTTTATTAAAACGTCATACATTAATTTTTTAAAAAAAATATATCATTACAAAATAATTTAGTTAACTCTAAACAGAATTTATAATTATAAAGAAGATCATAAATACATTAATATGAAATTTTAACAGAATAAAATTGATTAATTATAAAATGGTTTCTTATGTTTTTTATCTACATTGATTTTCCAAACATTAAATTTCAAAATGCATGTCCTTAGAACATTATGGTTATTATAAATCTAAAAATATAATATAAATAATTTCATAAAACAATATTATCATTTAACCAAGCTTTAATCTTTAAAGAATTTAAAACATTCAAAACTATTAAAATATCTATATATTTAAAACATATCAAAAAACTTGAAATGATTAAGGAAATTATATATTCATTATAAAAATTCCAATGGTTACCTGTTACGACTTCCATAATTATAATTCAAAATTAAAAAATAAAGTTATTTATTTTATTAATCGAATGCATGGTTTTATTTAACCAAGAGTATTACTTTAAAATATTTGCCCATGCCCAGTGGTCAATTTTAAAATCAACGATCATCCTAATAAAAGATATAATAATGGTAATAATTATTTCCAATAAATAAGAAGACCCTTATAAAAACATGTTTAGGGTATTCCAAACTCAAAGAAACTTGGTGGAGATAGTGCTTTATATACCCTTGATGCTCAGTAGGGTTACCATATCTTTGGCGATAATATTCTTCATTGTGATAGACCCGAAGGACTCTCACTATTTTCTTGGTCTATTTGATATGTTTGGGGGTCTCCCAATGATCTTGATAGGTCTCCTAATAGGCATTCCATATTAGTAAGGTTTTTTTGGCCTTGTTAAAATGTAATATTTCCATGTTTTATTCAATAAAATATGTCTTCTTTTTATTTTGCATATATTTTTTGGAAAGTATGTAATTTAAGAAAATAAAAAAACTATTAAAATATTATTATTCCACATATAATATGTTCGAAGTGTCATAGAAATCCAAGAAATATTTTGATTAATTACCTACTAAGTGGTTCTACCTTTTATTCTATCCCAGGTATATAATTTTTTCATTGTTTCAATGTTAATAATGTATATTCTGGATCCATCTCATGTTTTGAGTCCAAAAGTAGTTCAGTTGGAGAAGAATATTTCTTATGAGGAACTGCCAGACCACATTCTCTACAATAGAGAGAATGTTTTGAGTAAATAGATTTTTAAGGTTAGGTATTTATTGAAAAAAATACGGTTGAAAAGGCAACTTTGGAATCATAAAATGTTATGGGGGAGAAATACCCCCACTTATTTGATAATTAAACAAAATTGTGGGGACACAATTTCTAAAATGGTGGAAGGATGAAACATCATTTGTTAATAAAGAATAATATTTTTTCATATCTATTAATATTTATGAATTATATATTACTTTTCCTTTAAATTGGATTCTCTATCTGATAGCTTACTTGACACTCAACAATGGGTTTCTTTGAAATCTTATGTTACACACAAAACTATGTTATACAGAAAAAATATATTATTAGTATTATTATTTTAAATCATTGTTATCCCTTAGTTATTGTATTGGATGGAATGAATAGAACTAACTATATTATTTTTACACATTTTTATTCAATATTTTTACTTTCTTCCAATTAATTTTAGCGACTTACAATGAGAATAATCTCATTTTAAGAATAAAATACTCTAATAGTTTTAATGGTTAATTTTACCACTTTTAATAAAAAATGATTTTGAAATATTTTTTTTCACTTTAATATGTTCTATTTGACCAAATAAACTTCTTCCTTGGAATAGGTACATCAAAATTTCCTTTTGTTGATTTTTTGATAATTTTCGGAATGAATTCATATTTTAATTAATAGTCAAAATTGTTGCATTTTTATTCAAAACAGCCTTTTCATATAATTTATTAATGTATATATGTTATAATTTTACAAAGTTTTAAGGTATAATTAGATTATTTTCATATATTTCAATCTAATTTAGTTCATTGTATTATTTTTTAAATTATAATAAAATCGAAAAACTGAGTGAACTTTTGAATATTTTTCTTTAAAACTTATTTTATCATTCTGTCAATTAGATTAAGTTCTTACTAATTTCTAAGTGTTACATGTTTTTAATTTGGAGAAATTTATTTCATATTTGGAATCATAAGGTCCATATTTTTTAAATAGGTCCCTTTTATTTTTGGATATTATAAATAGTAACTTTAGAAATTGTGTTAATTACCACGGTTAAAGGTAAATCGGGTAATTAAGGGTTAAAATAATATTATAAATAATATAAATATACTATATCACTTGTCCTAATATTATTGGATGCTTTAGCTTAAACCAAGAAAACACCTGGGATGATACTTTCACCTTTGGAATCCACTTGGGGATGATTATGACACTTATAGCATTTTATTTAATGTATGGAGAAAGATGTCATAATCATGTCTCTCATAACTATAAAAATTTTAACATAGGGTTATATAACTGATATATTTGACTTTTAATTGTATATATAAATATAAAAATATTACCTACATCATGGAAAATTTATTTATAATTTTTAGGATTTAAATAATTAAATTTAATTATGACACAAAGATGATGAAGTAATAGATTTATTAAAGAAATAATCAAATATATGACATTAATAATATGAAAATAAATATACTTTTAAATATTTTGTGACATATAAGAATTTTATTGATGTATTTCACATGTTATAGATTATTTAACATATTTATTCTATACAATAAAGTTGTTTTGATTTTTTTAGTCTGTTAATGAATAGTGTAAAATTTGACCAAATTCGTATCTTAAAATATAAAATATATATTTATAGGATATAAGATATTAAAAATAAATTATTTTAACAAAAAAATTATTATTCCATAAATTTAATTAATGGCTCATTAATTGGTCTTTTGACATGATTTGGTAATTATTTTAACTCTCAATCTGTAAATTACATGATAAAAAGGTAAGAGTTAAAAAGGATGAAACAAAACTATAAGGATAAAAAAATTATCCAAAACATTCCAAATTCTATTTAAATGGTTATATTTATACTTAAACTCATCCTATATTCTATATAAATTACTTCTTACCCATTTTAAATCCAAATTGAATTTATATTAATTTAATAATTTTTTGTAATTCTAAGGGTGCCCTCCCTCTCTAATAATAAACTCTTTTTACTATCTATTACTCACACTTAAAAAACCTTTTGGATTATCCATGACCTACCAAACCCATTTTTAGAATCCCTCCCCACATTGTTGAAGCCTTATTTTAGGAGTAACAACTTCCTTAGTGGTGTTAATAATGGTACTCATCTGAAGGAATTATAATGTTTTTGTTTATGTATTTATATTTCATGTATTCATAAGCATCCTTCAAAAATAATTCTTCCAAGAAGAAATAATAATATCTCAATTATACTTGATATAGTAAGATATTATTATTCTAATATCCTCACTTAAATCCATCTCCAATTCCATTAAATGGGAATGATATTAATCATTCATCTGTACGTGTGAACAATCACCTCCACAAAGTGATATAATTCATTTTCCTTAACCGTATCTCATGAATGGTTATAAATATGTAAGTAATTTTAATATTTGATATTAATTAAATATTACTAAATATATTAAAATATTATTTTAATTACTTTATAACATTCCATGTTCATAAAAATGAAAAATTCATTCTTGTGTTTGTGTGAACTATCACATCCACGAAGTGATGTGACTTTTGCTCATACATTACAGAAATCATATGATATATATAAGTATATTTAAAATATTTATATGATATTAAGAATTTTATGATCATTCTAGAATGATAAAATAGTACTTACCTTATTTCCATAATGATCAATGATGAATGGAGAATTCTACTCATGAATTCGTACGACTTATTGTCTCCATGAATATAAAGTTGTTTGTCATTCATAACCATACTTCAGGGTTTGATATTAAAGTATAATTTATCTCTAAAAACTATAATATTTCCATGAAAATTATTAAGGATATGCAGTAATTATGACCACATTGACTAGTTTCATCCAACTATTTTCATTTTCGACTCAAGTACCGAATATCGAGAAATCGTTTGAATTGATCTCAAATAATTAACTAATTATTATAACATGGTAATTAATTATATAAAATAAATAATAAACATAAAATTTTTATGAATCTATTATGAATTAGCCTAATATTATTATTCAATATCTTGAAATTATTTCTAGTGATTGAAAATTAAATTTTATGAGTGAAATGTTGATAATTGATATATGTTATGTGTTGTAATTATATAATGGTACTTCAAAATTTGATGGGTGGTTACATGATAAAACCAATATGGGTGATTATGTGATAAACCAAATATTGGGAGTTTTGTGATAAAAAATGGATAGGTGGTTATGTTATAACCTCCAATGCACTAGGTATAGAAGTTGGTTGTATGGAAATTCCATTTTTAAGAGTGACATGTGTGGAAGTCGATTGTATGATTATTCAATTTAAGTATGAGTATGTCCCATGTTACCTTTATATGTTATATGTTGTATTATATGGGTTTTCAGTTAATATTATGATTACTCAAAGGGTATGAAATGGGATTACATTTAGTAAAGTGTATTCAATAATTCATAAAGTTGAATGTTATTACATGATGATACTATATTCATGGTTTACATGTTTCCTCAAGACTACTAGTTTTCCTTCTTTTAGTATCCCTTACTGAGATTTTTATGCTCATCCAATGTTTTGAAATTTTTTTCACATTAGATATTTATTAACAGAGTAAAGGATGGATTCAAGAAAAATTTATTAAATTTAAACATGACCAAAGCATGTTTATTTATTAATGTTTTTTGTTTTATAGAAAAAATTGATTGTAATTAGAAGTGTATACTTAGTAATATTTGAGTTGTTATGTATGAATGACGACCTAATTCAATTATGATATATACCTAAAAAGATCATCAATGTTAAGTAAAGTAAAATTATTTACATAACTCTAGATTAATTAATGTTTAAGGATGGGCCCTTATAATAATAATAGGGAGGAAGAGGAAATACAACTCATGGAAATGAAATATTTTAAGGAGACATTATTTGACAGATATTTACCTATTGGGAAAAATATTGGATGAAGACAAATTTCCTTAGAATAAAAAAAAGATGAATAAAGTGATGCATAGTATTAAGGTACCATTATAAGGTTATCTAGGTATGCTACAGATTATATACACAACATGGAGTGAATGTTTGATCTCTTCTTTTGATGTGATCTTTCTAAGTCCCTTAAGGTCATGGGTTTCCCTAACGGTTTCTTCATACAATTAAATATTTCTATAGTATATGAAGACATATATATAATTTTTAAGGACCTATGGAATCAAATTGATGCAAGTTAAAATGTGGAAAATGATCAAATAACTAATAAATGTGTGAATAGAAAGACATATTTACCTAAATTTGATAAATATGGAATGAATATTCATATGAAATGGTGGAAGTGATAAGGAGTTTTATATATGTTTAGATAAAGGGTTACCAATAAAATAATTTAAATCTAATAAGTAAAATACTTCAATTAAATTTTTCATCTATATGGAGATATGGAACTCTAAAAATGAATTCCCCAAGAATAAAGGGAATAATCCTCATAAAAAATAAGGGATAATGGTCAATCTTATGTTATTGATACAACTAAAGTGGAGTGATTAATATTTTACTTTATTTTATTACATGTAGTATGTTGTAAAAGTATTTTATTGATGATGTTGTCATCATAATAATTTTATAATATATAAGGGTTTTACTATAGTACAATTTCATATAGTATTTGAATGAATGTATTGAATTATGCCAAGAAATTGGATTTAGTGGAAGGTTGAAATTATTGAAAAAAAATTGAAGACATTAATGTGTTACTCATGTTGAGATAATGATGGTTTGATAAATAGATACCTAATATTGGTAAATTCTATACAAATGACAAAATTTTAACTGATTAATGTTTTATTTACAAATTGGTTTATTCTATCTTTGATGGAGCTAACATCATTTATAGATTTAATTAATATATAAAATAATAAATTTTTTACTTAAAGAATAAGGAAGAATGTATTTTTTGAACATGGTTTTATTATAATTAAATTTATTACCATGTTTTAATATAATACATGATGAATGTATTCACATTTTTGGTATGTGCTGATTTAAGCTACTTCATGTTTTATGGATTAATGATGTGATCATTTTTCAAATTCAATGACATTATAAAGGTATGGATATTAATATTTTGGAAGGGTCATATAGTTAAACACTTATAAAACGTCTTGTGTCAAACTTTTCATGAGGTTTTATAGATTAATGTATTACTTCACTGTATGAGGAATCGTGTTCTAAGAGATGAAGTAGAAATAGTTCAAGGAACAACCAAAGGATAATATTTTTCATAAGAAATATCAAAATATCAACTAAATATATTTCCTTATATTCATAGAGAGTTAAATAATTCCACAACTCTAAAAAGAGGGACTCAAAACAAAAAAATATCATATTACCATTATTTTTTATAATATCACTGTCTTATTTAGCACCACTAGTTTATTTATTTTTTGTTTTCAAATTTCTCATGAACATATTCTCTATCTCTCTCCCTCCTTAGTTGAGTGTTTTTTCTCTTCTATGTCCATGTATTCATTACCAACACATGTCATCCTATCCAGAAACCAAGTTATATCTTTATTCAAGATGACATTTGTTCTTCCCTTTCTATCTTCTCAAGGATATATTTTATTAATATATTTACAATGTGTTTTTTTAAATAATTTTATTTTATAGTTTATATCCCTTCATTAACAAGATAAAATTTAAATTTTGATGATGTAGTTTATGTAATGTGGGGAGAATATAACAAAATGAAATTATACAATAATAACATGTGTGACACGCAACACGAAGCATATAAAAGAATATATCATCCTAATATTTTACAATATATTCACTATTTAATATAATTTAAATATATAATAAATCTTCCAATGCACACAATATTGATTTATCATTCTACACATTCAATATTGATTTTCTTTATTACATTGCGTTAAACGCGATACTGTGTTTTGCCAAATACTATTCATATTATTATTTAATATGAATATTTCTCCTAGAAATTAAATAATAAGTTCCCAATTTTATTAAATAACATATAAAAATATAATTTTGAGTTCATTGGTTTCCAATTAATTATACATGAATATAAAAACAAATTGATAATAAAGGAAATGTCTATAAAAACTATTTTTATGCACCAAAGGCATTTTAACAAGGTAAATTAAATTAATTAATATTAATGGATGATATTCATTAAATTTTTATATTTAATTTATTCAATAATAAAATTACATTTATCCAATATATTTTATATACATATGATAAGAACAAATCCAATTTTACCCATCCAAAGCTGTATTTTTTAAGTAGTATTTTTGTCGCCTTTTAATGGTACACCTGTTTTGAAACCAAATTTTTTCACATTTATAAATTTTATTTTACAATTTGTATTTATTTTTTAAATTATACTTTATATAATAGTTTAGGGTGAATTTTTTTAATTTTTCTAAGATATTTCATTTTTTAATGAATAGTGAAAAATACTAAATTTTAATTGAAAACTGCATTTTCATCTAAATAATTAATATTATTGAATTATATTATGAATTTGTTTTCATGAAAAATTCGATCAATAATAAATCAATTTATCCAATTAATTTAATTTTAATCATTTAAATATTGAATTTTTATATAAAAACACAGTAAACTAGTGAACCTTTTCTCTTTAAGAACCCGCTTTTCATTCTGTCTACAGAATTAATTTAAAATTATATTTTACTTATTATTTGAGTGGAATTTGGAAAAAAAGGATTCCATATTTTTAATATGAATAATTTATACTATCTAATATATTCAACATAATTTTTTTACCGTAGTGATTTATAAAAACAGATAAAATTAATTATTGTTATTATGGTTTAAATTGGGTTTTCTTTATTTCATGTATTTGTATTAATATTAATTTTACACAGATAAATGATTATTAATTATTTAATTCAAGATAATATTTATAATCAATGGTTCTATATTACCAAATAAATATATTTTCAAATAAATTATGAATGGAAAAATTTCCATGGTAAATAAAAAGAGACATTATACCTTAGTATAAAATTGAGTTAACTAAAGGGCTTAAGAATTACAAGATAAAAATTTTATCTATTCTATGTGGTGGAGGTAGTTATTGACCAATTCATCCCAGTCATACATTATTGTTTTATTTTTTCTTTACATTAGTTATGGGATGCCCTCCAATAATGAATACTTTTGGGTATTTAAAATATTGTCACTCATCCTCCATTATAAAAGGTCATTCACTCTCCCCCTTCTTCACCACCACCATGCAATTTAGATTGAAAAATAATAATAATACAATCTCCAAAATTATTTACCCTCATCCTAGAAGATTTAACTTTCTCATAAATACAAACAATTAGGGTCCATGGTGAAAACCAGAAGTATATACCCGAAGAAGAGGTAATGTTCATCGACAATTGTTTTTCTTTTATTCCTTACTCATCCCCATTAATTGATTTAAATATTGTTATTATATAATATTTTTTTTGTATTAAATATAAAAATATTATTTATGTAATTTTTATGACTAATTACCACACACACATCCATCTAATGTTTTGCAATATCATCGTTCTTCTGTACGGCGGACTAACGCCTCATTAACTAATTTCATTTTTTTTATTACCTTCTCTCATGGATTAGACTACTGATAAAAATAATATTTATATATTATATATTTTATATTTCTATTATATTTATGCTTCTAGAATTATTATATAACATATAGCATCATTCATTCAAATTTTTGGGAATATGGTAACTTTTTTCATGTGTACGGCGGACTACCGCCTCAAGAAGCGATGCGATTATTTAATGTTATACATGGAATGTATTAAAGATCAGTTTAATGAAAATATGTGATATATATTCCATAATAATGATACATAAGGTATAATATATATATATTTATGAATTTAAATTTTTCCATACAAAAAGAAAATGGAAATACAGTTCATACAAACATATAACATACCGTCTCCAGGAACAATGTATTTAATTTATTGTCAACAAATTTTATGGATTACTAAAAATATATATATATATATATAATGATTATATATTATATTTAAATCATTTTTTAGAATTTGGGGATAATTACATCCGGATATGATTAATAGGAAAAAAAATTCAAAAGTCAAAACATACTCAAAAATAAGGTAATTAGCACCCTAAACAATAAAAATAATTTAAGATTATTAAGAAAACAATTATAATTTGTTATAAAACTATCATATATTTGGTTATAAATATTTAAATGGTTATTAAATAGGTTAATAATTTATTAAAACATTTATAAAATAGGGTAAATGGTGTTCAACCAAAAAGGAGTATATGGTAAAGAATTTCATCTCAATTTAAATTCTATTTAGACTTATTTGTTATTATGCACCATTTCACACTAGGTGGTGTATATAATAAACCCTATGAAATATAATATCATAAATACTTAATTATTCATTGTACATTAATTTTAAATATTAAATTTTTCATCCAAGTGGATTTCATTTGATAATTAATAAGTGATATAAGTTATTGTTAAATATCACATTCTTTTTATATTGTTAACTTCCTCATGAAATTATGATGTTATTTTAATATTTTTCATTAGAAATTAAATTCATATTAAATATCCATATTATTGTGTGATTTATATTATTATTTCCTAAACTGTATTACTTTTTTCATATGGAGTTTATTAGTATGTTCTAGGGTCCAGACAGGCAGACCCTATAAATTATTATAATAAAATTTAGAGGAAAAAGTTATGTATTAAAAGGGTATTTAAAAAAGATGGAGTGAACCACTCCAATTATATATTACTCAACCATAAGTGAACAATAATGATGCTTCCTAAAGGACCACATAGTTTTTATTTCAATGATTGATCTCTTTAAGAGGGTGTCATCCACTTGATTTGATCCCTTACAGGAACATGTAATTATTAAGTAGAGATTCTTGGCCTAGTTGAGACATCTAATCCAATGTGGATAATTATCCATGTGAAATTAATAGCTCCTAATTTGAGATAATTTTCAACAAGTTCATAATCTCGTTCAATCCATAATTTGTTTTACATATAATAGAAAACATACAGGATAGCGTAAATAATGGTTCATAATTCATCTTCATATGAAATTAATATCCCAATAATGTGATAGAAGAAACCTTTGAAAAAGACACTATGTGTGTGGAAGACACCTCCATAAACTAATATCCCTGTAATGATAGAGGATACTCCATAAATAATAGATTTAATACATGAATATATATATAATGAAGGGATATAATACTCGTGATCATTCGTGTGTTCCTTTCTCTACATGAGATTTCCATAGAATGAAGTGTGTTGAGATCCATGAAATTGTTAGTCATAAAACCAACCTAAGCTTTTTCAGAAGCATGTCCATCTCTATGTATGGCCAGGGAACCTACCTAATTTTATAGTGGTTTTCATTCAATGAGATAGTCATTTCGAGATGTCTAGGCAATATTGAATGCAATTGTAGTAGTAACCATCCAGTGGTTCTGAATTTAAACATCTCTTCCACATTTATTGATGTGGTTAATCAATTTTTCAAGATCCCTACACATAAAAAAAATGTTAAAAAACATTCCAATGTATTTCCATATATTATGGGGAAATGTACAACTCAAAAATAGGTGATTCATATATTCCTCATCCTTCAAGAATATATAATAAGCTGATACAATAAACTGTCCAGAACTCCTCAACTGATCATGATTGTGAAATAAATTCCTCTAGGTTGTCCAAATAAGTAGGAAACTTGAATGTTTGAAAAAGGAATCCCTGATCTTGATAAACCATACTGGTGTATAGGTGGATCCAAAACACTATATATTGTTTAACTCTTTAACATTAAAATGACCATTTATTTTTTTCCTTTAGAACATAGTGACATTGTCCCTGAATTTATAATTTTGAGTTCACATGCCATCTTGAGAGTAACAATGTCATCAATAATGTCATTTTGATTCAATATATCTTATAAAGTCATATTAATCATCATAAGAGTTACATTTAATGTGTTTTTAGGGTTTTCCATTCAGGGTGTATCTCAATAATTTTTGTTGGGCTATCTAATATCCATCCATTTTGAATTCTGCATTATATTAGTGAACAAGTGTTTGGGTGAGGGCCAAATAGATGAAGATAGCTCATGATGGTATCCCTTTAGAAGCTTCATCATGAAAATACATGAAAAAAATAAATATATTCTTAATTATAGGGTATGTTAATTCATGTAAACTAATAAAAAGGCCATAAATAAGAACATTTAGACCCTTGTTTACAAGGACTCCTATCTTTATGGTTTTAATCTCTCCTTCTTGGAAATCCTAATCACATTCCTTTCATGTATTGACCCTATCTAAATTACATTTCTCATCATGAATTGTAAATCACTAAGAAGAACTCTTGGCCATCTAAAATGGGAGGAGGAATACACACCTTTTGATGAAATCAATGACATAATGAGGCACACCCTCCCAGATTGAGACATAAATTTCCTATTATATTTAGCTAGCTAATTAATGACTCCATAAAATATTTCTTTAAGAAAATATCTCTGTAACTTGTAAAAAAATTAAGGAACTCCAAGGAAAATAAAGGGGAGAGAGCCCTACTTCATTCTCCTATCCTTAGGGAATATATTCTGTTAACCAACATGTATTCTTCCTCTAAAAATAGTGAATGATTTAGTCTAGATTATGGTCTGACTATCCACTTAATCATAGTGATAAAAGAAGGATTTTATCACAGAGATAATATTCATTGAGTATTTACTAATATTAAGAATATAATCAGTATATAATATGTGTGATGGGATTAAGTTTTCCCTTACAACTTTAATATTCTTACTGATTCCAAAATAAATGATTTTATTAAATAATTTACTCATGTAGTCTTCAATAATGGGAAAATTGATCCCTAAGAGAGGGTCTTCTAACCTAACAACTCTAAAGCACTAGAAATAACCTTTAGGGTGTCCATTAATCAATATAAATTGCATTTTATATACAAGAATCATGTTTAAAAGTCCAATAAAGTCAATTAAAAATCCATACCTCTTAAGAAAATAAAGGATCAAACTCAACATTAGAGTATTAAAGGAAATTGAGATGTCAATTTTGAGGGAAAATTTCACTTTTTTGGAATTCATTTTCATTATGATAATAATCTCTCATGAACTGAATAGATAATTATGGATTATCCTACCATGAAAAAAATCCAAACCATATTAGGGATGTCTATTATTTGATAATGAACCCAAATCTAGTCATCATTATTTTTTTAATAACATTAGGGAAAGTGTTCCCAATAGCCATACACCTGAATTCATTATTATCAACTATTTTCTCTTTATTGGTAATCAAATAAAAAAAATTGAATAAGTCCCATAGGGAACATGAGCATGAGAAAAGAATTCGGTTACTGAATTTACCAAATAATCATTTTGTATATCCTAATAAAATAAAATTTTATTGTTAAATCCATCTAGACCATCTGTACTCTCCATGTTTAAAGAGAATATGGCTTCCTTGATTTTCTCTTTGTAAGGTAACATTATGAGAGAACTTTTTTTGGTGACTCTCTATGAAAGAGGATATGTTATCAATTATATTATGAGTGTTTAAAATCCTATAATTATAGTATATAATATTGAAATAATTCACCACTACATATGGAATCTAACTTTCAGTGGTTTATATACATCTAATTATATTTTTTTTCTTTTTTCATTCCCATGTCATTTTTCTCTTGTGCATCATGTGAAAGAGTATACAATTCATATCTCCATCCTCCAACCACCTAATATGTAGATCATTCTGTCTTAACCATTATTTAATAGTTATAATATCATCTGTAATTTAAATAGATTGAATTTCCTCTCTTTAGGGGTTGTTTATGTGATGATTTTTTAGTTGACAGCTTGACATATTTTCATCAGTATCTTTTACATAAAGATAAATAATAGATAAAGAGCACTTGATCCAAAATATTTTGATCCTTTTTAAATTTTTTATCTTCCCATCAAGAATATGTAATGGTCTTATATATTGATTCAACCTTCAAACCTCCGTTATAATATCCCTACATCCAAGAGTCACAAGACATTCATTTTTTTGAAGAAAAAATGAAGGGTAAGAGACATAAAAATGTGGATGTATATCTCAATCAAGATATTATTATGATGCGAGTGACTCTTGGGGAGTGTGTAACTATATATGCCTTAATCAGTACTCAAATCATCCAACTGAAAAACAAAATTCATGTTTTTCAACCTTCCTTTCAAACAATGTATACTATCTCTGTGAAAAATAAACACCTACAATTGGTACTTTATCAAGATAGCATTGATCAATGAAAAAGAAAAATTCCATTTTAGATTCTATCCTAAAGATTAATTTAGTTTTCATTAACTATCAGGAAATTATTAAATTCTCCCATGATTACCCATTTATGAGTTGCATTTATAGAATATTATTCTATCTCACTCCAAATATCCCTTAATCTAATGTAGGATGAGGATGAATAGAAAAACTTTTCTCATTATTACAACCTTTGTTTATTTAAGAGAGTAATATCCACTATGATTTCTTAGTAAATCAAAGAATTTTAATTCTCTGCGGCTTAAAGATGCAAAGTTTATCCACATATATATCATATAAATTTTTAGAAGCACAATTTTAATCATTATAGGCACATTTAAAGGCCCTCAATTCTAAAAAAAATCATTTTAGGATATGAAATACCAATCAGTGTAGGTTTATAGCTCAACATATAATGTTTAAGTTCCTTGTAAATTTGGTTATTCCTAAGCTCTTTAAAAATAAAATAAAACAAATTCATTGTAAAATGGGTTTTCTCCTTATTAAGGGACCTCCATCCTTTTCTACATCCCTAGAGCCTTTTGTGTCCATCATTTTACATTATATTTCCTTTCAATGGGAGTTATTCACATTAATAAATTACTTTTAGAGCCAGACTATTCACTCTATTCTGGTCCAGCATTAGATTTATGATCCCTTATATTTGGAGGTGATATAACCTACTCAGGGAGTTGTGATTCATTAGTTTTATCAGACCAAAAGGATCCACTTAGAGGTGTGAAATTATTTCTGGACATTATATGATTAGGATCACAGGTCACTTGAATTTTCCTTCTAGAATCCTTAGAAGGATGAAATTGTAGGAAGGCTCTAGATTAGATCCAGCATATGAATTCCCATTTTTTCTACCTCTCACACTAACTAGAGGAGATGAAAATAATGATCCAACATTCATAGATTTCTCAGCACACAATTTATTAGATTTCTCATGGGATGCATGTCCTATCACATTGACTATTTCATCAATATGATCCTCTGAGAAAATTGCCTATTTGGGGAAGTTTCTTTAACTTATAGGATTGCCTCTATAGGGGCCTCTTCCACTCCATCATAAATAAGCATTCCATTTGCCTCACGTGAGCTTGGAATCACTTAAATAGGATAGGATAGTTTCTTCATGAAATTGTCCTCTCTTTGGTGTTTCTGCTTCTCTAAGTCTCTTATATAATTCCCATTTTAGGGATGTATAGGTTTCCAACCAATTTTATTCAACCTTATGTTCTCAATATGTGAATCAATGTCCTTTTCCTCCTAAACCTTAGAGGCTTCACCATTTTATTGATTTGATGTTCAGGACATATTAATTTATCTTTCCACTACCTCCTTTGACATATTCCATCATCATTCCCTTTCACCTTGAAAAAGATGAAATCTTTGTTCTTATTAAATTTAACATTTTAATGCCTAATGAACATTAAACAGGGGTAAAATTTGGGTTTTTTCTCATACTGAATATATGTACTCATGCTTCCATCCCATGTTATAATGACCACGTATTCAACCAAAGTTTTTGACATATTAACTTCCACTAGTATGTGAACATAGTTCCCAACCTTCATATTATTTAACTTTTATCCCTTTGAAATGGGTTCCCCAATGATGAAGTAATTTCCCATAGGATCCTTAGGTTTCAGTCAATCCAATTAAACCGACATGCACATATCCATAACTGATTATATGTATTCCAGACATTTGTAGGATTGAAACTCTAATCCCATTCCAATATGTTTAGGAGTAATAGTTTTAGGGAGTCATAACTCATGCACAATGATCTTCTCATACTTTCATTAGAGGGGAAGACCACAAGATATTATACCCTACCCATCACTATCATTATCTGTTCCCTACAATTTTGTGATTTTTCTGGTCATATAATTAAAATTATTGAGTTATCACATTTTGGAATCAGGATTCACACAATGATCCGGTACCTGCACATATTTACTTGTTCTTCTATTTCATCCTTATTTTCAAAATCTTGAGATGATTTTACCTTCTTAATCACACATTTAGGTGGAGGTGTATGAAAATTATAAAAAACTATCCAAGAATAAGCTTTCACTACCTCTATGAACTTCATTTTTAGACACACATCATCAGTAGAAGAATATCCAATCACATTTTCCTTCTGGTTAGGATATAATAAAATCATTGAATTTCCATTATGTTTGTTGGAACCAAAAATTGGAAGGGAGAAGGGTAATAAGAAATTCTCTGAAGCTACCTCGTGAAGACCTTTTTTGGAGTGCCATGACCTCGCATGCCCGCTGTGATGCACGGAGACGGGATGCTCTGCTAGACGATTTTCCATTCCGGAGCCTGCCGCAAATCCAGGAGGTGAGATGCTCTGTGAGCCCCTATGACGTTCATGAGCCCACCACGAAGCTAGGAGGCGGGATGCTCTATGATCCCCTTTGACATTCGTGAGCCCACCGTGAAGCTAGGAGGCGGGATGCTTCGCGAGCCCCTTAGATGTTCGCAAGCCTACCACAATTCCAAGAGGTGGGATGCTCTACAAGCCCCTTTGACATTCGTGAGCCCACCGTGAAGCCATGAGGTGGGATTCTCTGCGATCCCCTTTGATGTTCGCGAGCCCGCCGCGAAGCCAGGATGTGTGATGCTCCTAGAGCCCCTTTGACCTTCACGAGCCCGTTGCAGAGTGGAATCCAGTGTCGCACCAAGAGCACTCTACTTCATGGTGCCTCTTGATTATAAATACCGGCCTCCCCCTAGGCATAAAGCACAGATCATCTGACCTTTCCTCTTCCCGGCTCTCAAATCGTGAATCACTTTCTACTCTACGAACCATGATCTTCTCAAGGTACTCTTTCTCTACGAATTTCATCCCCTTTTCCTTGTTTTCACCCCATCTTTCGAGAGGGATGCCTTTCATGAAGCCAACTGGACTTGGTGAAGGATGGAGATCCTCACAGGGACTCAGGTCATTGTGGAGAGTTTATGCTTCATGAAGAAACCTCATGCACCTGTGACTCAAATTCTAAGGCTGAGTCACTATGCCTCGCAATGCACATTACTTCACATGACCTTGATTCGCAAGGAACCCTTGATTTTTATGGATTTGCTTCGCGAATGCCCTTCCACTTCATGAATCACATCTTCTATGCACCTATGCCCTATGTATAGGCTAGGCCACTTCACTTTGTGAAGACCGCACCTTCACGAATCCCTTCCTTTGCGTGGAGCACTAGACCTCTACAAGGCCTCTACTCGTAAAACCCTTTCCTCTACAACTCCCTCTCCCATGAAACCTCCTAGGTTCGCATGAAGCAACTTCTAGGTCCCCTGGACACCACTTCCCGCTATGTTTCTTCGCCTCATGCTTCTTCGCATAGGTACACTAATGTATATTGCATCTTCACATGTCCACGCTAACATGGACCCCCTAATGGTTCGCTCCATGACTCCCCCTAGGCACGGTGTTTCCTATCCCATCTCTTCACCAAGGTGCATAGGGTACAGGTTATGTAAATCCTTGGGGTGCGGAGTGAACTTGCCTCGTCTGAGCTGCAGGATGTTAAACTGCAAATAACCATCATCTTCAACACATGATGTTAAATTGTGACTTCCCCCCATGCATCCTATGCAAGAAAAGGGCGAATACCTTGTTGTAAGTCCCTAGATTTTCTTGCAGGAGGTAGCACCGCTGCTCCTCCTTTCTTTTCCGGTGCCCAAGGCCAGTAAAGGTTGTGATCGGGAATGGTGCTCCTCATCTCTTTCATTCCAAATCCCTCTCTCTCTGTGCTTTGTCGTCACAAGGACTCCCTCCTGGAGTAAGTCCTAACCTCATTGGGTTGCTAACCATGCATAAGCCCATGTTTCCTATTTGGGTTGTGATCACATATAAGCCCCACTTCACCTCTCACGGACACACCAATCATGACATGATCGTCAGGTCTCTACTGCCTCTTGATTCTCACACCGAGCATTACTCACATGGGCTTAAAGAAATCACTGACCATGACATCCACCCTGGGTATCCTAGAGTGTAAGACCCATTCCACCAACTGAACTACGAGTTCTTTGATCCTTAACAAGGTAGGGTATGTAGGGAGTCTCCATGAGGTTCAATCCCACCACCCATTGAACCCCAGGTCCTCCTTCACATCAGTCCACTGATCCACCTGAACTACGAGGTCTTTGATCCTTGCCAAGGTAGGGTACGTAGGAATCCTCCACGAGGTTCAATCACACCACCGATTGGACCCCGGGTACTCCTTCACGTTGCTTCACCAACACTCTAGGCATCCTAGAGTGTAAGCCCCATAACACCACCTGATCTACGAGGTCTTTAATCCGTGCCAAGGAAGGGTACGTAGGTAGCCTCCATGAGGTTCAAGCCCACCCCCCATTGGACCCTAGCTCCTGCTTCACGTCGGTTCACAAACACTCTGGGAAACCTCGATTGTAAGCCCCATGACCAATTTGAACTACGAGGTCTTTGATCCTTTCCAAGGCAAGGTACATAGGAAGCCTCTAAGAGGTTCATGCCCAAAAATCGGTTTCTCCAACTGCCTTCACATCAGTTCTCCCCCACCCTTCATGACATTAAATTTTGGACCCCAATTAGCGGT
This sequence comes from Viscum album, assembly GCA_963277665.1. Classification (NCBI taxonomy): domain Eukaryota; kingdom Viridiplantae; phylum Streptophyta; class Magnoliopsida; order Santalales; family Viscaceae; genus Viscum; species Viscum album. Next base: position 1,158,370,743 of record OY728145.1, read on the forward strand.
AAGTCATTGTTTCCCCAGTCATCGGTAAGACATTTCCCAACAAAAACCACCCTGAACTATGTTGTCATTGATCCTAGCCAAGGTGGGGTATGTAGGAATCCTTCATGAGGTTCAAGCCCACCATCCAGTGGTCATCCTGACCATCTTCACGTTGGTTCAACACCATCCAGCGGTAAACCGTTGGGACCTCAATCAGCAGAAAACCGTTGTGATCATATTCAGCAGTAAGCCATTAACATTCTTATCCAGTGGTAAGCCCTTGCAACCCCATCCAGCAGTAAGCTTTTGAAAACCTCAATTGGTAGTAAGCCGTCATCAGATGAACTATGTGGGCTTTAATTCCCTGCCACAGGGATACGTAGAAGGCCCCATTGGGGATCAATCCCAAAACCATCGTCATCCTCATGATAGTTCCATCCCATTCACTGTCCACTTCATACAAACACTCCGTCATCCATCATGATTATTATCTAGGCCTCCACATACCGGTGAAATCATTCCATCTCATTCCCCATTCCCCTCAACAGTGGTTGGGATGTCAACCACATGTTGGCCCCAACATCAGTGTTCCCTCCAGGGGTTGCACCCATATGATCCACTCCAGTCAGTGTTCTGATCAGTCCGGTCCGTCCTTGCTGGATGTTAAACTTGCAGCATATCCTGAGTTAAACTTGGGAAGTTGAGGAAAACTTCAAAAAAAATTCTTATGAAATATAATTCCTCGCGTTCGACACAGGATGTCTCAGGATTCCATACCCTTGAGAATCCCTATAATAAGGGGAAGAAACCCAGATGCACGAGTGTCCCAACACCCAGACATGCCAGTGATGTCCAACGTGACTACTCACCTAACTGAAGTTTTCTGCCCTGACCAGACACCTTGGAATGTCCTGACAGAAGCAGTGTAATTAACTAGTGTCCGTGAAGATATGGCGCTAGGAAGAGCTTCACGAACAATGTATTAAATATATAAGTGAGACATGTACTAGGTTACGAGTTCCAAGGAGGAATCCACGGAAGGAGGAACTGACATCCCATCATCCTATTTCGATCAAGGAGATAACATCCCAAAAAAATTGACGGATGTCGCCCGCCTTTGGAAAGCGGGAATGTGGGGCAACAAAACCGCACCTTTTTGCCTCAAATGAGACAGACGCAAGTACCCCGAAAAAAGTGTTGGAAATAGAAATGGTGAACCCATCATGAAGTTATTCTCCTCAACATATAGATTAGTAGTGTTCGAGGCATTAATGGATTAGCGTGTCACCGGATCCAGTTATCTGGCATTGTGTGCCGCTAGGAAAATAGTGGGCCTGGCATGAAACTCACTAGACGTTGGGGCAGTAGAACAATGGAAATCTCGTTCTGCGACGTTGTCACCATGGATCCCTCTTATCGGTCACAGAAGATGGAATGGCATTGGGGAATTGTTCATCGATTCCTTTTTATTTCAGTACTAATGAGTTAGTCTCCATGATCCCAAGAAATCAAGTTGCTGCACCTGAGACGCAATCACCGTCTGCCCACCGACGCAGGGGCAGGGGTAGTGCCAATGCGGCAGTACCGTGGGGTTCTGCCTCTTCTGCAACGGCCCCTGCACCCGTGGCCCGGGGGTGGTCACGACCCATCTCCCCATCCGAGGTTATTCAGAAGAGGGTAATCAATGACCACATGCGCTATTACGAAGAGGATGGCATAATCCCAACTCGGGATATGGACTGCCTGGATATAGAGGCATCTGCGCCTCATCGCCAACACTGCCCACAAGGGCCGCAAAGGGAGCCGCTGCTCCCCATGCCAACATATAACCATTTCGGGAGTCTCTCCCCGGAACGATTTTATGACTCCCTACCTAACGATGACGATGTAGGTGATGTTTGGCCCAGTCCGGTCAGAGTCCCATTCCAGGGGCTCCCAGTGAGGGCTCCCACCAGGCTGCATCAGCGCCGCTACCCGGTCTTGCTGGATGAGGAGAAGGTAAGCCACGTACCAACACCACCGGCCCTGGTTCATCGGACCCGACACCAGCGTCAGGTGCAAGCTAAGGAGGACGCCCGCCAACGAGCGTCAGCGTCGATAGCTATTGTGGCCCGAGCCACTTCTGACACGTGTCATCAGTTCCCTTCATACACTGATCAAGGGAACTTATACTCATATCCAGGATCAAGGCCCCAACCACCCCACAGGCAGGCTGGGTCGACTTTCTCGGTCGTCGGCACAAGCAGTGGCTGCCACGATCTAACCCGCAGTGATGCCACCCAGTACATAGGTCCTTCCCATACCACTACCAAAGAGAGAGCATTCCTTCCCCACTTTGAGGCTTGGCATGGAGGTCTTCCCCATACCACCATCAACCCCAATGAGTTACTTCCCCTCTGTGGTGGCACTCGATATGAAAGTCTCTCTCGTGCCCATTACAGTGGGTATGGAGTCATTCCTCCTACCCCCAACCACAGGTGCAGGGGCATTGCCTATCTGGTCTCTCTTCAATGTGGGGATCCTCCCCGTGTTCATTTAGAAGCTGATGAAGGTCCTCCTCGCTTCGGAAACTAGAGGGGTGAAGGCCAGCCTCGCCTCACTAGCACTCAACATGGAGGTCCTACTCGTGTTCAGCCAGACCGGTACAAGGAGCCTCCTTGTACTGAGGTCACCAGGGGAAAGAAGCATGGAGGTCCTCCCCATGATCCTGACAGTTCTAGAAGAGGTCTTTCCCACTCCAGCGCTATCCATGGATGTCCTCCCCATGTCCCATTTGACATTTGTCTCGGTGCTCCTCACACCCCGGCTTACTCAGGGGGAAACACTCTCTGCCTCAACACCAGTGCAGCAAAAGGACCTCGTGTTAGAAATCAGCGATGTCCCAAGGAGCCACCCTGGGGTATGAAGGTGGGATGCCGCTACTATAAGAAGAATTTTGGGAAGGTCCGGACAGTGATCAAACCAGTCCACTTCTCAGAATTTGAAGCGGAATATGACTCAGCACGGGAACCCTCCTCTCGGTCATCTGAGTCAAGGGCTGGGGTAGGAATGAGGAACATCAGCCTAGTGCTCCTGGAATACGAGGTCCATAGGATTCCCGCCACCATTCACAGGTATATCCAGGAGAATGAATATCTGGAAACCCCATAGCTCACTGTCGTGCAATCGCCACTGTCATCACCATAAGAACTCTCTACCTCGATAAGAGATCACAGAGGAATATCCTAGGGGCCAATGGAAGGCGAGCAACAACGTGACCTATCACCCATAGACCTAGCCCTTGATCCAGGAACTGCAGCCATCATCCTGTCTTATCGTGACATAGCATACAGGTTGTTAAAATCTTCAGAGGACAGCCCAAAATTCGGCGTCCAATCAGCTCGTTCGTCGTACTCTCCGCCTACCGGCCTGCCGTCCCAGCGGTCTTCCTCAGTACCGCTGTCAGTTCCTCATCCACCCCCAGTTGACGAATGGGGAAATCAAGGGCGAGACCTTGAATTCGAGCTGAGGAGCTTATGTAACATCCTCATAGAGGACCACTTCCCCGAGATGTTCTGGCCCGTGGTAGCGCCGAATTTTCACGCGCCAGAATCCCTCACCCCAGAGGAGGTTGAATATTTCTGCTAAACCCTTTGGGCGATGTAATTTTTCCTTCATCATCAGTGATTGGATTATCTTAGGAGCTAATCACATTTTGAATACAATGGAGAGCAATTCTGTCTAGTCGATCTGGTTGCGCTCCCTATGGCCCAGCACCCTGAGTCACCAGGCCACCAAAATGTTCTCCAAGAGAAATACATTCAGAGTTTCAAGATACTTTTCAATACCATCAAGGAGTCATCCCCCCACATTCAAATATGCGGCAGGGGAAAGTATGCTACCCTCCTCTTCATTTCTATCCAGCAGCCACCTAACCTGCTAAGTGATATCGTGGACATGCCCCCATGAAGGGTCGCGGTCAATATGGCTGACACAGTAGACGAGGAGGATGAGTCAGAGCTTCTTGATGAATACTTACCCCCCGAGGGCGTGCCACCTCTATTGGACCCATCGGGGAGGGTTAATCACCAGTAGAGGAACCTATTAGGTCTTCATGCACCCACTGATGCATTGGTACTCATCTAGAATTCTGGCAAGGGTAAAGAGAACTTTGGAGCTTCCAAGCACTCCGACCCATCTGCCTTAGTGCAGAAGAAGGAGGAAGACCCTGAGAAGGCCACATTGTGCCAGCAACTTGTCGAGAAGAAGAAGTTGGTCGATGACCTCTTTGATAAATGTGCTGCAGAGCGATGGCCAGACTATGGTGATCCTAGGCCAGGGCAGCAGGGGCAAGAAATACTTCCCCTGAGCGAGCTAACTCCAGGAGACCCTGACCGCCCTTCCATCATAGATAGGGTTAAGGCCAGAACTTACACTAGGAGGGCACGGTATGTCTCGCCAAACCCTCTCGAATAGTGCGAAAATCCAAGAGACCCATCTCAGGATCCCCTAGCCTCCCCGAGGGTTGTTCCGCAAGCCGATCCACGAGACACTCCTGCTTACCATGTTGAAGAACCCTCCAATGCACTCATGGTTAGGGATCCCCATCAAGACCGGGACCCCGCCAAGATGATCCAATGGCAGCACTCATTTCCTACCTAGAGGTATTGGAAACATGACAGGTGGAAATCCCACCTGATGGCAAGCCATATCCAGCATGGGTGAATGATATGTCAGCACCTCCAAGTTTCGAGAATCCCACCTTCTCCCCCTTTAATGGGATGGGGGACCCGCCGCAGCACCTGGCCCACTTCAACTCAAGGTGTCGGCTCATGTTATGGTTAAACACTTATAAAACATCTTGTGTCAAACTTTTTATGAGGTTTTATATATTAATGTATTACTTCACTGTATGAGGAATCATGTGCTAAGAGATGAAGTTGAAATAGTTCAAGGAACAACCAAAGGATAATATTTTTCATAAGAAATAGAAAAATATCAACTAAATATATTTTCTTATATTCATAGAGAGTTAAATAATTCCACAACTCTAAGAAGAGGGACTTAAAACAAAAAAATATCATATTACCATTATTTTTTATAATGTCAATGTCCTATTTAGCACCACTAGTTTATTTATTTTTGGTTTTCAAATCTCTCCTGAACATATTCTCTATATCTCTCCCTCCTTAGTTGAGTGTTTTTTTCTCTTCCATGTCCATGTATTCATTACCAACACATGTCATCCTATCCAGAAACCAAGTTATTTCTTTATTCAAGATGAAATTTGTTCTTCCCTTTCTGTCTTTTAAAGGATATATTTTATTAATATATTTATAATGTGTTTTTTTAATAATTTTATTTTCAAGTTTATATCCCTTCTTTACCAGGATAAAATTTAAATTTTGATGATGCAGTTTATGTAATGTGGTGAGAATATAACAAAATGAAATTATAAATTAATAACATGTATGACACGCAACACGAAGCATATAAAAGAACATATCATCCTAATATTTTACAATATATTCACTATTTAAAATAATTTAAATATATAATAAATCTTCCAATGCACACAATATTGATTTATCATTCTACACATTCAACAATGAATTTCTTTCTTACATTGCGTTAAACGCAATATTGTGTTTTACCAAATACTATTCATATTATTATTTAATATGAATATTTCTCCAAGAAATTAAATTGTAAGTTCTTAATTATATTAAATAACATATAAAAATATAATTTTGAGTCCATTGGTTTCCAATTAATTATACATGAATATGAAAACAAATTGATAATAAAGGAAATGTCTATAAAAACTATTTTTATGAACCAAAAGCATTTTAACAAGGTAAATTAAATTAATTAATATTAATGGATGATACTCATAAAATTTTTATATGTAATTTATTCAATAATAAAATTACATTTATCCAATATATTTTATAGACATAAGATAAGAACAAATCCAATTTTACCCATCTAAAGCTATATTTTTTAAATAGTATTTTTGTCACCTTTTAATGGTATACTTGTTTTGAAACCAAATTTTTTCACATTTATAAATTTTATTTTACAAAAAAAATATTTTTTAAATTATACATTATATACTAGTTTTGGGTGAATTTTTTGAATTTTTCTAAGATGTTTCATTTTTTTAATGAACAGTGAAAAATACTAAATTTTAATTGAAAACTGACTTTTCATCTAAATAATTAATAATGTTGAATTATATTCTGAATTTTTTTTCATGAAAAATTCGATCAATAATAAATCAATTTATCCAATTAATTTAATTTTAATCATTTAAATATTGAATTTTGATATAAAAACAAAGTAAACTAGTGACCATTTTCTCTTTAAGAACCTGCTTTTCATTCAATCTGCAGAATTAATTTAAAATTATATTTTTCTTATTATTTGAGTGGAATTTGGAAAAAAAGCATTCCATATTTTTAATATGAATAATTATACTATCTAATATATTCAACATAATTTTTTTACCATAATGATTTATAAAAATAGATAAAATTAATTATTGTTATTATGGTTTAAATTGGGTTCTCTTTATTTCATGTATTTGTATTAATATTAATTTTACACAAATAAATGATTATTAATTATTTAATTCAAGATAATATTTATAATCAATGGGTATATATTACCAAATAAATATATTTTCAAATAAATTATGAATGGAAAAATTTCTATGGTAAATAAAAAGAGACGTTATACCTTAATATAAAATTGACTAAACTAAAGGGCTTAAGAATTACAAGATAAAAATTATATTTATTCTATGTGGTGGAGGTAGTTATTGACCAATTAATCCCAGTCATATATTATTGTTTTATTTTTTCTTTACAGTAGTTATGGGAGGCCTTCCAATAATTAATATTTTTGGGTATTTAAAAGATTGTCACTCATCCTCCATTATAAAAGGTCATTCACTCTCCCCATTCTTCACCACCACCATGCAATTTAGATTGAAAAATAATAATAATATAATCTCCAAAATTATTTACCCTCATCCTAGAAGATTTAATTTTTTCATAAATACAAACAATTAGGTTCCATGGTGAAAACCAAAAGTATATACTCGAAGATGAGGTAATGTTCATGACAATTGTTTTTCTTGTATTTCTTCCTCATCCCCATTAATTTATTTAAATATTTTTATTATATAAAAATTTTTGTTTATTAAATATAAAAATATTATTTATGTGATTTTTATGACCAATTACCACACATACATCAATCAAATGTTTTTCAATATCATCATTTGCCTGTACGGCGGACTAACGCCTCATGAACTAATTTCATTTTTTTCATTACCTTCTCTCATGGATTAGAATAATGATAAAAATAATATTTATATATTATATATTTAATATTTCTATTATATTTATTCTTCTAGAATTATTATATAACATATAGCATCATTCATTCAAATTTTTGGTAATATGGTAACATTGTTCATGTGTACGGCGAACTACCACCTCACAAAGCGACGCGATTATTTAACGTTATACATGGAATGTATTAAGGATGTGTTTAATGTACATATGTGATATATATTTCATAATAATGATACATAATTTATAATATATATAAATTTCTGAATTTAATTTTTTCCATACAATAAGAAAATGGCAATATAGTTCATAAAAACATACAACCTACCGTCTCCATGAACAATGTCTTTAATTTATTGTTAACAAATTTTTTGGATTACTAAAAATAAATATATAATGGGTATATATTATATTTAAATAATTTTTTAGAATTTGGAGATAATTACATCATGATATGAGTAATAGGAAAAAAATTAAAAGTCAAAACATACTAAAAAACAAGGTAATTAGCACCCTAAATAATAAAAATAATTTAATATTATTAACAAAAAAATTATAATTTGTTATAAAAGTATAATATATTTTATTATAAATATATAAATGGTTATTAAATAAGTTATTTAAGTTATTAAAACAATTATAAAATATGTTAAATGGTGTTCAACCAAAAATGAGGGTATAGTAAAGAATTTCATCTCAATTTAAATTCTATTGAGACTTATTTGTTATTGTGCACCATTTCACACTAGGTGGTGTATATAATACACCCTATGAAATATAATATCATGAATAATTAATTATTCATTGTACATTAATTTTAAATATTAAATTTTTCATCCAAGTGGATTTCATTTGATTATTAATAAGTGATATAAGTTATTGTTAAATATCACATTCTTTTTTTATTGTTAACTTCCTCATGAAATTAGGATGTTATTTTAATATTTTTCAATAGAAATTAAATTCCTCTTAAATATCCATATTATTGTGTGATTTATATTTTTATTTCCTAAACTATATACCTTTTTTCATATTGAGTTTATTAGTATGTTCTAGGGTCCAGACAGGCATACCCTACAAATTATTATAATAAAATTTAGAGAAAAAAGTTAAGTATTAAAAGGGTATTTACAAAGGATGGAGTGAACCACTCCAATTATATATTACTCAACCATAAGTGAACAATAATGATGCTTCCTAAAGGACCACATAGTTTTTATTTCCATGATTGATCTCTTTAAGAGGGTGTCATCAACTTGATTTGATTCCTCACAGGAACATGTAATTATTAAATAGACATTCATGGCCTAGTTGAGACACCTAATCCGATGTGGATAATTATCCATGTGGCATTCATAGCTCCTAATTTGAGATAATTTTCAACAAGTTCATAATCCCATTCAATCCATAATGTGTTTTACATATGATAGAAAACATATTGGATAGCGTAAATAATGGTTCATAATTCATCTTCATATGCAATTCCTATTTCAATAATGTGATAGAAGAAACCTTTGAAAAAGACACTATATGTGTGGAAGACACCTCCATAAACTGATATCCCTAAAATGATAGAAGATACTCCATAAATAATAGATTTAATACATGCATAGATATAATGAATGGAGAGAATACTCGTGATCATCCAGGTGTTCCTTTGTCTACTTGAGATTTCCATAGAATGAAGTGTGTTGAGATCCATGGAACTGTTAGTCATAAAACCAACCTGAGGTTTTTTGGAAGCATTCCCATCTCTATGTATGGCCAAGAAACCTACCTAAGTTTATAGTGGTTTTCATTCAATGAGATAGTCATTTAGAGATGTATAGGAAATATTGAATGTAGTTGTAGTAGTAATAATCTAGTGGTTCTGAATCTAAACATCTCTTCCGCATTTAATTATTTGGTTAATCAATTTCTCAAGATCCCTACACATAAAAAAATAAATGTTAAACAACAATCCAATGTATTTACATATATTATGGGGAAATGTACAACTCAAAAATAGGTGATTCATAGATTCCTCATCCTTCAAGAATATCTAATAAGCTGATACAATAAACTGTCCAGAACTCCTCAACAAATCATGATTGTGAAATAAATTCCTCTAGGTTCTCCAAATAAACAGGAACCTTGAATGTTTGAAAAAGGCATCCCTAATCTTGATAAACCATACTGGTGTATGGGTGGATCCAAAACACTATATATTTTGGAACTCTTTAACATTAAAATGACCATTTATCTTTTTTCCTTTAGAACATAGTGTCATTGTCCCTGAATTTATAATTTTGTGTTCTCATTCCATCATGAGATTAACAATGTCATCAAGAATGTCATTTTGATTCAATAAATCTTATAAAGTCATGTTAATCATCATTAGAGTTACATTTAATGTGTTTATAGGGTTTTTTATTCAGGTTGTATCTCAACAATTGTTGTTGGGCTATCTAATATCCATCCATTTTGAATTCTGCATTATATTAGTGAACGAGTGTTTGGGTGAGGGCCAAATAGATGAAAATATCTAATGAGGGTACCCCTTTAGAAGCTTCCTCATGAAAATACATAAAAAAATAAATATATTCTCAATTATAGGGTATGATAATTCATGTAAACTAATAAAAAGGCCATAAATAAAAACATTTAGACCCTTGTTTACAAGGAATCCTATCTTTATGGTTTTAATCACTCTTTCTTGGAAATCTTAATCTCATTCCTTTCATGTATTGACCCTATATAAATTAAATTCCTCATCATGAATTGTAAATCACTAAGAAGAATTCTTGGCCATCTAAAATGGTATGAGGAATACACACCTTTTGATGAAATCAATGACATAATGAGGCACACCCTCCCAGATTGAGACATAAATTTCCTCTTCTATTTAGCTAGATAATTATTGATTCCATAAAATATTTCTTTAAGAAACTATCTCTGTAACTTGTCAAAAAATGAAGGAACTCCCAGGAAAATAAAGGGGATAGATACCTACTTCATTCTCTTATCCTTAGGGAATATATTCTGCTAACCAACATGTATTCTTCCTCTAAAAATAGTGAATGATTTAGTCTAGATTATGTTCTAACCATCCACTTTATCATAGTGATAAAAGAATTATTTTATCACAAAGATAATATTCATTGAGTATTTACTAATATTAAGAATATAATCAGTATATATTATGTGTGATGGGATTAAATTTTCCCTTACAACTTTAATATTCTTACTGATTCCAATATAAATGAGTTTATTAAATAATTTACTCATGTAGTCTTCAACAATGGGAAAATTTATCCCTAAGAGAGGGACTTCTTACCTAACAACTCTAAAGAATTAGAAATAACCTTTAGGGTATCCATTAATCAATATAAATTGCATTTTATATACAAGAATCATGTTTAAAAGTCCAATAAAGTCAATTAAAAATCCATACCTCTTAAGAAAATCAAGGATCCAACTCAACATTAGAGTATTAAAGGAAATTGAGATGTCAATTTTGAGGGAAAAGTTCCCTTTTGTGGAATTCATTTTCTTTATGATAATAATCTCTTATGAAGTGAATATATAATTATAGATTATTCTACCATGAAAAATTCCAAACTAGATTAGGGATGTCTGATATTTGATAATGAACCCAAATCTAGTCATAATTATTTTTTTTAATAACATTAGGGAAAGTGTTCCCAATATCCATGTACCTGAATTCATTATTAACAACTATTTTCTATTTATAGGAAATCAAATAAAAAAATTTGAATAAGTCCCATAGGGAACATGAGCTTGAGAAAATAATTCTATTACTGAATTTAACAAATAATCTTTTTGTATATCCCAATAAAATAAAATTTTATTGTTAAATCCATCCGGACCATCTGTACTCTTCATGTTTAAAGGGAATATGGCTTCCTTGATTTTCTCTTTGTAATGTAACATTATGAGAGAAATGTTTTGGTGACTCTCTCTAAAAGAGTATATGTTATCAATCATATCATGAGTGTTTTAAATCCCATAATTAGAGTATATCATATTGAAATAATTCACCACTACATATGGAATCTAACTTTCAGAGGTTTATATACATCCAATTATATTTTTGGTCTTTTTTCATTCCCATATCATTTTTCTCTTGTGCATCATGTGAAAGAGTATACAGTTCATATCTCCATCCTTCAACCACCTAACATGTATATAATTTTGTCCTAACCTTTATTTAATAGTTATAAGATCATATGTCATTGAAATAGATTGAATTTCCTCTCTTGAGGGGTTGTTTATGTGATTATTTTTTAGTTGATAGCTTGACATATTTTCATCAGCATCTATTACATAAAGATAAATCATAGATAAAGAGAAATTGATCCAAAATATTTGGAGCCTTTTTAAATTTGTTATCTTCCCATAAAGAATATGTAATGGTCTTATATATTGATTCAACCTTCAAGCCTCCATTATAATATCCCTACATCCAAGAGTCACAAGACATCCATTTTTTTGAAGAAAAATAGAAGGGTAAGAGACAAAAAAATGTGGATGTATATCTCAATCAAGATATGATTGTGATGTGAGTGATGCTTGGGGAGTGTGTAACTATATATTCCTTAATCAGTACTCAAATCATCCAACTGAACAAAACATTTTTCATGTTTTTCTGCCTTCCTTTCATACAATGTATACCATCTCTGTGAAAAATAAACACCTACAATTGGTACTTTAGCAAGATAGCATTGATCAATGAAAAAGAAAAATTCCATTTTAGATTATATCCTAAAGATTAATCTAGTTTTCATTGACTATTAGGAAATTATTATATTCTCCAACGATAACACATTTATGATTTTCATTTATAGAGAATTATTCTAACTCACTCCAAATATCCCTTAATCTAATGTAGGATGAGAATGGATAGAAAAAATTTGCTCATTATTGCAACCTTGGTTTATTTAAGAGAGTAATATCCACTATGATTTCTTTGTAAATCATAGAATTTTGATTCTTTATGGCTTAAAGATCCAAATTTTATCCACATATATATCATATAAATTTTTAGAAGAACAATTTTAAACATGATAGGCACATTTAAAGGCCCTAATTTCTAAAAAGATCATTTTAGGATATGAAATACCAATCAGTGTAGGTTTATAGGTCAACATATAATGTTTAAGGTCCTTGGAAATTTGGTTATTCCTATACTCTTTAAAAATAAAATAAAAGGGACTCATTGTAAACTGGGTTTTCTCCTTGTTTAGGTCCCTTCATCCTTTTTTACATCCCTAGAGCCTTTTTGTGTCCATCATTTCACATTATATTTCCTTTCAATTGGAGTTATTCACATTACTAAATTACATTTAAGTCTAGACTATTCACTCTATGTTGGTCCAGCATTAGATTTCTGATCCCTTGTATTTTGAGGTGATATAACCTACTCAAGGAGTTATGATTCATCAGTTTTATCAGACCAAAAGGTTCCACTTAGAGGTGTGAAATTATTTCTGGACTTTGTATGATTAGGATCACAGGTCACTTGAATTTTCATTTTAGAATCCTTAGATGGATGAAATTGTTGGAAGGGACCCTCTAGATTAGATCCAGCATATGCATTCCCATTTTTTCAACCTCTCACACCAATTGGAGGGGATGAAAATAATGATCCATCCTTCGCAGATTTCTCATCACCCAATTTATTAGATTTCTCATGGGATCCATGTCCTATCACATTGACTATTCCATCAATACGATCCTCTGAGACAATTTCCTATTTGGGGAAGTGTCTTTAACTTATAGGATTTCCTCTATAGGGGCCTCTTCCACTCCATCAGAAATAAGCATTCCATTTCCCTCAGGTGAGCTTGGAATCACCTAAATAGGATAGGATAGTTTAATTATGAAATTGTCCTCTCTATGGAGATTCTGCTTCTCTAAGGCTCTTATATAATTCCCATTTTAGGGATGTATAGGTTTCCAACCAATTTTATTCAACCTTATGTTCTAAATATGTGAATCAATGTCCTTTTCCTCCTCACCCTTAGAGGATTCACCATTTTATTGATTTGATATTCATGACATATTAATTTATCATTCCACTACCTCCTTTGACATATTCCATCATCATTCCCTTTCACCTTGAAAAATATTAAATCATTGTTCCTATTAAATTTAATAATTTAATTCCTAATGAACATTAAGCAGGTGTAAAATTTGGGTTTTTTCTCATACTGAATATATATATTTATGCTTCCACCCCTTGTTATAATGAACACATATTCAACCAAAGTTTTTGACATATTCAATTCCACTAGTATATGAACATAGTTCCCAAACTTCATATTATTTAACTTTTATCCATTTGAAATGGGTTCCACAATGATGAAGTAATGTCCCATAGGATCCTTAGGTTTCAGTCAATCCAATTCAACTGACATGCACATATCCATAACTAATTATCTTTATTCCAGACATTTGTAGGATTGAAACTCTAATCCCATTCTAATATGTTTAGGAGTAATAGTTTTACGGAGTCATAACTCATGCAAAATGATCTTCTCATACTTTCATTAGAGGGGAATACCATAAGGTATTATACCCTCCCCATCACTATCATTGTCCATTCATCCAATCCCTACACTTTTACGATTTTTCTAGTCATATCATTAAAATTATTGAGTTATCAAATTTTGGAATCAGGATTCACACAACGATCCAGTACCTGCACATATTTACATGTTCTTCTACTCCATCCTTATTTTCAAAAGCATGAGATGATTTTAGCTTATTAATCACACATCTAGATGGAGGTGTATGAAAATTATAAAAAATATCCTAGAATAAGATTTCACTACCTCTATGAACTTTCTGTTTAGACACACATCATCTGTAGAAGAATATCCAATAACATTTTCCTTCTTGTTTTGATATAATAAAATCATTGAATTTCCATTATGTTTGTTGGCACCAAAAATCGGAAGGAAGAAGGGTAATATGAAAGTCTTTGGAGCTACCTCGTGAAGACCTTTTGTGGAGTGTCATGGCCCCACAAGCCCACTGCGAAGCACGGAGACAGGATGCTCCTCTAGACGATTTTCCATTCGCGAGCCTGCTGCGAAGCTAGGAGGCGAGATGCTCCGTGAGCCCCTTTGACGTTTGTGAGCCAGCCACAAATCTAGGAGGCGGGATGCTCTGTGATCCCCTTTGACATTTGGGAGCCCGCCGTGAAGCCAGGAGGCGGGATGCTCCACGAGCCCCTTAGATGTTTGTGAGCCTACCACAATTCCAGGAGGTGGGATGCTCTATGAGACCCTTTGATGTTCGCTAGCCCACCATGAAGCCACGTGGTGGGATTCTCTGCGAGCCCCTATGACGTTCGTGATCCCGCCGCGAATCTAGGAGGAGGGATGCTCCTCAAGCCCCTTTGACATTCGTGAGCCCACTGCGGAGTGGAATCCAGCGTGGAACCAAGTGCACTCTGCTTCACGGTACCTCTTGATTATAAATATCGGCCTCCCCCCAGGCCCAAAGCACGAATCATCCGACCTTTCCTCTTTCCAGATCTCAAATCTTGAAGTACTTTCTGCTCTACGAACCATGAGATGCTCAAGGTAATCTTGATCTACGAAGTTCCTCCCCTTTGCCTTGTTTTCACCACATCTTTCTAGAGGGATGCCTTTCACGAATCCAACTGGTCTTCTTGAAGGATGGAGATCCTCATGGGGACTCAAGTCATTGTGGAGTGTTTATGCTTCACGAAGAAACCCCATGAACGCGTAACTCAAATTCTAAGGCCGAGTCATTATGCCTCGCAATGCACATTACTTCATAGGACCTTAATTCACAAGGCACCCTTGCTTCTTATAGATTTGCTTCACGAATGCCCTCCCACTTCATGAATCACATCTTCTATGCACCTATGCCCTATGTCTAGGCTAGGCCACTTCACTTTGAGAAGACTGCACCTTCGCAAATCCCTTCCTTTGAATGGAACACCAGATCTCTAAAAGGCCTCTACTCGTAAACCCCTTTCCTCTGGAACTCCCTCTCCCATGAAACCTCCTAGGTTCGCATGAAGCTACTTCTAGGTCCCCTGGACACCACTTCCCATTGTGTTGCTTTGCCTCATGCTTCTTCGCATAGGCACACTAAAGGATATTTCATCTTCACATATCTATAATAACATGGACCCCCTAATGGTTCACTCCATGACACCCCCAGCCACGGAGTTTCCCATCCCATCTCTTCACCAAGGTGCATAGGGTACGGGTTATGTAAATCCTAGGGGTGTGGAGTGAACTTACCTCGTCCGAGCTGCAGGACCTTAAACTGCCAATCACTATCTTCCTCAACACATGATGTTAAACTGTGACTTCCCCCCATGGATCCTACGCAAGGAAAGGTCGACTACCTTGTTGTAAGCCCCTAGATTTTCTTGCAGGATGTAGCACCGCTGCTCCTCCTTTCTTTTCTGGTGCCCAAGGACAGTAAAGGGTGTGATGGGGAACGGTGCTCCTCTTCTCTTTCACGCTAAATCCCTCTCTCTCTGGGCTTTGTCGCCACCAGGACTCCATCCTGGAGTAAGTCCCAACCTCATTGGGTTTCTAACCACACATAAGCCCATGTTTCCTCTTTGGGTTGTGATCACATATAATCCCCACTTCACCTCTCACGGACACACCAATCATGACATGATCGTCAGGTCTATGCTGCCTCTTGTTTCTCACACCAAGCATGACCCACGTGGGGTTCAAGAAAGCACCGACCATGACATCCACCCTGGGTAGCCTAGAGTGTAATCCCCATTCCACCACCTGAACTACGAGGTCTTTGATACTTTCCAAGGTGGGGTAAATAGGGAGCCTCGATGAGGTTCAATTCCACCACCCATTGAACCCTAGGTCCTCCTTCACATCAGTCCACTAACCCACTTTAACTACGAGGTCTTTGATCCTTGCCAAGGTAGGGTATGTAGAAATCCTCCACGACGTTCAATCACACCACCCATTGGACCCCATGTCCTCCTTCGCGTCGTTTCACTAACACTTTGGGCAGCCTAGAGTGTAAGCCCCATGACACAACCTGATCTACGAGGTCATTGATTCTTGCTAAGGAAGGGTACGTAGGAAGCATCCATGAGGTTCAAGACCACCCCCCATTAGACCCTTGGTCCTCCTTCATGTCGGTTCACCAACACTCTGGGAAACATGGAGTGTAATCCCCATGACCCATTTGAACTAAGAGGTCTTTGAGCCTTTCCAAGGCAAGGTACGTAGGAAGCCTCCAAGAGGTTTAAGCCCAAAAATCGGTCGCTCCGACTGCCTTCACATCGGTTCTCCCCGGTCCTGCATGACATTAAACCATGGACCCCAATTAGTGGTAAGTCATTGTTTCCCCAGTCATCGGTAAGACATTTCCCACCAAAAACAACCCTGAACTATGTTGTCATTGATCCTAGCCAAGGAGGGGTATGTAGGAAGCCTTCCTGAGGTTCAAGCCCACCATCAACCAGTCGTCCTGACCATCTTCACGTTGGTTCGACACCATCCAGCGGTAAACCGTTGGGACCTCAATTAGCAGCAAACTGTTGGGATCCTATTCTGTGGTAAACCATTAACATTCTTATCCAGAGGCAAGCCATTGCAACCCCATCTAGAAGTAAGTTGTTGAAAACCTCAATTGGAAGTAAGTCGTCATCAGATAAACTATGTGGACTTTTATTACCTGCCACGAGGATACATAGAAAGCCCCTTTGAGGATCAGCCCCAAAACCATCGTCATCCTCATGATAATTCCATCCCATTCACCGTCCACTTCATACAAATGATTCATAATCCATCATGATTCTTATCTGGGCCGCCACATACCGGTGAAATCATGCCATCTCATTCCCCATTCTCCTCAACAGTGATCGGGATGTCAACCACATGTTGGCCCCACCATCACTGTTCCCTCCAGGGGTTGTACCCATCTGATCCACTCTAGTCAGTGTTCTGATCAGTCTGGTCCGTCCCTTCTGGATGTTAAACTTGCTGCATACCCTGAGTTAAACATGGGAAGTTGAGGAAAACTTCAAAAAAATTAGTATGGCATATAATTCATCGCATTCGATGCAGGATGTCTCAGGATTCCGCACCCTTAATAAGCCCTATAATAAGGGGAAGAAACCGAGATGCACGAGTGTCCCAATACCCAGACATGCCAGTGATGTACAACATGACTACTCCCCTAACCGAAGTTTTCTTCCCTGACTAGACCCCTTGGAATGTCATGATTGAAGCAGTGTAATTAACTAGTGTCCATGAAGATATGGCGTAAGGAAGAGTTTCATGAACAACGTCTTAAATCTATAAGGGAGACCTGTACTAGGTTACGAGTTCCAAGGAGGAATCCATGGAAGGAGGAACTGAAATCCCATCATCATATTTCGATCAAGGAGAAAACATCCCAAAAAAAGTGACGGATGTCGCCCGCCATTGGAAAGTGGTAATGTGGGGAAACAAAACCGCGCATTTCTTCCTTAAATGAGACTGATGCAAGTGCCCCGAAAAAAGTGTTGGAAACAGAAATGGTGAACCCGACATGAAGTTATTCTCCTCAACATGGAGATTAGTAGTGTTCAAGGAATTAATGGATTAGCATGTCACTAGATCCAGTTATCCGGTGCCGTGTCCTGCCAGGAAAATAGAGGGCCTGGCGTGAAACTCACCAGAAGTTGGGGCAGTAGAATGTTGGACATCCTGTTTTGTGATGTTGTCACCATGGATCCCTCTTACCGATCATAGAAGATTGAATGGCATAGGTGAATTGGTCTTAGATTCATTTTTCTTTTATTAAGAATGAGTTATTCTCCCTAATCCCAAGAAATCACGTTGTTGCACACGGGATGAAATCACCACCTGCCCACCGACGCAGGGGCAGGGGTAGTGCCAATGCGGCAGACCCGTGGGGCTCTGCCTCTTCTACAATGGCCCCTGCACCCATGGCCCTGGGGACCTCACGACCCATGTCCCCATTCGAGGTTATTCAGTAGAGGGTAATCAACGACCGCATTGGCCGTTATGAGGAGGATGACATAATCCCAACTTGGGATATGGACAGCCTGGATCTAGAGGCGTCTGCGCCTCATCGCCAACACTGCACCCAAGGGCCGCGCAAGGAGCCGCTTCTCCCCATGCCAACATATAACCATTTTGAGAGCCTCTCCCCAGAACAATTTTGTGACTCCCTACCTTATGTTGATGATGTAGGTGGTGTCTGGCCCAGCCTAGTTAGAGTCCCATTCCAGGGGCTCCCAGTGACGGCTCCCACCAGGACGCATCAGCACCACTGCCCTGTCTTGCTTAATGAGGAGCAGGTAAGCCACGTACCAACACCACCAGCCCTGGGTTTTCGGACCCAATGCCAGCATCAGGCACAAGCTGAGGAGGACGCCTGCCAACGAGTGTCAGCGTTGATAGCTATTGTGGCCCAAGCCACCACTGACGTGTTTCATCAATTCCCTGCATACACTGAGCAAGGGAACTTATACGTATAACCAGGATCAAGGCCCCAACTGCCCCACAGGCAGGCTGGGTCGACTCTCTTGGTTGCCGGCACAAGCAGTGGTTGCCGCGATCTAACCTGTAGCGATGCCACCCGGTACAGAGTTCCTCCCCATACCAATAACACAGAGAGCGTAGGCCTTCCCTACTTCGAGGCTTGGCATGGAGGTCTTCACCATGCCACCATCAACCCTAATGAGTTCCTTCCCCTCTATGGTGACACTCGGTATGGAAGTCTCTCCCATGCCCATTACACTGGGTATGGAGTAATTACTCCTTCCCCCAACCACAGGTGTAGGGACATTGCCTATCTGGTCTCTCATCAATGTGGGGATCCTCCTCGTGTTCATTTAGAAGCTGGTGAAGGTCCTCCTCGCCTCAGAAACCAGAGGGGTGAAGGCCAGCCTCGCCTCACTAGCACTCAACACAGAGTTCCTACTCATGTTCAGCCAGACCGGTATAAGGAGCCTCCTCGTACTGAGGTCACCAGGGGAAAGAATCATGGAGGTCCTCCCCATGATCCTGCCAGTTCTAAAAGAGGTCTTTCCTGCTCTAGAGCTATCCATGGAGGTCCTCCCCATGTCCCCTTTGACATTTGTCTCGGTGCTCCTCTCACCCCGGCTTACTCAGGGGGAAGCCGTCTCCGCCTCAACACCAGTGCAGCCGAAGGACCTCATGTAAGAAATCAGCCATGTCCCAAGGAGCCACCCAGGGGTAGGAAGGTGGGTCATCGCTACCATAAGAAGAATTTTTGGAAGGTCCGGACAGTGATCAAACCAGTCCTCTTCTCAGACTATGAAGTGGAATATGACTCAGCACGGGAACCCTCCTCTCGCTCATCTGAGTCAAGAGATGGGTTAGGAATGAGGCACATCAGCCTAGTGATACTGGAATGTGAGGTCTATAGGATTCCCTCCACCCTCCACAGATATATCCAAAAGGATGAAAATCTGGAAACCCCGTAGCTCACGGTCGTGCAATCGCCACTGTCGTCACCAAAGGAACTCTCTACCTCAATAAGAGATCACAGAGGAATATTCTAGGGGCCAATGGCAGGCGAGTAGCAACGTGACCTATCAACTGTAGCCCTAGCCCCTGATCTAGGAACTGCATCCATTATCTCGTATTATCGTGATGTAGCATCCAGGTTGTTAAAATCTTCAGAGGATAGCCCGAGATTCGGGGGCCAGTCAGCTCGTTCATCATACTCTCCGCATGTCGGCCTGCCGTCCCAGCGGTCTGCCTCAGTACCGCTGTTAGTTCCTCATCCACCCCCAGTTGACGAATGGGTAAGTAAAGGGCTAGACCCTGAATCTGAGCTGAGGAGCTTATGTAACATCCTCACAGCAGACCACTTCCCCGAGATGTTCTGGCCCGTGGCAGCGCCGAATTTTCACGCGCCAGAATCCCTCACCCCAGAGGAGGTTGAATATTTCCGCTAAACCCTTTTAGCGATGCACTTTTTCCTTCTTCATCAGTGAGTGGTTTATCCTAGGAACTAAGCGCATTTTGAAGACATTGGCGAGCAATTCCGTCTAGTCGATCTGGTTGCGCTCCCTGTGGCCAAACACCTCGAGTCACAAGGCCACTGAAAGGTCCTCCAAGAGAAACACATTCAGAGTTTCAAGATACTTTTCAAGACCATCAAGGATTCTTCCCCCCACAAGAAAATCTGTGGATGGGGGAAGTATTCTACCCTCCTCTTTAGTTCTATCTGGCGGCCGCCTAACCTGCTAAGTGATATAATGGACATGCCCCCATGAAGGGTCGCAGTCAACATGGCTGACATAGTAGACGAGGAGGATGAGTCAGAGCTTCTTGATGAATACTTACCCTCCGAGGGAGTGCCCCCTCTATTAGACCCATCAGGGAGTGTTACTCACCAGCAGAGGAACCTACTAGGTCTCCTGCACCCACTGATGCATTGGTACTCATCTGGAATTCTTGCAAGGGTAAAGAGCATGTCGGAACTTCCAAGCACTCTGACCCATCTGCCTCAGTGCAGAAGATGGAGGAAGACCCGGAGAAGGCCACATTGCACCAGAAACTTGTCGAGAAGAAGAATTTGGTCGATGACCTCTTGGATAAATGTGTTGCAGAGTGATGGTTGGACTATGGTGATCCTAGGCCAGGGCTGCAGGGGCAGGAAAAAATCCCCTCAGCAAGCTACCTCCAGGAGATCCTGACCGCCCTTGCCCCGTAGATAGGGTTGAGGTTGGAACTTATGGCAAGAGGGCACGGTATGTCTCTCCAAACCCTCCCAAACAGTGCGATAATCCAAGGGACCCATCTCGGGCTCCCCCAGCCGCCCCGAGGGTCATACCGCAAGCCACTCCACGAGCAGCTAGGCCTACTTACCGTGTTGAAGAACCTGCCAACGCGCTCGTGGTTAGGGATCCCCATCAAGACCGGGACCCTGCCAAGATGATCCAATGGTGGCACTCATTTTCTACCTAGAGGCATTAGAAACACGACAGGTGGAAATACCACCTGATGGGAAGCCATATCTAGCATGGGTGAATGATATTTCAGCACCTTCAGGCTTCAGGAATCCCACCTTCTCCGCCTTTAATGGGACGGGGGACCCGCTGCAGCACCTGGCCCACTTCAACTTGATGTTTCGGCCCATGTTAGGGACTCCAGCGCAGTAGGAGGATGCCAAGCTCTACTGTTTTGTTCGGACATTAGAGGGGCATGCATTCTTCTGGTACAGCCAGATTCTCGTTGTATCTGTAACTAGATGGGAGGACCTTCACAGGCAATTCCTCTACCAGTTCAACTCCACCAGGTGGAAAACTAGAATTGCAGACTTCTTCAAGTGAAAACAAAGGCATGATGAGTGTGTCACGGACTTTATCACCTGGTGGAAAGACTTACATATTCCCTTGACATGTCACTAAATCAGGAGAAATTATTGATGATGTATATGGGAAATGTCAAGACGGAGCTGGATCCCTCTCTGATAACCTAGAACCACCCCGGGGGATTTCAACACTTCTCTAATAAGGCCCAACACCAGGAAGAAACCTTGAAACAGGCCAGCAAGCCACGTCTATTTCCCCCTGTAAATCCCACAAGAAGGGCTGTCAGAGCCAGCCTATGACGGTGGACCAAAAAGAGGCCCCCGGATAGCTGTAATTATTACTGAAGGGGCCACATCCCTAGCCTTATAGAGGCCCGCCACCACAGGCATAGCCTCCAGCCCAGCAGCGACTTCCACAAAATTTCCAGGTGCCCTCACAGAATGTGTCACCACCGCTTAGGTGGGACAACCAGGCTCTACCTTCTCGACAGGCTCCTCCAGCTCCTCATCAGGGCTTGGCTCCAAGGCCCCCCTTTCCGGACAAAAGAAAACAGACCTACAAATTCAACAAGAATTAGGTCCCTGGCTATTTCTGACTTGCCTTGGAACAAGGGATTGTGCATTTTCCTGAGTGCAGAAGGCTAGAAGAGGCAAACCTCACTGATCGCCCCAACAACTACCCCTATCATCGAATCCTCGGGAACACTCTCAAGAAATGATATGTTTTCAAAGACTCTCTTAATGACCAGGTCGATAAGAAAATAGTCAGGTTGGGCCCGGACTCGGCCCAAGTGGAATACGTCGTCGTAAGGCCAGACTACAGTAGCGATGAAAAAGGTGAGTGTCAGTAGGTTTCTAACCATGGTTCCCAGAATTATGACAACTGGATGACTAGAAAAATGGTTTCTCATGCCCATGGTATCATTTGTGCATGCCTGGACTAGTCGAAGCCTTCAGAAGCTCCAACCACTACTTCTGTATCATTATATCAGTCAGCCTCTTCCCAGAAGAGTAAGCATCAGTGGCGCAAGGGAAAGTAATTTGCCCCCATGATGCCATAATAGTCCCTCACTCTCGGTGAATTCATGCCTCTGGATATGGGTAATCCTCCTAGAATCTACCCTGTAATGGATGAATCTTCAAGTGATAGTCAAGGGTATGCTTTGGTTAATACTGTGGAGTTAGTAAATCCCTATATGACTCCCAATGATGGGGAGCTCTAGGCGAACCTCCCCAACATCCTCAGCTGACGCCAAAGTCGGCAAAGACATGGCCATATGGGTTGTCGAGGCACATCAGTTGGAACATACTTCTAGGTTGTGCATGCCACTAAGACCAGATAGCAGTCCCAGCGTAGAGTTTAGCATGCACAACCTCCTCATCTGGTGTCATCAGTCCTGCCTCCACCACTGTTTGTGTTGCTGGGTCAGGCAGAGCCACTTCGACCATGCCATGACCAGCCTCACCATACTATGGGCTAGTCTCAGTCATCAATCCCTCATCCGGTAGCTACTCTGCAGGCTTCAACTAGTGAGCAACAATATATGCCCAGCACCAGTCAGTCGCCGGCCCAGCCGGCAGGGCCTGTTGTGCCTCCTGTCACAGAACGGCCTCCTACAAGTAGAAGTTCATGCCTGGTGTGGAAGAATGATGTTCTCAAGAACCTTAAAAGCATCCCTATGAGGCTTTACATCCTCGAGCTCCATCACCTATCATCAAATATGTGTGAGTCCATCACTGAGGATTTAAGAAACCCCCTCCAGTTTGAGATGGAGGAAGCAGCTGCAGAAGCCTTTCATGCTGATGTGGTCGATAATTAAAAATGTCATGCCATCATTTCATTCTCTAGAGAAGATGAAGGATCTCCCATACAGGGGCGCATCCACCCACTATACTTCACCGTCCAATTTAATGGCATGGTGGTTCATCGTTGTCTTGTTGACACCGGCTCCAGGATTAGCCGTATCCCAACAGGGACACTACGGAAGCTAGGGTTGTTCGAAGATGACCTGACTCCCTCCGATTTAAGAATCCAGGGATACGACAGGACAGAGTAGACCCGTGTCGGTAAGATCTATTTGAAGACCCATTTAGGTGGCCTGGTTTCTAGCACCGAGTTTATGGTTGTCTCCCAGGACACAGCATATAATCCATTGATGGGCATACCATGGCTCCACCTGCACCCGGCGGTCCCATCATCGTATCACCAGTGCCTCAAGTACTCCCCCAATGGTTGGTTAGGTGTACTCCAAGGTGATGAGTCTCGTTTATCCTCTTATGAAGCTCACTACCTAGATTTCAACTACTATAAGAGAAAGGACTAGAAGATTCAGTCCAATGAAGTCGAACCTATCGTGGTTACAACTGACCCTTGGGTAGGTCTGGATGACGCCTACATCTTCCAGATCCATCAATTGGAGGACACAACCCCAAACATGGGGCAATGTTTTTTTGTCTCTAGTATGAGGGGGAAGCATATTTCCAAGTCTAAGTGACGGAGGAAGATCACCTCTTACTCTTACACAAATCAGGCTGAGGTGATCCCGGAGCCTCCAACCACCATACGGTATCGGGATGTCTGCTCCATGGCAACGGCAGTATGTCATATGTGTTTGTTTCACCAGGATGAAATTAACTGGATCAAGATGACATACCACTACTTATTTAATATCATCAAGTGTGGCCCGTTGGGCTGAAGAATGGAACTGATTGGGTTGACAACTTTCATCGCTATGGTTTCGGCAGTAACATAATCTTCTAATGTAGTGACTACTGCTCCTCAGGCTGGTACCAGCCTCCCATCTGAATCTTCCAACCCAAAGAAAGCTTCTCTCGCTAGGGATCCCTCCTCTGCAAGTGAAGAAGAGGATCTAGAGGATGCTCCACCTTCCTTTCAAAAGGGTGTCTCTGCCACGGTCGATGAACTGATATAGCTAAACCTTGGTAGCGAAGGAGATTTGAGACCCACATTGATCATCACCTTGATGTCCCTCTAATAGCATCAGCAGTATATTGACTTCCTTAAACAGCACTGTGATGTGTTTTTATGGAGTTATGTTGATATTCTAGGACTAGATCCTCAGGTAGTCATCCACCGCCTCGGCCTTCTGGCAAATCATCCCGGGTTCAAGCAGCCTACTGGAAAGATGCACCCTTTTCATGGTGCCATGGTCGAGGTTGAGTCGACAAGCTCATCAGAGCCAACTTAATCAAGGAGGTCTAGTACCCTAAATGGCTGGCCAAAATTGTGCCAGTTAGGAAGAAGAATGGATAGACCAGGGTCTGCATCGACTTCTGCAATCTCAATTTTCACTATCCAAAAAATGATTTTCCCATTCCTATGATGGATTTGTTGATCGATGCCACAGCTGGGTTCCAAGACCTTTCCTTCAAAGACGGGTACTCCAGATATAATCAGATCTGGATGGCCCCTGAGGATGAGGAGTCCATAGATTTCAAGGCACCACAGGGTACGTTTTGTTACCAGTTCATGACCTTCAGTTTAAAGAATGCATGCGACGCCTATCAAAGGGCTATGCATTGCATATTCAGTCCCATCCTTGGGACATTGGTGGAATTCTATGTGGACGACTTGGTGGTCAAATCCCGCCAGCTCCAGGACCATCTCAAGGACCATGAGAAAGTGTTCGGCTTCCTCCGTTCCTGCCACCTAAAGATGAACCCATTGAAGTGTGCCTTTGGGGTCACCTCCGGGAAGTTCCTTGGAATTGTTTCCAGGTACCAGGGCATCGAGATTGACCTAGAGAAGATCAAGGCCATCGGTCAGATGCCTCCCCTGAGAAATATTCTGGAGCTTCGAGGTTTCCAAGGACACTTAGAATACAAAATCAGATTCATTACGAATGTTGCTGGAAAGTGTAAGCCCTTTTCTTGGATCATGAATAAGGGATCTGCCTACGAGTGGGACAAACAGTCCCTGGATGCGTGCGAGGAAATCAAGCAGTATTTGCTCCAGCCTCCGGTCGTGATGCCACATGTCTCCATAAAACCACTGATCATGTACATGACTACCCTGTAATGAACTCTTGGTTCCCTTCCCTCCCAAAAAAACAATGAGGGTATGGAGAACAGTCTTTACTACCTCTGTCCTATGCTCATCAATATGGAGACCATATACTCTCCCATTGAAAAGGGTTTCCTTGCACTGACATTCTTAGTAAAAAAATTGCAACGATACTTGTAGCACTATGAGGTATAGCTGGTGTCTCGGGTAGGCCAGATGAAGTACATTCTGAACCACCCCTTGTTGACCAGCTGTCTAGCATGGTGGGAAGTAATCCTCCAGATGTTCGACATCAGGTTCTTCCCTCAGAAAGCTATCAAGGGACAAGCACTTGCAGATTTTCTTGCTGCCCATCCAACCCCTGCAGACCAATTCCTGGACCAGGATTTTCTTGATGAGGAAATCCTCTTGGTAGATAATTTCATCTCGTGTTGGAAGATTCACATTGTTAGTGCTTCCCGAATCCCCACCGGCAGGAGGCTCAATGATCCCAAGCTCAACTAGGTAGGCCTGGGTATTGTCTTTATTACCCCAGTGCAAGATATTCTGCCATACTCATTCCTATTGTCAGAAGGCTACACCAACAATGAGGCAAAGTATCATGATATTATCACTAGCCTTGAGCTGGAACTCGAGATCGATTTTCCCCATTATCATGTGAAAGGGGATTCTGAACTAGCCATCAAGAAAATAAATGGTGACTACATCATCAGAAAACCAATGATCGTACCATTTTTGGAGTGTAGTCTCCATCTAATGGCCTAGTTCTCATCTCGGTCAGAGGTTACTCATGTCCCTTGACATCAGAACGGTCGATCAGATGCCCTTCCTAGCCTAGCTGCATCACTTGTAGAGCCCAAATAGGACGATCTGATTATACACGTGGCACATCAGAGAGTCATTGCTCTCATCATCCTAGATGATAACGATAGCCTTCAGGTAATCCATCTTACCACTGGGGAATCCACGTCAGGACCCACAGGTTACTCAGATGCAGTGGTTGAAGTTACCCCCGACTGAAGATCCCCCTTTGTCGAGTATCTCCAAAATGGTTGCCTCCCGGCTGATCGGTCCGAGCACGAGTGAATCTGACACCGCGCGCCGCAGTTTCCCTCCAGAGTGGTCCTAGTCTTGATTAGTTCTTCTACAAGTGCAGGTTCAATGGTTTTCTCATATACTGAATCCATGGAGTTGATATTTCTTAGGCCATACAGGAGGTTCATTCTGATTCCTGTGGGGCTCACCAGACTGGGCCAAATCTGTCCTATTAGATCTAGAGACATGGGTACTTCTAGACCTCCATGATCCATGATTTCATCGAGTTCACCAAGAGATTTCACGCATTCCAAATTCTTGCTAACTTCATGCATCAGCTTCCAGAACCTCTCCACTCCACTATGTACTCTTGGTCATTTGCGTTGTGGGGACTTGATGTCATGGGACCATATCCACTGGTGACAGCTCACCAGTGCAGGTTCATCCTGACCGCCACATATTTCTTTTCCAAGTGGGTAGAGGCAGTTCTGATCAAGGAGTTCAAGGCCCATTCTATCGTTGAATTCATGAGCTCCAACATCATCTACCAGTTTGGAGTCCCTCACTCCATCCACACTAATAACAGCACCAAATTCTGAGCAGCTGAGTTGAAGAAGTTGTATGGTAAGTACAACATCCGTTCGAACCATACATCCTATTATCACACGTCGGAAAATGGATAGATCAAGGTGTTCAACAAAACCCTCTCTAAATTTTTTTGCAAAATGGTTGGTCAGAATAAGAAGAGTTGGCCGGACAAGCTCCCCAATGCCCTCTGGGCTTATCGGACAATGACTCGTAATTCCACCCAGGTGACCCTATTATCCCTGGTGTATGGAGCTAAGGTCATCCAACCCATTGAGATCTAGCTGCCTTCGTTATTCACAGTGGTCTATGACCAGTAGGAGCTAGATAAGGTAGCCAAAATTCATCTGGCTGAATTTGAAGCACTTGACGTGAATAGGCTTCCTACCCTGCACAATCAGGAAAGGCATCAGAAAAATATGTCTAGAGCCTTCAACAAGAAGTTTTTCCTCTGCTCTTTCCTGCAAGGTGACTCGGTATTAGCCCTCCGATCACCAATGATCCCTGGCAAGAAACCACCCAAGTTAGTTCCCAAATGGGAAGGACCTTACATTATTCATAGGGTTTACCCCAATGGTGCATACTCCCTGGTGACCATTGATGGTGAGCGTATAACTCCTCCCACCAATTTCAAGTTCCTCAAGTAATACATTGTATGAGCCTCCTTGTCCTGCACGACCTTAAACTGCAAGATGGTTCCACAGGACCCTAAACTGCATGATGGTCCTTGATGACCTTAAACTGCATGACGGTCCCACAGGACCCTAAACTGCATGATGGTCTGGAACGACCTTAAACTGTGCAGTCCTGCATGACCCTAAACTGCATGATGGTCCCTCATTACCCTAAACTGCTTTGTCCCGCATTATGATAAACTGTATGTCATCCTGCAAGACGTTAAACTTCACCCCTAGAACTACGCGTGGCTTGATTCCCATCTACATGGGATACGTAAGAACGCTCAAGTGTTTCGTCATGAGCCCAGCCCCAAACTCTTCTCTTTGACTATCCCCCATGGGTATAGTTCTCTCAGAGGATCATTTCATGATATGGTGAAGGCTTCCTTGTCCACACAAATTCTAGGATTATGATGTTCGCACCATGTTCCCACTCCCCATTCTTCTATCCTCCCATGTCCTCACCGTATGAAGATAAACTGCATGGCCTTCAAGAACTATGTACGGCTTGATTCTCATCCTTATGGGATACATAGGAATGCCCAGACATTTTGTCTGTTGGCCTATCCCAAACACTAGAATATTCCCTCGAGATAAGACATATGATGTGGTGTTGGCTTTTTCCCCAATTCACATCAAACTCATGTCGATCCCACCATACTTCCCACTACCCATAGGTGTCTGCCTCTTCAATAAATGGGTACAACTATACTTCACCCACTCTTTTGATTGGGACTCCATCATCTTTCCCATATAGAAGGGCCCCCGAATGGAAGGGATGCTAGGCCCAAGGGCTCTCCTACCACTTCAAGCCAACTCCCATTAGGATGTTGAAAAACAAATTGATACAAGTCCCGCATTGCGAGTTTGGTCAGCGGTTGATGCTCATTTGTTGTTCCCATTCTGGGTCACTACAAGGACGTTGTGTTTCTAATATGTTCAATAGAGATCCATTGTCCTCATAGACACCCCACGATGTCCCAAACATTGAGTGTAGTGGTATATTCTACCCCGTTGTATCTCCAAGCAATGAACTCCCTTCAGGCGATGCTAGCTATTAGACCCCTATATGGCAGGGAGAGTCGAGTCCGGCTCCTTATTTGGCACACCGAGCACTACTTATGTGGGCTTAGGAGATATGATGAGGTTGTAACCACACAAGAGGTCGTATGGATACCATTGTCTGGGACACCTAGCCTCAGGCCCCTTGGATTTTTCAGGCCTTTTCAGGCCTCTTGGCCTTTTTCGGCCCCTTGGCCCTTTTTGGCCCCTAGCCCAAGATCCCGTTTAGGGTTGTGTGGTGTGGAGAGGACTTACGTCCTCATTCACATTGGGTTATTTCACCATGCCACACATATCACCTTGAGACATTCCTCCTATCATTTATCATCCGTACTACGAGCACAGACCCTGTCGTGCTTCGCGTGCCCAATCTCAGGCCCCCGGCCCAAGTCTTGACTCTTACAGGGTTATACAGTGTGGTATGAAATTATGTGCTCGTTCACTTTGGGTTACTCACCGCACTTTACACCTCCTTATTTTTCGGTATCTTACTTATTTCTGCGTCCTCACTGCAAGATGTTAAACTGCAAACTGGCCGGGCCTTTCCTTCTGAGGCCCAGCCTTAGGCCCCTCGGCCTTTTCGGGCCCCCAGCCCAGGTTCTCACTTAGGGATGTATGGTGTGGTATGGGATTAGGTCCTCATTCACATCAGGTTACTCACCTCACCGTACGCCTCCCTAGTTTGGGGTATCTTACCACTTTCTGCGTCCTCACTGCAAGACGTTAAACAGAAAACTGGTCGGGCCTTTCCGTCCGAGGCCCAGCCTCAGGCCCCTCGGCCTTTTTGGGCCCCCGGCCCTGGTTCTCACTTAGGGTTGTATGGTGTGGTACGAGATTATGTCCCCATTCACGTCAGGTTACTCATCGTTCTGTACACATCCTGTATGTGGGGTATCTTACCCATTTTCATCCTTACTGCATGACGATAAACTGTAAAATACTCCCTTCAAGAACTATGTGTGGCTTTATTCCCATCTTCATGGGATATGTAGGACCGCCCGAACATCTAGACTTCAGTTCTAGCCCCATCTCTTAAAAATATCCCTCTTATCTTGGCCCCTTGGCCTGCATTCCCTCAGAGAGAGGAATATATGGTGTGGTATGGGATTATTTCCTCATTCACGTCAGGTTTTGTAATAACCATGCCAGTTACCTACTCCTCTTGAGATTTTTCAATCCCCTTGTGCTACGCTCATCTTTTTCAAATCGACCTCTCTCAAGATGAGCCCCTCGGTCCTCTTCGGTGATTCACTAATGTGCCCAAGGGTACTCTGGTTTAGCACCTGGAAAGTCGAATTCTACCTGGACATGCATTCACCCATTTCTCAGGATTTGTGTTCCCCTTAATTAAGGATTCCCTCACCATTCATAGCCAAAGGGACCCCCAAATGGCATGGATGTTAGTCCTAAAGGCTCTCCTACCATTACGGGCCAACGTCCTCGAGGGTTATAGACAAAAAATCGATACAAGTCCCATGTTGCGAATATTTTCAGCGGTCGACACTCATTTGTTTGTCCCCATTTCAGGCAAAAGTGATATGGATACTGTGTTTTGAACACAGTCAATAGTTATCCTCCATCGTCACACCAACCTCATTAAGCCCAAAATGTCGGTTACAAGATTCACATCCTTCTCCACCTCATCACATCCAAGTAGAACTTCGAAACTCTTGGTTCTATTCCTCAGTGTGCATCCGCACGTTAGAAGGAAAAATCCGCGATAATTTAATCACTTGAGGCTCCACTGATTTCCCCTTCGCTTGTATTTCACATATTTAAAATACCATATCCACCCTTATTTCCTACACGCAGTTTGACTCACGTGGGCTTAGTGATTGGGTTAAGGTCCTACTTTACTTGGGGTAGTCATGTTTCTCCATGGTCTGAGTTTTAAGACCTTAAACAATTATCTTTTCATATTTCCCCTTTGTGAGTAATATGTACAGTTTGATTCCCATCCTTATGGGATACGTTGGAACGCCCAGACACCTCGTGTTTGGGCCCTGCTCAGTTCCGCTAATTTATCTCTTCTACTCTTCCATTTAGTCCCCCACCCTTATAGGGCCACATGGTGTGGCTTGTATGGGCTTATTCCATCATTTATGTCGGGTTTGCAATATCCAAACCACATACGCCCCCTTCTAGAATCTAGTCCCTCCTACCTATTGTCCAGCATGACGTTAAACTGTATTTTGTCCTGTATGACATTAAACTGTATTTTGTCCTACATGACGTTAAAAAGGCACATTCAAGAACTGTGTATATCTTGATTCCCATCTTCATGGGATACGTAGGAACACCCGGGCATCTCATCTTCAGGTCCATCTTAGTTGAGATCCAGTCTCTCCTACTTCCTTCCCTCTTACTTCTTTTAGACCCCTTGGCCCAAGGTTTCATTCTCAGAATCACGCACGGTGTGGTGTGGACCTCATCCTCATTCACGTCGGGTACACTTTATTGCACCATACACATTCCCCCTTTAGCTTTTTCTCTACTATGTCTATGTTGCATTATGTTAAAATACATGGTTTGTCCCATCACATGACCTTAAACTGGGAAAATATCATCCTGGACGCAGGTTGAAAAATGGAACTGCAATGTGATATCCTCACCCAAGGGGACGTCAAGTCTAGTATCAGTTAACCACCATAACATTTGTCAATGCCTTCATATGGCTTGATTCTTATAGCGATACATGGACCTTCCATTCTAGGTCCATCGCTTCATAGAAAAACCATTCATCATAAAGGACAAACGAGATCTAACAAATACCATTCCTTTTGATGCAAGGGCCAAACCCGCACAACATTATCCTAGAACTACGTGCAGCTTGATCTCCATCCTCATGGGGTATGTAGGAACAATCATGCACCTTGTCTCGGGCTCATCCTAACTTTCGTTTTCGGCCCCTCGGCCTGCCTCCTCCCCCAAGAAGCACACAGTGATTCAGACTAGGTCCTCATTCACATTGGGTTTTGTAAATTACATCACCCTATTTCTCTTATTTCCAACCATCTGTGGTTCGATCTCTAAGACCATAAACTAAGATATCTTCTAGAACTATGTGTGTCTTGATTTCTATCCTCATGGGATACGTAGGAACACCCAGACATTTTTTTGTCTCCGGGTCCATCCCTAGGAATCGACAAATCTTGTCACTTCTTTTTCGACCCCTTATCCTGAAATCATCTGGGATTATGAGGGGTGGTGAATACCTCTTAGGTTCTCATTCGTGTTGGGTCTTTCAATATCCACACCATGTGCTTCCCATATCTTTTATTAGTGTGGTTCAAGTTCTATGACCCAAAACTAAGATCTCCCCATGGGAATTGCACGTCAAATTTGGTTATTTCGCCTCCCTATGCACATTTCATTAAATCAATCCCCCCTTAATAGTCCACCCTAGTACTTTAAGTTGAAAGCATGTGACCCCAGGACCCTTTTCCTTGGGAAGGGACCTGAATCCCTCTATATGATGCATCTCATTGTCGTAATCAGATGCGTTCTGAAAAAGAACCCGAAGTGAAGAAATTTCACAGGGACATTCCCCTTGTTCCACATCCAAGATTCATGAGTATGTTATTTGGATCATCATCCTCTTCCACATCTGAAGGGACCCCCTTCATGGCTTGGTCTTAGGCAACCTCATCTCACGTACCGTTTCGGGACAACATTCCTAAAGACCCTGGAAAACATTTGCGACAGGTCCTATGTTTCGAGCACGATAAATAGTCGACCCTCATTTTTATGTCCACATTCCAGACTAATGCGATATGGATGCGGTGTTTCGAACACTGTCAACAGTTATCCCTTATCGTAACGCGACCATCATTGTGGTCCAAGTTTCGAGCATCATGAATCACATGTTTCCACTCCCTTACGTTCAAGTGGAATTCTAACATACTCAGATTTACTCTTCAGCACATCTAGGTGTGTTACATAGGCGGGTTAGCATCAGTGGGACATCAATATTCTAATGAACTATTGTCCCTAACATGTGACTCCATGTGTAAGGAAATTCCCATCACTACTTCTTTTTTACCACATCAAGCATGACTCACGTGGGCTTAGTAGTTCTGGTAGGATGTGTACTGGTGCAGCCATTGCCACACATGCCTTTCCTCGTCCTACTTGACATGAAACTATGCTCTCAGAACTACGTTCATCTTGATTACAATCCTCATGAGGTATGTATGAATGCCTGACCACTTTGCTTCGGCCCAGAATAATTCTCACTCATGGTCCCTTGACTTGAAAAGTTTCCTCCGAGGATACATGGTGCGATCTGGACTCCATGTCCTCATTCACGTCGGATTGAGAGATATTGTGCCACATACTCCCTTCTAGGGATCTTCCCTTTCACTCCATGTCCTATCGTATGAAATTAAACTACATAAGTTTATATTTCCTCAACACATTCCACTAAAGTGTGGTTCTTCCATGAACAAGTTTGGGATACCCTATGTTAATCATGGGAGGCAACAGTTTCCTCGTCTAAGAGGTCCTATTCAGAAGTATGTTTGTTCCCTGATCAGGTGGGTGTATCCACCTGATGCGCTTCCACCACAATGGTGTAATTTCAAGAGTGTTGGACTCTAGTTGAAAAACACATCACTCCACTCTCCACAATTTGCGTGCCCTTTATTCAGACCCTCATCCTCTCTCACGTCTAAAAGAACCCCCTGACGGTATGGATGCTCATCCTATGGCTCACCTACTATCCTGGGCCAACATTTCGAAAGGATAATCGATGAAATCCTGATTCAGGCCCCATATTTTGAACATGGATAGCGTTCAGCCCTCGTTTTTCATCCCCATTTTAGGTTAACACAATATAGATTCTGTGTTTCGAATGCATTCAATGGTTATCTTCTATTGTCGTGACATCCCGATATTGTTCTGAATTTAGGGTATTGTAATTCACACTTTCCATTCCCTTATGTTTTGTTTTATTCCAAAGCCCCTGGCATTACCCTGCTCTTGCACAAGAGCACACTGGGAAAATGGTAATTTGGCTGTTCTGAGAACTTCATTCTCTAGTCAGGTCTCTCCCTTCTCTTCCTAGGAATCCAAATTGGTTGTTCAAACCCTTTGATGCCTGAATCCTAGTTTTCACTCCTAAATTTGAACAAGAAAATAAGTTGGTATTTCCTTGTTTCTCACATCGGTCCCGACCAACATGAGCTTAGGTATTGACCACCGGACACTCCATGAATGTCACAGGAATGCAATTAACCAACACAAATAACAGAACTCATGCATGCAGTTGGCACAAAATAATCAAAGCATTAAAGTGCGTTCAAAGGTTACTGGCATCAAATCACACTAGGGTCAAACCCTCCGATGGATGGGTTGACCTCATCAAAAGAATGTAGCAGCTCTGCCACCCTCTGGCTGGTGGCATCCAGGATTTGCTGTCGCCTGTTCAGTTCCCGCTCCTCCTCAGCGTCGATGGGGAGTAACTCATTAGCAGAAATCTGAGCCCACTCCATGCCGGTCTAGATGATGATCATTTTATCAGAGTCTCGCTTCATGCCCTCTTCAGCCTCTGCTAGCTGGGCCTTCAATAATAATATTAGCTCAGGCTGCACGTTGAGGGAGGCTGAGTGCTCTTCTGCTCGATTCTGCAGCCATTGGACCTCATCTTCTGCCTCTTGGAGCCTTTTAATATTCAAAATTTTCCTACACTGCCAACCAACATAGAGGCCATGTTCATGCTGCCAAATATTCTCCACCATAAGATCTCGAACAAGAATGTGAGGACATTGTCCATCCAATCCCCCAGCACACAGTTCGCACAGTCGCAAGAGAAGTCTGTCCATATCATCCAGCCATAGTGCTTGGGGGTGTCATCAATGAAGCACTTGATCCGCTTCCATGATCGGCGATGGACTATTCTTTTATCCACTTCATCAGAGGTTGTATTGTCCTAGTTAGTGCATTTGGAAGGATCATATGCAGGGAATGCCCCCAGGAACTCATCAGTTGGATCTGCATCTAGTGTTTGATCAGGCATGGCGGGACTTGGGCTTTCTGATCGATCCTTATTATCGGACCCCACCTTGATGACCTCAGGATCAGCCTCCCTGATAGTCCCACTAGTGATCGGGAGCACCACTATTCGATAAATCTGGACCTCCACCTTCATAGTCATCAGCATTCCCCAGGGAAAGGCACTGCTAGGGATACCAAACAACCTCAACAAGGGAACCCATTCCATTTGGAGGAATGTGCGTACCAAAAAGGGAGCATGCACGTCAGTCAACATTGTTGATGAATGACAATCATTAATTTGGTAGAGGATATATACAGAGATCAAATTCTTGGTCTCATTCTTGGGTAGATGTCGTCGAGACCCCGAAGCGTGGCCCTCCATATATTTTTGGTAGCTCTAAAGATTCAGGAGACTCTTTGGGTATTCCGTCCCCATCAGACATTTTGATCTCTCCGGTAATAGGCATGGACCCCAAAGGTCATGAGTCTGTATATCTTGAAGGGCGAGAATGATCTCTTTGCACAATGTTGTCCTGCATAATTTAGATATTAGCAAAGAGTCTAAAATGACCTGAAAGTGGGCCCTGAAGATGGGGTGTGGAATCTCTACATCAAGGGCCTTGGAAAACTCTTCAAGATATGAGTCTCGATCCCCGACTTCACCCTCATCCAATGGGATCCCTCTCCCAACCTCGTCTCCCTAGGAGGATTCATCTGATTCTTCCAATAGAGGGAACCGTTGGTGTGATCTTGCAACACCTTGACTCGATCTGTCATTGGATGCGGGGTACCCCGGGAGTGCACAAAGTCCTCCATCTCTGTCAGGTATTGCTCTTCCTCTACCTGAGATACCAAAACGTTGGCCCTAATAGGGGCTATCCCCGGCAAATCCATCCTGAAATGGTTTATATGTTTCCACATCTCTGACAGGTCGAGGAATTGCCAGTAAACTTCCCATATGTCCCAGGCATTTGGGAAGATGACATTCTCTGGCATATCAATGTGGAAAAGCCACTTCCATGGAGCCTAAGTGGATATTCTACGGAACCCTCTAGGTGGCCTCCCCTCAGGATGGCTCTTCTCTTCTGGGACCACCAGGTCCGTTGCCACTACTGCCTCTCCCACAACTGGAGTTGGACCTGCCACTACGGTAGCCCCTCCAACACGAGATGCCCCTTCCACCTTTCAACCTCGACCCAGAGGTTTGGGGAGCACACCATCATCAAATAGAATGGTTGGTTTCTTCAGCATTTCCCCTAGGTAGGTTGCCTTCCATCTTTGTCCATATTCCTCCACTAATCCGACAATTGCGGTCAGCGGGGGCAGCTGGTTCTGAATCTTCCCATCTTCCCATGTGAACATAAGCCACATCTTCCTCATCACACTTGGGTGTTCCTCGTAGTGCACCCCTGAATAGACCTGCAGGGTCAGTCATTGCATGCACCGGAATTGCCGAGAAAATCGGTGTGGGGTGTACAGCTCGCAGAGAGGCTCACAATCCACCCTTTCCACCAAAAATCCACCTCAAAATGCCATAATATAGGCACTGTGCTACTCCATTCTCTGGACATCATCATTGAATACCCCCATCGGCAATAGGAATGGGTGGAAATTTTACTCCTCCACCTTCCACACTTGGTTCAGAACCGACGGTGCGGTCAGCATGGCTAGAAAGCTTCCGAGAGTGTTTAGGATGGATGGGAGGAAGTTCGATCCTGGAGGGGAAATGGGGTTCAAGTATTCGTAAACCCCCCTGGAATGTGCCACTATCCACCCATATAGGAGGTGGAATGGCCCACATATTCACTGCGGCCTATTTCTCTCACTGATATGTCACAGAATCTTATAAATATTGGCGAGCATCGGGAACACGAGGTTGATCTGCCCTCCTGTCACCAACACAGAATCCATAATGAATGTGATTGTCCACACTCCCATGTTTTTGTCTCTCACTGGTAGGATCCAACCACATATGATAACCACCATGAACGATGCCAGCTTGACTATCAGTTGTTGTTCGGTGATGACGCTAAATCCCCACTTCTTCCACTAGTTTTCCTCTAAAAGTCACTACTATGAGTGATCCTTACTCTAGGCCCCCTTCAGGCATGTCCGAGGCCTCTCCAGAAACTGTCTGTTCTCATAGAAGCTTAGGAACTATTTGAACCATATCTTGAAATGGACGTTCCTCACCGCCTCCTTGTCCTCTCCCAGCACAAGCTCCATCAAAGCCATCGCCAGTGGAGGAATTTTCTCTAGGTCCTCCCATGCACTCATGATAGGTAGGAATTCGTCATACATAGACCACATTATCGGGACCCCTGAGATCTGGTGGATGTCCCACATGATAATGCCAAATTCCCCGTGATGAAAATGGAATGTGTTGGTCCTCAAGGACTAGCTGCTCAATAGATCCAACATCAGCTACTTCGGCTGGTAGATGTAAAACTAGGAGGCCCAAGCTTCCTCATACATGCCCACTCTTCTCATCTCCACCCCAAATTCCTCACATTAGGTGCCTACCCAGTAGACCCAGGCCCAATCGTCTGTGAAGTTTCCACCCTGGTGCAGGTCCCACTCCTCAGACTACCCTTTCATCGGGTTCCCCAGAGTCACCTTCAATATCGTCAGATGCATGGGGGAGATATCTCCAGCTATAACTCATTCCTGTCAACGTTATTCAGGTGGTTGTATAAGCAGTCAACAATAACAGGTGTGAAGTCCTCCCGACCATGGTCGTCAGTCGCCCTGAACCATCGGCACTAGCACGATGTGCTACTAAACAAGTATGTTGGTTCGTCCTGACTCCCTTCTAGGATGAAGACGTTATCCCTCAGCCCAAATCCATAAAAAGGAAACCTCTTTCATAATGAGTAGTTCCTTTGGCTCTCCAATAGTAGTTCCACCAAAGACCCATGGTCAGAGTGGCTCCGAACTAGCTCTCCTAAACTCAGGCTATTCTCCATCTCGTCCCTCCAGGCAACATCTGCATGGACACCCTGGGTGGCTTCTTGATGATCCATGCAATCTTTTAGGTTGGGGTGATTGTTCTGGTTCAGTCGCAGAGCTCATTTGCGGAGCACGTTCCTTGAGTCTGTTTGCATAGCCCTGCCTTTTCCTCTGAACGCGGAGTCATGAAGTGCACCGATGCGAAGTTAAAGACTCGCT
This sequence comes from Viscum album, assembly GCA_963277665.1. Lineage (NCBI taxonomy): Eukaryota > Viridiplantae > Streptophyta > Magnoliopsida > Santalales > Viscaceae > Viscum > Viscum album. Next base: position 1,158,408,935 of record OY728145.1, read on the forward strand.
ATGCGCCATGAATCTGAATGCCCAATTCACGGAAAGCAAGTTGCGGAGTACGCAGAGCTTCACGAATCGATAGCTCTAAAATCCAAAAGCATAAAGGAAAGAAAGGAAAAGAGATAATTCAACCCCTCTATTTATAGGCAACGACCCTCACTGCTTCGCGGCGCATCTCAGTCGCGGCTACACTACGGGAAAAAGGGGTTTTTGCGACGTGTTATTTGTGATGGGGATAAATCCCGTCGAAAATAGTCTCGTTAGAAAGTTATTTTTGAGGGGGGTATTTTCCCATCGCAAAAGGATTGGCGCGCAATGCGCTCCAAACCACAGGAACGTTATTTGCGATGGGGGGTTACCACCCGTCGCAAATAACCGGCGGCAGTAAAAAATATTTGCGACGAGAATATACCCCCATTGCAAAAAACTATTTAACCGTTGACCGTGATAAATGCAGGATAAAGTATTTGCGATGGGTACCGTCGCAAATAATACTATTTGTGATGGGATACCCATCGCAAATAAGCTAACCTATAAATACCTCCATCCATTTTTTTCATTCATTCTCAAACTCTATCTTCTACTTCTCTCAAAACTCTATTTTTAGAGTTCACAGTTTCTTAAGTTTAATTTTTATTTCCGAAGTTGATATTGGAGTCTTCAATAACTATCAGAGATCAACCTCAGATCAATTTTAAAGGTATTTATGTTCATTTTAATTTAATATTTATTTTAAATTTTTTATTAGTTTTAATTATTCTTAATCAGTTGTAATTTAATTATGTTTAGATAGTTTTGTTATTTAATAAATTTAAATTATTAGTATTCATTGATCATAGTTAATGGTAATTAGGAATAATTAATAATAATTAGAAATAATTAATAATAAATACGAATAATTAATAATAATTAGTCATAATTAGGAATAATTATTAATAATTAGTCATAATTAAGAATAAATACTAATAATTAGTAATAAATACTAATAATTAGGAATAAATAGTAATAATTAGTAATAATTAGTAATAATATAGAAAAATTTAGAATAATTAGGAAATAATTACGAATAATTACGAAAAATAAGAAAAAATACGAATAATTACTAATAATTACTAATAATTATTAATAAACCTCCCCCATGCGCACATTAACCTTTACAACTAAGCCATTTCATTTTTTTATACATTTAATGATCTGTCTATATATATATAGTTATATTTATTTTTATATTAATATAGATTTATATTAATATAAATATATTTGGTTATATGAATAAATATATATATTTATTTATTCATATATTAATAAATATATTTATTCATATATTAATATCTATTTATATCTATTTATATATATATATGTAGTTATAAATTTTTATTCATATATTTATTTGTATATTAATATATATTTGTAAACTTAGTTTTAAATAAATTTATAAAATATGTTTTTTATGTGTATTTATAAATAAATAAATAAATAAATACATATATACAATACACACACACACACACAGAGATATATATATATATATATATATATAGTTATGAATGAATACATAGAAATGAGGGGGTGAAAATCCATCGAGAATGTTAAAACGGCTATAACTTCTAATCTGTAAGTCCGTTTAAACTCCACAACTAGTCAAATCGAAGAACATAAAATTATCTTCGATATGATATGTGGTACAGGTCAAACGGACATCTGGATCGGAAGTCATAGCCAATTGAATGTTAAAATGACCATAACTTCTAATCCAGGAGTCCGTTTCAGCTTTACAATCAGTCAAATTGAAGAACATGAAACGATATTAAATATGATATATGGTACAGGTTTATCGGATATCGAGATCAGAAGTTATAGCTTTTTGAATGGTAAAAAACCGGGGTACCCTGACAAAAAACTCAATTTTGGAGGGATTCTGGGCCTTTTTGGCCTCGAAAAAACCTTGGATGGGTTTTACCCATCCATAGGGCCGTATAGCTTGTCGCAGGCTTCGATTTGATTTGTTGTAGAGCTCAAACGGAGTCCTGGATCAAAAGTTATGGACATTGGAAGTTTGGGTTTCATTTTCAACTTATTTTTGATCTTTCATTAATTTTTTTTATTTTTTTTATATTCAAAGAGTTATTAAATGACTATTAATTGATAAAAATTACATAATTACTAATTAAAAATATTTTTTAATTTATTTTATAATCCTATTTTATTAAATATCTTATAAATTAATATTATATTTCCATAGATCCTTTCAAAAACATATTTATAAAATAAATATTATATTTATATAAATATAAATATATTAATATGTTAAAATATTAATAAGTATTTTTTTAAATTTTATTTTATTTTTTTATTATTATTTGCGATGGGCCCGTCGCAAATAGTCTCTTTGAAAAAACTATTTGCGACGGGAAAAGGGCCCGTCGCAAATTTGTTTTTTAAAAAACCAGAAATCTATTTGCGACAGGCCCATTTTCCGTTGCAAAAAAATTTATTTCCGACGGGCCCGTCGCCAAAAAAAATTAGTTGCGACGCCGTTTTCCGAAACGATTCATTTCAGATGGGGCCCCGTCGCAAAATTCCATTTGTGACGGTATCCCGTCGCAAATGACCCCTCACAAATACATGTATTTCTAGTAGTGCTAGCTTTGCGGTGTGCCTAGCCGACCCATCGCTTTCTCGCTCAGTGATCCTCCTTCCAAATCCAGCTTTGTGAAATAGTGTAGGAATTTTGGCGATTGAACCTCATAATTTGACCCTTGATTTTCCTCGGATCCAAGTATGAGGGGTGGCACATTTTGGTTCAAAAAATCGGATAGGAGAAGGCTAATAACAAAGTCTCTGAAGCTGCCTCATGAAAACCTTTCATGGAGGGCCATGGCCCTGCGAGCCTGCCACGAAGCACAGAGGCAGGATGCTCTGTGAGATGATTCTCCGTTCATGAGCCTCCCGCGAAGACAGAAGGCGGGATGCTCCACGAGCCCCTTTGACATTTGTGAGCATGTTGTGAAGCCAGGAGGTGGGATGCTCCACGATCCCCTTTGACATTCGCGAGCCTGCCGCAAAGCCATGAGGCAGGATGCTCCACAATCCCCTTTGACGTTTGTGAGCCCTCCGTGAAACCTGGAGGTAGGATGCTCCGTAATCCCCTTTGACATTCGTGAGCCCGACGTGAAGCCAGGAGGCGTGATGCTTTCCGAGCCCCTTTGACATTTATGAGCCCGTCACAAAACCATGAGGTGGTATGCTCTGTGAGCCCCTTTGACGTTCGTGAGCCCACCACTGAGTAGAATCCAGCGTCACGCCAAGCGCACTCGGCTTCGTGGCACCTCTTTCCTATAAATACCAGACTCCCCCCCCCCCCCCAGGCCTAAAGCATAGATCATCTGACCTTTCCTCTCCCCGTATCTCAAATCCCAAAGCACTTTCTGCTCTACGAACCATTAGCTGCTCAGGGTACTATTGCTCCGCGGGGTGCCTCCCCTTTGCCTTGTTTTCACCCCCTCTTTCGAGAGGGATGATTTTTTCAATGCCCATGGGACTTCGAGAAGGAAGGAGATCCTCACGGGGACTGAGGTCATCACGGAGCATTTATGCTTCACGAAGCACCCCCATGAACCGGTGACCCAAATTCTGTGGCTGAGTTACTGTGCCTCACGAAGCACATTATTTCATAGGGCCTTGCATCGCAAGGCACCCCTGCTACATATGGATTTGCTTCACGAATGCCCTTCAACTTCCTAAATCACCTCTTCTATGCACCAATTCCCTATGTCTAGGCTAGACCACTTCACTTCACAATGCATGCACCTTCACGAAGCCCTTCCCTTGCATGGAGCCCCAGAGCTCTATGAGGCCTCTACTCATAAACCCCTTTGCTCTACAACTCCCACTCTTGTGCAACCACCTAGGTTCGCACGAAGAAACTTTATTGTCCCCTAGACACTACTTCATATTGAATTGCTTATCCTCATGCTTCTTCGCATAGTCACGCTAACAGCTATTGATTCTTCGCATATCCATGCTAACATGGACCCCCCAATGGTTCGCTCCATGACACCCCATAGCCACGGTGTTTTCCATCCCTTCTCTTCACCAAGATGTAGAGGGTACCAGTTATGTAAGTCCTAGGGGTGCAGAGCGAACCCACCTCGTCCGAGCTACATAATGTTAAACTGCCAAACACCATCATCCTCAACACATGATGTTAAACTGTAACTTCCCACCATGTATCCTACACAGGGAAAGGGTGACCACCTTGGTGCAATCCCCTAGACTTTCTCGCAGGAGGTAGGACCGCTCCTCCTCCTTTATTTTCTAATGCCCAAGGCCAACAAAGGGTGTGATGGGTAACGGTGCTCTTCTCCTCTTCTGTGCTGAATCCCTCTCCCGCTGGGCTTTGTCACCACCGGGCCTCCATCCCGGAGTAAGTCCAAACCTCTTTGGGATTACAACCATAAATAAGCACATGTTTCTACTTTGGGATGCGATCATGTGTAATCCCCACTTCACCTCTCATGGATGCACCTTTCGTGACGTGATCATCAGGTCTCTGCTGCCTCTTGTTTCTCACACTGAGCATGACTTACACGGGTTAGAGAAAGCACCGACCATGAAATCCAGCCAGGGAAGCCTAGAGTGTATGCCCCATGCCACCACTTGAACTACGAGGTCTCTGATCCTTTCCAAGGCAGGGTACGTATGAATCCTCCATGAGGTTCAGGCCCACCACCCATTGGACCCCAGGTCCTCCTTCACATTGGTCCACCGACCCACCTGAACTACGAGGTCTTTGATCCTTTCCAAGGCAGGGTACGTAGAAGGCCTCCACGAGGTTGAATCCCACTACCCATTGGACCCCAGTTCCTCCTTCACATCGGTTCAACAACACTCTGGGAAGCCTATAGTGTAATCCCCATGCCACTACATGAACTAAGAGGTCTTTAATCCTTGAAAAGGTAGGGTATGTAGGAGGCCTCTACGAGGTTCAAGCACACCACCCATTGGACCCCATTTCCTCCTTCATGTTAGTTCACCAAGACTCTGGTCAGCCTAGTGTGTAAGCCCCATGACCAACCTGAACTATGAGGTCTTTCATCCTTGCCAAGGCAAGGCACATAGGAATCCTCCAAGAGGTTCAAGCCTAACAATCATTCACTTTGACCGCCTTCATATCGGTTCACCCCCGTCCTACATGACGTTAAACTGTGGACCCCAATCAGTGGTAAGCCATTGTTTCCCCAGTCATCATAATCCATTTCCCACCAATAACCACCCTAAACTAGGTGTTCTTTGATCTTCTCCAAGGCGGGGTAAGTAGGAAGCCTCCCTGAGGTTCAATCCCACCATCCACTGGTCATCCTGACCATCTTCACATCGGTTCGACCCCATCCAGCAGTAAACTGTTGGGACCTCAATCAGTGGTAAGCCATTGTGATCCTATTCAGCAGCAATCTGTTGACATTCTTATCTAGCAGCAATCCCTTACAACCCCATCCAGCAGTAATCCATGGAAAACCACAATTGGCGATAATTCGTCTTCAGATGAACAATGCGGACTTTGATTCCCTGCCACAGGGATACTCAGGAATCCCCTTCAAGGCTCAAGCCCAAAACCATCATCATCATCATGACAGTTCCATCCCATTCGTCATCCACTTTATACAACTACTCCATCATCCATCCAGATTCTTATCCGGGCCACTACATCCCAATGAAATCCTTCCATCTCATTTCCCATTCCCCTCAACAGTGACCAGGAATTCAACCACACATTGGCCCCAACATCAATGTTCCCTCCAGTGGTTGCACCCATCTGATCCACTCCAGTCAGTGTTCTAATCTATCTGGTCTGTCCATGCTGGACATTAAACTTGTGGCATACCCTGTGTTAAACATGGGAAGCTTAGGAAAACCTCAGAAACATACCTATGGCATATAATTCCTCATATTCGATGTGGTATGCCTCGGGTTTCCATGCCCTTGAGAATCCCTATAAAAAAGGTAAAGAAACCCAGATGCCCCAGTGTCCCAATGCCTAGACACACCAGTGTTATCCAACATGAAAACTCTCCAAATTGAAGGTTTCTTCCCTAACCGAACCCCTTGGAATGTTCCAATAGAAGCAGTGTAATTAACTAGTTTCCCTGAAGAAATGGCGCCAGGAAGAGTTTCACGAACAACATCTTAAATCTATAAGGGAGACCTAGACTAGGTGATGGGTTCTGAGGAGGAATCCATGGAATGAGGAACTAAGATCCCATCATCATGTTTTGATCAATGAGAAACCATCCCTAAAAAAGTGATGGATGTCGCCGCCTTTGGAAAGACGAAATGCAGGGCAACAAAACAGCGCCTTTCATCCTCAAACAAGATGGATGCACGCACCCCTGTGAAAGAGTCAAAAACAATTTTCATATTGATAATAATTCAATACAATTAGTTTTATATTTAAAGAGGGATTATCTTCCCACATATTACATGATCTTATAGCTTAGGTTTTTTTTATATTTTCTTTTTATCTGCCATCATTGGTAAATATATGGTGTTTACTTTGAATGTTATTTTATTAACTAGGTAAATATTGATAAATATTTATTTATTACTCCACACAAATATTTTATGAAATGAAATATTACTAAGTTTGTTTTTTAATATAGGATAAATACATTTTACCTATAGACACGGGTGTGGTCATGTTAATGAGAGACCCTTGATGCATCGATAGTCTCGTAAGATGAATCATTTGGCCAAATCAAATGGATTTTTACCTAGTAGTTTATAGAATTCATGTGAATAGATCTTGAAGATAAATTTATCAAGTTCCTAGGAAACATGATGTCCAATAATTACAAATTTCTTATATTAAAAATTCAGTTATCATTGTCTATGTTATTTTCACTATGAAAAAATGTGGATTTATTTAATTTTAGGATTATTTATTTAATGTTGTGTGTGTTAAATTATTTTTCATTTTATATTGATTATACCTTATAATGTTATTTAAAAGGAATTTGTGTTTATTTATTTACCTTTTCATATGGATTAGTCAATATTCATTCATGACAATGTTCGATGTAATTAACCCTTTCTTAGCATTTTAGCTCACCCTTATTTTTTCATTTACCTTGGTTATGATGAAGATATCATTTAAGGTGTTTCAAGGGTGTATTTTATTATATTTTTATATTTATTAAGATTTATTTTATTTTACCAATGTAGTATGGGTTCCATGTATGTCATTTGTTTTTCCAAAACAACTAAAATGTTGGGTTGTTTGGGATTTGAATCTTGTATCCATTCCAATGTACTAATATAAGGAATTGACTCTGATACTAGGATCACAGGTTTCTACATGTATCATATGCATTTTTTAATAAATTAAACTCTTTGATTTCACCATAAAATTAGATACACTATCTTCTAGAAGTATATAACATCCATAAATAGACCATTGTATCCTTTACAACATTATTGAATCATTTGGAACTCAAAAACCATCAGGTTATAGCATATACAAAACAGTGACTCAATTACCATTAAATAAAATTGTTTTAATATCCAATTAAAATATTTCATAATAAAGTTATATTATTATTATGAGGAATATAAAAATTACCATCAATATTGTGACATATAGATAGGGTTCTTCAAAGTCAATAGCATTAATTTTATTATAAACTTTTGCAACCATGAATGATTTATAATAAAAAAATCTACCATCAATGATAGTTTTAATATTGAAGAAAAGGTTTTACTCAATGGGTATAAACCCTTTAAGTGAATCTACTAATTCTAAAACATGGTAATTTTTATGGATTATACATTAGATTCCATGGGTTTTAATTATTTATAAAAATAAGAATAGTTTATGGAATTCTGATAGGTGTTGGTCTTATCTCCTTTTAACATTACCTAATTATAATTCAGTATAAAAAATACATATCACATGATCTCTTGTAAAATACTACCAATACATTGAGGTAATTATGTAATTTGAGTCAATTATTCTTCCAAAATTATTTAATCTACCAGCCTAAACTCTACAACATGAACACCTTATGATTTTTGGACATAAACATTTCAATGTTCTTCATTCCTCCCACTAACTCTACAATAATTAAATTCCTTCTCAATGTGTAATGTTATCTATGAAACAAACACATTTTTATTAGTATGATTACAGAAATAGTATCTCTTAGTATCCTTTAGATAACCAAAAAACTGATAAATTTAAGAGTTTTTGTCAAACATTTCAAAATAAAAACATCATATGAATGATTCATATCCCCAAATATCTATTAAATACATAGTGGTTTGTATCCCCTTCAATATATAGTATCATGTATTTAATAATATTTAGATCAAATATGGTTTAGTTGATATATATACATCTCTAGGAAACATCCATAGAAATAAATAAGAAGATCCCATTAAATCATCATTGATCAATCCATGTCAAAAAAAGGTATGATTCCTTGTCTAAAAAATCCCATTCCACTATGGTTTCCAAGAGGTTTGATTTGTGACACTATTTCACACTTTCTCAAAGGAATAGTGAATTCATGGATAATGTATTCACCACCCCAGTCATATTAGAGGAAGATATTACTCTTTACCATTTTTTATATTTTTTTATACATAAATTTTTTTCAAAATTATCATACATTTGGAACTTCAAAAACACATGTTCGTACAAAAAATATTTATCTATGCATGTTACTATGTACCAAAATCACCACTCATTTCGGTTTTCATTATTCTATGTACATCGATGTATATAGAATCCTATAGTCTATTAACCCTTTCATATTTTCCAATAAAAGGTGTTATTCTCATATTCCCTCATAAACAAGATTTACTATTTTAAAATTATTCATAATAAAATAGTTCTATTATTACATCAATATAATGAGTGTATTTTTTAAAAATTAATATATGAAAATAGACTTTGAAAACGTTCTGTGGGATTATAATCAACCTTTAACATCTAATTATAAACATTATACAAAGTATTTTAAAAATAAAAAATGTATAAACCATTTATCATTGTCATAATTCCACAAAACATATCATTAATATATATATATATATCAGTTATTATTCATAAAAGTGACTGATATTCCCTTCTAGTTCAAACAGTACATTGAAATTGATTTTTCATTTATTACAGGAATATAAAAATAGTTCTCTAATTCTAGTATTAAGCCACATGGTCAAATCAGCTAACAAGGTTTGAATTTTAATGATGAAACTCTTGCTGAATTACTGATATGATGATCTAAATCACATTGATTCAATTCCCGTGTATCTCTATGTTAATGATTTTCAAAAAAAATGTGATTCACACCCATTATCTATTACCCAAGAGTCATAGTTAGTGAAATTATTCTCTATTAAATTTTCCTTCAAATGCTTAAAATGATTCCCATTAAGAACAATTATCCTTATATAAAAATTTGGAACAATTCTATAGTTTGGACATCTAATGGAATTAAATATGATTATCATGAAATAATACATACCCAATATATATGGGTGATTATCAATATTATATATTTTTATCAACTATTTTAATGAAATTATTCCCACTACAAATGATAACCCCAGACCATAAATCTATTTAGTGATACAAGATCAATATATCACTAAGAAATGTGTCTACTCGGGAAACTGTATATTCACTATGTTATTTTCGTTTAGAATCACACAAATTTTATTAATTATGATCCTTGGATAGTTTATTAGGAAATGTTTTTCATGGATCCATCAGGTGGACGAACTCAACTCTATTCCTTCAGTATCAAAATGCTTATAGTTTCTAAGATATGGACCACCCAAATATCAAAATTAAATTTAGTTACCTAACATATAGGGTTACAAATTTTACAAATTCATTATGTAAGAAAATCCATGGAAACCATACTTTGGAAAATCCAACCTAGTAAAATAATCGAGATATTCACAAGTACAACTTTGATGGAATCTCACACTTATAATTTTAATGGGTTTTATTTTAAAAGTATCATAATCAAAAAATAAGTAAAATTAATATTAAACCCATTGTATCTCATAAAATATTTATTATTTCATTTTTTATTAATTTATATAATGATGTTGTTATTGATTTAATTTTAAAACGATAGAAAACCACTAAATTAAAATTTTCTGAACACATTTATGTGAAAATATATAAGAATCCAACAACTTTTTACATACCTGTAAATTAAATACAAACACATTAATAAATATTTATTTAAATCTCATGAATACAGTACATGAACTGTTTATATAAAGGTATAATGTTTAATGATATTTTAAATAATTATAAGTGTATGCTCAGAGAAACATATATCCAACCCCTCACCATTATAAACTTTTATCTGAACCTCCAGGATGGTGGGTAGCCATACCCCAAGTTTGACTCCCTAGGGATTCATTAATAAATAGATAATAATATTCTTGATATCTCTAACACCTTATTTAATGGACTATATTTAAAAAAATTCCCAATATCAGGTATCTAAAAAATTGATCTCAATGTAAATGAAAACTAAATTATATAGAGTCGTACTATGAATGTAATGTTTGGATACATCTCATAGAATCAATTTTTGACCCAAGTTATACATACATAACATTCACATTTGATGAATAATTTAACAAAAAATTAATATTAAAGGGATTAAATAAAAAAATTGGTTTATTTAAAAAATTTCGATACAAATTTGACCATTTCATAATTTTTTTAGGATTAAACAAAATTATACTTAAAATAATAACACATATTATTTATAAATTATATATAAAATATAAATATACATAATTAAATATTATAAAATTTAATTAATTTTATGCTATAATTCCACTTCAAAATATTTGGATTTCAATGTAATTTCATTCTCAAATGAAAGAAAATAGTCATAGAGTATATATTGAAAACTAGAATAATCTTGTGTAAGAATGAGGAATGGTGGGTAGTGCATGGGAATATCCATGAGGAATAGTGTCACAATATGGAGTTTTCATGTAGTAGAGTAACTGTATCAAAATTATATGGCAATTTACTGAGCATATATCTATGTTAATATCTAATATGGGACTTTCTGAGTATGTGGGGACTAGTGAATCTTTAATAGAGCATGGACCGCAGAAGATGTTTTCTACCTATGTAATATCTTGTGATTATCAAAAACAGTTAAAACATAACATTATGTAAGCAGTAGAAAAAGGATAATATGTTTTTCCACAATGAATATGTATGCTACATTATCCCAAAAAAATCACCACATTCACTAAACATTATAGAAACGACCTAATATAATGCCGATTTTCAATGCCTAATATCTTATCACATAATAGTATCTTAGGGAAATCACATGAGAATTCATTTTGTTCATAACATAATGTTTTGGTTTAGTTCCAAACACTACATTATCATATAAAATAATATCGAGTCGGAATACCAGTTACACTATATAAAAATTACACTTTATCAAACATTAAAAGAAACATTTTGATTAATATTAAAAGAAATAAAAGATATCACTGCTAAGTTTTAGGGGATTATCTCATGATCATTTATAGTGTAGGAAACCATATATACACTCTATTTATCTTATATAATATCAATGTTCATAGAATAATGATGAACACAGGTATACATATATGTTTTTTAATCCATCTATTACTCTTTGTTGTATACTCAATTGGGATAACCTCAGTGGTAAACAAATGGTTCTGACGTATGAGTTGGTATTAAAAAAATAGTTTCCTTATCATATCATGAGTATTATGAAAAACTAAATGGGTTCTACCTCCTTCACTATATGATGAATTATGATATGGTAATGAAGATATATAAATAATTTATTGCATGAAAATAAGGATCATCCCTAATGAGGGAACTCATTAATAGTTATAGGTAGTTACCCCTTAAATGAACATCATTATGGATAAATATTATCCTACCTAGATATATAAAACATAAATATAATATAAATATATCTAAATGAATTAAGGGAACATTAGTTTAAAAGAATCATATAATATTTAAGACCACATAACTAATATATTTATCAATAGTTACAAACATAAAATAATGTTCTAAATCATAGTTATCAAATACATCTTAATTTGACCAACTGGGGAAACTAATGTTAATAAATTATAAATAACACAATTAAGAAAATTTTAAACACATAATAAATTTGAATAAGACTAAATATTTCACACACATCAAAAATTAAAATCTAAGAGACAATATTTTAATATAATTCTTAGATTTAATATAATAGTCATTAAAATTAAAAATGTATATTATTATTAAAGCCTTACAATCAATGAATGTCCTCACCTTTATCATAAGTATAAATCAGATCAAATACCCCACCTTGGTATCCATGCCCAGTTACTAGAAAAAACCTAAACAATAGAACTATCAGTATGTATCTCTATATCCCTTGAAATGAATGACCTTGAATTTAACCTAATAAAAGTTGTAACACCATGATATATTAAAAGAACTGTATGTTTGATAGCAGAAACAACATGAAACACTGATCATAAATGAATGAAAAAATAATATTATTTAAATATGAAATTATAAACAAGATAAACAATTAGAAAGTATGAGTAGTATTTATTGCATCATGAAATGTATATAAATTACATACTTAAAATAATGTATTTATTAATTCTTAGAAATTAATCACAAATTTCCTAATGAAGTCATTTTAAAAAATACATGTTTTTATTAATATTTTTTTAATACATTTTGTGAATAAATAATATAACTAATTTTTTATCATATTAGAAAACATATTATATAAAATTAACAAAATTTTTGAAATAAATATATAAAAATTATCTAGGGATGAATTTTTGGGATGTTTCTAGAACAATGTGACTTTTTAATGAATAGTAAAAATAAATATTTATATTGAAAATTTTCTATTTTTCATGAATTTAAAGAGGTATATTTTGTTTGAAAATAGTTTCAAATAATTTTTTTCAATTATATTATTAATAATCCCGTTATGTTATTTGGAATGATTTTTATAATTGAAATTATTTTAAAAACACTTTTATATATAAAAACATGTTTATGAAAAAACATTTCTTGTCCCATTTTGTGATTTAACATTAAATTAAATTATATCACTTCTATGTGTTGAATTTGATAAAAGGGGTCTGTATTTAAAGTAATACTAATTAATATTATCCAACATTTTAATGATTATTTTTTAATATTAATGAATATAAAATATAATATTAATATTTTATCATGATGATGATTAAAATAGAATTATTGGAGGATAAACTAACGAGAAAATAGATAAATTGACTTAAAAACTTATTGGATTTTTATTTTAATTTTTATTTAGACCCAATTTCATATAATATTATATAATGGAGAATTTTTTAAAAATGTTTCTATATTAATATATTAATATAATTTTCACTTTTAAAAATTCATGATTGTGTCCTCTCCCACATATATAAAATAACACCAAATATAATCTATTATAAGCCCTAAAATAGACATTTTTATTAGCCAATAAGTTCCTGAATTCCTTCCTTACATACCTACCCATGAAATGGATTCCTTTTTTGGCTCGAATACCATACTATGAAAGCTTTGGTTTGGAACCTAAGGTGATTTTACGAAGAAGTGAAATTGTTCTTCACATTGTGTTTTAGCTTTATTTATTCTTCTACCTCCATGAAATATTTTTCAAACATGATGATGTAATATTGAAATTAAATTATATACTATAATATTTATTGTGTTAATGGAATAACATATATATATCTCCACACCATCAAATGGGAAACAAAATGGTCCTTCGTATGTACGTCAGACTACATCCTTGTGAACCAATGTAATATATATCTGTCACCTCCTATCATGGGTGTCTATAATGATGAATTTAATATATATATATATATATAGTATTAATTAAATATTTATCTTAGTTGAAAATTAATATGAAATATATTTTCATACATTTTAAGTGATTGAAAAATGATAATGTTGTTCATGTGTATGTGTGGACGACCACCACCACAATGCTATATGATTAATTTTTCACTATGTCATCAAATGGATGGTATATATAAATTTATTTAATGAAATAATATATTATTTATGATATAATTATCATTATATAAATATATAACAATACTCACCTTTTTTCCATTAGTATCATTGATAAATGGAAACATTACTCATGTGTTCATATGACCTACCATCTCCATGATTGTAACATAGTTCAGTTTCCATAACCATCATTATTGATTGGTTTTAAAAGTATATTCAATGAATAAAAAACATAGTATTTTAATTATTTATATTATTATTAAAATGGAAGAATGGCCTTTTTTACTATAGTCAACCTACCTATGTCATTTTGGACATACTTTAGAATATAATCAAAATGTATAACATGAACAAAAATGATTAATTAAATAAATATAACATGGTAATAAATAAAATATAAAGTAGTATAAAAAGAAAAAATATCTAAATATAATAAATAATCTATTTAATATTATTATTCAAGAATATAAAAATTGTACATGATGATTCGGACTTTAGGTAAGTGGTTTCAAAACACAATTTCATTTTGTTGGGTTATTTAACTTCCCAATTATTTCAATTGTATCAATATTATCTATAAATTGATTTTGTTTATTTTTGTATTTCCACTTATCCTATGGGTATATATAATTGTTACAACTAATATGTCTATTTGTTAATCCTAATTCAATTATATAATCATTCTAAAAGATTTTGTCTCAATTTCAACTCAATTAAGACAAATTTTGTATTATAAACCTATTTAAATTTTTGTGGTGTATATAATAACCCTTTGAGGTATTTATAATGAATATAAATCCTTTCATGATGATTAATTATTCAAATAATTTTACTCTTTCGAGAGGAATGTTTAAATGAAAATCTAATCATATTTCTCTTTTTGATCAGATATGTTTTCCCCCATGTCCCTATATTCTAAAATTATTCAACAAAAATCATTTTTAATAATAAAATATTTTTTTAAGAAAATTTTAATTTATTTAGAGACTTTTAAATTTTTTAATAGGAATATTTCTTATTATTTCATGAAATCGTTCATTCTTAAATACTATTTAAAAATACTTGAAATGAATGATTTATTTTTTATATAGACAGCATTACCAAAATTTTCCTCCACCATAACTATATCACACCCACTATCGTATTCTATAATATTTCGATAATTTAAAAAATTAAACTATTTGTGAAATATTATTTGATTTTTTTTATTATTTAGATACTTTTATTTTACTATAAAATCATCATGACTAATTGTCATCTATCATCTCTAGAATATGTATTTGAAATAAATTTCTTTTGATGCATTCACTTTTCTATAATCACTGGAAATTACATTTCAATTAAAAATATTTATTCCTTGTATGATGGATATTATTGTTTCCTAAATGAAAAACTATTTATATATACAATTTTTACATTTAATTTTACTTTATTGATTGGTGAAATAATATAAATTTATAAAATTTTGAGAATATAATTATTTTTGATACAATGTATTATTTAAGAATAGAATTGATAATTAAATATATGAGGAATTCATAAGATATGTTCTTATGGGTGAGTTATTGAATTATATAGCCCCTAAATTAAACAACAGTCTAATAATATGAATCAGTTTTCTAAATTAAATGGGTTTTTGTTTATATATACACATAGATTAAACTATATTGGTTCAAGGTCTTGACTATATAGATATCTTGAAATTTGAAATCATGACATCTAATTTTATCTATTTAATTAAATCAGAATTTAGTTTTTATTATCCATGTGATTAGTTCATTGAATATTATCGATGTATGCATTTCTTGCTCAACTTATTGATTAAATGGAATATATTTTTAGTTATTTAACTTTACATATTTATTATTCCATATTGAATCTGAATGGATTCTACTTTACATAACACTTACGCAACATCTGAGGAAACCCTTTATTTTTTCCCTAAGACATGTAGAAGGATATTATGAATAACATCAAGAATATAGGAATTTTTTTATGATATGTATTTTATATTCCCAATGTAATCTAAGAATCATGTGTTTATCCAGTTTTCTAAGATTACAATACTGTGAACACCATAAATCAGGTATCTCATAGCTAGTTGTTAATTTATTACATTGGCATAGATATAATGGTTAAATCCTAGAGGAATGTTCTATTTAGTGGTTTTGGGGAACCAGATATATACATGATACCCATTTTACATTGGGAATATAATATAGAACGTAATCATTGAAAAAATTTGGAATCCTTAAACATATTTAATGAACCCTTCTTCGTATCCTAGGCAAAAGAAAAAATATAAGGGTGATCACAAATGTTCATTAGGGGTTCTGTACAAAGGAATAAATCATGAATACATATGTCATAGTCAATATAGAGTGGGAAATAAGTAGAAACATA
Organism: Viscum album; assembly: GCA_963277665.1. Taxonomy (NCBI): domain Eukaryota; kingdom Viridiplantae; phylum Streptophyta; class Magnoliopsida; order Santalales; family Viscaceae; genus Viscum; species Viscum album. The sequence continues at coordinate 1,158,425,430 of OY728145.1, forward strand.
TTCAATCTAAAAAATTACTTTACTATCATTATTAGGTAAAGAATATTCATTATTACAGGGTATATTACTAAACACACAAAAATTTTAATCAATATATTGAGAAAATAAATACATGCATAGATAATATTAATGAAATAATATCTTGGATAATAATGATTTCATTATCAAAGAATACAATTTTTAATATTGGAAAACATGTTATCATACATCATGATATCTAAAATATTAATACCATACATGAATATAGTTTTAAAAAATGGGTAAAAATATGATTAGTTTGGGAAACCAATTTTTCACATGAAACCTACTGAAGTATTGAGTTGCTATATAATTAAATGACCATCATACCATTGAATTCCCAATACATTCCTCACATATAGAGTGGTATATTTAATTAATGAATATTAATCCTTAACAATAAAAGTTTGTATTTAATAAAGAATGTAAAATATTAATATTCACCCATTTTATCCAATAAATTCAAAATAATCAACGTATGCAAAAAAAGCCTTAAGAAATTATCATATCCATGGTAAAAATAATATCATTATTTAAGATAAATGTATTTTCAAATGAAATTTTTATAAAAATGTGATTTTTAGAAGATAATTTGAATAATAAAAAAATAATCAAGAGACTAGATATAACCATCCATTCGTTAGGAATATAGGTTTTTGCAATAAAACCATGTACTTTTTAATAATAAAGGTATTATAAGTAAAATATTAAAATAATATTTCACAAAATTGTTTTTTTTGTGGATCTATTGAGACCATATAGATGAATATAAATTTTGATAAATGGTTATGGTAGTGGTGAAGTTATATAAGATAAAATAACATTCATTTTGAGTTTTTATTAATAAATAACATATCGAATAATAATAGAAATATTCCATTGAAATCATTTTTAAATTAATAAAATAAAATTTAATGTTATTAATAAATAATTTTGGTAAATAATAGGGATCATTTGAAAAAAATTAGAACTCATGGTAATAAAAAAATCCGAATAAAAAGGAAAATAAAAGGTGTTTTTATTTTAAACATTTATTTTCATCAATCAATACCAGTGAGATGAAAAGTTGAGTAAATAAATATGTAAACTCCTAAAATATCCAATGGATATAAAATTTATTATATATTTGGTATGATAAATGATAGTTTTCCTTCAAAAAGAGTACAAATAATCAAAAAATAATGTGAGATTTTAAAAAATATTTTTACATTATTGGTAATATTCAAATTGTAACCCATGGTAAAAAACATGAATTCATACCTTAAACATCATGTATAAATACTTATTCATGTTATATAAATAAAAATGGAAGAATATAAACCTTATAAATGTTAATAGTCACATCGTAACAAATATAACTCAATGGAATGAAAATTTAGGATAAATCTCTTACCACATGATTCCCATTGGATGAACATGATTTATGATATTGTATAATGCTTTTCCTACTATTGTTAATTTACACCAGAAAAATATTTATATTGATATTAACATATAAGATCAAATTATAACATTATACCACCTATTTATTAATAATCATTTGTTATTAAAATCGTTTCATGTATTAATTGCCATATATTCTCATATGTGATTTATCATAGATGTTCTAATTCTTGTACATGGGATATATATCCATCATCTCCAGAATGATATAAATTTTATAAATGTCATATTTTCTAATTATATAAACCTTTAAAAACATTGTTTTAGGTTTCATATTTAAAATGTATCACATCGATTCAATGATAATGTTAGACATATGTATGCAAGGTCGGTGATATAATTACATTAATTGGTATATGGGTAAAGTATATGATGGTATATTAGTTTTATAGAACTAATACCATGTAATTTTTAACAAATATGTTCATTATTTTCTATATTGTGACTGTCTATATTAGTTTGTAATGGGAAACCAACTACTCTACTTCATGAGGTTGTAGTCCACCATACAAATAAACAATTTTTTTATATCCCATTTCACAGAGAAGAAGATTGATAAATATTATTAGAAAACATAAGAACATTATAGTATAAGATAGATAATATATTTATTATATTAAAATTTTAAGACATAATTGAAAGTTGATAAAAGGAGACAGAAAATAAAATATATTGGTTAAGATGATTATCATCCCCAAGAAACACCTCCATTGGATCTATTCTTAGGTACCCTGAGTGTATGATCTTATATTATTCTAGGTATGTCTCTCTCTAAGTTTTTTGTTAATATTTCTTGTTGTTTGTTTTTTTATTATGGATATCATTCGTTTGAATAAAAACAGTCTTAATTTCTGAGAAAACATGAGGAAATTTTAGTGGATCCACGTGGAGAGATTTGTTGGAAAAAATTACCTAATGTTTAGGGATGTGTTCTTGTTTAAATTAATGGAGTTTGGATTTAAATAGTTCAATTGTTTCATGGGTTCTTGATATGTTGAGAATATTTAAAAATGGGTTCGATTTGTTTAAAGGTAAATGGGATAAAAACCCAAATTCATAACATTTACATTTCACTTAAAGGGATCACACATCGTGTAAATGTTCAAGTGTTTTAATAAAATTAATATGAAACTATGAATTTTTTGGCATATTTCATTACAAATATTTACTCTATGTGTAATTTCATTATACGCCTTATAATTCCCTAACCTTCTATATTAAACATTTTATGGGGTGGTTTTCATTCTATTCCACTGAATCGCATCTCCTCTCAACCCAATGGAATCTTCTAAGTGATTTTGGAGTGTTACCCCTCCTTCCGTACATCATGTTTTTGTGAGAAATCCCTAGAAAGTGATTTTGGCCCTATTTTCCCTAATTTATCTTGGTTCAACAACCATTTTAGTGAAATAGTTTGACCAATTTCATTGTTTGTTCCAACATTTATATGTTATGATCTAATAATCTATTTTCAAACTTCTTCACCTTCCTTCTTGTGGGCCTTTGTCATTGGAGCATTGTTGGATCATATGTTAATGGTAGTGGTCTAAATCGTAACCATATGGTTTGGTAATTGTCAATTTTATACAATATTTTGATTTCTACAATGTATAGTACATCCAAATCAGATAAATAATGAATGAGATTATTCCATAAAGTCCTTTGGTTTCAATTGACTTCTAAATGAGCTTTTGGCTACCTGTTGGGTGAAAGAACCATGAATATAATTGAAATTGTCTAGTGTGTTTATGTTTTTTTATCATGACATGTGGCCTTAAAAGATTTTGTGTTATAGAATCCCTAAGTTATGGAATATTTTCTTATTGATATAACTATTAATAAATACTTATATAAATAAGAATATTACTTGAAATATGAATAGAAATATAGATAATTAACCATTGAGATATATGATGTGATATTGTGATATCCATTTTGTTTGAAAGGGCTTGTGTTCCATAATGATATTCTTATATATCGGGATGGTCCCTCACACATGAAAACTTATATGATATAATGTTGATATCGAGTAGGTCCTGACTGTCCCATGCTATAATTATAAAAGACAGAGGGCTATTACTAGTCCCATGTTGTAATTCCTACAAGGCTTTGACTGGGATGTTGTAATTCTTATAGGGATTTAACCCAAATTTATGTGTATGTACCATGGTTATATGGTTGTGGATGGAATGGTTGTAAGACATTTTTAGAGATATTCTATCATGGATCCAAAAGTAGGTTACCATAGCTTTGTTATATTTTTGTATTTTCCATGGTTTTAATACATGCTCATAGATATTCCAGCATGGAGCTGAAGTTGGTTGTGGTTTTATTTTTATTAATTGTTCAATTAATTAATTCACAAGTTTATCGCTTTATTGTATAAAATTCATATCTGACTATTTTAATTAAACATGGATGTTTGAAACTACTAAGTTATACTTACACCCTATTCATGCCTCTATTTGATACTCGGGTGAATTACATAGATTCTGGTTTGGAAAAGGGAAATGGACATTGTAGTTGATTGATATTTTACTGATGTGGTGGAGTTTGGAGGTGGGACCAACGTGTGGTTTAGAACTAGGGAATTTTGATTATTTTTATTAGTGTGATATTCTTTTACTTTTATTGATTCTTTCATAACATTTAGTTACATTCTATATCATCGTTACATTATTTATTATTATTTATTGGATTATTAAGTTGGTTCTTATTGTTTTTTTAATCTATGTAAATAAATTGATGATATTTTGTTTATATGGTTTATTTTATACTTCTATGACGCTTCATACAAGGGGGTATATTATCCATACTATACATTTCACACCCCTACTAATAATTGATAGCCTTTGGCTTACGAGGAGGCATGCTTGAAGTATCTTAACTAACCCATTTTTGGATAAGAGATAGTGTGCCACATTGGGGTATGTTACAATGTGTTATGAAAGTATGGTGTTTTTTTTCTACTTTTCTATATAGGAAGGGTTGAAAGGGTTATAGGATGTGTTAGGAAATGGTAATGTTCTTGCGAATAGGAGTAGAAAGCCCATGCATGGGGAAAAATCTATATACCCATGTATGGGATTGTTGTTTGTGATGCATGGTTCTTATAGATTATGTTATTTAACTATGGGTTATTGACATGTATTGTGAGGTTATTATTTTACGATGTTATTGTTTATTGAGATTTGTACTTTGGCATGGTATTGTGTGATATGGTAATATAAGAATCATAATAGAAACATAAGAATATGTTTACATGAATGTTTCATTGATGGGACATATATATTATTCATGTGATATATACATGGATGTTGAAAAATGAAAAAATATATTTTGTCACTAGATAAATGAAATTAGTTGAATTTTCATGCTAAAATTCTTTTATTTCATGTTTAGAGTGAGCTGGAGTTAGTGGTTATCTATTGTAGTGACCTACTGTGGTTGAAAATGTTTTTATCCAGTTCTCTAATGTGTGAAATTTTCTTGTATATAAATTGAATCTACATCGTCTTCGACTTGAGCATCAAGATAGTGTCAATAATTATGCTCCTAACATATCTTATGTTGATATTCCTTTATTTATTGTGTAGTATAAGGATTTTAAGCTTCAAGACAACTTCCTAAGTGTTATGTGGTCCATAGAAACGGAGATTGTTCATACTGTTCCTTTTATTTCTAAGCTTAAAATAGAGTTTCAACTATAGAATCCGCTGGTGTTTACTTTGGATGGGTGACCCCAGGAAGATGAGTTCTAGATCGATTCAGTACATACAATCCTCGAGCATCTTGAAACACCCACTAATGGAAATGTGAAACTACCTACATACATCCTTCGTGGACATACCAAGTATTGGTGAGATATTCTGGATAAACCTAAGTGGCAGGATGAGCTACCTTGGAATGACATTAAGATGATGTTCTTGGTATACTTGTAACCTGATACATTAAGGGATAAAAATTATCATGATTTGTTTCATATTATGTATGAGTGTATGTCATTGTTGGACTATGCTAGAATTTTAACCAACCTCCAGAGATTTTCACCATCTTTTACAGCTAATGAGATCTCTAGGGAAAGATGTTTTCAAGACCATATTAATTATGATATCAAGTAACATGTAAATGTTTTTTGTTTAAGAATAATTGAGGATGTGATGAATCAAGATCTCATCACAGAAGGGAATCTAAGAGAGTCCCCAAGCTACATTTAGGTTGTTTCAGCAGTGTGTTCTAGAATCACTTCTTCTTGTAGAAATAATAATGTCTATGTAAGTTTCTATCAATTTAGTAGTGGATATAATATTCATGGTGGTGGAAAAAAATCTCAAAACTGTGTTTTGTTCTAGTGCTATTAGTCTTTCATGTTTTCTCACAATCACCCATAGTGTCTTTACCCCACAGTTGAGTGTCACATTAATGGAATACTGAGACATATTTAGATGTTATGTATGAAGTTTCCACATAAGACTAGTGTTAAGGGATTGGGATAGGAACCCGAGTCGGGGAGGGTCTCAGCTACCCCTCAGTAGGTTGATAGCTGTAGTTCTACTAGTCGTTCAGGATGAAGTAGTGGACTCAGTACCCTAGTTAATGATTTTATGTACCAATCATGGGAAATATCTATGGTTAGTCAGATTTCATCCCAGGGCATAGTTACAAGTTAGCTACACATTATTTAGGCCACTCTGGCTAATGTGGATGATGGAACGTCTACCGTTGGAGGTATGATTCTTATATCATCTACCTTAGCTGGTGTGTTTTTATATATGGGCATAGAATTATTTTCTATCAAAAAATTTTTTAAATAGTTTGGGATTTTATATGAACATATTGGATTGAATTTTAACCATCAACATAACATTGTGAGTGGAGTTAGAAAATATCGAATGATGCAAGGCGTGTTCTCTAATGATTGGTGTTTACCACTTATTTCAGGAACCATTCATTAAATAAAGGACATACTTCTACTTTTTCCTTCTTATGGATTAGTTAGTTCCATATCAGGCTCATATCGACTAGTATAGGTGGTGAGTTACATTTATATCTCTATAAGGAAGTATTTATTTTCACCAAGGTGTGTGGGATCTTCATTCTAGTTTTAAAATACCAATTTAGTGCATACTGGATTGTTCCATTTCTTACATAGCGGTACATGCTCTGGAAAATGGTGGAATTACATGTAATATTTTCTGCTACTTTATTATTGTTATGGATTAGTTAGTTCCATATCAGGATCATATCTACTATTATATATGGTGATTTTCCTTTCAATCTCTAGAAAAATCTAGATATTTTCACCAAGGAGAGTGGGATCTTCTTAGTGGTTTTATAGGACCAATTCAGTGTAGATTGGATTTTTAAATTTCTTATATAGTGGTATATGCTCTAGAAAATGGAAAATTATATTTATTATTTTCCACTAGTGGTAGACCATTTTTAGGATGTACTTCAGGGTGAGTTCTATAACATACATACCTAATGACAGATCGATTTAACGGTCAGGTTTTTGTCAGGATCAGGTCCCATTTCTATCCCACCATATAGAATGGCACCAACCAATATTCGAGAATTGAAATTTCCATTAGAAGATATATAATCTAAAGGCTTCATACGACCTATAACATCTCCTAGGGGTTCCCTAATTCTCCTCACCAATAAGTTTGACGGTTCATTCTTCATATGTGTGTATTATCAGAGGTTGAACCTATTTATGGTCAAGAATCAGTATCCTCATACATGTGTTGATGATATTATCAATTAGTTGAGGGGTGCTAAGATATTCTCCAATATTGATTTGAGATCAGGTTACCATTAATTAAGAGTTATACTATTATACATACCTCATACTTATTTTATAAGAATATAAGGCCATTATGAATTCTTAGTCATGCCATTTTGGCTGACTAATGCACTAACGATATGCATGGTCTTAATGAATAGGATATTTCATCCTTTTCTAGACCAGTTTTTTGTATTTTTATGAAAATATATTAGTGTACTCCCTGTATGTATACAATCATGCCACACATCTTAAAATCATCTTGATTACATTTAGAGAGCATTAAATATAGGTCAATATAACAAAATATTGTTTCTAGATTAATAAATTGAACTTCTTAGGACATTTCGTCTTATAGGATGGTGTTTCAGTGGACCCATAGAATGTTGTAGTCGTGATATCATGGGAATAGCCTAAAAATGTATTCAATATTTGGATCTTTCTAGGTTTAGTAGGTTATTATCAAAACATTATAGAAGCTTTCTTCTATTTGGTAGCAGCTTTGTTTAGGATAACCAAGAAAGGGGTGAAGTTTTTATATTTTGTTTCTAGCATGAAATATTTTAATGATCTAAAATGTTTCCTTACATTGGCACCAATCATCACATTACCCATGCTGGGTAAAGGATATATTGTGTTCTATGTTGCATCCAATGTTGGAATCGGAGTAGTTCTAATGTAGAAGGATCAATTGTTTTCTTATGTATCTAGGTAGCTGAGACTGCATGAGAGGTTTTACCCTACTCATGATCTAGAGTTAGTAGCAGTGGTACACCCTGATGTGTTGGAGACACTATCTCATGGGTGATGTGGTGTACATATTTTCACAACTATTCCTAAACATTCAGTAGAGATGGATGGTCAAGTGTCTATATTTTTTCTAATTTGAATTGGATTATACAACAAAAAATGGAAACATCATTGCCTAATATTTTAGTTGAAAGACATAGAAAAGGTAGTAATGGAGTCTTTTGATGAGTGGAGGATAATGTCCTATTATTTAGGCATGCATCTGAATATTCTTGAGTCTCTTGTATGGGCAGCTATAACATTGACATCTATTATACACAATATTCTGGTATGAATTAAGACTGAAATATTTTCTTATTCATAGGTCTCAGTTCATAGAGAAAATTTATATTATGGAGAGACACCATAAATATGGTCTCTTAGTAGTCAAAATTTTTCTTTTTTCCTTATATTATTATGGGTTTCAATGGGTTTATGTCTAGAGCTTATGAGGTAGTTTCATGATTCTATAAGTTCAGTGTGTCCTTGTTTACCAAAGATGTATGGTGATCTCTGTAGATAATACTGGCGGTCAGTAATAAAGAATCATGTGGAAAGATTCATGGGTAGATTATTAACTTTTCATCAAGTGAAATCCCATCATCAGTGTATTATTGTGGTATTGTAAACTTTTCCCATTAATAAGTTGAAATTGGATGATTTCACAATGGATTTTTGATAGGATTACCCCAGATTAACCATAATAATGGAATTGTATGGGTTGTTTTGGATCAACTCAATAAGGTATCCAACTTCCTGCCTATCAGATAAACCTTTATAGTTGTTGATCTAGAAAGCATTTACATGTGTGAGGTGGTTCATTTTCATAGTGTTATGAGTGGAAACATTTCAAACAAATATCATCGTTTCTCAACGCATTTCAGGAAGGGACTTTAGAAGGATTTGGGATAGTTATTTCTTTAAGTATAACCTATCATCAATAGACGGATGTTCAATCTAATAAAAATATTAAGGTTTTTTAGGATATATTATGAGCTTGGTTTTTGTATGTTGGTGGTTCATGGGAGAATTATATGGAACATATTTAGTTTTCATATAATAATATTTTATAGGGATTGATCCAAATGGTACCATTTAAGTAATTGTTTGGAATTTTTTTTGTTCACCACTTCATTGGCTACAGGTAGGTGAGTTAGCACTTATTGAGTTTAGTCTCATGAAGGAGACATCTGAGAATATTTTGTTGACTAGGAAGTAGTTGGTGACTGTGCAGAGCATGAGGAAATCTTATGTTAACCATCATATAAGACCTATGAAATTCATGGTTTCTCATTATTGATTCCTTCAAGTTTCACCTAGCTTGGGGAAATTTCATGTGAGGAAAAATGGAAATCTATCACCATAGTTTGTTGGAAATTAAAAATAGTGGTGAGGGTCAATCAAATGGAATATTTTTTATCGCTTCCTGAGTGCTAAAGTTACAAGAACAACATGTTCAACATTTTTTGGCTGTGGAGATATCATCTAGACCCCTCCCACGTGATAAACATAGAATATGTCTGGCCTTATGTTGATGCGTCCTTTGAGGATCATCTAATAAGGGTTATGGATCGTAGTGTGAAATATCTTCAAGGTAGTAATATATGATTTGTTTGAGTGTGGTTGTAGCATGGGTGATTTTAGGAAGATACATATGATAGGGAGTCTACTATGAAAAAATAGTGACCAGTATTGTTCTTTGAGACCCCCAAAAGAAGATTAGGGAATCTTGAGGATGAGATATGACATATTGGGTAGGTTTTAAGATATCATCTTATTATAGGTATGTCTCTTTCTAGGTTCATCATTAGTCTTTTCATTCAGTTTTGTTTTCTTCATGGATTTCTATCATTTGAATAAACTTAGTCTTAGGTTGCGATAAATATTAAGGAAACTAGAGTGGATCCAAATGGAAGGATTTTTTGTAGAAAATGACCTAATTTTTGGGGATGTATAATTTTTTGAATTTATGGATTCTGGTTATAAATGGGATAATTATTTCATGTATTTTTTATATGTTGAGAAGCTTTAAAAGGGGATTGGTTTGTTTGATAGAAAAATGCGATGAAAACCCATCTGTGGAAGATTTACAAGTTATGTAAATGGATTGCACAATGTGTAATTATTCATGTGTTTAATTAAACAAATCTTAGGTGATATTTTTTTCAATATATTCTATTTAAAAGATTCACATGATGTGTAACTGTATTACACGACATGTAATTCTATGGCCTTCACTTTTAAAACTTTTTTATGCATGATTTTCATTATAATACACAACAAATCCACTCCACTTTACCCAAAAGAAGCTTCCAATCAATTTTAGAGTTCAAACCTTCCTTTTGGAAATCCCGTTTTTGTGAGAAATCTATGGTATGTGGTTTTGGACCTATTTTTCCTTCTCTCCCATGATTCTCTAACAGTTTTAGGGAAATCCATTGACCGATTGTGTTATTCATTTTTATCAAGATATATTATAATCCTATAACCTATTTTGAATCTTTTTCACCTTCCTTCATATGGGTGTTTGTCATCGAAAGCATTTGTGTATCATATTTTCAAGGTAGGGGTTCTAAATCTAAACCCTATGGTATGATAATTTCGGAGTTTATGAAAAGTTCTAATAGTTCCAATGTTTCAAGTTTACAAATCAATTAAATAATGAATGGTATTTTTACATGAAGTTCATTGGTTTCAATTTCCTTCTACCCAAGAATATAGATACCCATTGGGTGAGAAATCCAAGAATATATTTGAAATTGGAAATTTTCTTTAAGTGTTTTCAGCATAACATGTGACCTTAGGTGTTTTCTTATTATATAATCCCAAAATTTTCTCTTATTTGATTTTTGATATAATTTTTAATAAATTTTGATATAAATAAATGTGTTATTTGAAATATAAGTGGTAATTATCATAATTAACCATTGATATATATGATGTCATACAGTGATATATATTTTTTATTAGAAAAATGTTCCATGATAAAATGATTATATATTAGGACCGTCCCAAGCACATGCACACCCAAATACTATAATGATGATATTGAGCAGACTCATCCTAGTCTCAGGCTATAATGATTATAGATAACGGGCTATTCCCTGTCCTATGTTGTGATGCTTATTAGATTTTGGCCCGAACACTGTAAATCTTATAGGTATTTGATCTGGATTGTTGTGATTGTACCATGGTCATATGGTTGTGGTTGGAAAAGTCATAATACATGATAAGATATATTACGACATGTATCTGAAGCAGGTTAACTTACCTAAGTTATATGGTTGTGAATGGAACGGTCGTAAGACATTCTTATAGATATTTAGGCATAGAGCAGAAGCTGGTTGCGGTTATATTTTTATTAATTATTAAATTAATTAATACCCATTTTTATCTCTTGATTTCTTATTATTATTATCATACTATTTTATTTTGACATTGTGATGTTGAAAAATTGAGTTATACTCACACCCTATTGAAGGAATTGTTTGGTACTTTGAGCTGAATATGTGGATCTGGTATGGACTAGGTCAAAGAACAATTCATTTGATTTCTTCGTTGATGATGGGATGGAGATTAGAGGTGGGAACAATGTGGGGTTTGGAACCAGGGACTTTTGAGTCTTTTTTTGAGACTTCTAGTATTTTACTTGTATTCTTTGTAGTATGATATTTAGTTACATTATATCACTTCATTACATTATTTCTTATTATTTATTTTATTATTCATTTGGTTCTTATTGTTGTCTTTCTCTATGTCTATACTTTTACTTTCTTTGATTATATAGTTTATTTTATAACATTATGACACTTCATATCAGGGGGTATAGTCTCCAAACTACACATTTCACACAACCACTACTATTTGGTAGTTTCTAGGATACTGGTAAGTGCGCTTGAGGTCTCATAACTTACACAATTTTTCCACATGAGAGTGTTCCAGATTGGGGGAAGTTACACCATGTTTGGTCCTTTGAGTAGCCTTGAAGCTCTCAAAGGTTGATAAGGATCTTTTAGAGTGATTTTGGGAGGGTTTTCATGAGAGGTGTAAAAATATGTAGGGAGGGAGTTCCCTTTTATAATTTAGTAGGAGAGGGATTATTTAAATACACCAAACTATTCAATAATGAAAAGCCACTCTCACCAAATGTGTGATATATTGGACCCGATTCACTCATGAGTAACTAACCCCGATTGGCCACATGGCCTCAAGAATTCCTCCCAGTATGCCATAGGCTGCTAACAAGCAGTTGGGGAATGGGGTGTGTATATGGGGATACTATGATCTATCATCAAAGTGAAGCATAGGGGTTAAATAGGAATAATAAAAAAGGGAAATAAAAAATGATAATATTAAGTAAATCATCCTAAAAAATGGTGAACATCCACAATATCCAAATCATTGACAAAATATGGATGATTCCATGATACAGTAAAAAAACTAAAAACAAGAATACGAAAAAAAAATTCAATATAAAAATGCAAAAAAATAAATAATATGGATAAACTCCCAAAATCATCTCAATCCTACACTTGATCATATTCTCCCATACACCATTATATAACATGAATCATATATCCAAATCCAGACTCTTTCCCTTGTCATTATTTGTAAACAATAAATATGTCTTGGTAAGAGTTGGCATCCCTTGCAATGTGTGACATATACTATGGAGAAAACATCCAACAAAGTCTATAACAAATTTATTCTGTGAGTATTATTATATAAGGATGTATGTAAAATTTTATCTAGTAGAATAAGAAACTAATATATTAATCATTTTAGGCTTGAGTTTCTCATGGGAAGCCGGACTGACAATACCTCCTTCAACCTAAAGAGAATATTTCTTAATTGGTATCCTATAATAAGTCAAGGACCATGAATAATATTTGTTCGCATGGTAATGATAGTTAAATATATGTGAAACTATGTAATCCTTAACATTGAATGTTTATTACATCTCATAAAAATAACCATGCACCCTAGAAAAAATGGTCTAAGTGAAATTCCAGTAGAAAACCCTTTGAATCCCACTAGAAAAAAGTTAACAATAGTGTCCTTGGAGTACTACTAATGTAAATCCTTATAAAAGATTCATTGGAGCCCAAGAAAGTGATCCATTGTATCATATTCCTAAGATCATCATGCTAAATCCAATGAAATGTTCTAAGGAATTTTAATTTTTATATATAAATCAAATGAATCATCAGTACTATGATGATTCATTAATATACTATTAAGACAATGATTGAATTCCATGATGGGTATGACCATTGGAAACAAACTCAATGAATTGGGATATCATTCTCAGAGTTCCTAATGTTTTCATTTATATCACATGTTATTCAACATAATTTTTTTTGTTAAATTGTGTTACTAATTATTTCTTTGACATTAATTTGGATAATTAAAACTTCTTAGTTAATTTATAAACAAATTAGTAATGTAAGTGTTTATCTAATAATAATGTTTTTAATTTAAATTTTATCAATTTTATATTCATTAAGTTATTTATTTAAATATATTTTATATATCAAATGTTTAGATAATTTATTTGATAATTTATTTGATTTTTATTTAATTCATGTTGGGTATTTTAAATTATTATCTCCTTTCTTTAAAAGTATTTATATTTTCATTAATTATTTTTTAACATATAATCTATTTTTATTAATTATTAAAACATTTAATAATATAATTTTACTCATTACTACCACCCTGCACAAACCCACCATTGAAGAAAACTGATCCAACACGTTGTTGATGAAATCTGGCCACTGCCTATAATCGACTCGACCACCATGATGCCTTGTATAACCATGCCAGATCCAAGTAGACTACTGTCCTTATATAAAGATTTTAACGTCCTTTCCATGATTGCATTCCTACCTTGGACAAGCATGATTGTACTCCTAGTTATCAATGACCCCAATCCAAAAGTCGATGTCCTGATTGAAATCAGATCCCCCACCACTAATGAAGTATCACCAATATTTTATGGTGAATCCCATGACCAATGCACCTTCCTTATTAAAATACACATATGACCCATCCAAATATCCATAGGAAACACTGATCCATTATGCCTTATTTATATTAATATTTATTTTTATATATAATATATATACATATATATTTAAATAAATAATTATATATATAAAAATATTTAAATGTGTGCATATTTATATTATATATATATATTAATATTTATAATATATATATATATTACTATTTATATTATTATTCTTATTATTTTTATCATTGTAATAATAAGTATATGAATATAGAAAACATATATATTTATATATATTTTTTGTATCAATAATAATCATTTAATAAATAATATAAATTAAAAAAATACACCTGATGTATGTCTATGACCAAAAAAATGATTCGATCTGGGAATGGGCAGGGGATTGAATTATGAAACCCAATTACAGTTAATCATTGTTGTAATTTTCGTTTTACATGTATTATCCAAGACCACATGTGAATATAGAATGTCACGTTGAGATTTAAAATCTTATTCTTGTAGGGTGAACATGGTTGATGGAGCAGCACTCGAGTCACTGGAGGAGGGGATGTGCATTGAAGTACATGACACATTTAAGAAAGGGGGATTTTACTTAACATTGAATGTGAGTGTGAATTAGGAGAAAGAAATATTTTTTAAATTATGAAGTTTTTTCACTAATCTGGTGGGGTAGAGAATGATCATCGAGAACCTCTCTCTCACGAACTGAATCTGGTCTCCATCGAAACCAACACCAAACCCAGACCGTGGAAAGACCTGAAGGACATTCCCGATCCCCACAAGCTAGAACAAGTTCCTGGGTATCAAAAATAAAATTTGGGAACAATTTACCTGAGTTTATAAGCACACAAAAACAAATCCAATAAATCAAATCTGGATTTTTCAAACCAAATTATCTTTTACAAAATTTCATAATTGAGTTACACAATTTAAAATAGTAATCAAAGACTATAAAATGGTATCAAAACCAAAAGTACATCCCAAGAACCTCATCATGGAAAGAGTCACTTCCCTCAAGCCATCTTCACAACACTACATTGCAAAGGACCTCTAGAAAGCCAAACCATTTGCACAAATAGCTTTACCCAAACCTACTATAATATAACCAAGTCTACTCACACAAAAATGTGTAAGTAGGGTGTGATTCAAATCCTAGTAGGATACCACAACAAAATATTCCATGTGATAAACATTTAGAGATGAAAATCTTGCAATGTTTCATAAACATGAAATGCTAATACAAATTTTAAAGAGACACAAATTTAAATAAAAACAGTTTTCAAGTGGGATACTTAAAAGAATATACACTTTTAAATATAATAAAAAATATACTTAATTTTTAGAAAACATACCATATGACGACGGTAAGTTTAAAATATCTAATGAGCACTAACAATAGGAAATAACCCTAGGCACTAACTCGATGTGGGTCCCAGGTACCTCATATCTCAGTGAAAGTAACCATCACAATATACATTCTCATTCACATTATCCAATAGTAGGTATAATACCAATAACCTAGTGGTTCCCAAACATTATAATCATTATAGTTTAGAAATTGGTGCCTCGTAAAACTTGTTACGTGAAACAGGGTACAAACCCCACCGGATCACTAGCATACTAGTACACATCCACCCACCTAGAAACCCGTGTTTTACCTCTTGTGCTCAAACAAGTTCCACAATCCATGAAATACAATTTTCACATTCAATCACCATTTCCAAATCTGACACACATTTCAAATGCCCACAAACATGTCACATAATACTACATTCACAAACAAAATTCATTTTTCACATCATACTCACACAAAATATACCACAAACATGTTTCGCACCTTTCTTTCAATTTTATAAATCATTTCATAAATTTATAAAAAATTCTAAAAAGGTTTGACATTTGAAATCACTGCTTTACCTTTAAAAAATCCATCTTAAGTGAATACACTCAACAAAATAGTATATTTACATCATTTTCCCACATTTTATAACTCAATAAATCATTTACAATTTTCATAAACAATCCCAAGGGGTATAACCATGTTTTTCACAAAAAACCTATTTCAAAACCCTCTTCCAAGGACAAAATCACACCAATAAAAATCCAAAACAAACTTTGGATCCCTATAAACATTTATTAAACAACTCTCAAATGTTATAAAATTACCTAAAATGATATCACAAAAGATGCATGTTAAAAACACACATTTTCAAGAAAATATGGAACTTTGAAACTCAACGCTTAATCAATACCACCAAAAATGGTTTTTGAACCAAAAATAATGTAAGAGGAACATGATAAAAATATAAATAATGAAATAAAAACTCATATAAGGATTCTTACACATGGAACCACATACATTTTGTGCCAAAAACTCCAAACCGTTGTGTGAAACTTCAACCGCACCACTACCACACCACAAGAGGGTGAAATCGAGCCCTAATCCACAAGATTTCACAAAAAAGATACAAGTTTAAAACCTATGTAAAAAACATAGCTATTTGGAATTTTAGAACCTCGTGAAAAGGTGGAAGAAACCCTAAGTAGAAGGAAGATGTTTAATGAGTAGGGATGGTTGCATGGTTAGTCCGCATAGTTTGGGAAATTGTATGCTAACTGTGCGGATCCTTCTATCTGCATGGTATTCTAGGGCACGGTTACTACTAACTATATTAAAATTGTGCACTCAAACTATCCAAAAAAAATTCAATCCATTCTACAAAGACACAATGGAAACTAAACGGGGAAGGAATAACATTGAGAGATAACATGGACACGAGGTCCTCCCACCTTATTCCACCGAACGGGAACAAAAAAACAATATGACAACACCTGAGGTATAAACTATTTCCATTTTTCATACTGAGGAAATGACATGAAAAAAGGTTTGAACGACCCCATGATTTTCCCTAATTACGCGCCAGATTCACTCCACACCCTATGTCTAGAGCTCAGATGATTGAAGAATCTTCGACCTCACAACCCATTGTTTCGCACGGAATTCGTGGATGACCTCCTGGACGGGAGATTCAAACGTTCCGATCGGTTTCTAACGGGTTTGTTCGTAGAACCGGAAACATCCAATGATTCCACATCCGTTTGGACCTACTTTCCAAAGGTATGCGCTCATTAGTTTGTGGACTGATGAGGCTTAGGAATTTGCATTGGTCGAGAGGATGGGAGGTCGGACTCATCACACCTTTTTGAGGGGAATTATTGTCTACTCCAGGACTCTCTTTATAGATTTAAGTTATGTTCGTGAATCCTTATTACATTACCAAGTATAAAATGAGCTTTCCTTTAGTTTTAACAATCAATGATTAAATATTCAAGAAATTTAGAGAATATTTTATATGTATTCGAGGTTCTTCATCAATAGAGAATCATCTGTATCTATTTAGAGATTCTTGGTCAATGGTATCCTTCAAAACATTTATATAAAAGTCTCTTGGTCATTATGATGACCAGACTGGTTTTAAAGCCACTCAGTGGGGCACCTGAAGTTTATCGTCATTCAGAAGGACAGGGATTATTTCAAAGTTGGGATCGAACCCATAAATGGGCTACCTACGTATCCTTTGTTTTGGAAAAGGAATCATAACCCACGTAGTTCGAGAAATGGAGTATGATGTTTATGATTGATGGCTCAAAGAAGAATGTCATAATTACTTTTACACTCTAAGCTCACGTGAGTCATGCACGGTGTGAGAAACAAGAGGTATTGGTAAAAATTAGACAATTGTGCCATGAAAGATGCAATCATAAGAATTTGTTTGGGGCTTATGTATGTATGACTGCCCAAATAGATGAAGGTTTAGGATTTACTTTTAGGGAGAAAATCCAGGAACATGGTCCATAAAGGTATATGTGCTTTATGGAGATTTGAATACTCTAACTTGGGACTTATTCCTGAAAAGGAAACCCAAATTAGGAGAGGATTGATAATTGGGTTTTACTCCTGAGAAGTAATCCCATATCAAACGTAATTTAGGACTGGTTAAGAGAAATTAAGGGGCTTGGGGTTCACTCCTGAAAAGGAAGCCCAAGATTATGACTGAGACTTATTCCTGAAAAGGAGGCCCAGGTTAGGGATTAAGGTTTGGGGCTTACTCCTGAGGAGGATTCCCATAATTGAAATTGGGGCTTACTCCTAAGAAGGATACCCAAAATTAGAGGACTTGGGGCTTACTCCTAAGAAGGATGCCCATGTTTGGAACTAAGGTTTGGGGCTTACTCCTGAGGAGGATGCCCAGATTAAAGGACATATAACTGGGGATTATTCCTGAAAAGGAGACCCAGGTTAAGGATTCTCTCATCTTAAAGGATGAGGTTGAATGAAAGAACTCTCAATCTTTGGTGACATAAAGATGTATAAATCACTAGGTTTTGAGAGATATTCAACCAAATTCCTTTCAGATAAGGAAGTCAAATCAAGAAATCATGCCATCAATGGCTTTGAAGAGTATCTTGAAGACTGAATCTTGAATAGGAAAGGTGAAATGGCTTAAGAGGGGTAAAATGGGCAAGATGGGCACCCAGAAAGGTAGGGGCGCGCAAGTCTTGAAAGGCACGCAAGTCTTCCGTGGGCGTGCAAGTATTGGTCGTGCAGGTATACCTTACGCGATACATGGTGTACTTGCACGATTTTCAATCGGAATTGAAATACTTGAGCGACTCCTTTTTAAACCCTTTAGAATCCCCTTGAGGTTCTTCCAGAAAAGGGACGCGCAAATTCTATTTAAGGAATAAGGTGGCGCGCAAGTGTTGATGAGTTTCAACACTTAGGCCTTCCTCCCTCTCTTTAGATCTTCTGTTCTAGGTAAGAAATTACCTTAGAAGTGCTCCGGAAGCTTTGAGAAGAGACTTGGGCGTCGGGAGCTTCAATCCGAGTTTTTGAAAAAAGATCCTCTAAAATGGGGGGCCCACAGGGTCTATTTATAGGCAGAAGAAGACCCCAGGCGGTTACCAGGCGGTTACCACTTAAGTCGTGCAAGTCACTTGCCTGACCAAGGTCGTCGCGCAAGTGTACTTGCGCGACTGTGAGATTACTTGCGCGGTGCAGTTGCTATTGATCCTTTGTTCATTCCTTTGTCGATTTTTGATATTTTCTTCAATGGTTTAATCACTTTGAGCTCAGATATTCCCTTTTCCGATCTTTAGATTCTGTGACGAAAGGAGCGTCAACAAAAGTCCCCCCTCAGAGTTGGATCCGGAGAGAAATGAGGATTTGACTCCTAGGAAATCGAATCCATCCAAAGGAAAAGGGGGGCGCGCAAGTCTTCAGTGCACCGAGGGCGGCACTCAAGTTGCATCGCGTAGGCCTTAAGCGCTCTGGGTATGGCGCGCAGATATACCTCCTAGCCTATAAATACATGGCTTCACCTCCGTACAAGTATCTGGATTTCCGGACATCATACCTTCGAGCTCTCGCTACGCAGGTTACCTTAGCCGCGAAGGTTGCTCTGTTTTCCAGTGTTTTCCTTGATGTCGCACTACTGTAAAGGTATTTTTACTTGCACGGTTTGTACTTGCTTGTCAAAAACTAGCGCGGCACACGAATACTTGCGCGCCATGTTTTAGACTTGCGCGACATAAATGCCTTAGCCATTTTTCCAAATTTCTTCACAAATTTTATGAAAAAATAAACCCATTTAAGAGTTAGTTTATTCATCTTTCGTGCAGATTCAGTGGTTCCTAAGGGAATTGGAACGGCTGATGAACTGGCTAGCAAGCGTATTGATGACATGATGAACATCATTGGCCATGATTACTATGATATCTGCAATAGCACTCTCCCAGATTTGGCTAAGTACTTGAAGAAATATCATCCTAATTTTACACAGAGCATCCATCTGCCTCTGTGTGGTCATGGTCATCTGCAAGGATTCAATGTTCCAAATGCAAACAATTATACACCTGAGATGCAGTTGCACTGCTACTCCTCTATTTCGGTTATGCTGTGCATTAAAAACAACAATGGTGTGAACTATCAAGTTCTTCCTCTATGCCATTTCCTTGGAGATATGAAAATGGCAAACCCATGGGCTGAAATGTTTTCCACTGCCAGTTGGTGGAGAGAAGACAAACATGGAATTAGAGAAATATCTGAAAAGAGTACTCTCTCCAAATGGCTCTTTACTTCCAATGCTCCACTCTCAAATCCATGTATCCATCTTCTAAGTCTCTTGGACAGAAACAGAGTCACTGTTTGATCAGTAGAAAATTTTCTCAAACCGCACTCAAGAACATCCTTTTACAATTGTTCCAAGAAGAGATAGTATCACTAAATCTCTTATTGTATCCAGTTGAATGAATGAATTCCAGGTGGTTGCTGATGAAGCTCAGGATGCCGTAAATCAAATGAATTGTTATATTGAAAGCCTCTTGTAATTCTTGAAAAAGAGAAGAGACTCCAGTCTGTGGATGTCCTTCTAACTCTTGTGTATCAATGAAAAACACTTTCATCTTCAATCATTTGTACCTACATTCTTTCATTACCTGCTTCAAATTTACTTAAGCAAATGGGCCTAGTAAGCATAGTTTGATTTTTACTAGGATTATTACAAATAACCCTACAAAATTTGAACCTTTTAATTGCTCAATATTACCTAAATCATACAAAAATGTATATTTAGTGAGCTAGAACTTGACTTTTATTCAGAGTTCCTTTGTCTTTTTTAGGCAGTTTAAAGTCATGCATGCCGGACATAAAGGGGCTAATGTTTAAGGTCGAAATAGATTTGACCGAAAATGGATTAGAATTGCCACAATTCCTTGAAAGTTCATCTGAAAACATACTACCATACTCAAGTATGAGGGAAAATATGTAAACTATGGCTTAAGAATATTTGAATCTGAGGAATGATACAAAAAAGAGCTAAAAGGCATTAGAAGAAGTAGTTTCCAAGAATGAAGTTACTATTTTTTAACAAAACCCGTTAAGGGGTTGAAATATGCAGGGCCACCTAAGGGCATTGGCTACATGGTTAAATAAATAGTATCTTTCGGCTGACAAGTCTGTTATGTGGACTGTTTATGCAAGGCCACCTATGGGCACGTGCTGCATAGTCAGGCAAAAGAACTCCCAGAAATTTACTTTCCTAGTGCTAAAAGCCAGTGAAAGTTTATGGAGATTCAAATTTTATAAAGTATAGAGTTTGTTGTATGGAAAGAGGTACTTGAATATGGAGAAGATATTTCCGAACAATAATATCGAAGAACTGGATGAATATCACTCCTACGAAGGTCTGACCCAAATGTAGGGAAGAAGAATAAACCATAGACTTGAATACTTTCAGATCATGAAAATGGATATGGGACAAATATGTTAAGGATGACTATTTTTTGCGGATCCCTAAATACTGTCGTTTAAGATAAATAAGGAAAAAAGAGGCATTCTTCCCAAGAATGAAGTTACTATTATTTAACAGAACCCGTTAGGCGGTTGAAATATTCAGGACCACCTAAGGGCATTGGCTGCATGGTCAAATAAATAGTATCTTTCAGCTGACAAGTCTGTTATGTGGACTGTTTATGCAAGGCCACCTATGGGCACGTGCTGCATAGTCTGGCAAAAGAATTCATAGAAGTTTGACATTTTTGTGATTAGAAGTCATGAAAAGGGTTATGAAGATCTGAAAATATTTAAGGTTAGGATTATAACACATAAAGATGGGTATTGTCCAATGTATATAGAGATACATAGGTCAATGAAAACCATAATCATGTTGTGGCTGGGTCTTGAATTGAAACTTAGACTTCACTACGTATCTCATAAGAATGAGAATCAATCCATACGTAGTTCTTGAAATGCAGTTTAACGTCGTGCAGGACGAAAGTATGAGAAATCTTAGTTTAGGGTCATAGAATTCGGACCATAATAATGAATACACAGTGAGTGTTTTCATGAGGATTTTTCAGCCAAGGGACTGAAAGTGAAATTTGGGGTTAGGCCCAAAAGACTTGGGGCTGGATTCGAGGGATACTTGAACGTTCCTACGTATCCCATAAGGATGGGAATCAAGCCCACGTAGTTCTAGAACTACCCTTTGTACAAATTTGGTTCGTACATGTGAAGGGTGAAAGGGGACTTTAGTGCAATGATGGTTTAACCTGAGATAAAAAATTTAGGCATTACCATGTATGCACGTAGTTTTTTTGAAATGAAACATGATTGAAAAATCAATGTCAATAATAGTTCTCTCTTAAGTGAGGAGATCAAAGAATATTGTAGTTTATTTTCATACTGGACAAAAGTGTTGTATAGTTTAACGTCGTATAACAAGGACAAAAGTGAATCAATGTAAAAATATTGATTCTAGGGGCGGTTTCACAAATCAACATCATATGAGATGGTGGTAAACCGATGTGAAGAGATTGTTTTTGGGCTTGAACCCTGGGAGGTTGCCTACATACCAAGCCTAGAGGGCAAGGATCAAAGTCCGTGTAGTTCAATTAAAGAATGAATTAATGATCAAGTTGTTCTTGGGGACAACGATTTAATTAAAATGTTGTTGGGACTTACACATGGTTAGTGGCCCAAAGGGAGTGTTATGGTTGATGTTCGCTCTAAGCTCACGTGAGTCATACTCGGGGTGAGAAACAAGAGGTAACAATAACCTTAACGATGCACAGTTTAATGTCATGTAGGACATATAAAGGGACTATGCAGTTTAAAGTCTTGCAGTTAGGACTATTGGTGCTGCACAGTTTATTGTCATGTAGCAGGGACAAAATACAGTTTAATGTCATGTAGGACATATCAAGGATTTTCTGTACAGTTTAGCGTCATGTAGTTAGGACGATGGGGATAAAATAGTTTAACGTCATATTGGACGAAAGGGGGACTGTGCAGTTTAATGTCATGCAGTAAGGACATGAGAAACACACCATTTATGTCATGTTGGACGAAATTGCGAATAGTTTAAGGTCATATGCATGGACTGTGGATGGTGCAGTTTTAATGTCATGCTGGACCTTTGATGATTATATAGATTAACGTCTTTCCGGACGTGAGGGACTTTTATACAGTTTAGCATCATGTAGTTAGGACGTCACAGTTTAAAGTCTTGCTGGACATAAGGGATTGGAAAATAGTTTATGGTAATATACATGGACCAGGGATGATGCAGTTTAAGGTCATGCTGGACGATTTAGGGAACTTTTTCACAGTTTAATGTCATGTGGGACGAAGTTGCAGTTTAAAGTCATACAAGACCATTGCTGTATAGTTTAACGTCATATAGCAAGGACGAACTGGTGCTGCACAGTTTAGTGTCATGTTGCAGGGACATCTTCTTTCCTACAGTTTAACATTATGTTGGACGAAGTTGCAGTTTAAGGTCGTACTGGACCATTGCTGTATAGTTTAACGTCATATATCAAGGACGAACTGGTGAACCAATATTAGGATATCAGTTCTGGGGACTTTTTACAGTTTATCGTCATGCTGGACGCTGGAAGTGCCGCACAGTTTAATGTCATGTTGCTATGACATAAGATAGTTTAACACAATACATTTTAGTGTCATGTAGGACATAATAGTAACCAATGTGACATTTTAACGTCATTTTGGACGATAAGGGAACTGACACAGTTTAACGTCATGCTGGACGATGAAAGTGCCACACAGTTTAATGTCATGTTGTTAGGACACAATATAGTTTAATGTCATCTCGGACAAAATATAGTTTAATGTCATCTCAGACATAATATGGAACTTCTGTACAGTTTAATGTCATGTAGATAGGACATAATACAGTTTAGTGTCATGTAGGACAAAATACAGTTTAGTGTCATGTAGGACATAATACAGTTTAGTGTCATGTAGGACATAATACAGTTTAGTGTCATGTAGGACATAGTTGCAGTTTAAGGTCATACTGGACATAATACAGTTTAATGTCATGTAGGACATAATTGCAGTTTAAGGTCATACTGGACCATTGTTGCAGTTTAAGGTCATACTGGACCATAGTTGCAGTTTAAGGTCATACTGGACCATTGTTGCAGTTTAAGGTCATACTAGACCATAGTTGCAGTTTAAGGTCATATTGGACCATTGTTGCAGTTTAAGGTCATACTGGACCATTGTTGCAGTTTAAGGTCATACTGGACCATAGTTGCAGTTTAAGGTCATACTGGACCATTGTTGCAGTTTAAGGTCATACTGGACCGTTGTTGCAGTTTAAGGTCATACTGGACCCTAAATACACCAATGTGAATGTATTGGCTCTGAGAACAATATTTTGGGTTTATACAAAATACTTCTTTAGAAATATGGAATTAGTTGGAGTTGTGATGAGTTCTCCATCCATTGAGACTAGAGAATACGCTCCACTGGAATATACCTTATGTATTAAATAAGGTCCTTCCAATTTTGGTTCAAGCTTGGGAGGTTTCTTTCCTAGTATCATTGGAGTTCTGATAACCAATACCAATTCTCCCTGAGTGAATGAACGAAGGCGAACTTTTTTGTTAAAAGCTCGTGCAATTCGATTCTGATAGACTTCCAAGTGATGAGGAGTGTATAATCTTTTCTTGTCTAATCGTTCCAACTCATCCAACTGCTTTTGAGATTGTTCATCTGTAGATGAATGATCACAAATAGCAACTCTGAGTGAAGGTAACTGAACATCAATGGGCAAAAATGCTTATGTTTCATATATCAATGAATATGGAGTTGACCGCGTTGCAGTGCGGGTGGTGGTCCGATAAGCCCATAAAGCATGAAAGAGTTTGTCATGCCATGATTTCTTATCTTTATCCACCATATTTTGCAGTATGTTTGATAGAGTCTTATTGAAGGCTTCTATCTGGCCATTAGCCGCTGCATGATACTGAGATGAATGATTGGATTTGATGTTGTATTTTTGATATAATTTCTTCACCTCAGATGAACAGACGTTGGTGCCATTGTCTGTCAAAATGGTATGATGGACACCAAATATGGTGATGATGTTAGACTTAATGAAGCCAACAATGCTTTTAGAACTGACTTCTCTAAGAGGTATTGCCTCTGCCCATTTGGAGAAGAAGTTAGTAGCAGTAAGAATGTACTTGAACTGCTTAGCCGTAGCGGAAGGGTAAGGTCCCTCCACATCTATTCCCCACGTGGCAAATGGCCATGAGTATTTGGCTGTATGAAGCAAATCTGGGGGCTGATGAATGAAATTGGCATGTACCTGGCACGAATGACATTTCTTTGTGAAATCAACACAATCTTGTATCATTGTAGGCCAAAAGTATCCAAGCCTTCGAATCTGATCAGACAGTCTATGTCCAGCCTGGTGGGCACCACATACTCCTGCATGCACTTCTTTTATGACAGCCATTGTCTCTTCACCATCAATACATCTGAAGAGAACTCCATCAAAACCATGTTTGTAGAGAATTTTCTCGAGGTGGTTTGGGCTATCATAAAGAGTAAAATTGACCACACGTCGCCGGATTTGTTCTTTCTCGGCTCTATCAGGTGGAAGTGTTCCATTTTGGAGGTATTCCCTAATAGGTGACATCCATCCTGTAGTAGGACCATACGGTTCAGGAATGGGACTAATTTCATTAATTTCCTCTGTTCTGACTTGAACATAAAGTGAAATTGCACGACGGTGGGCAATACAAATGGTTGTCTCGTCCCGATTTGGATCTGCTAAAGCTGTGGCTATATTAGCCAGTGCATCAGCTTGAGCATTTTGTGATCTTGGGACATAAGAAAATTTCGGTTCTGAAGGGAATTCCGACATTAACTCTCTGACGTAATCATACAAAGGGATTAATTCTTCTTTTCTGATGGCATAATCCCCATTGACTTGTTTGATTACCAGGTCTGAATCACCTTTCACTTTTAAGTGATTCACTTGTGCTTGAAGCGCTAATTCCAAGCCTGTAATGAGAGCTTGGTATTCAGCTTCATTATTGGTACCACCTTCCCACAACAAAAAGGAATAAGGTAACACTGCCTTATCTGGAGAAATGAGCACAATTCCTAAACCAACTTTGTTGAATTTAGGATTTTCCATTTTCTTCCCTGTTGGACTTCTAGAAGCACTATCAAAATACATTTCCCATGTTTGAGGACTCTCTTGAATAGAGAAAACTTCCTCATCAGGGAGTTCGATATCTGAATACGTGTCTTCCATTGAAGGATGTTCAGCCAAGAAATCAGCCAGAGCTTGGCCCTTAATTGCCTTTTGAGACACATACTGAATGTTGAACTGCTGTAGAATAACCGCCCACCTTGCCAGACGTCCTGTAAGCATTGGACGACTAAGGATGAATTTGAGCGGATTATTATGAGATACCAATTGGACCTCGTGATGTTGCAGGTAGTGTCTCAGTTTCTGAACTACCAAGATTAATGCTAGGCAGCACTTTTCAATACTTGAATACCGGGTTTCTGCCTCAAGCATAGTTCTACTGAGATAGTAGAGACTATTTTCATTCCCAGCATCATTCTTTTAAGCGAGAAAGGCACCCAATGATCGCTCTAGAGCTGTCACATAGAGGATAAGCGGTCTACCCTCAACAGGTGGCATGAGTACTAGTGGACTCAAGAGGTATTTCTTGAGAACATCAAATGCTTCTTGACATTCTTCAGTCCACTGGTAAGTGACTCCTTTCTTCAATAATTTGGTAAAGGGTAAACTTTTGCCTGCCAAATTGGCGATGAAACGCCGAATATAGGCTAAGTGTCCTTGAAGTCCTCTTAATTCTTTCAAATTATGAGGAGGTGACATAACAAGGATTGATTTGGTCCTCTCAGGATCGACTTCAATACCACGATGGCATACAACAAAGCCGAGGAATTTTCCTGAGGTTACCCCAAAAGCACATTTTAAGGGGTTCATCTTCAAATTATGTTGTCGAAGCTTGTAGAATATGACTTCCAAATCAGCCAAGTGATTAGAACGTTGTTTTGATTTAACCACCAAATCATCTACATAGCATTCAACAAACTTCCATAAAAAGGTTTGAAGATACGATGCATGGCGCGCTGATATGTTGCACCTGCATTCTTTAAACCAAAGGGAATCACCCGGTAACAAAACACACCTTGAGGAGCTCTGAAGGCTGTATATTCCTCATCTTCTGGGGCCATTCGGATCTGATTATATACGGAATATCCATTCATGAAAGAAAGTACTTCATAGCCAGCCTTCGCATCAATTAAGTGTTCTGTAATCGGAACTGGGAAATCATCTTTAGGACAATACCGATTAAGATCTCTGAAATCGATGCAGACCCTAATTTGTCCGTTCTTCTTCTTTACAGGGACAATATTAGCCAACCACTTGGGATATTGAACTTTTCTGATGAAGTTGGATTTGATCAGCTTATCCACTTCAGCTTCAATTTTGGAAGCATAGGTTGGGTGTGTTCTTCTCGCGGCTTGCTTAAAACCTCGATGTTCTTTTGGTAAACCCAAATGATGAGTAGCAACATCAGGATCAAGCCCAGGCATTTCTGTATAATTCCAAGCAAAAATATCTTTATTTTCCTTTAGAAAAGAAATATACATCTCTTGCTCTTCAAGGGTCATGGCCGCACTAATTAAAGTGGGGCGTGGATCTTTCTCTGTACCCAGATTTACTTCTCTGAGTTCATCCACAGTGGTAGTGATACCCTCTTCAAATGCTGGAGGAGCAACTCTAAGATCTTCCTCTTCCTCTTCATCATGTGTTATTTCTTCCGTTTCTACTTGCAAAGTAGATGAAAAAACGAAATTCTCATGATCATAAGAGATGTCAAAATTTTCACATTTTGAAGAAGAAGCTTCCATTTCCGACCCTATTGATGATAAAGGGTATTCTTTGGGAAATAAAGAGGAGATGATGGATTGAGAATCGACATCATTATTCACCTCTGGTGTTGCTATAACTTCTTCTGGCCTGATTAGCGAAGTATATACTTGTTGGACTTCAGCAGATGAAATGAAAATTTCACCACTTATGCTTTCATCACTGCTTGGTAGGTTACCAATTTCTCCCATGTTGTCTGGCTCGATCGCCGTAATTGACATTATGGAGCTTTCCATAAGAGTATTTTGATTTGGACCTATTTTGTCAATTTGACTGATAGGTAACACATAATCTGTACTCACATGTGAAAATGGATTTATTGGAATTTTCTCCAAACCATATGGAGCATTAACTTTGGTAATTTCCTTCATTGTAGATTTTTCTCTTCCCTTCATGTGATAAAATTCTGCCTCAATGTATTGAGACTCACATGTCTTGAACGGGGCCTTATCACCATACAATGTTCCAACTTGACCATCGAAACAGTATTTGAGACATTGATGGTATGATGAAGGAATAGCTGCATGCTGATGTAGCCAGGGTCTTCCAAGCAAGATATTGAAAGCTGAGTCTTGATCAACAATCATGAATTCCGAATTGGATACAAGATCTCCAAACTGAGTTCTGAGTGTAACTTCTCCCAGTGGTTCTTGTTCATTTTTATCATATCCTTGTAACATCATGGTAGAAGGAGATAAATCAGATTCCGTGAGGCCCAATCGACGAAGTGTACGAATGGGCATGAGGTTGACTCCTGAACCATTGTCAATGAAAGCTCTTCGAATATCTACACCATTGACTTTTCCAGATAAGTACAAAGGTTTTATGTGCCCATGCACAACATCATCTTCATCTTTATCAGTAAAAGATATCACTGCATAGCATTCTACAGGATTATTCTCTATGTGATAAATTTCAGCTGCAGCAATTTCAGCTTCAGACTCCTGAGGACTTGACAAAGCTTCGATGACTGCTTCTCGAAGATCTTTTGATAGATTCAAAGCATCCAAAATTGATAACTTGGCTGGTACTTGGGCCAAGTGTTTCAATATATCATACTTTTGATCTAGAGGTATGTGTTTCCCAATAGGAATACGCGGTTTAGCAGGTACCTTGGAAGCAGATGCTTTGGAAACTGATACATCTTGTATTGAAGTTGGCAACATCCTTGGTTTTGGAAGATTAGACTGATTAGATCCATTTAATTGCTGAGATAAAGAAGATGGAATCTTTAATCGGTCTTCCAAAATAACTGTGCCAAAACTGATTTGGCCATTGGTAGAAGAACTTACTTGTTCTTTTTGAGCTCGCTGAAGGGCTCTACCACGAGTTTCTGCTGCATATACAGTGCTAGCAGGGGTAAAATTAGAGTAGTGGCTTCGGAAAGATCCACATCTTCTCCTGTATCCTGAACCTCTAGAACTTCCTCGGATTCCTTTATTTGATACAGGGAATTCAGGCTCATCAAGACTGGAATATGGATCTGTTAATTGAATCATATTAACAGAACCAAAGATTAATTCTTCGTCTGATAAAGACTCTGCCTGGTTAGCCTGTTTAGGTTGTGCCGTTTGATGGGGCGGTGCCCGTTGCTTTGAAGTAGATGGCATGAAATCTGCCATAGTCAAAGACAATTTAGGATTTGATACATACTCATCTTCTTATGATTCCTCTTTCTTCTTTGAATTGCGCTGCCCTTTTGTGGATTTGTCTTTTGATGGAGGCTTTACTGCAGCTTTTGTAGGAGACACAATTGGATTCTTCAATTGTGTTCGCAAAATGGAATGGGTCCGATTGATTGTCTTTCTAACCATCCAATCATCATATTTTTTCATAGTTTTGCTTTTGACTTCCTGCCACTCGCCTCCTTCCTCTGGATCTGTAGTGGTAATACATGCTACATGAGCTGAAGAACCCTTCAATTTGACTTGTCCCAAGTCGACCATATTTTGCAGGAGGTCTTTAAAGACAAAACACTCCTGGATGGGATGCCCCAACATTTGATGAAAGGGACAATAATTGGGACGGTCTTCATCTCCTTCCTTGTTTGGCCTCTTGGGCACTGGTAATTGAACCAAATTATTTTCTAGAGCTGAAATGAAGTAACTAGGAACTTGCTCACTTCGGAAAGAGTATGTTTTACTCTTAAAATCCTCAAATTGTTTTCGTCGTTGATATTTTTGATCATTTGGACGAAACAGCCTTTGTTGTTGGCGTTCAGGAGGTGGATCCCTTCGAGAAGATGAAGGTTTTGAAGTAGAAATAGGTACAGGTGCTTGTTTAAGCATAACTGTAGCAGTTTCCGCTTTACCCATTCTCCTTCCTGGAGCTGATGGAATTATACGAGATTTAACCTTAGCTGTATAAGGGAATCTTCAATCTGTTGAGCGATTGAAGTAAGGTCTCGAAACCCTCCTGTGTATTTCACAGGGATCAATGGCGTGCGTAATTTGTCACACAAATTTTCCACACATATT
Source organism: Viscum album (assembly GCA_963277665.1). Classification (NCBI taxonomy): domain Eukaryota; kingdom Viridiplantae; phylum Streptophyta; class Magnoliopsida; order Santalales; family Viscaceae; genus Viscum; species Viscum album. Next base: position 1,158,455,775 of record OY728145.1, read on the forward strand.
GGCAACAATTCCTCCTGAGGGAGTGCTAAACTCAGGGAATACGTTAATCCCTTCCAACGAGCAATGAAATCAGAGACTCTTTCATTCTCCCTTTACTTGCAGTTTGTAAGATCGAAAACTGTCGTTTTTGGAAAAGTTGAGCTAAACTGAAGAAGGAATTTTTGACGAAGATCCTCCCATCCGATGATTGACCAGGATTGCAAGCTTGTATACCAGAAAAAAGCTGGTCCTTGCAAGGTTTGCACGAAGCATCTGAGTTTCACTGCTTCTTGCTGCTCTGGAGTTCCCATCATAGGATCACAACAAGACACGTAATGCGTCAAATGTTGTTCAGGGCCACCTGATCCATTGAAAGTAGGGAAAACAGGGTTTCCAAAACTGGATGGAGGAGAAATTGAATCTACCCATTCAGGGTAAACTTTCTTTTTAGGTTGAACTTGCGCCCGTTTCCCTTCCATAGCTTCTAACCGAGCTGTTAATGACTCAATAGTAGTTATTAACTTTTGAGAAACATCAGGTTGAACTTGGTTTTGGGTAGGTGCAATGAATGGAGCTTGGACAGACGTGGTGGTTGGTGCTGCAACTGATGGTAGTGCTGCCAACCGTTGTTGCGTTTGACCCGTGAGATTAGACCTCTGAGGGTGTACTGATAAAGGAGGATATTCCTGATCCATCTCAGTAGTTACAACAAATTTCTTCGAATGTCGGACTTCAGCATTCTTAAGAAGAAGACTACTCTGAAGTAGTTCTGCATTCAACCTTCTTAATTCTTTCATTTCTTCCTCCTGTTGTGAAAACCTTTGCTCTAATGAGAGCAATTGACCCCCTTTAGAGGAAGGGTGAGAAGTAACCTGATTCTTTACTTTCCCCTTATTGGATCCTTTTCGGAGAGGGGGAAGTGGGTTACTTGAAGGAATACTCAGATTTTGGGTAAGCCTTTGATTACGTGTGCGCACACCTTCTTCATTTATGTCTGTGTGTGCAACTTCTTGAGCAAGAACCTCTTCGTCTGATCCCTCTGATTGAGCCTCCTCTGGTGAATCAGCAGCAACGGAATTGATGACATTAATGGATGCATATTGCATGGAATCCTTTCTATCAGCATTTCTGTGATATTGTCTTCTTCCATGTCCATGATGAGACATGGCATTCCGTTGACTTGATCCCTCAGGAACTTCTTGGAGAACCGTTACTTGGAGAGAATCTCCTGATAGCTTGGCTCTTCGTTCCTCCTGAGTCTTATTCCCTAATCGAGAGAATACTGGCTTTCTCTGAGGGAGGGATTGAGGATTTGAAAAAGTCCCCAGTCCGGTGGACTGGGGATGTTCCTGCTGCTTCCGCTCAACTCCTCGAATCCCATTTGTTGACTCTGAGGGTTGGGTTAGAGAAGCCCTCAGTCTGACAAGCTGGGGTGTCTCTTGACATGCTATGTCTGAGATCTTCTTAAAATCTCTATTGATCTTGCAAAGCTTAGTTCGGAAATTAGCTGGATGCATTAATCTGTATCCACTTTTATCACCTGGTTCAACAGACCGTTGGATGATTTCCGAAACTTCTGTCATTTGATGACGTGTTTGCTCCAGACGAGAGGCTTGTGCAATATTCTCGCCTACTTGATGTAGGAGCAATTCAACAACTTGTTCTCTATATACTTGATTTTGAGAGGAACTAGTTGAAGCCTGTTCTTGAGAAAGCTTTTGATTATGAACAAAGCCCATTGACTGTGGCCAGCCATGGGCAATAACATTGCATGAGACCATTTTCGGCGGGCTTTGCTGACTGGAAAGCACTATGAAATGTAGTGCTCCGTGAACACCCCATCCTCTAATATGAACATCAGATGGAGTATTGGAAATTAACTGACGCAATTTTCTTAGTGCGCCAAGGCATGAACGTTGAAGGGTTCTCTGTTTCTTTTCAGCCTTCAGATACCGAGAGACTGATAGAGATGCCAAATCAATCTGACGTTGTAGCCCTTCTATTATCTTAAGATGATTTTCATATTCATCATAAGATAATACCTTCTTCTTTAATTGACAAAGAGTTTTCCATATGTTGAGACGAATATCATGGATTCCATCATCTTTCAACATCTTTGGAATGTCATACTGAGAGTCAGCCAAAGGCCAAAACATGACTGGTACTTCACCTTTTGCCAGTTTTTTTCTCATGTTCAGTATTTCCTCTTTATCATTAAATGAAGATTCTTCTACCTGTTTTGACCAGAGTTGGTGTTTCCTTGTTGCTTCATCGGATTCAACAAGATTGGTAGAGAGATCATTAATCAAACTAGAAGATGCATGACTTAGGGGTGGTTCGGAGGATGACCTACACCCTGGGCTATCTTCTGATTGAGAAAGTATTTCACTTGTTAGCGATAAAGCATCAGACATGACTGGTTTCGCATTTGCAAGTGCCTCAAGATAAGAGGGCTTTCTCGGCACTACATTATCCACTGGAGTATTTTCCAGGCAATGTGAATCACTACTGCGGAGAGGACTTTCGCAGCGAAGTTCATCATCATGGGGAGGACCACCATAATGGGTTACAGCAAAAGATGAGATCTCTTGCTCCTTGGTCTTCTGACCACACTGAGGGTTCCTGTGGCTCTCATCTGAAGAAGAAACTTCAAGATTGACCGAACATTCATGAAGCAAGCCTTCATGAGGAAGTGTCTGTTGAAGACCTTCAGAATTAATGTTCCCGTTATTGGGAACTGAGGGAGTAGAATCTTGAATTCCGACATATAAATGTCTGAGGGCTTCAAGAACTCCAGCATCAAGCAAGGCCTTGTTGCAGATTGGCCTTTGATCTCCTGACTGTGCTGGGCGGATCTTTTTCTTAGATGCCTTCTTACTCACATTAGAAACCACTTGTTGACGAAAGTAGTTACTCTGAGCAGGTGTATGTGCCTGATTAGGAAATATGGTCAGGTTAGGCTGATGATCTCCACTCAAATCAGGTGTATGTGCCTGACGTGGTTGTCCGTATGATATGGGGGAGTATTCCCCATAACCCTCTTGGACTGGAACAGATGTGTCTATCTGTTCCGGAGTGAATCGTTGATGTGTCACTACACTGCTAGGGATAGATTTATGTGTCTGTCCCTGAGATGATGCTGAAGCTGTTATGATATCCTGGAAAGCATCTAGAATATGAGTAGGAATTTTCTTCTGCTCTTTCACCATTGACAAAATATGTTTGGTGACTTCAGCTGCTGGAATGGGGATATACGTCCATTCCGGGCTTGGAGTAGGTGTATGTGTCTGCTCTTTTCCTCCTTTTCCTGTCAGTGAATCCTGACAGTACTCAAGTGTGGAGGCAGAGAGTTGAGTCTGCCTCCTGTTTGTCGTCGGGGCTTTCCGACTGACTTCTCTGTGCGCTACCAAGAGAGACTGTTGGTAGGCTTGATTAGTATTAGCAGGTGTATGTGCCTGCTGATTACACTTCGCCAAACGTGGTTGATGAGATCCATCATATGTAGTCAGGCAAGCCTGCTGACTAACTGATGATGCATAAGCAGGTGCATGTTCCTGTTTATGGTACTCCACCGGAATTGCCTGGCGGGATTGGCTTGATGCTGCCAGACGAGTCTGCTGGACAGCGGAATTAAAACGGGCAGGTGTGTATGTATGCTCGTTGTTCTCCACCAAGTTAGGTTGGTGGACTCCATCATATGTAGTCAGGCGAGCCTGCTGACTAACTGATGATGCATAAGCAGGTGTATGTTCCTGCCTATAGTACTCCGCCGGAATTGCCTGGCGGGATTGGCGTGATGCTGCCAGACGAGTCTGCTGGACAGCGGAATTAAAACGGGCAGGTGATTGTGCCTTCTCGTTGTTCTCCACCAAGTTAGGTTGGTGGAATCCATCATATGTAGTCAGGCGAGCCTGCTGACTAACTAATGATGCATAAGCAGGTGTATGTTCCTGCCTATGGTACTCCACCGGAATTGCCTGGCGGGATTGGCTTGATGCTGCCAGACGAGTTTGCTGGACAGCGGAATTAAAACGGTCAGGTGTGTATGCCTGCTCGTTATTTTCCACCAAGTTAGGTTGGTGGACTTCTTCGGAGATGGCAGGGATGACAACCTGCCTATTGTTAAACGGATTCCGTCTCTGGCGGTTCATCTTGCCTGCTGGGGTTCGAGGAACCTGAGTTGAATGCCTGGAGTCGGTACCCTCATCATGTTTGAGGGCGCACTACCGCACGAGTCTTGCGGCGATTGTTGATGGGAGCCCTCGAGAAGGACTCCTGTCTTTTTGAATTAAGGCCCTGCGGGACCTGCTCATTCACTTCCTCAGAGTAAGGGAGTGAATGGAAATTGTGTTCCGGGGATAACGACCCGAAACGGTTGGAGACGGTAGTCAGCACCGCCTGCTTCTTGATCGCTGGCCGTCGTTGTCCGGACGACCAGGTAGAGTTGTTAACTTGGAGGGCTTGACGAGCGGCCTCCATAGTTGGGATAGTACCGTTGCGACGATACTCCTTAACCAGTGCATTAGAAACCCAGCGTTGAAGATGCTGAGTTGGTGATGTCATCCTCAGAGCGGACGACGTTCTAGCAGGAGTAGCAGCATTGGTTTTCACAGCAGCAGACCTCACAGTAGAGGTGTTCACAACAGCAGTATTCACAGGGATGAATTTAAGAAAAGCCATTTTGTAGAAGATCTTGAGAAAAGAGTGCATTTTCCATATAACAGACATAATCAAGATGAATCTGGCCACTGCATCTTTTGGATGAGCACATGTCAATGATTGATTTTTTGGCCCAAGGGGCCTAACAAATAAGAAGAACATCACTTTAACTTGGTTAAGGATTCACGTCGGGTTCACCATTTTTTGTTTCGCACGGAATTCGAAGATGACCTCCTGGACGGGAGATTCAAACGTTCTGATCGGTTTCTAACGGGTTTGTTCGTAGAACCGGAAACATCCAATGATTCCACATCCGTTTGGACCTACTTTCCAAAGGTAGGCGCTCATTAGTTTGTGGACTGATGAGGCTTAGGAATTTGCATTGGTCGAGAGGATGGGAGGTCGGACTCATCACACCTTTTTGAGGGGAATTATTGTCTACTCCGGGACTCTCTTTATAGATTTAAGTTATGTTCGTGAATCCTTATTACATTACCAAGTATAAAATGAGCTTTCCTTTAGTTTTAACAATCAATGATTAAATATTCAAGAAATTTAGAGAATCTTTTATATGTATTCGAGGTTCTTCATCAATAGAGAATCATATGTATCTATTTAGAGATTCTTGGTCAATGGTATCCTTCAAAACATTTATATAAAAGTCTCTTGGTCATTATGATGACCAGACTGGTTTTAAAGCCACTCAGTGGGGCACTTGAAGTTTATCATCATTCAGAAGGACAGGGATTATTTCAAAGTTGGATCGAACCCATAAATGGGCTACCTACGTATCCTTTGTTTTGGAAAAGGAATCAGAACCCACGTAGTTCGAGAAATGGAGTATGATGTTTATGATTGATGGCTCAAAGAAGAATTTCATAATTACTTTTACACTCTAAGATCACGTGAGTCATGCTCGGTGTGAGAAACAAGAGGTATTGGTAAAAATTAGACAATTGTGCCATGAAAGATGCAATCATAAGAATTTTTTGGGGCTTATGTATGTATGACTGCCCAAATAGATGAAGGTTTAGGATTTACTTTTAGGGTGAAAATCCAGGAATAGGGTCCATAAAGGTATATGTGCTTTATGGAGATTTGAATACTCTAACTTGGGACTTATTCCTGAAAAGGAAACCCAAATTAGGAGAGGATTGATAATTGGGTTTTACTCCTGAGAAGGAATCCCATATCAAGCGTAATTTAGGACTGGTTAAGAGAAATTAAGGGGCTTGGGGTTCACTCCTGAAAAGGAAGCCCAAGATTATGACTGAGACTTATTCCTGAAAAGGAGGCCCAGGTTAGGGATTAAGGTTTGGGGCTTACTCCTGAGGAGGATGCCCATAATTGAAATTGGGGCTTACTCCTAAGAAGGATACCCAAAATTATAGGACTTGGGGCTTACTCCTAAGAAGGATGCCCATGTTTGGGAACTAAGGTTTGGGGATTACTCCTGAGGAGGATGCCCAGATTAAAGGACTTATAACTGGGGATTATTCCTGAAAAGGAGACCCAGTTTAAGGATTCTCTCATCTTAAAGGATGAGGTTGAATGAAAGAACTCTCAATCTTTGGTGACATAAAGATGTATAAATCACTAGGTTTTGAGAGATATTCCACCAAATTCCTTTCAGATAAGGAAGTCAAATCAAGAAATCATGCCATCAATGGCTTTGAAGAGTATCTTGAAGACTGAATCTTTAATAGGAAAGGTGAAATGGCTTAAGAGGGGTAAAATGGGCAAGATGGGCACCCTTAAAGGTAGGGGTGCGCAAGTCTTGAAAGGCGCGCAAGTCTTGCGTGGGCGCGCAAGTATTGGTCGCACAGGTATACCTTGCGCGATACCTGGTGTACTTGCGCGATTTTCAATCGGAATTGAAATACTTGAGCGACTCCTTTTTAAACCCTTTAGAATCCCCTTGAGGTTCTTCCAGAAAAGGGACGCGCAAATTCTATTGAAGGAATAAGGCGGCGCGTAAGTGTTGATGAGTTTCAACACTTAGTCCTTCCTCCCTCTCTTTAGATCTTCCGTTCTAGGTAAAAAATTACCTTAGAAGTGTTCCGGAAGCTTTGAGAAGAGACTTGGGCATCGGGAGCTTCAATACGAGTTTTTGAAAAAAGATCCTCTCGAATGGGGGGCCCACAGGGTCTATTTATAGGCAGGAGAAGACCCCAGGCGGTTACCGGACGGTTACCACTTAAGTCGCGCAAGTCACTTGCGCGACCAAGGTCGTCGCGCAAGTGTACTTGCGCGACTGTGAGATTACTTGCGCGGTGCAGTTACTGTTGATCTTTTGTTCATTCCTTTTTCGATTTTTGTTATTTTCTTCAAAGGTTGAATCAATTTGAGCTCAGATATTCCCTTTTCCGATCTTTAGATTCTGTGACGAAAGGAGCGTCAACACCCATAATTAGAAACCCCCAAATGGAACTTCTCATTCTAGTGCCACAAAAAACTATATCCAGATCCCAGATAAGATTACCAAGACATAACACAATCCAAACCCATAATTCCATAACCCAAAATTTTACCTAAATAGGCCTTAGAATATGCACACATTTCACCCCTTGTTTCTTTGAATGGGAAACAACATAATGAAAGGACACATAGAAACACCTTCTTCTAGAACATAGGATTATGGAATTCCCTGAAGGGAGACACGCATCTGAAATAAAAAGTGACTCTATTAAGATTGAACAGCCTTCACCCTTATATTCAAGTGAATACATGACATCACAAGGTTTCAATGAACATAACCATTTAGGATAATAAAAAAACACAAGGATACATAACTTATGGCAAGTCCCAAACAGCACATGATTCCTGCAATTGTCCAAAACATCCTCTCATTACCATATTTCCAACACAGGTGGTTTAACATAAACCCCTTCACCGAAGAGACTATGAAGGACCTAGTGTAATTCCTCGACCCTAGTTACCCAAAGTCGGTGCATTATTACATAAAATTGGCATGATCAGAAAAGATCAAGTCTCAAAAGACCGATTAGTTTAGTATCCTTGGAAACACTATATATATTCATAAGTCTTACATTACATCATAAAGTGAAAAAAACTAAAACAACATCTTGTCTTCATATCCCCTCATATTATCCCTGCAGTTCATTCATAAAATACTTCTTCACATCCTGGTAAAAATAAAACATTGAAAGGGGTGAGCTCAGATGCTCAGTAAGGATAACAATATAGCAGAAACTTTCATAAATAAACATAAACATTTAAGGCAATGTATAATTAAAACAAAATCCATTTAAACATGAACTTAAGCATAATATGGAAAAGATAAAATTAAATAATTCCATTTACTTATTCACATTGATATTCTACTAGTCGAATAATCACATGCAATATCAATAGCCACTTTCATAATAATGGAATGCATAATGACAGACTATCATAACCACATAGTCAAGGCCTTGTGCGAAGACTGCAAATAATTTTATTGCCAAGGCCTTGTTCCAAGACACTAGTTTGTCTCATGAGACCTACCGATGCATCGAGGAACTATAGCAGGCTCCACCCGTCACTTACTAAGTCCAATTCATTCCTCATATGAAAAGGTTTAAGCATAACATAAACATTTTTATTGAAACTAGCATACAAAATGTCAAAAAAAAATCCGTAAACCATGAATGGTATAAAATTAACACATCCACATTAAAACATATCACAAAACCCTCAATACAATATGGAAGTTTTGTATCATAATAAATCAACTTCAAATAAACTTAAAATCCATCAAAGGATGTTGACATAGATGAAATTGGAACTATTTGAGAGAAATATCTCTTTTTTTAAATAATTTAAAAGTCACATAATTATAAAAGGAAACATATACTTTGATAATATTCATATAATCTTGTAAGGGAAGCTTTGATGATTTTATAGTGGTGTAAAATATCCACACCCGCTGTATAAGTTAAAAAAGTCATTCTTACCTTAATTCTATCGAAAAGGTTAAAAGGACCTTGTTTGTAAAACGATGGAAAGATTCCTTTAAAAATATCTTATAAAAGTCAAAAAAGGGTGTAAATGACTTTAACCCATAGTCTATAAAATAGTAATAATGTTTTTAAATATATTTTTAAGAATCATGGATGTTGATGATAAAGGGGTCCTAGTAGATAATTACATATAAACAACCTCAGATAATGTAGAGATTGTGAAATAAACTCTTACCTTGTACTTTTCCTTGGTTGAAGGTAGGTTAACCTCCTTTATAATAGTTAAATAATTGCTATTTCATTATAAAATAATCATATACATAAATATGATATCATATATTATCTTTTAATATTTCTTTGTTAATAATATTTTAGTATTATCATCGTTTCGGGTGTTCACTTACTCGTTTTCTTTTATATGTTTTGTTACATAAGCCATGTTTTTTATCCATATGTTGTATCTTATTCATATCCAGAATTATATCAAGTCCTTAAAAATTATTTTTAATCATAAAATAAAAATTATTCTTGAATGGATACGATGGGGAATGAATCTCATCGCATTCGTGGAGACGGTAGTCCGTATGTACGCACGAGTGACATTATCATTCTTTTGATATTAAAATAATATATAATTAGATGGTGTATCATATATACAGAATCATTATTATGTTATATTTTTTATTTAAAATAATTACACATCATTATTATACCCGTCCAAATAATAATGTACTGAATAACAATTACACAACGACGTGGAGACGGTAAGCCGTACGTACGCACGTATGGTGACATGTCATTCAAGGGATGGATAGAATAATGAATTTGGTTGTACCATATTTATAATAAAATCACATTATATATAAGATACTGGAGTTATTATTTTAGAATGGAAACAACAAAGAAAGATGAAATGGAAGAAGAAAGGAACTTGAAAAGGGTGGTGAAAACATTACCTCTTCTTCGGGTTCTTCCTTTTGATTTGATCAAAATGGCTCCATAGGTTGGATTTATGATCAAAATAATGCCTCTAGGTTTAAGTGAGGGAATATGATTGGATATTTGGGTAGGGGATGGCCGAACCAAAATGCTTTGAAGGTGTGGAATTGAGAGAAGGGGGAGTTCCCTTTTATAAGAAGGGTGAGGGGAACCTAAGGAAAAGCTAGAAATATTATTTGATAATAAATTAATATTCAGCTTCTAATGCCTCCTAAGTGACTTATTTCAAGGATAAGGTGGTTATGGGTATAAAACCACCCAACCAATAGGTTTTAGATAGGTTTGGGTCACAATATTAACATTATCTTTTAGTTTTAACTCTTAGTTAATTAGTTTCACATTTACCATGTCTCTTTGTATTTTTATATTACATGGTTAATAACCTTACTATAAACTTCCAATAGAACTCCAAGTGGTTTATTAATGATATAAATATCATTATATCAGTCTCTTGGATGAACCTTATATTTTTAGGAATTGAATATCAATTAATAATATAATATTTGTTTTAAAAACTCTTTTATGTCAATTTTGACACTATTTGGTATTTTATTTCTAAATTTATAACAACATTATTACATAGAAACTAATTCTTTTTATCAACTCCAACATGTCACATTAGCCTATAAAATTATTTTTATTCATTAAAAGTCTCAAATTATATTTATTTTGGTATTTATAATATCAATTATTTTAATATTTCACTAATAAGGCAATTAATACATCATCATTGTGTTATATATAAATTAAATTAATTAATGTTTAAAAATTATTAGTAAAATAAATTCTATAGGTAATCTTTTTATCTTTCTAATGAATATTTATAGTCTAAAATATAACATATATAACCCTATGTAAAAATTGTTTTTCTAAAAGATATATGCTTATGTCATTTTTGTATTTACTTTAACTTAATTAATATAAAGTGTCATTATCACTTACAAGTGGCTCTATGGGGTCCCTAAATCAACCCAAAGATGACCATGGTCTGCAATGTATCAACCAATAGGTTTAGGACACGTTTTAGTGTAATTTAATAGTATTATAATATTATTTGTTTACCCTTATTGACCGGATTTACCCTTTAACCATAGTAAATAAAATATTTACCGAAATAATTATTCAAAATGTCTAAAAAAAATATTACCTATTTACACAATTTGGACCTCCTGATTATAAATATGAAATACATTTTTCTAAATTCAAAACACAAAAATGGTAGAAATTAATTTAAAATTAATTCCCGTTGTTAAAATATAAAGAGTGTTTTTAAGAAATAATAACTATCAAAAGACTAACACTTGCTTATGTCCAGTTTAAATGTGAAATTATGTCCAACGACCAAAATTGGATTAAATGATAAAAATATAATCTAATTATACTTTAAAATCACTCAAATGCAAAATTTATCACTATTAATTATTTCTATTAAAAAAGTTGTTTTTAATTAAAATTTACTAAGATTCACTATTCATCAAAATATGAATGTTATCAGAAAAGTACAAAAATTTCACCCTAAGCTAATTTCGATATTCAGAATCCAAAAATGAAGTCCATTTTGAAATATAAAATGTATAAAATATCAAAAAGTGGGTATTAATATTCATAACGGCTTGTTGATTGGTTGTGGTGTTTTAGAACTCGAAGTTGCATACAACACACGCTACTATATTATTCAAAGAGAAGTGTACCGTGGAAGCATGGGGCGTTACATTCTCCCCTCTTTCAAATAATTTATTCCTCAAAATTTATAGAATATTACTTCATAAAAAGTCTCGGGTGGTTCTTCATCATAAGTTCCTCGAGTTCCCACGTTTCCTATTCCATCTTATGGTTTCTCCATAGAACTTTTATGAGACAAGTCATCTGATTTCTCAGAACTTGTTCTCTAGTATCAAGAATCCTGATGGGCTCTTCACAATAACATAGATTGCGTTTCAGTTCTACTTCCTCATAGGTGAGTACATGCGTTTGGTCAGGCATATATTTTCTTAATAGTGATACATGGAACACATCGTGAACTTTGGAGAGACTTGGCGGCATTGCCAAACGGTAAGCTACAACCCCAATTCATTCTATAATTTCAAAATGTCTGATGTACATGGGACTAAATATACCTTTCTTACCAAAACATATGACACCCTTCCATGGAGATACCTTCAAGAAATCATGATCTCCTACCTGAAATTTCAGATCCTTCCTTCAGTTATCAGCATAGCTCTTCTGCCTACTTTGAGCTACTTTGATGTGGTTTTGTATTACCTTCACCTTTTCCATCGTTTCCTCCACCAGTTCTAGGCCTACAAGTTTTCTTTCACCAACGTCATCCCAATAGGTTGGTGTGAGTCTTATTTTTCAGTATAACGCTTCATATGGTGCCATCTGAATACTTGAATGGAATCTATTGTTATAGGAAAATTCCACCAGAGGTAAATATTGATCCCACATACCCTGAAAGTCAAGTGAGTAGGATCTAAACATATCTTCTATGGTTTGAATAGTCCATTCTGATTTTCCATCAGTTTGGGGGTGGTAGGTAGTGCTCAAATGAAGATCTGTATCCAAGGATTTCTGAAGGCTTTTCCAGAATCTTGAAGTAAAACGGGGATCATGATCAGAAACAATCGATAAGGGTACTCCATGAAGTCTCACAACTTCACTAATATATAGTCTTGATAGAAGTTCAAGTGGTAGATCTTCTCTCATAGAAAGAAAATGTGTTGACTTGGTAAGATGATCAACAATGACCCATATTGCATCGTTCCTTCTAGGAGTCTTTGGTAGTCCCATGACAAATTCCATCATGATATTATCCCATTTCCACTCAGGTATGGTAAGAGGTTGCATGACTCCTCCAGGATCTTGCCTTCCAGCTTTCACTTGTTGACAAACCATACATCTTGACACAAAATCAGCAATCTCCCTCTTCATGTTGTACCACCAAAAATGTTCCTTCAAATCTATATACATATTGGTCCTCCCAGGGTGTATAGAGAAATTGGAACTATGAGCATCGTCCAACAATTCCCTTTTTAGATCAGGTATATCAGGAACACAAAGTCTCTTCCCAAATTTCAAAATTCCATCTTCATATACAAAGTCACTCAATCTCCCATCATTCACAGCTTTAATCTTATTTTGAAACTCTACATCATCGGTCTGAGATTTCTTTATCCTTTCTAGTAAATATGGTTTGGAAACCATTTGAAAAAGTATTGATGTTTCACCATCCATGGTGATTCCCATATCTATCTTTACTAGATCCATATTTATAGGATCATTTTCTACTCTCATCTTGTTCAAAACTCCATGATCCTTTCTACTCAAAGCATCTTCCACCTTATTTGCCTTCCCAAGTGGGTAGTGTATCGTGCAATCATAATCCTTGAGTAGTTCAAGCCATTGAATTTGCCTTATGTTGAGTTCTTTCTGTGATAAAATATACTTCAAACTCTTGCGATCAATATAAATCTCACATTTTTCACCATAGAGATAGTGTCTCCAAATATTCAAAGCAAAGGTTACAGCTACTAACTCAAGATAATGAGTAGGATAGTTTTTCTCATGAATTTTCAGCTGTCGTGATGCATAGGCAATAACTCTATCATTCTGCATAAGGACACAACCAAGTCCTTTCTTCGATGCATCACTATAAATAAAAATCCATCATTACCCAATGGTAGATTCAATATAGAAGCATTGACTAATCTTCTCTTCAGTTCTTCAAAACATTCTTCACACTCTATTTTTAAAATAAATTTAACCCCTTTATGTGTGAGCTTTGTTAATGGTTTAGCCAATCAGGAAAAATTCTAGACAAAACGCCGATAATAACCTGTTAAACCAATAAGACTGTGTACCTCAGTTATACTCGTTGGTGTGGGCCATTCTTGGATTTCTCTTGTCTTAGAAGGATCAATGGAGATTCCATCTTTTGAGACAATATGTCCAAGAAAAGAAATCTCCTGAATCCAGAATTCACACTTTCTAAACTTCCCATATAATTCATGTCTTCTAAGAGTCTTCAAGATAATGTGCAAGTGATTTTAATGATCTTAGTTGCTTTTGGAATATACCATGAAATCATCAATAAATAACACTACAATGTCATCAAGATATTCCGTGAAAACTCTGTTCATTAGATCCATGAAAATAGAGGGTGCATTAGTCAGCCCAAAAGGCATTACTGTAAAATTGTAATGCCTGTACCTGGTTCGAAATGTTGTTTTTTGAATGTCTTCCTTCTTTACACACAAATGATGATATCCAGATCAAAGTTCAATCTTTGAAAAGTATTGAGCTCCATGCAGTTGGTCAAATAAATCATCAATGCGCAGTAGGGGTTACTTGTTCTTTATTTTTATATAATTGATCTCCCTATAGTCGATACATAACCTCATAGATCCATCTTTATTCTTAACAAAAAGGATAGGGGCTCCCCATGGAGAAACACTAGGGAGAATAAATCCTTGATTACTCAATTCCTCTAGTTTTGTCTTTAGTTCCAATAATTCCACAGTGGCCATTCTATAAGGGGTCTTCGATATGGGCCTTGATCCAGGAATTAAATCAATGAAAAACTCAATTTCTCGTTCTGGAGGATGTCCAGGTAGATCTTTTGGAAACACATCAAAATATTCTCTCACAATAGGAACATCATCTATTTGAACATTCCTTTCCTCACCCATAGTTATTTAATTCTCTTCCTCCCCTGTAATTGAATTTAGTAGAGCTACTAAGGGTGGATCTAGATAAGAATTAGGTGGTGACAATTCTGCTATAAAGATAAGGTGTTCATTATCATCGTCATCAAAAACAGTAACTTCCTTATTCTTACAATAAATCTTCACATCATGGTCTGAGAGCCAATCCATATCGAGGATTATATCAAACTCAATCATGGGTATGACAATGAGATCAGAAGATGAAGAACATTTATATCCTCTAATGGGAACGGATTCAGAAAACTTTGTTGTGATGATACTTCCCTGAGGAGTTTTAACTGAAAACTCACTTGTTAAATCAAATTGGAAATATCTAATTTTCTTAGAAAACTGGGAAGATATGAAACAATGTGATGATCGAGAATCAAATAAAGCATTTTTTAAACTTGAGGAAACCATTAAATTACCCGCCACCACGTCTTTAAGAGTTTCTACCTCAGCTGTAGTGATAGAATAAGCTTGGCCTTGATCCCTTGGACTTTTATGAGGTAAGTTCCCCTGACTCTTAGGAAAATCATTTGCATAATGTCCCATCCACCTGCAATTATAGCATTAAACATCAGTAGCTTCTTTCTTCCCCTTCCAATCATGAGCTTGGTGGAATTTTTAACCACACTTGTAACAGACTCCCATTCCCTTCAAAAAAGTAATGGGGTGTATCTTCACACATTTACTTCAAGATAGATAATCAACGTTCCCCTTATTCCCCTTATTTCTGTAACACCCCAAGCTTCCACGGTACGTTTCCCTTCGAATAATGCAATGGCGTGCATTGTACGCAACTTCGAGATTCTAACACACCACAACCAATCAAACTAGCCGTTATGAATAATAATACCTAATTTTTGAAATTTTATAAATTATATCTCTCAAAATGGACTTCATTTTTGGATTCATAATATCGAAATTATCCTAGGGTGAAATTTTGGTACTTTTCGGATAACTTTCATATTTTGATGAATAGTGAAAATTACTAAATTTTAATTAAAAACAACTTTTTTTAATTGAAATAATTAATATTGATAAATTATGAATTTGAGTGGTTTTAAAGTATATTTATAATATATTTTTACCATTTAATTCAATGTTTTTCATTGGACATAATTTCACATTTAAACCAGACATAAACAAGTGCCAATCTTTTGATAGTTATTATCTCTTAAAAACACGCTTTTTGTTTTAACAACGGGAATTAATTTTAAATTAATTTCTACCAATTCTGTGTTTTGAATTTGGAAAAATGGATTCCATACTTGGAATCAGGATGTTCAAATTGTGTAAATAGGTAAATTTTATTTTTAGACATTTTGGATAATTACTTCGGTAAAAATTTTATTTACCATGGTTAAAGGGTAAATCCGGTAAACAAGGGTTAAAAAATAATATTATAAAAATAATAAATTACCATAAAACGTGTCTTAACCCTATTTGTTGATACATGGTCGACCATGGGCATCTTTGGGTCGATTTTGGGACCCCATGGATCCACTTGTAAGTGATAGGGACACTTTATTTTAATTAAGTTAAAATGAATACAAAAATCACACAAGCATATATCTTTTAGAAAAACAATTGTTCGTAGGGTTATATATGTTGGATTTTAGACTATAAATATTCATTAGAAATATAAAAAGATTTAATACATAATGATATTTTATTTATAATTTTTAGACATTAAATAATTTAATTTATTTATGACACAATGGTGATGGAGTAATTACCATAATAGTGAACAATTAGAATAATTGATATTATAAATAACAAAATAAATATAATTTGAGACTTTTATTGAATTAAACTAATTTTATAGGTTAATATGACATATTAGGATTGATTTAATTAACTTTTTTTGAAGTAATCATTCTGTAATGAGTTTCACAAAAATCAACTATTGAATAGTGTCAAAATTGACATAAAAGAGTTTTTAAAATAAATATTATATTATTAATTGATATTAAATTCCTAAAAATATAATTTTCGGCCAAGAGACTTATATCATGATATTTTTATCATTAACGGACCACTTGGGGGGTCTCTTGGATGTATATGGTATGTTTGTTAACCATATAATATAAAAATACAAAGAGACATTGTAAAAGTGAAACTAATTAACTAAGAGTTAATACTTAAAGATAAGGTTAATATAATGACCCAAACCTGTCTAAATTCTATCTTTTGAGTGGTTTTAGACCTATCCCCACCTTAAACTTTGAATAATCAACTTTTTATCCATTAGAAACCGAATATGAATTTATTATAAATTAATATTTCTAGCTTTTTCCAAAGGTGCCCCTCACCCCTCATAAAAGGGAACTCCTCCTTCTCATTTCTTCACACCTTAAAAGCCTTTTGGTTTGGCCAACCCCTGCCCAAATACTCTCTCAACTTCCCTCACTACAACCTAGAGGCCTTAGTTTTATCAGATAGCCAACCTAAGGAGCCCTTTTGATCAAATCAAAAGGAAGAACCCGAAGAAGAGGTAATGTTTTCACCACCCCTTTTCAAGTTCCTTTCTTCTTCCACTTCTTCTTTCGTTGTTATTACCATTCTAAAATAATAACTCCAGTATCTTATATCTACTGTGATGTTATTATAAATATTTTACAACCATATTCAGTATTCTATCCACCCTTTGAATAACATGTCACCATACGTGCGTACGTACGGCTTACCGTCTCCACGTTGTGGTGTAATTGTTATTCAATATATTATTATTTGGGTGGGTATAATAATGATGTGTAACTCATTTAAATAATAAATATAACATGATAATGATTCTGTATATATGATATACCATCCAATTATATATTATTTTAATATCAAAAGAATGATATTGTCGCTCGTGCGTACGTACGGACTACCGTCTCCACGAACGCGATGAGATTCATTCTCCATAATATCCATTCAAGTATAATTATCATTTGATGATTTAAAAATAATGTTTAAGAACTTTATGTCATTCTGTATATGAATAAGATACAACCTATCCATGACAAACATGTCTTACGTAACAAAACATATAAAAGAAAATGAGTAAGTTAACACCCGAAACGACGATAATTCGAAGATACTATTAATAAAGCAATGTTAAAAGATCATATATGATATCATATTAATGTATATGATTCATGAATAATTTAATAACAATTATTTCAACATTATACAGGAGGTTAACCTACCCCCAACCAAGGAAAAGTACAATGTAAGGGGTTTCTTATCTCACTTTTAATTCCGTGAGATTTCCATTGTTCACCACTTATTTATAGCATGTGGTGTATGTGTACTGACCATGATTGTATTCATTGTGTAATATAATATAATTTATGGGTATTTACCACATCATTGTATGATCTTTCTTTCATGGGTGTATGTTTCATAAGTTACCTAATCGATAAGGGAATTGGAAATTTCAATTTCGATTTATTCGGCTTTACGCAAACTTCATTTATTATATTACTCCGAGATTACGTGTGTAATAACTATTCATTTGCTTATGTCATAATTTCCACTCCCCTTTTCTGTGGATATACTTTTGATACACATAATCACTCAATTGATAATTTCTCAAGTCATCGATATGAATTTGATAAGAGTAATTTTAACTCACTCTCCATTTGTTGAGTTAAACATCCAATTCATTGGGGTTGTTTTTATAAGATTATGTGTGAATATCCTTTGATTTATTTACACTGAATTTCCAATCATATTTAGTGTATTTATATTTTTCACATATAACTATGTCGTTGAATTATCCTTAACCTAAGGATACGGCCTTTATGAGAGATTTCATCTCAATTTACATTCCATTGAGACTTCTTTGTTGTTATACACCAAATCACTTTTATGTGGTGTATATAATGTACTTTGACATAGTATATCATGAATTCATTTATTCTCATGATATTAAAATGTTGTGATTTCCTCAATTATTTGTATTCAAGTGTCTCTCTTTTGGTTAGAAGCTCTAACTAAAATACAATTTTTAAATGTTTTAAAGACTTATTCTTCTAAATCTTTCTCATTAATGTCCATGTTTTAAAAAATGGTTTTAAGGATTTATTTTTATGGACATTAAAGTTTTAAAATTAAAACTCCTTTTAAAAGTTTCAATGTGTTATGGGACACTTTGATTCAAAAATCTATTTTTAAATGGCTTCTTGACAAATAGTGTGACTTTTAAATGATTTCAAGAAAAAGGGGGATATTCTCTCAAATAGTTTTGATGATTATTTTCATCTATGTCAATATCCTTAATTATTATCGATTGAGGTTAATGTGATACAATACAATCTTTCATATTGTATCAAATGAGTTGTGTTTGATTGTGGATGTGCTATTTTTATACCATTCATGGTTTGTAGTTAAAGTATTGACATTTCGTATGCTAGTTTTAATACAAATGTTTATGTTATGTTTAAACCTGTTCATATGAGGAATGCATTGGACTTAATAAGTGATGGGTGGAGCCCGCTATAGCTCCTCGATGCATCGGTAGGTCTCATAAGACAAACTAGTGTTTTGGCACAAGGCGTTGGCAAAATCTTATTTCTAGTCTTGGCACGAGGCCTTGGCTATGTGGTTATGATAGTCTGGCATTATGCATTCCATCATTATAAAAGTGGTTATTGATATTGCATGTGATCATTCGACTAGTAGAATATCCATGTGAGTAAGTAAATGGCATTATTTTATTTTATCTTTTCCATTTTATGCTGAAGTTCAAGTTTAAAAGGCTTTCGTTTTAGTTATAAACTACCTTAAGTGTTTATGCTTATCTATGAAAGATTCTTCTATAATGTTATCCTTACTAAGCATCTGAGCTCACCCCTTTCAATGTTTTATTTTTCCCAGGATTATGAAGAAGTAATTTATGAATGACCTGCAGGGATAGTATGAGGGGATATGAAGACAAGATGTTGTTGTAGTTTTTTTAACCTTATGATGTAATGTAAGACTTATGAATATATCTAGTGTTTCCAAGACTACTAAACTAATCGGTCTTTCGAGACCTGATCCTTTATGTTCATGCCAATGTTATGTAATAATTCACCGACTCTGGGTATCTAGGGTTGGGGCATTATAGTTGGTATCAGAGGAATTTTAGTACAAACCTTGGAAGCTATATTTAGTTAAACTCTGATTAGAGCACGTAGACCTAAGATGAACTTTGAGGATTAGTATAGAAGAACTTCCTAGAATTCTGGTATTGTAGATATTTTGTGAGTTTTCCGAGCAATACATCCCTGTCTGGATACAAGCAGGTGGAGGCGGCTCTGGCACAGTTGTACCTAGGGGTAAAACCCGAATACACCACTTTGAGCTAGACTCAAACGGGAACTGGTGCACAACAATGGGCCTTGTTGCACTCTTGGTTACGACACTCCCGAGGGATATGCTTAGGATAATTTACATTTTCTTTACAAACCGATTTATAGTATTATATATATAAGATGAGAGTAAATGACCTTGGTTAATCCTAATGTGTTTCAAATTGAGAATATGGTGACATGTTAATCTCTAAATGATTGTATGACTACTATTACTCACACAATGCTTTCTGATTTTAGTCAATGGTGGGATTCCAAGGAAGTCATAGTGACTTTGATAATGATGTACAAGGTGGGAACGGTGGTGGAAATTAGCAACAAAATGGAATGTTGATAGGCGTAAAATATATCATCTTTATACCAAATCAATTTTCCAAAAATATGATCAACAATATATATATTAACCAATTACCGGACTCAACAAAGAAGAGAAAGGTGATGAATGATAAGAGCTCCAATAGTGGAGACCATGGAGAAATAAATCCTCAATTTCCATCATGCAGGAAATGTGGAAGGACACAACCAGGAAAGTGTCTCAATGGGACAAAGAAATGCTTTACGTGTGGGAAGGAAGGATATAAAGTGAATAATTGCCGAAGTAAAATGAAGAGTACTATGGAAGAAGATAAAATTGGTCCCAAGAATCCATTTACAGTCATTTGTCGTAAATGTAGGGGACCTGGCCATTACCCGAGTGAATGTCCTATTCTATAGGATATTTTCTTGGTCAGAGAAGAAGCTATGTGGAAGTAAATGGTTAGATAAATGTTTAAAAATTATTAGTGATCCTTGTTGAAGGGTTTACTTTGGAATAATTTTCTCTTGTATTTGTAACCCTAACGTTTTCCATGTGAGAATGATATTTATGGAAGAATTATCTTTTCTCTTGTGGATATAGTTATAAATAACCATTTGGTTTTATATGATCATTGGGTTTGAGGCAATTACAAATTATTATAATTTGGGATGAAAATGAAAGGTATGAGATAAAATTTGTGGTTAAATTATGTTATGGTTATTTTGAGTAATTTATCTCATTTTGGTAATGTTATAAAATATAGTTTTTGAAAAAGGACAACACGTAGACCGTGCGACAACCCGTCGCATCGGACAAAGCTGTGGGAATCGAACCCACAACCAAAGTGCGATTGGGATTTATCGCCTACCACTGGACTACGTGAAGTCCCTGGTTAGTGTGACTATTATTTTTAGTTAAATGATTTTATTGATCAATAATAATTTGATTTGGGATCTTATGTCTTATCAAATGAATACCCTTAGTATAGGAAAATGATTTGGTGATTAAGTGATAAATGATATTTTGGAAGTTGTTCGCTTTGTTGAGAACACTATATGCCAAAGGAAAATAGAGTAGTATGGGATTTCATTTGAGGAGTAATGGTGGATTTTTATCTATGTTTTTATTGTGGATTTATAATGATTTGGGTTATTTATGGAAATGATTAGGTTAATTGCTTTTAAGTATGTGACTTTAAGAGTAAATATTGTCATTTGGAGATACAATTTAACGTGGAAGACTAAATTCTTAATAAGTTTTGGTTTTCAATATTAGTTTTGATTATATTAAAGGATTTTAAGGACAATTGATTATTGAATGGTATTTATTTAACTTTGGGGTATTGTTGGTTTAATTTTGGAAATTAAGATTAGTGTTTATTTCTCTCAAGGAATATCCTTTTGGGGGGTCATTAGATCTTATACTAACCATTTTGGTTTTGATTAATCTCTAAAGACAATGTAAATATATAGTTCATCCTGCATGGATCATGTGATTCTATAGAAGTTTATTCTAGCTCTTCCAGTGCGACCAAGTCTTCTTGAATACTAATCGTTTAAAAAAATGAGTTAGTGGTGGAAATTTATTAAAGAATGAAACTCTACATAAAATGTAAGTATATATATTTATATTCTTAGTCAATATCATAAATGAATTCCTCATCCTTATGTAATGTAACTTAAAACAAAAAAAATGTTGTCTGTTTGCTTTCCTACTAGGAGACTAATGGTCGTTTGTCCCAACACAAGTTTGTGGTTTTCTTATTGTTAACTTTCTCCTGGTCATGATTTCTATCCCTCTCCATTAGAACTTGACACTTATTTTATCATCCATATCCATGTTTTCCTACATGGAATCTGAGTATGGGTTATCTTGTTTGACCTTTATACCTCTCTTTCTTTCTTTTAAAGTGATAGTTTTATTGACTCTTTTTCGGATGTGGGACTTTCCATTATATTCCCAAGCACAATTTTAGAAAATTGCGAGGATTCAATTTATTGAAGGAGGGGAGAATGTTACACCCCAAGCTTCCACGGTACATTTCCCTTCGAATAATGCAATTGTGTACATTGTACGCAACTTCGAGATTCTAACACACCACAACCAATCAAACTAGCCGTTATGAATAAAAATACCTAATTTTTGAAATTTTATAAATTCTATCTCTCAAAATGGAATTCATTTTTTGATTCAGAATATCAAAATTAGCCTAGGGTGAAATTTTGGTACTTTTTGGTTAACTTTCATATTTTGATGAATAGTGAAAATTACTAAATTTTAATTAAAAACAACTTTTTTTAATCAAAATAATTAATATTGATAAATTATGAATTTGAGTGGTTTTAAGGTATATTTAGAATATATTTTTACCATTTAATTCAATTTTTGTCAATGGACATAATTTCACATTTAAACCAGACATAAACAAGTGGCAATCTTTTGATAGTTATTATCTCTTAAAAACACGCTTTTTGTTTTAACAACGGGAATTAATTTTAAATTAATTTCGGCCACTTATGTGTTTTGAATTTGGAAAAATGGATTCCATATTTGGAATCATGATTTTCAAATAGTGTAAATAGGTAACTTTTATTTTTAGACATTTTGGATAATTACTTCGGTAAATATTTTATTTACCATGGTTAAAGGGTAAATCCGGTAAACAAGGGTTAAAAAATAATATTATAATAATAATAAATTACCCTAAAACGTGTCTTAACCCTATTGGTTGATACATGGTCGACCATGGGCATCTTTGGGTCGATTTTTGGACCCCATGGATCCACTTGTAAGTGATAGGGACACTTTATTTTAATTAAGTTAAAATGAATACAAAAATCACACAAGCATATATCTTTTAGAAAAACAATTGTTACATAGGGTTATATATGCTGGATTTTAGACTATAAAAATTAATTATAAATATAAAAATATTTACTACATAATGATATTTTATTTATAATTTTTAGACATTAGATAATTTAATTTATTTATGACACAATGGTGATGTAGTAATTACCATAATAGTGAAAAATTAGAATAATTGATATTATAAATACCCAAATAAATATAATTTGAGACTTTTATTGAATTACACTAATTTTATAGGTTAATATGACATATTAGAATTGATTTAATTAACTTTTTTAGAAGTAATCATTCTGTTATGAGTTTCAAAAAAATCAACTATTGAATAGTGTCAAAATTGACATAAAAGAGTTTTTAAAACAAATATTATATTATTAATTGATATAAAATTCTTAAAAATATACGGTTCGGCCAAGAGACTTATATCATGATAGGTGTATCATTAATGGACCACTTGGGGGTCTCTTGGATGTATATTTTAATTTCATTAACCATATAATATAAAAATACAAAGAGACATTGTAAAAGTGAAACTAATTAACTAAGAGTTAATACTTAACGATAAGGTTAATATAATGACCCAAACCTGTCTAAATTCTATTGGTTGAGTGTTTTTAGACCTATACAAACCTTAAACTTTTAATAATTAACTTTGGAGCCATTAGAAACCGAATATGAATTTATTATAAATTAATATTTCTAGCTTTTCCAAAGGTGCCCCTCACCCCTCTTATAAAAGGGCACTCCTCCTTCTCATTTCTTCACACCTTTAAAGCCTTTTGGTTCGGCCAACCCCTACCCAAATACTCTCTCAACTTCCCTCACTAAAACCTATAGTCCTTAGTTTGATCAGAAATCCAACCTAAGGAGCTCTTTTGATCAAATCAAAAGGAAGAACCCGAAGAAGAGGTAATGTTTTCACCACCCCTTTTCAAGTTCCTTTCTTCTTCCACTTCTTCTTTCTTTTTTATTACCATTATAAACTAATAACTCCAGTATCTTATATATACTGTGATGTTATTATAAATATGGTACAACCATATTCAGTATTCTATCCACCCTTTGAATAACATGTCACCATACGTGCGTACGTACGACTTACCGTCTCCACGCCGTGGTGTAATTGTTATTCAATATATTATTATTTTGGTGGGTATAATAATGACGTGTAACTCATTTAAATAATAAATATAACATGATAATTATTATTTATATATGATATAGCATACAATTATATATTATTTTAATATCAAAAGAATGATATTGTCGCTCGTGCGTACGTACGGACTACCGTCTCCACGAACGCGATGAGATTCATTCTCTATAATATTCATTCAAGTATAATTATCATTTTATGATTTAAAAATAATGTTTAAGAACTTTATATCATTCTGGATATGAATAAGATACAACCTATCCATGAAAAACATGGCTTACATAATAAAACATATAAAAGGAAACGAGTAAGTTAACACCCGAAACGACGATAATTCTAAGATATTATTAACAAAGTAATGTTAAAAGATAATATATGATATCATATTAATGTATATGATTCATGAATAATTTATAACAATTTTTTCAACATTATACAGGAGTTTAACCTACCCCCAACCAAGGAAAAGTACAAGGTAAGGGGTTTCTTATCTCACTTTTAATTCCGTGAGATTTCCATTATTCACCACTTATTTATAGCATGTGGTGTATGTGTACTTCCCATGATTGTATTCATTGTGTAATATTAATTAATTTATGAGTATTTAACTCATCATTGTATGATCCTTCTTTCATGGGTGTATGTTTCATAAGTTACCTAATCGATAAGGGAATTTGAAATTTCAATTTCCATTTATTCGGCTTTACACAAGCTTCATTGATTATTTTACTCTGAGATTATGTGTGGAATAACTATTCATTTTCTTATGTCATAATTTCCAATCCCCTTTTCTGTGGATATAATTTTTATACACATAATCACTCAATTGATAATTTCTCAAGTCATCTATATGAATTTGATAAGATTAATTTTAACTCACTCTCCATTTGTTGAGTTAAACATCCAATTCATTGGTGTTGTTTTTATAAGATTATGTGTGAATATCCTTTGATTTATTTACACTGAATATCCAATCATATTTAGTGTATTTATATTTGTCACACATAACTATGTCATTGATTTATTTTTAACCTAAGGATACGACCTTTATGAGAGATTTCATCTCAATTTACATTCCATTGAGACTTCTTTGTTGTTATACACCAAATCACTTTTATGTGGTGTATATAATGTACTTTGACATAGTATATCTTGAGTTCCTTTATTCTCATGATATTAAAATGTTTTTATTTCCTCAATTATTTGTATTCAAGTGTCTCTCTTTTAGTTAGAAACTCTAACTAAAATACAATTTTTAAATGTTTTAAATACTTATTCTTCTAAATCTTTCTCATTAATGTCCATGTTTTAAAAAATGGTTTTAAGGATTTATTTATATGGACATTAAAGTTTTAAAATTAAAACTCCTTTTAAAAGTTTCAAAGTGGTATGGGACACTTTGATTCAAAAATCTATTTTTAAATGGCTTCTTGACAAATAGTGTGACTTTTAAATGATTTCAAGAAAAAGGGGGATATTTCTCTCAAATAGTTTTGATGATAATTTTCATCTATGTCAATATCCTTCATTATTCTCGATTGAGGTTAATGTGATACAATACAATCTTTCATATTGTATCAAATGAGTTATGTTTGACTGTGGATGTGCTATTTTTATACCATTCATGGTTTGTAGTTAAAGTATTAACATTTCGTATGCTAGTTTTAATATGAATGTTTATGTTATGTATAAACCTATTCATATGAGGAATGCATTGGACTTAATAAATGACGGTTGGAGCCCGCTATTGCTCCTCGATGCATCGGTAGGTCTCATGAGACAAACTAGTGTCTTGGCACAAGGCCTTGGAAAAATCTTATTTGTAGTCTTGGCACGAGGCCTTGGATATGTAGTTATGATAGTCTGGCAGTATACATTCCATCATTATGAAAGTGGTTATTGATATTCCATGTGATCATTAAACTAGTAGAATATCCATGTGAGTAAGTAAATGGCATTATTTTATTTTATCTTTGCCATTTTATGCTGAAGTTCAAGTTTAAAAGGCTTTCGTTTTAGTTATAAACTGCCTTAAGTGTTTATGCTTATCTATGAAAGCTTCTGCTATAATGTTATCCTTACTGAGCATCTGAGCTCACCCCTTTCAATATTTTATTTTTCCCAGGATTATGAAGAATTAATTTATGAATGACCTGTAGGGATAGTATGAGGGGTATGAAGACAAGATGTTGTTGTAGTTTTTTTTACCTTATGATGTAATGTAAGACTTAGGAATATATCTAGTGTTTCAAAGACTAAAAAACTAATCGGTCTTTCGAGACTTGATCCTTTGTGATCATGCCAATGTTATGTAATAATGCACCAACTCTGGGTATCTAGGGTCGGGTAGTTACAATTTCCATTTCCAGAGTGTTCAGCAGATCTCTTCTTCTCTTTCTTTGCTTTAAAGTCGTAAGACTTAGAGAATTCTTTTTCTGTCTTGATAGCACATGAGACAATGTCTTCGTATGACGAGAATGATTGTGAGACTAATTCTCGACAAAGACATAGTTTTAACCCATCAAAGAAATGATCAGTCTTACTTCTTGGGTTACATATATAATCTGCAGCATGCCTCGCTAACCTTGTAAAGTTAGACTCATACTTTGCGACATTATCATCCTCCTTTTGCCTTAGACTCAGAAATTTCATTTCCATATCTGCTCGATGGTCATGAGGAAAGTATTTTTCTAATAAAATCCCTTTAAACTCTCTCAATTACATATTTGATACTTCATCTTCTTTCTTTGTGCTTTGAATCAATGACCACCATTGATCACCATCTCCAGTGAGGCGATAAACTGCCATGACAAATTTTTCCCTTTCACTACTCCCCAAAGCCAGAAATATTTTCTCTACATAACTTATCCATTTCATAGATACAAATGGATTTGTACTCCAATTGAATGTCGGTGCTTGTTGCATCATGAATCGGTCTAACATTGATCCTCCACAATGCAGATCAGGGTGCTCCATACGGGTAAGGTTATTATTCATAACCTGAGTGAGTTGTCCCAGTATGGTGATTAGCTGATCAGCACCAACTGCATCACTAGATCCACTGTAATTATCTTGAGCAGGACGGAAATCCCTATATAGAGTTTGTGCATTGACACGGTTTCCATTCCTTCTACTAGGTTCCATTTCTAAACAATGGCATAAACTAGATTTGTTTATGAATAGAAATATATAATTCCAAACTTGTAAAACACTTAGCATAAATTGAAAAGTTTATGGATATAATCCGTTATCATAAAAAATGTTTTATTTTAGGAAGTATATACTCATAAACCCTTCATAGTGGTTTGTAAATAAAATGAGAATTATCCTAAGCATATCCCCCAGGAGTGTCGTAACCAAGAGTTCAGCAAGGCTCATTTTCATGCACCAGTTCTCGTTCGAGTCTAGCTCAAAGCGGTGTTTTTGGGTTTTACCCCTAGGTACATCTGTGCTAGAGTCGCCTCTACCTGCTCATATCCAGACATGGATGTATTTCTCGGAAAACTCCCAAAATCTCAACAATACCAAAATTCTAGGGAGTTCTTCTATACTAATCCTCAAAGTCCATCTTAGGTCTATGTGCTCTAATATGAGTTTATCTAAATCTAGCGTCCAAGGTTTGTACTAAAATTCATATGATATCAACAGTCACGCCCCAACCCCACTTACCCAGAGTCTGTGCATTATTACATAACATTGTCATGATCAAAAAATATCAATTCTCGAAAGACCGATTAGTTTAGTAGCCTTCAAAACACTAGATATATTAATAAGTCTTACATTACATAATAAAGTGAAAAAAAAACTACAACAACATCTTGTCGTCATATCCCCTCATACTAACCCTACAGGTCATTCATAAAATACTTCTTCACATCCTGGGAAAAATAAAACATTGAAAGCGGTGAGCTCAGATACTCAGGAAGGATAATAATATAGCGGAAACTTTCATAAATAAACATAAACATTTAAGGCAATGTATAACTAAAACAAAATTCTTTTAAACTTGAACTTTAGCATAATATGGAAAAGATAAAATGAAATAATTCCATTTACTTATTCACATAGATATTCTACTAGTCGAATAATCACATGCAATATCAATAACCACTTTCATAACAATGGAATTCCTAATGTGAGACTATCATAACCACATAGTCAAGGAATTGTGCCAAGACTACAAATAAGTTTTTTGTCAAGTCCTTGTTCCAAGACAATAGTTTGTCTAATGAGACCTACCGATGCATTGAGGAGTTATATTCGGCTCCACCCGTCACTAACTAAGTCCAATGCATTCCTCATATGAAAAGGTTTAAACATAACATAAACATTCGTATTGAAACTAGCATACAAAATGTAAACAATTTATCCATAAACCATGAATGGTATAAAAATAACACATCCACAGTCAAACATATCACAAAACCATCAATACAATATGGAAGTTTTGTATCATATTAAATCAACATTAAATAAACTTAAAATCTATCAAAGGATGTTGACATAGATGAAATCAAAACTATTTGAGAGAAATATATCATTTTTTAATAATTTAAAAGTCACATAATTATAAAAGGAAAAATTTAATTTTAAAATATTATAATAAGATTATAAGGGAAGCTTTGATGATTTTGTAATGGCATGAAATATTTGCACCTGTTGTATAAGTTAAAAAAGTAAGTCTTACCTTAATCCTGTCGAAAAGGTTAAAAGGACCTTGTTTGGAAAATGATGGAAATATTCCTTTACAAATATCTTATAAAAGTCAAACAAGGGTATAAATGACTTAAATACATAGTCTTTAAAATAGTAAGAATGTTTTGAAATACATTTTTAAGAAACATGGATGTGGATGATAAAGGGGTCCTAGTAGATAATTACATATAAACAACCTCAGATAATGTAGATATTGTGAAATAAACTCTTACCATGTACTTTTCCTTGGTTAAAGGTAGGTTAACCTCCTGTATAATAGTTAAATAATTGTTATTAAATTATACAACAATCATATACATAAATATGATATCATATATGATCTTTTAATATTGTTTTGTTAATAATTTCTTAGTATTATCGTCGTTTCGGGTGTTCACTTACTCATTTTCTTTTATATTTTTTGTTACATAAGTCATGTTTGTTATCAATAGGTTGTATATTATTCATATACAGAATGATATCAAGTCCTTAAACATTATTTTTAATCATAAAATAAAAATTAATCATGAATGGATACGATGGGGAATGAATCTCATCGCATTCGTGGAGACGGTAGTCCGTACGTATGCACAAGAGACAATATCATTCTTTTGATATTAAAATAAAATATAATGGGATGGTGTATCATATATAAAGAATCATTATCATGTTATATTTATTATTTAAATAAATTACACATCATTATTATACCAATCCAAATAAAAATGTATTGAATAACAATTACACCACGACGTGGAGACGACAAGCCGTACGTACGCACGTATGGTGACGTGTCATTCAAGGGATGGATAGAATAATGAATTTGGTTGTACCATATTTATAAAAACATCACAGTATATAGAAGATACTAGATTTATTATTTTATAATGAAAAAAACAAATAAATATGAAGTGGAAGAAGAAAGGAACTTGAAAGAGGGTGGTGAAAACATTACCTCCTCTCTGGGATCTTCCTTTTGATTTGATCAGAAGGGCTCTCTAGGTTGGATTTATTATCAAAATAAGGCCTCTAGGATTAATTGAGGGAATTTGAGAGGATATTTGGGTAGGGTTTGGCCGAGACAAAAGGCTTTTAAAGTGTGAAATTGAGAGAAGGTGGAGTGCCCTTTTATAAGAGGGGTGAGGGGCACCTTAGGAAAAGGTAGAAATATTATTTTATAATAAATTAATATTCGGTTTCTAATGACTCAAAAGTGACTTATTTCGAGGATAAGGTGGGTATGGGTCAAAAACTACCCAAAAATAGGTTTTATATAGGTTTGGGTCACTATATTTACCTTATCTTTTACTTTTAACTCTTAGTTAATTAGTTTCACATTGACCATGTCTCTTAGTATTTTTATATTATATTCTTAATAAACTTACTATAAACTTCAAAGTGAACCCCAAGTGGTTCATTAATGATACACCTATCATTATATAACCCTCTTGGCCGAACCTTATATTTTTAATAATTGAATATCAATTAATAATATAATATTTTTTATAAAACTCTTTTATGTCAATTTTGACACTATTTGGTATTTTGTTTTTGCTAAATTCATAAAAACTTTATGACTTAGAACCTAATTCATTTAATAAACCCTAACATATCACATTATCCTATGAAATTTTTTTAATTCATTAAAAGTCCCAAATTATATTTATTTGGGTATTTATAATATAAATTATTTTAATATTTCACTAATAAAGTAATTACTGCGTCATCATTGTGTCATAAATAAATTAACATATTTAATGCATAAAATTATAAATAAAATCCCATTATTTATGAAATCGTTTTAGATTTCTAATTAATATTTATATTCTAAAATATAACATATATAACCCTATGTAAAAATTGTTTTACTAAAAGATATATGCTTATGTCATTTCTGTATTTGCTTTAACTTAATTAATATAAAGTGTCATTATCACTTACAAGTGGCTCAATGGGGACCCCAAATCGACCCAAATATGCCCATGGTCGGACAGGTATCAACCAATAGGGTTAGGACACGTTTTAGGGTAATTTAATATTATTATAATATTATTTTCTTACCCTTATTTACCGGATTTACCCTTTAACCATGGTAAATAAAATATTTACTGAAATAATTATTCAAAATGTCTAAAAATAAAAGTTACCTATTTACACAATTTGGAACTCCTGATTATAAATATTAAATCCATTTTTCTAAATTCAAAACATAGAAGTGGCAGAAATTAATTTGAAATTAATTCCCGTTGTTAAAACAAAAAACATTTTTTAAGAAAAAATAACTATAAAAAGATTGACACTTTCTTATGTCCAGTTTAATGTGAAATTACATCCAATGAGAAAAATTGGATTAAATGGTAAAAATATAATCTAATTATACTTTAAAATCACTCAAATTCATAATTTATCACTATTAATTATTTGGATTTAATAGTTGTTTTAATTAAAATTTAGTAATATTCATTATTCGTCAAAATATGAAAGTTATCAAAATAGTGCCAAAATTTCACCCTAAGATAATTTCGATATTCCGAATCCAAAAATGAATTCCATTTTGAAATATAAAATTTATAAAATTTCAAAAATTGGGTATTACTATTCATAATGGCTAGTTGATTTGTTGTGGTGTTTTAGAACTCGAAGTTGCATACAACACATGCTACTGTATTATTCAAAGTGAAGCGTACCATGGAAGCTTGGGGTGTTACACCCAGAGTTACTCTTAAAAACCATCCACACTAACAACCCCAGACTACGTTCACCTTCAATGAATTAGGTAAATTTAGAAACTAATGTATCTTTCAACCTACCATGAGTAGTCTCCCGCTACAAGAGGATCCACAAAACCATGGAAAGAAAAGGGGGTAGAATCAATCTCCAATGCTTCGAGAAAAATATTCTATATGTAGATCAATTGGAGGATTTTCCAATCTAGAAACAATATGTACTGCACTTCAGTCATCATTTAACTCTTAATGGGGGCGTACCATATCCAATGAGAGAAACTAAGGACCCAACCAAGCTAGTATGTTGGTCAAATCCTACCACAAACCAAAACCGAACACATGAGGGTAACAACCATAAATGATTCCTGATCATTTCTCAGAAGAGACCACTAAACATCCCTTTAAGCCAACTTACCAAAGAAACACAACCCAAAACCCCATTAAAACAATAGGGGTTCTTTTACTCAATACATCCCACAACAAAAAAATTTCCAAAAACACATAAGACACACCACCCCAACCCAATTATAAAGACATCATATTTTTTTTGTAAAATCATCACTTTGAAAATAAAAGGTTCATCAGTTAGCATATCCACCAATAGTACCCTATGGGCCTCACACATGCATGTGTCCATGCCACACTGGGTACGCT
Source organism: Viscum album (assembly GCA_963277665.1). Lineage (NCBI taxonomy): Eukaryota > Viridiplantae > Streptophyta > Magnoliopsida > Santalales > Viscaceae > Viscum > Viscum album. The sequence continues at coordinate 1,158,487,822 of OY728145.1, forward strand.
CCTCATATCCATCATGTGGACTCATCCAAATATTCCATTAAACATCCATCATCCCATATAACTCCATGCATGTGGTTTCTCTTGGAAATACCAAAAGTTAAAACAAAAATTCTTTCCACTTTTCAGAACCAAAATATTCAACCAACGCTTCATTTTTCTCAAACCCACTAACAAAAAAATCAAACCCAATTTATATCATATAAAAAATTTATAAAGGAACAATCATTCAAATGAAAAATCACATTCAAGTCATACACATTAATTTAAAAACATCTCTTCCTATTTCAAAAATCTCCCAGTTTTATGAAAACTCCATTTCATCAACCCCCATTCCTTTTAAAACTCATATCTTCTTATTTCAAACGAAATTCCAATGATTCATAAAGATTTTCGAATTGTCACAAGTTACAAAATCAAAATCCACTCTTAACTCCCCACAAAAAATCAAAAAGACTTTTTTCTTTTCCAAACACTTTTTCAATAATTAAAAAAACAATATTTGAAATAGATTTTTAAAATCTACTTTGACATAATTTGTATATTCAAAATAGTTCAAATACACCATTTACCATTTCAAAACAATTTTGAAAATTCAGTTCACCATTTAAAATATCAAACCATTCCATCTTTAATATAAAATCGGTTCACAAAAACATTACACTTCATAAAAACATGTAATTTTTTCTTTAAAACCAAACTTCAAAGATTCCAAAAACAAAAGGAAATAAGGAAATATGATAGGATACTAGTTTCGGTGGGTGACATGGACATGTGGTTGGTGGCCATGTTCCAATCAATTCATTATCACAGAGAGTATTCTAGAGAAATATCCCCAACTCTACATGGATTTCCAGGCCCTATGCGATCATTGAGACCATTAACCCAACTCTCTTTTCATTTCCCATTATCATCATAAAAACAAGAAAACCAATGGACTCAGATAAAACCCAACATACCAAGGTGACTTGAATCTCATCATGTGGTGCGCTGTCTAGGCACCCTACTCATAATCGAAATGTCATGTTCTGACAATCCTAGCCCTAAATTATCATAACTCTTCCCAAAATAACATGACCCAATAGAGTGAACCTCCATTGATACCATTTTGTCACGAACCGAATCGGATAACCATCAAAACTGGCACCAATCTCGGCCCGTGGAAAGACCCGAAGGGCATTACCGATCCCTATGGGCGGGTACAAGTTCCCAAGTATCAGAAAAAATGAAATTTTTGAACAATTTACCCAATTTTATAAATATAAAACAACAAACGAATCCAATAAACCAAATTTTTAATTTTCAAATCATATTATATTTTAAAAAATATAAGAATTGACTTACAAAATTTAAAATAGTACTCAAATACTCTCAAAAGGTATCAAAATCAAAATTATCTCCCGAGAACCTCCACATAGAAATATGCACCACCCTGAAGCCATCTCCACAACACTGCATCATGAAGGACTACTATAAATCCAAACCATTAGCAATAAAAGATTTACCGAAACCTATGACAATATAACTAAGTCTAATTATACCCAAATGTGTAAGTAGGGGGTGAGAAAAATCCTAGTAGGATTCCCCCAAAAAATATTCAATGTTATAAACATTCAGAGATGAAAATATTTCATGTTTTCATAAATGTGAAATCCTAACAATAATTTTAAAGATATGCAACCTTAAATAAAAATAGTTTTCAAGTGCAATACTTTAAAGAATAAAAACATTTAAATAGAATGAAAAATATAATTAATTTTTCAAAACAAACATACCGTATGCCAACGGTATGTTAAAAATATCCTATGAGAGCTAACACCATAAATAACCCTAGGCACTAGCTCATTTTGGATCCCAATTACCTCGTATCTCGGTGAAAGTAATCATCGTAGTATCTATTCTAGTGCACACGAGCCACTATTAAGGAGTATAACCATAACCTACTGCTACCCCAACATCATAATCATCATTGATTAGTTAGTTTTGTTTCATAAAATTTGTTACATGAAACAGGGGTTAAACCCCCCCCCAGATCACTAGTATACTAGTACACGTCCACCAACCTAGATACCTGGGTTTTACCTCTTATTCTCCAACAAGTTCTAAAAGCCATGAAATAAAATTTTTACATTAAAACACAATTTCCAAATCAAAAACACATTCCAAATCCCACACACATTTCAAAAAAAAATCATTTTTCACATCATACTCACACAAAATAGCCCACAAACATGTTTCACACCTTTCTTGAAATTTGAAAAATCATTTCATCAATTTATAAACCATTCTAAAAAATTTTTACATCTTAAATCACTACATTACCTTTAAAAACCCCATATTAAGTTAAAACACTCATGAAAATAGTACACATACATCATTTTCCCACTTTTTTTAACTCAATAAATCATTTACAATTTTCATAAAATTATCCCAAGGTCTATGACCTTATTTTTCACAAAAAACACATTTCCAAACCCTCTTTCAATGAAAAAAATCACACCGATACCAATCCAAAAAAGAGTTGGAATCCCTGGAAAAATTTACTAAAAAAATCTCAAATTTTATAAAATTACCTCAAATGATACCAGAAAAGATTCACATGAAAAACACACATTTTCAAACAAATGTGCATCTTTGAAACTAAATGCCTAGTAAATACAACCAAAAATGGTTCCCACACCATATATAATATAAGAGGAAAATGATAAAAATATAAATGAAGCAAATAAAATTCATCTTCGGATTATTACACAGGGAACCACCTACAATGTGTGCCAAAACACCAAACCATTGTGCAAAACCTCAATCGCACCACCGCCGCACCAAAAGAGAGGGAAATCGATCCCTAATCGATAATGTTTCTCTGAAAATCCACAATTTTAAACTATAGGTACGAACCCTAGCTTCTAAAAATTTATAGAAAATCATGAAAAGGTGGAAGAAACCCTAAGGGGAAGGAAGAAATAAAAGGGATGAAGACTTACTTTGATGATTTTAATGTTTTACCCATCAAATATCCCTACAAAATTGAGTTCTATATGTGGGTGAGAGAACTTAGAGTCTGTCCATGGAGGTAGGGCATGAAATGGTGAAGAAAGATTGGATTTGGTTTATTTCTAGGAGGAATAATTGGTCAAAATATATAAAATTTTAATGTGATGGACATTGTGCATGGTTTGGTTGCACGGTTTAGTAAATTTTGATGCTGGTTATGGCTACCCAAAAACCTTCCATTATCCTCCAATTTTATGGAGGTATATAGGGGAAATCTATGAGGAAAGATAGGCTAAGAATAGAGGAGAAATATTCCCAAAACAAAGAACTCTTTTTACCCTAAAACCCATCCAACTCAAGGGTACAAAAAACCTCAACAATATACTGCACAAGAGGTGTAACTTGGAGTGTCACTATTTCATCTCCATGAAACATCATCATCATACCATCCCCTTGACCAAATACATGATGAAGTACTACCCAAGACTCCCAATACAAATGAATTATATTGAGAAAATAAGAGACACAAAAACATTAAACCCAGAACCCCTAGAAACAAAGAAAAAGATAAGAACCAAAAGAATATTTGAAACAAAGCATGGAATTGAAAATTTGGGTGTGAAAATATAATCCATGATTAGTAATAAATACTCACTCACACTAGGTAGACAGAGTCTAGGGAGAAGACAATCGAGATGGAAGAGAGGATCTGATCAAGAGAAAGAGTTTGAGGAATAAATATATCTGGTGAGATATGTTTTCTATTTTATTACTTCTTACATTGCAAGTGTCTCTTTTCCCAAGCATGTGTAGCAACTTAGATTTACGAAATCAGACTAGGATTAACTATATGTATTTTTTTCTTTTAAATATAAAATTTTTTTATTTAGTTTATTTTTATGTTTTATGAAATTTTCCATTTAATTATGAGTTTCATAAAGTAGTACTCAAGAGATGATGGGTAAAATTAGTGATTTCTTAAAACATGGATCTTTCAGTGAAGTATTGAAAATTTGAAAATGTATATGTATCACTACCCCATAATGAGTGGATTAATTCTATATTTAACATCAATAGACCAAGATTGAAAATGGTTCACCAAATTATTAATGTTGACTAAAGTAAAAGCTTAAGGAATATAAACCTTTTCATTATCAATGAGTAATTGAATTTATTTGAGTAAAATATGAAAATATACTTTCAATAGTTCAAAACAACCAAAGGACCCTAAATTCATATATTATTTTATTCTTTATCGAATATCATTCTCCCTACACAACTTATATTTCAACTTGTATTCATCATTTTATGTTTTTTTCATTTCATTTTGTTTTTTATTATTTTTTATCACTCTCAAACACTAGTCTCCATCCAAGTGGGTATGATACACTTTCTCATCAGTACACTAGTAGATAGTATGTTTTATAAGTAATAAAATTTTCACATTCTAAATGATGAAATGGCCTAATAATGACATCTTTTCTAGGTAAGCAACATATGAACAAGTCAAAAAAAGACACACCAAAATGTATAACAAAAGAATTAGAAAAATAAAAAACCTATAAATCCAAAAAAAATAATGTTCAAAATTTGTTTTAACCATATTCTCTTTATATGCACCCAGTGTCTACTATGCCAGGGTTTGAATATTCAATTTCGAAAGTTAATCAACAATATTATGTAATTATAAATAAAAATAAGTCAAAATGGAAAACATTGAATCTATAAATTTAGGAATAGATGAAAATCTAAAAAAAATACATAACCTTAGGTTCCTACCACTAAGGGACCTAGAATTATGGTGTTTCAAATACTATCATTATTATTTTTCCCATAATGAATCAGTTTTACCCCTAGTTAATGGAACTATGAGATCAAATAATCTCATCTCTCTCTATCTATATTCAATGGTCGACTAGGAGAGGACTCATTATAGTTTATTTGAGATTTCATGGTTTAGAAATCTTCCATGTCATATTATTGTGGGGGAAGATGAGGTGGAGGGTGTTTCCATTTATCCTTAAGGGGAGGGCTAGGATGTTCATCTTGAATTTAAAAGAAGAAAATTTTCAACCCTATGTTATATTATTCCATTCCTTTTTATCCATATTCTACCCTATGAACACTTCCATTGAGGTTAGAAATAAGATAACAAGGATTTTCTGTGATAAGGGGGAGTTTTTTCATGTTGTATAGGATAGATATAGAAGTCTTCTTAGTTATACTCCCAAATTTCAATTAGCTCTACATCCTCTCTTGGATTGTATTTATAATTCTCTTACTATTTACAATTAAAAATTAGTTGATCAATACTTTGGTACCTGACTTCTTTGATTTAGCTACTAATGAGATTAAAAATTTATTTGATAAAATTTCTAAAATATACCAAAAAACCTTCATAATTAAGAGAGTCATTAAAAGATTTCATAAAAATACCCAATATGTTTTTTTGATGATATATATCTTACAGAGAAGTTCTATCCTTATGGGATGTTTGGTCATAATCAAAGATGTTTCCCCAACATTAACCTCCATGTCCAACCTACTAAAATTCTAGATCGTTGATTATAGTGCTAAGAATAAAGGGGAAATGATCCATATTAAAACCAGTAATACTCTTCGTACAAAACCCACCCCAAACTATCCTGGATAAGAGAAATGTGTAATTAAATAACCCACTACCCTGAATTATCAACCATAACCCAATCCATTTTTTCAAACCCAATATGGGGATGTTTTATCTAATTCTATAGAAGATATAAAGGTTATTTAGTAACTAGTGGTGGGTGTTATAGGGTAATAAAGAAATATATAGAACCTCAGATACAATTTTGAGAACATCAGGTGGGTCAAATTGCTAGAAATATTGGTTGTTGGGACAAGGCTAAGTTTCCCATCACTACGATTCCTTATCAAAGAAAACATTTCATGGTTATTATCACTTGATCTGGTTATCAAAACCATGAAAAGGTAAGGTAAAAAAATATGGAAGATAAATATGATTAAAAATAAGACTTTTAAAATGAATATTTGGAAAAATCCCAATATTGAAATCTAGACAGATATGCCAAAAAATAACTATATTTTTTAACCTACACTTGAACCCCGATATAAACATGGAAAATTAAGTGGGAATTGATTAAGGAATAGAAGAATAATTGAGAGATAAACATGTTTTGAAACATTATTTTTCTCCCATTCCCATTCCCTAAAGAGTAAAAATTTGTGATTAACCTAACTACTTGAGAAACTTAAATATTATTTGGACCTTCAGCATCAACATGAATTTTTTGGATTCCTTGGATAAAATTTCATCATATATCATTTTCACTAATAGGTTTCTATATAAAAATAAATATGAGAAGAATTTGGATACTATTATTCATAATTAGGAATGTTGTGTTTTTATATTGCAGAAGCATCCTCCAAATAATGGACCAAGAATCTTTTTTTATTCAACGCCAAATAGAAGGAAGTGGCACACTGAGTTTTTTGTGTGATTTTGGTGAGAATTATTATTTTATTTCTAATGACTTATTTGAACATATATCCCTTGTTTGTTAAGAAACAAAAATTATTTCTCTTCAACTCGTTGATAGGACACTCACTCATCTGTATATAGGGGTGGATAACCGATTCTTTTGTGTAGGAAAACTTACATATTCTGTAAATTTTAAAAAACATGGAATGGAATGTGATGAAAAAGAATCAATTTTACTAATAACACCATTCCTTGATATTGGATTTGTTATATTTGATGTGTCCAAAGGAAAACAAGCCATCTAGGTTTTGGATTATGTGTAAAAGATTATGGTTTTTTAGAGTCCCAAACTTGAGTTTATATGTGACTTGATTGATGTTGATGATAATTAATGATTTCAAAATAATTTTAGAATTGAGTGTGGTTTTTTATATCTAGATATCATAAATATATGTATTCCCCAGCCATTGAAAGTTTTACTCTATCTAATACTCCATCCCCACAACCATCTATTGATGAATAGATTCTTTACAAAGAACCCAATTTGGTTATTGAGTCACATATTGTCCCGATTACCTATGAACCTATTTACAAATGTTTAGCATTTGAGCCTAAAAACATGATGGTTTAATTTATTGGTGATAATTATGGGTCAAAACTTTTTTAACAACATCATGACTACAAATATGAACAGGTATGTTTTCTAGATAATTTTTCACCTTCTATGGTAATAAATGAGACTGTTGATCTTAAAAAAATTAGGAAAATTTAGCATCATTCTAATCAAGGATAGAGTCAAAAAATGAATCATGGTTACTATAAATTTTTACTTTACATGAGGATCTTCTAAGTTGACTTATTTCGAATATATTTTTAGTATAACACTTTAATGTCACCATTGTAATGGATTTAACAAATGATTTTCTTCTCATTACTTTTTTTAAAATAATATTTTCATGATCAGTTCTGTGTTTATCTAAAATGATGAATGATTTATTTATGGAGTTACATTTTCATATACTTCATCATGAATAATATATTCTTGTTTGAAACTATTGATTATAAGTTACCATGAGTTGAATATGGTATTTAGTTGGTGGTATTTGTGGGATTTAATAACTCTAACAAGTGGAAACAACATTTGGAAAATAAATGAAAAAATATAATAGGAGGAGAAAACTGGATAAAAATTCCATCAACTCAAACTCTAGTCAATTTTTAAATCCATTTATAAATTCTCAATTTTCATGTTATTGTAGATCTCATAATTTTCAAACTGACAACTTTTTCATTTTTTTAAAGGAATGTTACAATTTTATATACAGTAATTAGAAGATATTTGACATATCTGGGGAGTAACTATTTCTATTATTTATATTCTCTTAAGGTAATATTTTTGGTTCTATAATATTCATTCTAATATTTTTTTCATTGGGTTTTTTATTTTTTACTCCCATAAAAATACCGCATGCACTCACCTATAGCATGAAATCATTTGAAAGTCATTTTCAATACTGGATCTATACTAAATGTCTAGTATATACCATTTTTCTATTGACGTAAAAAAATATTTATTATTGTGCGGAAAAATAATTTTTTTAATATCCCTATAACCCCGTAAATGAAAAACCATTATTGTATAGTTAATATAAATATATTTTCAACCACGATGAAGTTATTTTTTCTACTAAATTGAATTAAACAATAGGGAAATTTTAGAGTTTTATGTGTGGGTTAGAGATGTTGAATATTCTAAAATATTCTTCACAGATAACATATAAAAAATTGTTACATTTTTTTCAAATCTATACCCTATGAAGATGTAAATAAATTTTCTGTTTCTAAAAAATCATTGTAATATATATATTGAAATTATACTTAGGTTATTTATTCCTTCCAGATATAGGGTTTTCAAGGAGCCTAAAACTTATATAATTGCATGATTACTGAGTTTTTGTGTCACAATATTTTATCGAAGTTAACTATAGAAATAATGGATGAGATTTTGATGGTATTAATTTATATATAATTGACTTTATAAATTGATAAAAATAAATAATTTAACTTTCAAATAGTGGAAAATATCTTTTTGAGAACTCACTTTATAATTCTAACTGAAATGATAATCATATAAATCCATTGAATCCAGAGTGAAATAGGAAAATGGGAGCCCACGATAAGCCTATGAGAAAATGAAACTGGGTGCATTTCGATATGTGAATAAAATCATTTTTAAAATTCAATATGTTCTTTTCATAGTTCTATTAACAGAGAATTGTGGCTGGAAAAAATTAAAATAAAAGGGACTTCCTAAAAATTATCTCATTTAGTTGAGGGGAATTTTGAAACCAAATGAAAAGAGTACAATTGATATATATGAAAACAATTTCAGTTGTATTAGGGAATTGAAAATAACTGACCTTATATTTTTTGAACCTAGGGGATAATAATTAACATATGTTTCTCTTTGTAAAATTTTAGTTAAATTTTTCTAACATGTTCCACTCCTACAACTCAAAATCTATTTTGATATTGGAATGATGCAGTGATTGAAATTATTAAATGAGGAATTATTATTTCATGATTTTGAGGAATTTTTAAATTCCATTTTATTATAGATTTAACTATAGATTAGGTGTGGATTTTTTTTCATTCATTCATTTTTTTTGAATTAATAAATTTTACTAAATTTAATTTGAATGAAATTGATTATGTGTGGAATAATTTGATGTGGCCATTATTTAACAATTTTTTCCATATCATTTTCATTGTAAATTTTTTTTTGTATTTCTTATTTTGACAATAATTTGGTAAATTATAACTTTTTGGTTAGTTTATAGTTGAAATAGTAAAATAAAGGGTTTATAAAAATAATGATTGTTTTAATTCTTAGTTTAACAATGATTCATTATCTAAATTATTTATTAATCTATATTTTATTCATGAAATATTTAGTTGATGTATTTGTTTTTTTCTTTGACTGTATTTGATTCTGTGAACATTGTTCTAAATTTATATATCATTCTGTTATTGGTATTTATATTTTAATTGATTAATTTTAACTTTTTATCTTTTTTACTTAATTAACAAAACAATTTTTAATATAAAATTTTAATTTGAATATTATTTATTTATATTTTAATATTTATTCATTCTGTTAATTAATTAATTAGTTAATTAATTTAACCTAAACACTTTTATTTCAATTGATGTTTTTAATGTTTTAAAAAATTAATATTTATGAATTTATTACATTTTAAATGATAAAATATGATATTCATTACATTTAGAGATTGTAATTTATTGATTTTTTCATTGATGAATTTATAATAAATTTATTTTTTCATGTTTTTTGTAGAATCATCATATCAATATCCAAATTTTTTATTCCCATGTAAAAAAATTTCATTGATTAATAATTCCTCTTTGTTTCATGCAATTTGTCCTCTGCATTTATACTTCCACTCATTTTGAGTACCTTTGAATTTCTCATACAATTTATACTTATTTCAATATGGGAGCCTCCATGATTCTTCCATAATCTTTTCCACATTTATAAACTCAATCTAAAACACCATAAAAACATTAAACATCAATCAATGTTTATTAAACTATGTGGGTGATCATATTTCTTCTGATTTGCGGTAAGAAATCACTTTAGTACAGTGAATTTTTTGTCCCTTTTTCTTGAGAAAATGTTATCTTCTCACTCTAATCCACTTTTGTGTCATTTGAAACTCTATAAATATAGTTTAATAATGTGTCACATCCCATTCTTCTATGGTATATTTCCCTTTGAATAATTTAATAGCATACGGTGTACACAACTTGGAGTTTTAACACACCACGACCAATCAAACTAGTTGTTATGAATAGTAATACACACTTTTTGAAATTTTATTAATTTTATCTTTAAAAATGGACTTAATTTTTGGATTTGGAATATCAAATTTAGCTTTCGGTGAATTTTTGGTATTTTTCTGAAGACTTTCAATTTTGATGAATAGTGAAAAACACTGCGTTATTAGTTAAAACCATATTTATTATTTAAAAAATTATTTATTTTATTTCAATTTATTTTAGATCAAAATAGATACATAATACCTATATAAGTTCAATTTAATTCATTGGAGTCATTTTATAATATGTTTAGATATATAAAAATTTTATTGAACTTTTTACTTTCTTTTACCCACCTCCTAGGAGCATTTGCAAATTTTCATAAAACATAATTTTACTAATTTTGTTAGTTGAATTTAAAAAATCTGAGAGACACAGTTAATATCAGTAAGTAAAATTTGGTTCAATAAGAGGAAAATAATTTTAGGTGAATAGTAACTTTTGACTTTTATTTACCACGGTTAAAAGTAAATAGCTTAATTAAGGGTAAAAATGGTATCATAATTACCCTAACACATGTCCTAATTCTATTGGATAAGTGTAATTCGACCGAAAACAACCTTAAGAATAAAATATTACCCCCTTTGTTCTACATGGATTAGATTAGGACATTTATTAATATTTTATTTAAAGAAGAGTTAAAAGAACTAAATTCAAAGTTTAATAACTAAACCATTTTTAATATAGGGTTATACACATTATAAATTCAACTATAAATATTCATTAGAAAGCTAAAAATATTTCCTACATAATTGTATTTTATTTATAATTTTTCAACATTATATAATTTAATTTATTTATGACACTATGATTATGCAGTAATTACCTTATTAATGAAAGATTAAAATAATTGATATTATAAATATCCAAATAAAGGTAATTTGAGACTTTTGATTAATTCCACTAATTTTTTAGGTTAATATTTCATTTTAGGGTTGATTAAATAATTTTTTTGGAAGTAATCATGCTGTTTTTATTTTCAAAAAAACTAAATACTAAATAGTGTCAATATTGACATAATTGAGTTTTTTAAACAAATATTATATTATTAATTGATATAATATTATTAAAAATATAAGGTTTGGCCAAAAACATAGATAAGGTTATATATATCAATAATTAACCACTTGGGGATCTCTTGGAAGTTTATAGTAAGTTTATTAACCATATAATATAAAATAGGAAGACACATGGTAAATGTCAAACTATTTAACTAAGAGTTAAATCTATAAGATAAGGTTAATATGATGACCTAAACATGTCCAAAACCTATTTTTTGAGAGTTTTTTGACCCATACTCACATTATACTTTAAATAATTCATTTTTTAGCCATGAAAAACCGAAATTATTTTATTATAAAATAATATTTCAAGATTTTCTTAAAATAACTCTCACCTCTATTATAAAAGGGCACTTCCCCATCTCTTAATTTCACACCTCCAAAGCCATTTGTCTCGGAAAAACCCTACTCAAATATCCTCCCAACATTTCTATCTTAATCTTAGAGGCCTTCCATTGGTCATAAATCCGACCTATGGTACCCTTTTGATCAAATTAAAAGGAAGAACCCGAAGAAGAGGTAAATATTTCATCACCACTTTCAAGTTCTTTTCTTCTTCCACTTCCTCTTTATTTTTTGTTTCCATTCTAAAATAATAACTCCAGTATCTTATATATACTATGATGTTAGTATAAATATGGTATGACCATATTCGTTATTCTATCCATCCTATAAATGACAGTCACCATATGTGCCTACATACGGCCTACCGTCTCCACGTCGTGGTGTAGTATGTTATTCAAACACTTCATTATTTTCAATGTGTATAATAATTAGTAAAACTAATGTAAATAAAAAATAAAAAATTTTAATTATTCTTAATATATTATATACCATCCCATTATATACAATTTCTCCATCAATATAATGATATTGTTGCTCGTGCGTACGTACGGATTACCGTCTCCATGAACGCGATAAGATTCATTCCACATCGTAATCATTCAAGAATAGTTTTCATTCTATGATTAGAAGTAATTTTTATAGACATAAAATAATTTTTTATATGAATCAAATACATCCTATCCATAACAAACATGGCTTATGTGACCTATCATATAAAGAAAAATGAATCAATTAAACACCTGAAAAGATGATACTACTGAAATATTATTAACAAAGCAATATTAGAGGGTCATATATATGATATCATATTTATGTATATAGTTCTTGTATAATTTAATAACAATTATTTAACTATTATATAAGAGGTTAGCGTACCCTCAACCATGAAAAAGTACAAGTTAAGGGTTAATTTTACAATCTCTTTATTATCCGAGGTTGTTTTTACGTAAATATCTACTGGGACCTCTTTATCACCCAAATTCGTGTTTTCTTAAAAATGTAATTCAAAACATTTTTACTATTTACTATACTATGGATTAAATTAATTTATTCCCTTATTTGACCATATATGTTTTGAAATAAATCTTTCCGTTGTTTTCCAAACAAGTTACTTTATGACCTTTTTGACAAAATCAAGGTAAGAATGTCTTTTTTAACTTATACGGCAGGTGTGGATATTTTCCACCATTATATCATCGTCAAAGCTTACCATAAAAGCTTATAAGAATATTTTCAAAATAAATGTTTTCTTTTATATTATATGACTTTAAAATTATTTCAAAATATAAAGAGTTATTTTTCTAAAAAAGTTTTGATTTCATATATGTCAACATCCTTTGATAGATTTTAAGCTTGTTTGAAGTTGATTTATTATAATACAAAACTTCCATATTGTGTTGAAGGTTATGTGATATGTTTGAATGTGGATGTGTTATTTTTACATCATTCATGGTTTATGGACTTAGTAAGTGATGGGTGGAGCCCACTATAGCTCCTCGATATATCAGTAGGTATCATGAGACAAACTAGTGTCTTGGCATAATGCCTTTACAAAATCTTATTTGTAGTCTTGGCATAAGGCCTTTAATATATGGTTATTATGTCTGGCATTATTCATTCCTTCATTATAAAAGTGTCTATTGATATTGTATGTGATTCTTCTACTAGTATAATATTCATGTGAATAAGTAAATGACATTATATGATTTTATCTTTTACATATAATGATGAATTTTAATATTAAAAGGATTTTGTTTTAGTCGTATACATTTTCTTAAATGTTCATGCTTATTTATGAATGTTTTTTCTATATTGTTATCCTAAATGAGCGTCTGAGCTCACCATTTTATATGTTTTATTTTCCCAGGATGTGATGAAGTATTTTATGGTTGACTTTCAGGGATAGGATAAGGTTTTATGTGTGTTCAAAAGGGTACTAAATGTTGTTGATGTTTTTATTTCATGATTTAATATAAAACTTATGAATGTATCTAGTACTTCCAAGGCTACTACACTGATCAATATTTTGGGATTTTATCCCTTGTGATCATGCCAATGTTATGTAATAATGTACCAACTCTGTATAACTAGGGTTGGGGCATTACAGTTGGTATCATAGGAAGTTTAGTACAAACCTTTGAAGCTAGATTTAGAAAATCTCTGATTAGAGAACATTACCCTAAGATAGACTTTGAGGAATAGTATAGAAGAACTTCCTAGAATTTTGGTGCTATAGAGATTTTTTGAGCTTTAAAAGCAATACATTCCTATCTAGATACTAGCAGGTAGAGGTGGCACTAGCATAGATGTACCTAGGGGTAAAACCTGAAAACACCGCTTTGAGCTAGACTCAAACGGAAATTGGTGCACGATTACGGGCCTTGTTTCACTCTTGGTTACGACACTCCTGAGGGATATGATTAGGATAATTCTCATTTTCTTTACAAAAAATTATGATGGGTTTATGAGTATATACTTCTTAAAAGAAAACATTTTTTTGATTATGGATTATATCCATAAACTATTCAATTTATGTTATGTGTTTTACATGTTTGGAATTATGTATTGTGAATCATAAACTAATCTAGTGTATTCTATTGTTTAGAAATGGAACCTAGTGGATGGAATGGAAATGGTATACAAACAAATAATCCATGTAGAGATTTCAATCCTACTCAAGATAATTATAGTGGACCAGGTGAAGAAACTAGTGCTGATTAGCTTATCACCATACTAGGACAACTCACTCTGGTTATGAATAATAACCTTACCCGTATGGAGCACCCTGATCCAAAACTTGGAGGATCAATGTTAGACCACTTCATGATGAAAAAACCACAAACATTCAATGGGAGTACAAATCCATTAGTAGCTGAGAAATGTATAAATTCCTTAGAGAAAATATTTCATGATTTGGGGATTAGGGAAAGGGAAAAAGTTTTCATGGAAATTTATCGCCTCACGGGAGATGCAGATCAATTGTGGTCATTAATCAAAAACACAAAGGAAGATGAAGAAGTATCAAACATGGAATGGAGGGAGTTTAATGATATTTTCTTGGAAAAATACTTTCTTCATGACCATCAAGAAGATATGGAAAGACAATTTCTGAGTCTGATGCAAAAGGAGGAGGAGAATGTCACAAAGTATGAGGCTAACTTTACAAAGATAGAAAGGCATGCTGCAGATTATATATATAACCCAAGGATTAAGATTTATCAATTCTTTGATGGGTTAAAACCATTTCTCCAGTGAGAATTAGTCTCACAACCCTTCTCATCATATAAAGATATTGTCTCATGTGCTATCAATACAGAAAAATAATTCTCTAAGTCTTATGACTTTAAAGAAAATTAAGAGAAGAAGAGATCTATTGAACACTATGGAAATGAAAATAAGGGGAAGAAGAGAAAAGTTGAATATATATCATGTGGAAAATGTGGGAAGAAACACCCTGGTACTTTCCTGATGGGAATGAGAGTCTGTTACAAGTGTGGTGAAAAAGGCCACCAAGCTCATGATTGCAAGGGGAAGAAAGAGGATGTCAATGTTGAATGCTACAATTGTAGTGAAAAGTGGAATTATGAAAATGAATGTCTTAAGTGCCAAGGGAACTTACCTTAAAAAAAGGACAAGGGATCAAGGCCAAGCTTTTATGATCAATACTGCTGAGGTTGATCTCTGAAAGACGTGGTGGTAGGTAATTTAATGGTTTCCTCAAGTTTATCCAAAGCTTTATTTGATTCTGGATCATTTCATTGTTTCATATCTTCCTGATTTTCTAGGAAAATTAGATATTTTCAATTTTACATAACAAGGGAGTTGTCAGTCAAAACACTTAAGGGAAGTATCATCGCAATAATTTTTTGTGAATCAGTTCCCATTAGGGCATTTAAATGTTCTTTATCTTCTGATATCATCGTCATACCCATGATTTAAGTTGATATAATCCTCAGTATGGATTGGATTTCGGACCATGATGCGAAAATTTATTGTAAGAAGAAGGAGGTTACAATTTTCGATGATGATAATAAGTACCTAATCTTTAGAGAAGAAATGTCACCACATAATTCTTATCTAGATTCTCCCCCAATAGCTCTACTAAATTCAATTATTGGGGAATAAGAGAATAAAATAACTATGGGTGAGGAAAATAATGTTCGAATAGGGGACGTACCTATTGTGAAAGAATGTGTTGATGTGTTTGTAGAGGATTTACGTGGATATCCTCTAGAATGAGAAATTGAGTATTCCATTGATTTAATTCTGGGTTCAAGGCACATATCGAAGACCCCTTATAAAATGGCTATTGTGGAATTAGTGGAACTAAAGAAAAAACATAAGGAATTGAGTAACAAGGGATTTATTCACCCTAGTGTTTCTCTTGGGTAGCCCATTTCCTTTTTGTTAGGAAGAAATATGGATCTATGAGGTTGTGCATTCTCTACAGAGAGATCAATTCAATAACAATAAAGAACAAGTATCCCCTACCTCGCATTGATTATTTATTCAACCAACTTCATGGAGCTCAATATTTTCAAAGATTTACCTTCAATACGGATATCATCAGTTGTGTGTGAAGAAGGAAGACATCCCGAAAACATCATTTCGAACTGGGTACGGGCATTACGAGTTTACAGTAATGCATTTTGGGCTGACTAATGCACCCTCTGTTTTCATAGTTCTAATGAATATAGTTTTCGTGGAATATCATGATGTCTTTATAGTGGTATTTATTGATTATATCTTGGTATACTCAAAAATATAGGACTATCATGAAAATCACTTGCGCAATATCCTAATGACTCTTAGAATAGATAAATTATATTGGAAGCTTAGCAAGTGTGAATTATGGATTCAAGAGATTTCTTTTCTTGGTCATATTTTCTCTAAGGATGGAATCCTAGTTGATCCTTATAAGAAAAAGGCAATCCATGAATGGCCATCACCAATGATTATAACTAAGGTATGCAGTTTTATTGGTTTAGCAGGTTATTGTCAGCATTTTGTCAAGAATTTTTCCTGATTGGCTAACCCATTAACCAAGATCACACGTAAATGGGTTAAATTTTTTTGGACAAAAGGGTGTGAAGAAAGTTTTGAAGAACTTAAGAGAAGATTAGTCATTTCTCCTATCATGAATATACCATCATGGAATTATGGGTTTGTTATTTATAGTGATGCTTCAAATAAATGACTTGGTTATGTCCTTATGCAGAATGATAGATTTATTTCTTATGCATCACGGTAGCTAAAAATTCATGAAAAAAACTATCCCACTCATGATCTTGAGTTATCAACTATAATCTTTGAAATGAAAATATGGAGGCACTATCTGTATAGTGGAAAATGTGAGATTTATCCTGATCACAATATTTTGAAGTATATTTTATCACAGAAAGTAATCAACATGAGGTAAAGGTGACGACTTGAACTACTCAAGTATTATGATTGCACTATAAACTATCACCCGGGGAAGGAAAATAAGGTGGAAGATGCTTTGAGTAGAAATGATCATGGAGTTTTGAACAAGATGATAATTAAAAGGGGTCTTATTTTCATGGATATAGTAAAGATGGATATGGTAATAACCATGGAAGGTGAAACATCAATGCTTTTTCAAATAGTTTCCAAAACATCTTTATTATAAAGGATAATGAGTTCTCAGACTGATTGTGATGTGTTTCAAAAAAAGATTAAAGCTGTGAATGATGGGACATTGAGTGACTTCATATATGAATATGGAATTTTGAAATTTGGGAAGAGACTTTGTGTTCCCAACATACCAGATCTAAAAATGGAATTGTTGGATGATTCTAATAGCTCCAATTTCTCTATACACCCTGGTAGCACTAAGATGTATAGATATTTGAAGGAACATTTTTGATGGGACAACATGAAGTGGGATATTGATGATTTCGTGTCAAGATGTGTGGTTTGTCAACAAGGGAAAGCTGGAAGGCAACAGCCTATAGGATTCATGCATCCTCTTACCATACTTGAGTGGAAATGGGATAATATTATGATGGACTTTGTCATGGGGATACCAAAGACTTCTAGAAGGAATGATGCAATATGGGTCATTGTTGATCATCTTACCAAGTAAACAAATTTTCTTACAATAAGAGTAGATTTACCACTTGAACATATGGAAAGACTATATATTAATGAAGTTTTAAGACTTAATGGAGTACCCCTATCTATTGTTTCTAATAAAGATCCCCATTTTACATTAAGATTTTGGAAAAGTCTTTAGAAGGACCTGGATACTGAACATCATTTGAGCACTGCCTACCACCATCAAACTGATGGACAATCAGAACAGACTATTAAGACCTTAGAATACATGTTGAGATCTTTCTCACTTGACTTTCAAGGTATGTGAGATCAATATTTACCTCTCGTAGAATTTTCCTATAACAATAGCTTCCATTCAAGTATTCAGATGGAACCATATGAAGCGTTATATGGAAAGAGATGACGCACACAAACTTGTTGGGATGTTGTTCGTGAAAGAAAACTTGTAGGCCCAAAACTTTTTGAAGAAACAGTGGAAAAGGTGAAGGTTATCTAAACCCACATCAAAGCATCCCAAAATAGGCAAATGAGCTATGCCAATAATCGAAGGAATGATTTGGAATTTCAAGTAGTAGACCATGTTTTGATGAAGGTGTCTCCATAGAAGGGTGTAATATGTTTCGGTAAGAAGGGTAAATTGAGTCCTAGGTACATCAGACCTTTCAAACTTCTAGAATGAATTGGGGATATAGCTTACCGTTTCGAAATGCTTCCAAGTCTCTCCAAATCTCATGATGTGTTCCACGTATCACAGTTGAGAAAATACATGCCTAACCCAATGCATGTACTCACCCATGAGGAAATTGAACTGGAACCTGATTTGTATTATTGTGAAGAGCCTGTCAAAATTCTTGATACCAGAGAACAAGTTCTGAGAAACCGGATGACTCATCTGGTAAAATTTCTATGGATAAATCATAAGATAGAAGAGGTAACTTGGAAACCCGAGGAACTTATAATGAAGAACCACCCAAATCTTTTTATGTAGTAATATTCTATAAATTTCAAAGATGAAATTATTTTAAGGAGGGGAGAACGTAACACACCAATCTTCCATGGTACGTTTCCCTTTGAATAATGCAATAGCTTGCGTTGTACGCAACTTGAAGTTTTAACACACCATGACCAATCAAACTAGCCATTATGAATAGTAATACCCACTTTTTGAAATTTTATAAATTTTACCTTTCAAAAAGGACTTCATTTTTGGATTTATAATATTTAATTTATCTTAGGGTGAATTTTTGTTATTTTTATAAAAAACTTTCACTTTTGATGAATAGTGAAAAACAATACGTTATTGGTTAAAACCAAATTTATTATTTAAATAATTATTTATTTTATTTAAATTTGTTTTAGGTTAAAATAGCTACATAATACCTATTTAATTTCAATGTAAACCATTGGAGTCTTTTTATAATAAGTTTAGATTTATAAAAATTTTATTGAACTTTTTACCGTGTTTTACCCACCTCCAAAGAGCATTTAAAAATTTTCATAAAACATAATTTTACCACTTCTGTGAGTTGAATTTAAAAAATCTAAGAGACATAGTGAATATCAGTAAGTAAAATGTCATTCAATAAGATGAAAATAATTTTGCTAAATAGTAACTTTTGACTTTTATTTACCACGGTTAAAAGTAAATAGGGTAATTAAGGGTAAAAATGATATCATAATTACCCTAACACATGTTTTAATTCTATTTTATAAGTGTAATTCAACCAAAAACATCCTTATAAATAAAATATGATCCACTTTGGTCCACTTGTATTAGATTAGTACATTTATTATAATTTTATTTAAAGAAGAGTTAAAAGAGTTAAATTCAAAGTTTAACAACTAAACCATTTTTAATATAGGGTTATACATAATATAAATTCTACTGTAAATATTAATTAGAAATATAAAATTATTTCCTACATAATGGTATTTTATTTATAATTTTTAGACCATAAATAATTTAATTTATTTATGACACAATGATGAAGTAGTAATTACATTATTAATAAAAGATTAAAATAATTAATATTATAAATATTCAAATAAATGTAATTTGAGACTTCTGATGAATTACACTAATTTTATAGGTTAATATGACATGTTAGGGATGATTAAATAATTTTTTTGGAAGTAATCATGCTTTTATGATTTTCACAAAAACCAAATACTAAATAGTGTCAAAATTAACATAATTGAGTTTTTAAAACAAATACTATATTATTCATTGATATAATATTCTTAAAAATGTAAGGTTCAAGAAAAGGACTTAGATAAGGTTATATATATTAATAATGAACCAATTTGGGTTCTATTGAAAGTTTATAGTATGTTTATTAACCATATAATATAAAAATACAAGGAGACATGGTAAATGTGAAACTATTTAACAAAGTGTTAAATCTAAATGATAAGGTTAATATGATGACCTAAAACTGTATATAACTTATTGGTTGAGTGGTTTTCGAAACATCCCCACCTTATCATTTAGATAATTTATTTTGGATCTATTAGAAACTGAAAATTATTTTGTTATAAAATAATATTTCAAGCTTTTCCTAAAGTGACCCTCACCTCTCTTATAAAAGGGCACTTCCCCTTCTCTTAATTTCACTCCTCCATATCTATTTGTCTTGGCCAAAACCTACCCAAATATCCTCAAAAAATGTCTCTATTAATCCTAGAGGACATAATTGTTTCATAAAGCCAATCTAAGAAGACCTTTTTGTCAAATCAAAAGGAATAACTCGAAGAAGAGGTAAATATTCCATCACCTCTTTCAAGTGCTTTTATTCTTCCACTTCCTATTTCTTGGTTGTTTCCATTATAAAATAATAACTCCAGTATCTTAAATATACTATCATGATATTATAAATATGTTACAACCATATTCATTATTCTATCCATCCTATAGATGACAAAGTCACCATACGTGCGTTCGTACGGCTTATCGTCTCCACGATGTGGTGTAGTTTGTTATTCAAACACTTCATTATTTTGGATGGGTATAATAATGATTTTAACTAATTTAGATAATAAATATAAAATATTAATTATTCTTAATATATGATATACCATCCAATTACATACTATTTCTCCATCAATATAATGATATTGTCGCTCGTGCGTACGTACGGATTATCGTCTCCACGAATGCGATGAGATTCATTCCCAATCATAAACATTCAAGAATAATTTTCATTTTATGATTAAAAATAAGGTTTAAGAACAAAATATCATTCTTTATATTAATCAAATACATCCTATCCATAAAAAACATGGCTTACATATCCAATCATATAAAGGAAAACAAATCAGTTAAATACCAATAACGATGATACTACTGAAATATTATTAACAAAGTGATATTAGGGGGTCATATATATGATATCATATTTATGTATATAGTTCTTGAATAATTTAATAACAATTATTTAACTATTATACATGAGGTTAATGTACCATCGACCAAGGAAAGGAACAAGGTAAGGGTTAATTTCAAAATCTCTCTGTTTTATGAGGTTGCTTTTACGTAAGTATCTACTGGGACCTCTTTGTCATCCACATCCATGTTTTCTTAAAAATATAAATAAAAACATTTTTACTATTTGATATAATATGGGTTAAAGTCATTTATACCCTTATTTTACCATATATGTTTTGAAATAAATCTTTCCATCATTTTCTAAACAATGTACTTTATGACCTTTTCGACAAAATTAAGGTAAGAATGTATTTTTTTAACTTATACAGCGGGTGTGGCTATTTTTCACTGTTATTTCATCTTCAAAGCTTCTCATACAATCTTATAATAATATTTTCAAAACAAATGTTTTCTTTTATAATTATATGACTTTTCAATGATTTCAAAATAGAAAGATATATTTCTCTAAAAAAAATTTATTTCATCTATGTCAACATCCTTTGATGGATGTTAAGCTTGTTTGAATTTGATTTCTTATTGTACAAAAATTCCATATTATATTGAAGGTTATGTGATATGTTTGACTGTGGATGTGTAATTTTTACACCATTCATGGTTTATGGATAAATTATTGACATTTCATATGCTAGTTTTAATACTAATGTTTATGTTATGTTTAAACCTTTTCATATGGGGAATTCATTGGACTTAGTAAGTGATGGGTGGAGCCTGCTATATCTCATCGATGCATCAGTAGGTATCATGAGACAAACTAGTGTCTTGGCACAAGGCCTTGACAAAATCTTATTTGTAGTCTTTGAATAAGGCCTTGAAAATTTGGTTATGAAGTCTGGCATTATGCATTCCATCATTATGAAAGTGGCTATTGATATTGCATGTGATTATTCAACTAGTATAATATCCATGTGAATAAGTAAATGGAATTATTTGATTTTATCTTTTCCATATTATGCTAAAGTTTATGTTTAAAAGGATTTTTTTATTCTTATACATTTTCTTAAATGTTGATGATTATTTATGAAAGTTTCCACTATATTTTTATCCTTACTAATCATCTAAGCTCACCCATTTCTATGTTTTATTTTTCCCAAAATTTGAAAAATTATTTTATGGTTGACCTGCCGGGATAGGATAAGGATTTATGTGTGTTCAAAAGGGGAAAAAATGTTGTTGCTGTTTTTATTTCATGATGTAATGTAAAACTTATCAGTGTATCTAGTACTTCCAAGGCTACTAAACTGATCAGCCTTTCGGGATTTGATCCCTTGTGATCATGCCAATGTTATGTAATAATGCACCAACTCTTCGTAAATGGGGTCGGGGAATTACATAATGTCTACATGTTTTTAAAAACTACAGATTCTTATCCCATTTTGGAGTCTTCGGATAATATTTACACATACTTTTGAATCCATCGTAATACTTTTTCAATCTTGAAACCACTCATGCCCTTGATGTTGATGATGAAATTTGTTTTGTATATTCTATCTAGTTTCTTTCATCTAAAAATCAAATCAAGTAACCTTAAACTCATCCAAACTGCAATAAATAACCTTCAGTTATTCAATTATAAAAAATCTTCCTTCTTATCATGTGTTGGTGATCATGAATTGTGATGAATGGATGGTGACCATCTAATCTAGTTTTCAGTAGTGTACTTGTGTATTTTATATAGAATGGTATTACATATTTTTATCCTCAAATCAAGAATTCATCAATACATGTACTCCAAAATATGTTCCTCTCATCATTTATTCCACATCTCTACAAAAGAAACTGATGACGTTAAAAATGTTATTAGAATGTGAAAGATACTACTTGGGATGGCCAAAGTTCCTCCATTGTTATTTAGATGTGGTAGAACATACTGAAAGCATCAAGCATTATACCTACCCAATTTTGTAAAACATCATGAACCTACTGATTGGGGCAGAGAGAGTTATTCCTATTTTTATGAATAAACAGAAACACACACATCCTACCGAGTTCAAATATAAATATAAATAAACATAAAGTTTTTATGTTTTAAATATATATAAATATAATATGGGTTGACACCTAATATAAATCATGGTTTTGGTTCAACCTATGGATGGATAGAGTGACTGAGGCTACAACTCTCAAATAGAATATACCAGTGTCCCCCAGTGATGGATATTTGGGAGGAAAACACTAATACGGAAAAAATGCAGTGGATGAATAAGGGGATTGGAGGTGAAGGAATAAGTAAATATGTGTGTATAATTATATTTTAACAGGTTTACATTAAAAATTTGTTGCCATAGTGGGAGGGTGTATTAAATTATTTCTAGTATTTTTCTTGGTATGTTTTCATTGGTTCTGCAGCTTCCAGCATATTTGATAGTGGCTATAAGAGGGGGTTTTTGAGGTGGAGTTTAGTGTTGGTGGATATAAATTGATAGAAGGAATTTAATAATTTATATATGTTTCTTGTTAATAGCATTATCATATTTCAGAAAATTTGGTTGTTAATATATTGTATCTCATTTTCATTTTTTCTGCAAACATGTCATGTCCAATAATATTTATCAATATTTCTTGAGTATTTTCATAAATGAAATCGTTATTATATTCTATCTTCTAATCCTCCACCCACTGTCTTGGATTTTTCCTATGGATTTTTTTACTGGTGTTTTATTGTGCTCCCTCTACATCCATGGGCTGGTTCTTCCACATGGTTCATGGCGTTACTTTATAGGCATGACAGCGGTGAAGTGGTGGCCTGTCATACTTGAGATTGATCCTTATTCAACCAGGCATCAAATTGGTTTTATTAATATCCAAATGGATTTCTGGGGGTCGGAGAAACCTACTAAAATTTTCCATGGCATCGGTAGTGGACAATCGATCAATATTGAGCTTCCAGGGTGGTAGAGATGGTGATCTCGGGCATTATAGTGATGTTACAGTCATCAATGGGTAGTGGTGAGTGGATGAAGATGGTGGCTACTTATGACATAGGCATGAGTGACTGGAGTCATGTGGGATGACATTGTACAAGTTAAAAATGAACAAAAAATATGATATTTTCTCACACATCAAAAAGTATCATGGTGGACTCGATGGTTTTTTATATAAGGTGTGGGCCTACCCTTCCCAGTACCTACATCTATAAGGATTTCTAGGATCAACATGAACAAAACCTTGCACACATCCATGAATTTAGCTTCCTTTTACCAATCCTTACCTTCTTCCTCCTTGGGATGGATCACTAACTCTCCCTTATATATCTTAGATTACATTTAGTAGGCTTGTCTAGTTAATATAATAATAAGTAATTCTAATTAAATTTACAAATAAAAATTCCTTTCTTATAATTTTAAATCATATTAAATGTTCAATTACTAATAATTTTTTAAAACTAAAAATTTCTCTTGTGCCTCCATACACTTAAATAATGTTGTTCCTCCCAGATCGAGCTTCGTTAAACTCTCATTAGTTTGTCTAGTCCAAAAAATAATCATGAAGTCTAAATAAAATTCCAAATACAAATACGTCAATTTTTTATCAATTTAAATTAACTTCAATGTTTGAGTTTCAATTTCACATAATTTTATAAAACAAATAATTTCCTATTCATATTCATTATAAAATTAATTTAAAATCACTGAAAATTGATACAGGTGTGGGATGTGTGTCCTAAATTTTTCCATTCATGGGATTTAATGGTGGCTCTCCCAGCTCAATTTCAGTTCACTTCATATTGGTTTGACCGGTTCAAATAATAACCATGAAGACTAAATAAATTTAAAAATACAAATAAATCATTTTTTATCAGTTTAAATCAACATCAATGTTTTAGTTTTTTTCCATAATTTATAAAAAAATAATTTCATGCTCGTATTCATTAAAAATCCATTTAAAATCATTGATAATTTCTAAAGGCATGGGAGGGGCATCCCAAATGCTTACGTGCATGAGATTTAATATTGGCTATCCCGAATAGAGCTTGATTAACCAAATGTTATCTATTAAGGTTCAAATAATAATCACAAAGTCTAAATAAAATTCAAATACAAATACATCATTTCATATAAATTTAAATAAAAGTTAATGTTTTAGTTAAAATTTCCCATTATTTTTTAAACAATAATTTATTGTACATATTCAATAAAAATACATGTAAAATAATTGAAAATTCTTAAATGTGAGGTAGGTGAGTCACAAACACCTTCACACATGTGATTTAAAGCTAGCTCTCCCAAATATATCTCGGTTCAACTCTTGTTGGCTTGGCTGGTTCAAAAAATAATCACTAAGTCTAAATAAAATTCAAAACAGAAATAAATATTTTTTATCTATATAAATCATAATAAATTTTTTGGTTTTAATTTCAAATAATTTGTTAAAAAAATATTTCATGTTCATTTTAACTAAATATCCATTTAAATTCTTGAAAATTTGTAAATTTGTGGGAGGGGTTCCCCAAACACCTCCATGCAAAGGATTTAATGTTGGTTGTCCCGGATTGAGCTCGATTTACCTCATGGTGGCCTGCATGGGTCAAATAATAATCATAAAGTGTAAATGAAATCCCAAATACAAATAAATTGTTTTTTATCAATTTGAATCACCTTTAATGATTCTGGTGTAATTTCCTATAATATTATAAAACAATTAATTTTATTTTCATATTAATTAAAAATAATTTTAGAATCATTTTAAATTAATAAAGGTGTGGGAGGTGAATCCAAATACCTCTATGAATGAGAATTAATAGTAACTCACCCAACTCAATCTTAGTTACCCACATGTTTCCATCAACAGTTCAAATAATAATCATTAATTATAAATAAATTTACAAATACAAATATGTCATGTTTTTATAAATTTATATCAACTGTAATGTATTGGTTGTAATTTCCCATAATTTGATAAAATAGTGAATTTCATGTTCATATTCCTTAAAAATACATTTTACATCATTGAATACTTCTAAAGGAAATAGAGGGGGGGTCCCAAACTCTTTCATTCATGGGATTTAATATTGGCTCTCCCAACTCAAGCTTGATTCACCACATGTTGGCTTTGCTGGTTCAAATAATAATTATTAATTCTTAATAAATTTCAAAATACAAATCCATTGTCTTTTTATAATTTAAATTATTTTCAATGTTTCAGTTTTAATTACCCATAATTAGATAAAAGAAATAATTTCATGTTTATATTCTTTAAATATCCATTTAAAATAATTGATAATGGATAATGGTGTTGGAGGGGTATCCTAAATTCGTCTAATGCATGGGATTTATGTGGTTTCATGTCCCAATCCCCAACATGTGGTATTAGAGTAGTTCATCGGAGTGATCGTTTTCATAAAATGGTGGAAGGAATTTGGTGGATAGAGGGTGGTGTATTTCCTAAAAAGATTTGAAAATGATAGAGGTCTCTCATTTGAAGCATGTGACTCCATGGTACCTTATGTATAAAGTCTTCCGGATAGTGGTTTTTAGGCTGTGATTCTCGATGCTGAGAAAAGAGTCAGTGTAATATGGTTGGATCTGATGAATTATCATTGAATTGGATGCCCAATTGAGTGGCCTTTGGTTTTAAGGGACATTTATTGGGTACACACTAAAGTCCCACATTAGATTCCACCAATGATGGTGGGTCACCAATATTCATGGATGGGGAATTCCTCCTATCACCATTGTGTTTTAGGATGGATCCCTAAAAGTGCTTATATATTAGTCTTGGAAGACCTAGGGATAAGGTAAATTGATCCTAAAAATTTAATTATAGGTTACCCAACATGAGTTCATTTCACCAAATGTTGTGTTAGCTGGTTAAAATAATAATCATTAAGTCTAAATACAATTCCAAATACAAAAAATAATTTTATTAATAAATTTAAATAAACATAAATGTTACAGTTTTAATTTCTCATAATTTGATAAAACAAAAATTTCATGTTCATATTCATTAAAAATGAATTTAAAGTCATTGAAAGATGCTAAAGGTGTGGGAGGGGAATCCAAAACACCTCCATACATGGGATTGAATGTTGGCTCTCCTGGCTCGAGCTCATATCACCTCATGTTATCTTGTCTAGTTTAAAAAATAATCATCAAGTCAAAAAAATTATAATTACAATTACACCAATTTTTATCAATATAAATCAACTTCAATGTTTCAGTTGAAATTTACAAGTATTATATAAAAGAAGTAATTTTATGTTCATTTTCATTGGAAATCCATTTAAATCATTAAAAATTCTTAAAGGCATGGGAGGGTGTCCCATCAACTCCAAGAATAATATTAAATGTTGGTTCTCCCTCCTCAAGCCTAGTTCATCTCATGTTTGGTCGGCCAGTTCAAATAATAATCATGAATTCTAAATAAAATTTTAAATACAATATATATATTTTTATCAATTAAAATGAACTTCAATGTTTAAGTTTAAATTATCATAATTTGATAAAACATATAATTTCATGTTTAAATTTTTTAAAAATCCATTTATAATCATTGAAAATTTATAAATGTGTTGGAGGGGAATCTCAAATGCATCCATTCATGGGATTTAATGTTGGATGTCCCATCTCAAGCTGATTTCATTTCATGTTGGCTTGGCTAGTTCAAAAAATAATCTTGAAGTCTAAATAAAATTCTAAATAAAAATACATCATCTATATAAATTGAAATCAAATTCAATGTTTCAATTTCAATTTCCACTAATTTGATAAAATAAATAATTTCATGTTATATTTATTAAATTATATTTAAAATCGTTACAAATTGTTAATGTTCTAAGAGGGGAATCCCAAACACCACCATGCATGGGATTTAATGTTGGATATCCAA
This sequence comes from Viscum album, assembly GCA_963277665.1. NCBI lineage: Eukaryota > Viridiplantae > Streptophyta > Magnoliopsida > Santalales > Viscaceae > Viscum > Viscum album. The sequence continues at coordinate 1,158,515,948 of OY728145.1, forward strand.
GATCTATCTCATTTCACCTCATGTTGTCTTATCCAGTTCCAATAATAATCATTAAGTCTTAATAAAACTCCTAATAAAAATAAATTTTTTAATTATTTAAATAAAATTCAATGTTTTAGTTACAATTTATTATAATTTGATAAAATAAAGACTATTTTTTGATATTCACTAAAAATCCTTTTAAAACCATTGAAAACTACTAAAGGAATTGTAAGGGAATCATAAACACATAAAAAATATCCTAATTTCTTCATAAGGCCTCAACAAGCTGCCACAAGAACCCCATCATTAGCCTTAATAACATGGATAGCCATTTTACTTCCAAAGAGGAAAAGAATCATTATTCTATCATTATATTCTTCCATGACCTCTAAAAGGCAGGTAATCCTTATTCATCATCTATTATTTCTTCCTGTATTAAACTAATTATCACATAAAGAATGTATTCTTATCTTAAGTGTGATCATTCCAAGGATGAAATTATATATATATATGAAACCAAATTCACTCCACCAAATCCCTAGGATTATATCACTTTAATGCCCACTTTTTCAAAAAAACATAGTATATGATTGGTAAGGATATCTCAGATCTTATTAAGGATCATTGGGAGGGAAAATATAACATTTATTCCATAAATGTAACCATAATCACTATGATTACCAAAATAAAAATACCCCACAAGGCTCATTTCCCTTATCTAGAGATTGATCAGAAAGGTATGTTGTACCCATTTCTATGGTGATCACTCTATGAAGATTCCCCTACATCTGATGACTAGCATCGGCTCCCAAATAACATATGGAATACCTTACCAAGTTCACTTACTCAGATGGAACCTCCTTATATGATTCTAACACTATAAATGGATTGGAAGTGGCCCCCATAACTTCCTACACCTTATCCTTAGAATTGGAGGGTTGGGATTTTGTATGAGTTTTATAAAAAAAACAAGGATATACCCTTCTCATCCTGAGTATCACATAAAAGGATATCCATCCTGGGTTGTTTCCTTATTCTCATTCTAGATTCACCTCCAAAAATCCCCCAACATACTTCCTACCATAGGATTTACTTCCTTGGTGACACCTTCCTCAATGATGTCAATATCAATCCATTGAGGACTATCAATCTGTTTCATGTCAACAGTAGCTAAATATTGATTCTTAATCAGGTTCTACTTATGAAGAAAAATTCTCTATCTTGTGGTCTTGGCGTTAGTACATTTCTCCATTCCAAAGTGACCACTATATATATATTTTTTTAATATTATACTGATTTGAAAATAATTATTTTTAAAATTATTATAATGGATTTAGGTATTTTATAATTTCATACAATAGCAAAACATAGAATAAACACCGCTCATAATAGTCAGCAACCATGTTTGCAGCGGATATTTATAAATAACACTAATGTATTTAGCATGATTTATTTCCACTATTTATGATAAATATAACCACCTTTAAATGAACTATTTTTTGAAGCAAGACTTCTAGCCTTTTTAAAGCACAAAATGTCTATTATTTCCTTAAAAAATAAAAAAAAAATATTACAATATAAAAAACTAAAAAATGATGATAATGAAAAATTAAAAATTAATTTGATTTGATTTATAATTATATAAAGTTAATTTGATATCTTTAAAAAGGTATATTTTCTTCATACCCATCTTAAAATCCCTTGAAAATAGTATGTTTTTTAAACACCTAATGCTAAATCCCACTTCCATGTTCTAAACTGTGGGTAGATACACCATATTCTTCATTATTAACACCACTAACTCCATATTTTCCTTCCCTCTTCCTCAATAATTTTCAAATAATTTTTTCTTATTTTTTCATAAACAAAAAGATAACAGATAGGGTTTCGAATCTAAAAAAAATTAATATTACGCTAAAGAACATATCATTCAAATATTTACAATTCAAATTATACTTATATAGTTTACATTACATGAACCTCCATCACTAGAAGGAACAAAATATAATCCTTATTTTAATACATAACACCCATCAGAGCAATAATACAAGTTCAAATTCTCTATAAAATTTATTTCTATTAAATTAAGATGTTTTGAGGTTCTATATTTTTATATAAATTTTTTGGACACCTATTGTTCTAGATTGAAGTGGGTGATAGTGCACCCAAGGAGGGTTATACTATTAGTTATTTTTTTTGGACTGAAATTGTGGGGAGGGGGATCATTGCTCAGTGCCCTAAGAAAGTCGTGTCACGATGTAGCCAAAGTAGTTATTAAGTTTTCTAGAGAAGTATGTCTCACAATGGCAGGGAAGGCCATGCCACAATGAGATTTTGGATAGTGAAACATGGGTTGGGGAACCTGTTATGATGTAGTGAGTGAATATCACACAAGGACCATTCTGCCAAGGATTTTTAAAATAAATAATTTTATATTTCCCCTAATTAATTTGGCCCTCACATTCCCTTATTCAGTCCTCATTTGTGGGGTGTAGGATTCCCATCCAAGCCTCATTCATTCTCTTCACTCCATTAGTTTATCTCTTGTAATTTGGGGTGGATTTCATCAAGATAATATATTATCTCCCTTGTATTATTCATATCATTTCATCTATCTTTCTTCTTCTTCTACTTCCATAGACACATTTTACCCATGTCTTCCTAGGGGGATAGGGATGTGGATTGATGATTGGTGATATTTTATGAATTTCAAGTATAAGGAAGATACTTATATTTATATTCAAGTGATTATAAAATTAAGGCGATGAGTTTACATTTATTTTTAGCTCGATATCTTTACATAACTCATTTCCCATTTCCATGCCTATGGAACATGTGTTTTTATTTTGCTTTATTAATGAATTATTATTTAAATGAATTGATGAGTGTTGTTATATGTGAATATACTTATATGATTAAATTATAATAGCAAAAATAGTGATTTCTCATGGTTTTCACAAAAGAAATTAATTTCATATTTACAGTGTTTTTTGATCAAATGTTTCTATGATATTATTTCTTTGTATTAATACTTTAACTTCTATTTTTTATCATGAATCTATATTTTCAAGAATAAATCAAAAATTTTGAGTATCTATAAATAAATTGAAATCAAAAATGGAAAATATAAAAATCATTAATTTAGGAAGAGATAAATATCTAAACATTAATGTTCTATAGCCTTAGGTTTCTACTACTGAGGGACCTAGACATAAAGTGTTTCAAATACCATAATTATTATCTAACCCATCATGCATCAAGTTTTTTCCTAGGTCAATGAAATATTAGATCAAACAATCTTATATCTCTCAACTTCCTACATTCAATGTTTGGCTAGTAGAGGAGTCATTAAATATTATCAGAGAATTTTGTGGTTCTATCTATAAAGTTTACCTATGATATTTGAGTGGGGAGGAGTTGAGGTGAAGGGTGTTTCCATTAATCCTTAAGGGTAGGCTTGGATTTTCTTCTTGAATTTGGACGAAGAAATATATGAAAAAAGATATAATTTTTTCAATTCCATTATGTCAAAATTCATCCCCATAAACACTCCCATTGAGGTTAGAAATAATATAACATGATTTTGATAGGATGAGAAGGAGTTTATTCACAAAGCATGGGATATATTTAAAAATCCCCTTAGTTATATTCCAAACATAAATTAGATCTCCATCTTATTATGGACAATATTTATAATGATCATACTCTCTACAGTCAGAATTCAGTTGATCAATAGTGTGGGTTGGGACTTCGTTGATTCTACGGCTTATGAGACTGAACATTTATTTGATAAAATTTATAAAAATTACCAAAACAAATGAATAAGTAAGATATTCATTAAATGAGTTGAAACAAACACCTAATCTATTTTTATGATAATTTTCTTACAGAGTAGTTCAATCATTATGGGATGTTTTGTCAGAATCAAAGATGTGGTGCCAACATTAACCTACATGTCCAATATAAGAAAATATCAAATCAATTATTATAGTGCTAGGAATATAGGGGAAAGGATACATTTTCAAACCAATAAAATCTTGGATTCAAAATCCACACAAACTTATCCTGGATAAGAGAAATTTGAGATTAAATAGCCCATTTCCCCAGATTATCAACCATATCCCAAATAGTTTTTTCAAAAACATTATATGGATGATTAATCTAATTATCTAGGAAAATTAATATGGATTTTGTAAAATTATTTGGGTGATATAGGTTCAATAAGAAATTATATAAACACTATTATTCAATTTTTATAACAATAATAGGGTCAAATGGATAGAAATATAGGTTTTTGGGACAATGTTAAGCTTACTATCACTATAATTCATAATCAAGGAAAAAATATCATGGCTATTACAACCATATCATATCTTAAAACCCAAGAAATAGTAAGGGAATAACCTTGAGAACTCAAAACGGTGAAAAATACGACTCTTAAAATGAAAACATGGAAAATACCAATATATAAATCTTTGCATGTAGGTCAAAAATAAATATAATTTTGAATTGACTCCTAAAAACCCATAGAAACATGGAAAATATAGTAGAAATTGATTAAGAAAAGGAGCAATAAATTTTTAATTGAGAATTAGGTGAGAAATCAACTTCCTTTAAAACATTATTCCCCTCTCATTACCATTCCCTAAAGAGTGAAAAAGTGTAATGAACCTACCTACCTGTGATTCCTGAATATTATTCAGACCACAAGAATAAACATGAATTTATAGGATTCCTTGGATAAAATTTCTTCATATTTCATGTTACTAATAGGTTTTTGGATAACAATAATTATGGAAATAATTGGGCTACCATCAATCATAATGAGGTATTTATTGTTGTTCTTTTGAGGAACCTTCCTCCAATGTTGAAGGACCTAGACTATTTTTTATACAATGCCAAATAGAAGGAATTAGGACACTAAATTGTTTACATGATTTTGGAGAAAGTATTAATTTTATCCCTTACTCCATATTAATAATGTTTAGCCTTAAGTATTCACATCCAACTATTATTTCTCTTCAACTCGCTGATAGGATACCCACCCATCCCTGTGAATAGGTGGATGGCCAATTGGTTTTTGTAGAAAAAATCACACATAGAACAAATTTACTAAATCATGAAAGGAACTATGGTGAAAAAGTCTAAATAGTCTTAGTAACACCACTCATTAACACTAGAGATGTTGTATTTAATTTTTCCAAAGGAAAACATGCAATCCAGGATGTGGATTATGGGGAGGAGATTTTAGTTTTTGAGAAACCCAACCTTGAGGATAGATGTGTCTTTATTGATGTTTCTTAAAAATACTAATTTCAAATTAAGGTTAGACCTGAGTATGGTTGTTTCTAACTATATGTCACCAAGATAAGGATTACATATCCCATTGAAATTTTTACTCAATCTACTTCTCCATCCACACACTCATTTATTGATGAAAATATTATTAACCTAGAACCCAATATGGTTCTTGAGACACAAATTTTCCCTATTACATATGAACCTTTATACGAATTTTTAGCATTTGAGCCTGAAAACAAGATGGTTTCTTCTGATATAGAGAGTTATGGTTTGAAGCATTCTGAAAAACATGATGACTACCAATATGAATAAGTAAGTTTTCATGATAAATTTTCACCTTTTTTGGAAAAAACTATGTTGTTTATATCAAATAAAATATTTAAAATATACGTCATTTTAATCATTCATTGAGTCTAAAATATACATCATGGTTTCAGGAAATGATTCCCTTATATGGGGGTCTTTTGAGTTGTCTTATATAAAATCAATGTTTAGGAAAAGTATTTAATGTCACTGATGAATATGAGTCAACCAATGATTTTATTTGTTCCTTTTTTAATTTCATTAAATTAAATGTTTGAAGATCAATTTTTTTTCTCTGAATTGTTGAACCATTTTTTCAAGACATACAATGTCACATACTTAATAAACTTTAATATCTTCTTATATAAAACTATTTGATTCAAATTACAATTATATGAATATGGTTTATGTTTTGTGGTATCGATGGGTTTTAAGTACTTTTACAAGATGAAAAATCATTTGAAATATCTATGAAAAAAAGATGCAAGTTGAAGACAAACTGGATGAAAAATCCATCAACTCAAACTCTAGTGAATTTCAAATTATTTTATAAATTCTATATTATCATACTAAAATTTTTAATTAATAGGACCTCAAAATTTTAAAATATACAATTTTTCATTATTTTAAATAGAGGTTTCAATTTAATGTACAACATTTATATGTTATTTGGCATAACTAGGGAGTAACTATTTTCATTCATTCAATTATATTATAGTACTGTTGTTGGTTCCATAATATTCATTCTAATATTTTTATCATTACATGTTCTATTTTATACTCCCTTTAAAATACATAATGGACATTATCTTTTAGATAAATCAATTAATGGAGCCAACTAAAATGATAAACATATAATTCCTTTGATTCTAGAGTAAAATAGGAAAATGGGAGCTCATAGTGAGCATCTAAAACAGGAGAACTGGGTTCATTTCGGTATTTGTATAAAACTCATTTTCAAATTCAATATGTTCATTGGAAAACACTATGAACATGAATTATGGTTGGGAAAAATTTATATAAAAGGGACTTTTCAAAAATAACATAATTTAGTTGATGGGGATTTCGAAACCAAATGAATAGGGAAAAACTGCCATATATAAAAATAATTTTAGTTGTATCAATGAATTGGAAATCATTTACCTTTTTTTATCCTAGGAGAGAGTGATTAACTCTATTATATTTTTTTAAAATTTATGTTATATTTTTATCTAACATGTTTCACTCGTAAAACTAATAATATATTATGGAATTGGAATTAGGTGGTGAGTGACATTATCATAAGAGAAAGGATTATTTGAATAATTGCAGGTATTTTTGAAATATTTTTTATTCTAGAATGAATATGATCTTAGGTAGGTATTTTCTTTCATTCATTCATTTTTTGAATCAACAAATTTCATTAAAGTTCCTTAGAGTGAAATAAATTATTTATGGGGAAATTTCATGTGGCCTTTATTTTACATGTTTTTTCCACATCATTTTGGTGGTAAAAGTGTGTTTCTAATACTTATTTTGAAAAAAAATTGTTAGTTGTCACTTTTTGGTTAATTTACAGTTGCAATAGTAAATTCAAAATTTCCTTAATAATAATGTTTGTTTAAATATTTAGTTTAACAATGTTTCATTCTCTAAATTATTTATTAATATTTATTTTATTTGTAAAATGTTTAGTTGATCTTTTTGATTATTTCATTTATTGTTATTTGATTCTATGATCAGTGTTTTAAATTTATATATAATTTTTATTAGTATTTAAATATTAATTAATTAATTTTTTAATTATAATCTATTCAATTTAATTAACCAAAAAATTCGTAATATAAAATTATAAATTGATTATATTTTTTAAATTTTTAATATTTATTTATTTTGTTGAATGATTATTTACTTAATTACTTTAACTAGTCTTCTTTATTCAGATTATTATGTTATTTTTCTAGCAAATTAATTTTTATGAATTAATTATAATTAAAATGATAAAATATGATTTTAATTACTTTTAACAATTGTAATTTATAAATTTTTTCATAGATGAATTTATAATACATTGATTTTATTTTTATTTTTGTAGCATCATTATAGCTATATACAAATGTGTAATCCCCATGTAGAAATTTTTCATTGAGTAATAATTCCTCCACTATTTTATGCAATTTTTTCTGTGTATTTTTATGTTCACAAATTTCTGTAATTTTTAATATGTAATGAAATTTATAATTTTTTCAAATTGGGAGCTTCCATGATTCTTCCATAAACTTTTCCACCATTCCAAACCCAATCTAAAACACCATAAAAACATTAAATTCCTATCATTGTCCTCTAAATCTTGTTAGTGAACATCTGTCTTTTAATTTATAGTCTATAAACACTTTAGAATAGTGAATGTTTTGTCTCTGTATCTGGAGAAAATTTTATCTTCTCACACTCTTCCACTTCAATGTCTTTTCAGAGTCTAAAAATACACTTGAATAATGGATACAAGTTTTGAAAAAATGTATAGTATACTCCTATTTTGGAATCTTCAAATAATATGTCCACCAGTTCCTGAATCCCTTGTATTATATATTCAGTCTCAAAATAAGTCATTTTCTTGAGGTTTGGAATAAACTATGTCTTTTCTATGATATATGGTCTCCTTCATCTAAACATCAACTCCACAAGTCTTCAACTCAACCAAGATGCAATGAATAACCTTTATTTAATCTATTCCAAAAAATATTCATTCTTATCATGTGTCCATAATCATAACTATTGATGAATGGTTGGTTACCTTCTTCTCCATTTTTATGCAGTGTAATCATGTATTTTATGATGAAATATATTACCTATTTTCATCCTCAACTCAAGAATTCCTCAACATATGTATTCCAAAATATTGTATTCTTGTCATTTCATCCACATCTGGATGGAAGAAATTGATTTTATCTGTATTGTTATTAAAATTAGGAAGAATCCACATGGGGAAGCCAAATTTCCTCTAGAGTTATTTGATTAGACCATAACCTTCTAAAACCAATGAGCATTAAACCTACAAAATTTAGTGAAACTTCCTGAACCTAATGATAGGGGAGAAGAGAGTGAGTCCGGTTATTAGGAATAAAATGTAACACCCTCATTAAGACCAATTAAAATATAAATATATATAAATATAATGGTTTATTTTTTAAATATATATAATTATAAAATATAGAAACACCTATTGTAAATCACAGCTTCGGATCAACATGTGGCTGGGTGGAGAGACTAAGGTCGCAACGGTCAGAAAGACTATACAAGTGTCCCCCCGTTGATAGATATGTGGGATGAACACTCTGATATGGAAACTAAGTAGTGGACTCTTGAGGATATTGGTGGTAAGAGAATATGTAAATATGTGTGTATTCTTACTTTTCATCTAATTTAAAATACAAATCTTAAGCTATAGTGGGAGGGTGTATTACATTATTTTTGGTGTTGTTCCTAGTATGTTTTCACTAGTTTTGTAGATTCCAGATTATTGGGAAGTGGATTCCAGAGGGGGTTTTGTGGTGGAGTTAAGTGTTGATGGGTCTAACTAGATGGAATAAATTTAATAATTTATACATTTGTATTGTTAATTTTTTTTTAGGTTTTCAGAAAATGTGGTCATTAATATAATTTTTCTCATTTTATTTATTTCCTCAAAAATGACATGTCGTATAATCTCTGTTAAAATATCTTGAGTATTTTCATAGATAATATATTTATTATATTCTATCTGGTTCTCCTCCTCCCACAATCATATATTTTTCCTATGGATATTATGTTTTCTCAACTCATGTTAATTGTTTTTGTGATACCTCCCCATCCATGGGCCAGTGGTGCTTCCACATGGGTAATGGCATTACTTCAGTGGAATGGTAGCAGTGAAGTGGTGGTGAAATAGAATTCACCATTCTCCTTCTTCAATCGGACTTTGAAGTGGTCATATGATGATCGGAATGGATTTATAGGGGTTATCCCAACATCCCAATATATTCCCTATCATCAGTAGTGGACAATGGATAGATGTATAGCTTCTTGGGAGGTGGAGTTGGTGATCATCAACATTGCAGTGATTCTATAGTCGTTGATGGGGAGAGGTGAGTGGCAGAGGATGGTGACTCCTAGTGTACGAGGCATAGGTGACCGGAGTCATGCGGGATGAAGTTATCATAGTTAAAAATGAACATTGCATCTATTATTTTCTCTCACATCAAAAAGGAACATAGGGGAAACAATTGTTTTTTACACAAGGTGTGTAATCTCCCTTCCAAATAAGTTCATCTATAAGGCCTTCCAACATCAAATTGAATGGACCCTCATTCATGTAAAGGAATTGATCTTCCTTTTCCCAAAACATACCACTTTCCTCCATGGGAATGATGACTGGATCTCCCTTCTATAACATAGTTTATCTAGTAGGCGTGGCTGATACAAATAATAATCAGTAATTAGGAATAAAATTACAAATAAAAGTGAATTTATTATATATTTAAATCAACATCAATGTTCAATTTCACATAATTGGATAAAATAAATTATTTCCCTTGTGAATCCATACATGAAATATAATAATGGATCTCCCGGCTCAAGCTTAGTTCGCCTCTTGTGGTTTGGTTAGTTCAAATAATAATCATGTAGTGTAAATAGAATTCCAAATACAAATAAATCACTTTTTTATCAATTTAAATTAACTTAAATGTTTTAGTCACAATTTTTCTTAATTTGATAGAAACAAATAATTTCAAGTTCATATTAATTAAAAATTAATTTAAAATCATTGAAAATTACTCAACGTGTGGAATGGGAATCCCAAAAGTCTCCATGTATGAGATATAATTATGGATCTCCTAATTCGATCTCAGTTAACCTCATGATGGTTTGACTGGTTCAAATAATAATGATGAAATCTAAATAAAATTGCAAATACAAACACGTCATTTTTTACTAATTTAAATCAACTTTATTGTTTCTATTTTAATTTTCAATAATTTGAAAAAAAATGAATTTTGTGTTCATATTCATTAAAAATCATTTTAATGTTATTGAAATTTTCTAAAGTCATGGGAAGGGCATCTCAAGCTCTTCCATGCATGTGATTTAATGTTGGATCTCCTAGATTTAGATCGATTAACCTCGTGTTGTATTGGTAGTTTCAAATAACAATCACGAAGTATAAATAAAAAATCAAATAATAATACAGCATTTTTTATAAATTTAAATCAAACTCAATGTTTGAGTTGAAAATTACCATAATTTGATAAAACAAAAAAAATCATGTTCATTTTCATTAAAAATCCATTTAAAATCCTTGAAATTGTTAATGGTGTGTGAGGGGAGTCCCAAACACCTCAATGCATGGGATTTAATTCTGGATCTCTGAGGTCATTCTTGGTTTGCCTCATATTGGGTTGGACAATTCAAATAAAAACCACAAAGTCTATATAAAAATAAAAATATAAATAAATTATTTTTTATAAATTAAAATCATCATTACTGTTTCAGTTGAAATTTTATATATATGATAAAAAAATTATTTCATGTTCATATTTATTAAAAATCCATTCAAATCCTTAAAAATTTCTAAAGACATGTGAGGGATGCCCCAAATGCCTCCTTTAATGGGATTTAATATTGGCCATATCGAATCGAGCTCAGTTCTCCTCATGCTGTCTTGTCTAGTTCAAATAATAATACAATATAATAAATAAAATTCCAAATAAAAATACATTTTCTAATCAATTTAAATGTACTTAAATTTTTCAGTTGTAATTTACCGTCATTTGATAAAACAAATATTTTTATGTTTATATTCATTAAAAATACATTTAAAAACATTAAAAATTGATAGAGACATGGGAGGTGAATCTAAACGCCTCCATGAATGTGATTTAATGCTGAATCACTCATCTCATGCTCAGTTCATTACATGTTATATTCACCTGTTCAAATAATAACCATTAAGAATACATAAAATTTCAAATACAAATACATCATTTATTTAGAAATTTATATCAACCTTAATGTTTCAATTGTAATTTCATATTATTTTATAAAATAAAGAATTTCATTATCTTATTCATTAAAAAATGATTTCAAATCATTGAATATTGATAAAGGCATTGGATGGACATTACAAATGGATCTGTGAATAATATTTAATGTTGGATCTCCTGGATCAATCTTTATTCACCTCATGTTGGCTTGTCTAGTACAAACAATAACCTTGATTTCCAAATAAAATTCCAAATAAAAATACATATCATTTTTAAAAATTTAAATCAACATCAATGTTTTCATTTCAATTTCCGAAAATTTGATATAAGAAATAATTTCTTGTTCATGTTCATTAAAAATCCATTTAAAATCATTGAAATTTTATATATGTGTGGAAGGGGCATCCAAACTACTCTATTCATCGAATTTACTTTGTTTCGGGTCCTGATCCCTAGCATGTGGTATCACAGTGATTCATTGGAGTGTTCATTTGCATAACATGGTGGAAGTAAAATGGTCGATATAGGTTGGGGTATTTCCTAATCCTATTTGACAGTGATAGTGGATTCTCATTTGAAGCATGTGAATCCAAGGTACCTTATGTCAAATGTCTTCCTCATATTGGTGGTCAGATGATGAGTCCAGATGATGAGAAAAATGGAGGTATGAAATGGTTAGATCTAATGCAATATCATTTAATGAGAGGCCTAATTGTGTGGTTTTGGTTTGAAGGGAGGATAGTTGTATAGAAAGCCAAGTCTCATATATGATTCCACCAAGATGGTGGGTCGCATATAATCATGGATGGAGAATTCCTCCTATCACCCATTGGTTTTAAAATAGTGCCCTAGAAGGGCATATATGTTGGTCATGTAAGACCTAGTGATAGGGGAAATTGATCCAATTAATTTAATTCTTGATCAGTTAGCATGAGCTCGGTTCATCTCATGTTGTCTTAGTCAGTTCAAATAATAATAATTAACTCTAAATATAATTCCAAAAACAAAAAAGTTTTGTTATAATATGGTTCGGTTTTAAATTCCCAAAATTTGATAAAACTAATATTTTCATATTCATATTCATTGAAAACAAATTTATATCCATTGAAAATTTCATCAGGCATGGGGAGGGTCATCCCAAACACCTCCATGCTTGGGAATTAATGTTGGATCTCTAGGCTCGGGCTCGACTCACTACATGATGGATTTTATACTTCAAATAATAATAATGAAGTCAAAATAAAATTCCAAAAAAATACATCATTTTTTTCAATTTAAATCAACATCAATGTTTGAGCTACAATTTCCCATTATTTTATAAAATGTATAATTTCATGTTCATATTCATTAAAAATCCACTTGAAATCATGAAAAAATGCTAAAGGCATGGGAGTGTGTACCATATACCTCCATGCATATTATTTAATGACGGAACTATCAGCTCGTGCCCAGTTCACCTCATGTTGGCTTGGCTGGTTCAAATAATAATTATGAGGTCTAAATAAAATTCCAAATACAAATACATCATTTTTTATCCATTTAAATCAACTTCATTATTTCAATTTCAATTTCCCAAAATTTGATAAAACACATAATTTCATATTCGTATTCATTATAAATCCATTTTAAATCATTGAAAATTTCTAATGTCAATAGAGGGGCATCCCAAACGTCTCCATGAATGGGATTTAATATTGGCTCTCCCACTTCAATCTTGGTTTATTTGATGTCATATAGGATAGTTAAAATTAAACTCATAAAGTCTAAATAAAATTAAAAATACAAGTACTTCATTTTTTATAAATTTAAATCAAATTCAATGTTTTAGTTTCAATTTTCATTAATTTTATAAAATAATGAATTTCATGTTCATATTCATAAAAAATCTATTTTAAATCATTGAAAATTATTAATGTCTTTGGAGGAGAAACCCAATCACCTCCATGAATGGGATTTAATACAGGCTCTCCTAGATCGAGATCAGTTGACCATATATTGTCTTGGATAGTTCAAATAATAATCATTTGGCATAGATAAAATTCCAAATACAAATACATCAACTTTATCAATTTAAATCATATCCAATGTTTAAATTTCATTTTCCTATAATTTTATAAAATAAAGTATTTCATTTTCATATTAATTAAAAATCCATTTTCAATCATTAATAATTTCTTAAGATATGGGAGGGGAATCCTAAACACCTCGAACATTTCCTACTTCCATCTGAATGCCATGGAAAGGAACCTCAAGAAATCTATCTCCTACATTAACAATATAGAAGGTAATTCTACTTCAAAGTAGGAATAGATTCATAATTATATTATTATATTCTTCCATGAGCTCTAAAAATAAGGTTATACTTATTCATCAACTATTAATGCTTCCTATATTAAACCAGTTGCCATAGATACTATGTTTTCTCATATTATGTGTGATCTTTCTGATGAATAAATTCTAAGCCCACTCAACCAAATTCACTTCACTATATACCTTGGATCGAATCATTTTCATGCCCTATTTTTTCAAAAAATCCCAGCATCTGTTTGGTAAGGATATCTCAACACTTATGAAGGATTTTTTGGACGAAAAAACCAACTATTAATCCCTAAATGAAACCATCCTCACTCATATTGAAAAAGTCAGAAAACCCCTCAAGCACGATGTCCCCCATCTAAATATGGATTATCATATTATGTTATACACATTTCTATGGAGACCACTCAATGAAGATGCCCCTACATCATATGACTAACACTAACTCCCATAAAACATCCACAAGCCCCTACCAAGTTCACTTAATTAGATGGCACATCAATAGATGAGTTTAACACTCCAAAAGGATTAGAAGTTTCCATTACAACTTCCTACACCTTATCCTAAGAATTTGAGGGTTGGGATTCAGTTTGAGTTTTATCAACAAAATCAAGTCAGGATATACACTTTTCATCATCAGTATCACTAAAATGGATATCTATCATAGGATGTTTCCCAATTCTTGGACTAGAATCGCCTACAACAGCAACCTCTAGAAACCCTAACACAAAATGTACTTAAATGTTGAAGCCATACTCAATGCATCCAATATCAATCCATTGAAAATTGTCAATATGATGCATGTTAACAATAGAAAAAACATGATTCTCAATCAAGTGCTACTGATAAAAAAATTGTGGTACCATGTGGTCTTGATGTTTGATTGTTTTTCAGTTTGAAAGTGACCACTATATATATATATTTATATTTTTGTGATTTCACAAATATTACTTTTAAATTATTTATAATGTGTTTAAGTCACTTCTAAGTTAAAATAATAGTAATTCTTAGGATAAATGCTTATCATAATAGTCAGTAGCTGTATTTTCATTTGATGTTTATTTATAATTATAATGGATTAATCATAAGTTATAACCAGTATTAATCATAAAAATAACCATCATTCAACACAAAAAAAAATTAGTGTGACACCTAGCTTATTTAATGAAAAACAATTATATTATTTCATTGAAAAAAATATTACATTATAAAAAATGAAAAATGATGAGAATGGAAAATTAATAATTATTTGTTTGATTCATAATGATAAAAGGTAAATTTAATATCTTTAAAATGAATATTTATACATACCCAACCCAAAATCCCTTGAAATGGTATGTTTTCTACACACCTTACCCAAAATCCCACATCCATGTTCTAAATTGAGGGAAGATGAACCTCTTTCTCCTTTAAAAACACCACTAAATCCATATTTTCCATCCCTCTACCTCAAAACATGTCATAAAAAATTGTGAAGTTTAATAAAATAAAGAAGATAAAATATATGATTTGGCGTCTATAAAAATTAATATTACACCCAAGAACCTATCATCCAAATATTTATAATTCAAATTATCTTTAAAGACATTCCATTACTCGAACCACAATCACTAGAAGCACCAAAATATAATCCTTATTCTAAGGAATGACAACATTTGGGAAACTAATACATGATTAAAATATCTATTCTATTTAATTCTTTAAAATTATTATGTTTTGAGGTTTTGGAGTTTAATTTTTATTTTTAGGAAACCAATAGTTCTAGACTATAGTGGGTCATGGTGTGACAAAAGATAGTTAAACTATGGTTTATTTTTTGGACTAGAATTGTGGGCATGGAGCATCAAGCCACACCCTAGGAAAGTCATTCCTTGATGGAGCCAATGTAGTTCGTATGTTTTCTATAGCAATACATCACAAAATGGTAGGTAAGGCCATGCCACGACATGATATTAGATAGTGTCACTTGGGTTAAGGGGTGGACCTTTCTTGACATAATTGTTGATTATTTCACAATGCCCTATACACAAACGTTTATTAAAATTAAGAATTTACTATTTCCCCCTACTGAATTATATCCTCACATTCCCTTCTTCACTCATCATTTATGGGATATAGGATTCCCAGGCAATCGTCATTCTTCCTCCTCACTTCCTCATTGGATACCTTATGATTTGTGGTGGATTTATTCAAGGTAATCAATTTTTTCCATTGTAATTTTTCTCTATGATCATCTATATTCTTTCTTTATCCATTTCTATATACATGTTTTACCCTTGTTTTCTTAGGGCGAGCTGGGGTTTTGGATTGGTGATTGGTGATATTTCTTGAATGTAAATCTTTATGCGGATCCCAATATCTAAATTCATTTGATTAAAAATGAAGGAGATGGTTTTACATTGAGTTTAAGGTGGTTGTCTTTACATAACTCATTTTCTATTGGAATACCTATTGAACATGTGTATTAATTTTGTTTTATTACTAAAATATTCTTAAAATTTATTATTTTGGGATGTTATATGTGAATTTTTTTCTGTGATTAACTGTTGATAGAAAAAAATGATGATTTCTCATAGTTTTCACTGAAAATAAATTTTATATTTTCAAAGTGTTTTATCAAATGATTCTGCGAGAATATTTCAATTTCAAATGTGTTTATAAATTTGTTTCTGAAAGGTAAATGATTTGTGAACTAATTTTTTGATCATGGGATTTCATTTATTATTTTTTATATTGATTTCAATGTTAGATATTGATTATGGGTTACACATTGGAGACCTTGGTAGTGTGATGGTATTAGAAAAGGTGATGCTCTGTCTTAGTTTTTATACTAGCTAATGTCCATTTCCATTGATACCTTGAGTTTCATGACTTAAAGATTTTAGTTGAAACTTTGAAATATATAATGGAGTTTTTTTATATTAAGAAACGGGTCAGTGTGGGATTATGGTGCCTAAAGATCCATAGTGTCAATATATTATAAATATATGATATAATATATCACAATTATACATTTTTATAGAAATAATTAAATATCTCTCAAACAGTATCCTGAGTTGGAAATATGAGACTGCTATTAATTTTTTAATTAATTATTTACCTTAGGTTTGATATAAGATTTTGTGTTCATCGGGTGTTTTGTTAAAAAGACGTCATGGGTGGATTTATAAATAAATATATGTTTATTTAATTATTATTTATTAAATGAAAGAAAACCCTAATATTATCTATATAATCCATATTATGGTGAATTCCCAAGGGTTATCCATATAACTGTAGAGGGAATGTGAGTATGTATATCTCCAATGATGAGCATGTTTGTGGAAGATCATGGTGTCGTGGATCTAGGACCAGAGTACCACAATTATTTTTATCATCGATGGAGATCTTGGATCTCACTAGAAAAATGGTATAAAAGCATTCCTCTTCAGTGATTGATACAAACACAAGGTAGGTAGTTTTTTATAACTGCGTATTACCTATTATGATTATCTTACATTGAATGCGAATAAATATTTATAAAAAAATGATTCACTAATTCAGGTATGTTTTCCTGCTTGGTGCTTTCAACAAATTTCACCAAATCAACTATGGCTTTGACTTAGCAGTTCTTTCTCTACCATTAAAACAACTCTAGTAAAATATGGATGTTGAAAACAAGAATTGGATGTTTAAATGAGGGAACTTTGGCCACCCTAGCTATCCACACCACTACCTATTTTGAAATGCAGACATGTTCCAAATTTTAAGAAGTATTTCAATATATATATATATAATCAACTATGAATGAGTTTTTCAGTATAACCACCACTACAAATATAACAAGATCAATCTTAGAAATAAAAAAATAAAAAAAATAGAGGATGTTTAAAACTATTTATAGTATAAGAAATTAGTTGGTGTTCAAACCCATATTTAATTTATCTTACTAACAATGATTTCCAACCCCTACTTATTTTATTAAAAAAATCAATAAAAATCTAATAATAATTTTAATATGTAAAAAATTATATAACAATATTTATAGATAAATATTCAAAATTATATATACATATGACCACATATGATATTTACAATTGTGAAATATATTTAATCATGATAGAAATATTAATTCTAATTATTATTATAATTTTTTTTATTATCATATAATCATATTACATATCAATATATTTATGACATTAATATATAAACACATTATATGTTTAAATAAATTTAATTCGGATTTAAGTATATAAATAAATTATATATATATATATATATATTAATTTATTTATTTATATGTAGATATATATATATGTGTGTGTGTGTGTGTTATTGAAAAATAGAGGAAAATATATTAAGAGGAATTGAGGTTAGAGGAAAGAGGAGATAACAACCACAGAATAAAAACCTTCAACCATGTGAGAGAACAGTAAAATATACTCATATTCACCCAATGTTGAGCTACTTTGTTCCCCTATATTTTAATAAAGTAGAAAGAGCAATTCGCAATGTGGTGGGGCAGAGACCATATCTTCAAAATCATAGGGCCAAGGATTTAATACTACGTTTTGTCACATGAATAACACTGATAATGGTAAGGTAGTGTAATTAAAAAATGACGGACTTCCATGATCTATTAATAGAAATGACATTCTAATATAAATCTCATGGTATTCACCTAATAGGGTCCCAAAAGGAGTTGAGTGATGTGTTGTGAGCCACAATAATACAACCAAAAGAATCATTAGCATTAACCTGGATGCCAGTAGTTTTGTTCATAGGGAGGGAAGCATCTACATTGATTTTAAAGAAATCCTTTGGTTGGGGGGTCATGTGAATATGAGTTGATGAGGGATTGGGATGGCCTTCCAGTTTTGTAGATGATTCAATGTATCCAACCATGACATAGCACGCACAATCCAAAAAAATGGTTTGTAAATCTGGTTGAAAACAAAATAATTTCTTCTTACCCAAATGAACCATACAAAAGTGCAAAATGATTCCACTATAACCGAAGGGAGAGAAGAATACCAACCCTCTAGAATCATAGGATGATCAAGGGCTACACATAAATATTAGTCAATATTTAATCAATAAGACTTCCAAATTTCCCTATCACCATGGAAGTAAATTATAAAAAAATTAAATATCAATTAACGTACTTTGAAATAAATTTGTGAACATGTTTCTTCTAATTTACTTTTAGAATTTTTTTTATTAAAGTGATTTTTTTCTTGTAACTTGTAAAAATATTCTCTTCTAAAACTAGTCCACTTCCAAGTCTTTTAAGAGTCCAAAAATGGACTTGAATAATGTATAAATGTTTTGAAAAACCATAGAGTCTTGTCACATTATAGGATCTTTAGATAATATGTCCACATACTCCTAAATTACTTATAATAAATTTACAATATCACAACCTACCATACCCTTAAGGTTCATGATCAAATATTTGTGGTCAGTTCTATTTGGTTTCCTTCATATCAGCATCATCCCAAGCAGCCTTCCACTCATCCAAGATGTAATGAATAAAAATAATTTAATCAACACCAAAAGAATATTCATTCTTATTTGATGCTTCTGATCATGAATAGAAATGAATGGAAGGTCACCTTCTACTCCATTTTTCAGCGTTGTACATGTGTCTTTTATATAGGAAAATATTAACTACATCCTCAAATCAAGAATTCATCAACACTTTTATTCCAAAAAAACATTCTTTTGATCATTTATTCTTCATCTCAATGAAAGCCATTTCAAAAATCTCTATTGTCATTTGAATGTGGAATAAGACGCTTAGGGTGGTCGGAGTTCTTCCATAGTTATTCGAATTGGGAAGAACCTACTGAAAGGATCGATCATTGAACCTACCCAATTCAGTGAAACTTCCAGAACCTACCAATAATGGTAGAGAGAGGGAGGTCAGTTATTATGACTAAAAAGAAACGCCCTCGTAGTGAAAAATTAAAATATAAATATATATAAATATAATTGTTTTTATGATTTAAATATACGTAAATATAATATGGGGTGATACCAAAAATAAATCTGGGCGCCATGTCTACTTGCAGCTAAAAGGAGAGACTGAGGCCGCAATGGCCAGATGGACTATACTAGTGTCCCCTCGATGATTGGTAAGTGGGACAGACATGTTGTTATGGACCAAAAGTAGTGGATTTATGAGGATATTAAAGGTGGATAAATATGAAAATATGTTTATATTATTATTTCTTAACTGATTTACCTTAAAAACCTGTAGCTTTAGTGGGATGGTACATTACAGTATTTGTGTTTTTGTTCTTGTTATGTTTTCACCAGTTCTGTAGCTTCTAGAATATTGAAAAGTGTCTTCCAGAGGGGGTGGAGTTCAGTGTTGGTGAATTAGACTAGATAAAAGGCCTTTAATAATTTATATATGATTCTTGTTACTATCGTTTAAGGAATTTGGAATATGACATCGTTAATATATTGTATCTTATTTTCATTGTTTCCCCAAACATGGTATGTCCTGTAATCTTTGTTAATTTCACTTGATTATTTTCATAAATGACATCATTATTATATAATATCTCATTCTCCTCCTCCAACTATCTTGGAGTCATCCTATGGCTATTTTTTTTCTTGACTGATATTATTTCTTATATTTATAAAAAAATGATGTATTTGTATTTGGAATTTTATTTAAACATCATGATTATTATTTGAACATGCCAAGAAAACATGAGAAGAACCATGCTCAATCCAGGTGATCCAACATTAAATCCCATGCTTTGAGATGTTTGGTATGTCCCTCCAATTACTTTATCAATGTTACTGATTTTTAATGAATTTTTAATGAATATAAACATGAGATTTTTTTATTTATAAAATTACGGTAAATTGCAACTGAAAAATTGAGGTTCATATAATTTCTTTAAAAAAATTATTTTTATTTGTAATTTTATTTAGAATTAATGATAAATATTTTAATCAGAGTAGATATCATGAGGTAAACCATGCTTGATCTCAGAGATCCAACATTAAATCTCTTGCATATAAGTGTTTGGGATGCCCCTCCCATTCTTTTAAAAATTCTCAATTATTTTAAATAGATTTTTATTGAAAATGAACCTGAAATTATTTCTTTCATCAAATTATTATAAATTGAACCTCAAAAATTGATGTTGATTTAAATTGATAAAAATCAATGTATTTATATTTGGTATTTCATTTACACTTTATGATTATTATTTTAACCAACCAAGCCACCATGATGTGAACCAAGCTCGATCTTGGAGAGCTAACATTAAATCCCATGTGTGGAGGTGTTTGGGACATGCCTCCCATGCCTTTAGATTTTTTCATTGATTTTAAATAGATTTATATTTGATAGGAACATGAAATTACATTTTTATTAAATTATGATTAATTGAAATTGAAATGTTGAAGATGATTTAAATTGATAATAAATGATGTATTTGTATTTCATATTTTTTTAGACTTTGTGATTATTATTTGGACTGGCCAAGACAACATGGGGTGAACCAAGCTCGATTCTGGAGATCTAGCATTAAATATCATTCATTGAGGAGTTTGGGATGACCCTCACACAACTTTATCAATTTTCAATGATTTTAAATAGATTTGTTATGAATATGAACATGAAATTCATTGTTTCATCAAATAATGGTAAATTTAAAATGAAACATTGAATTTGATTTAAATTGGAAAAAATGTATTCATATTTTTAATTTCATTTAGACACCATGATTCTTATTTAAAACTTCCGAGCCAGGATTGGGTGAATCTCTCTTGAGTCGGGAGAGCCAGCATTAAATCATGTGCATCGAGGTGTTTGGGATGCCCCTCCCACAAATTTAACAATTTTCAATGATTTTAAATTTATTTTTATTGAATATGAAAATGAAATTTTTTGTTGTATCAAATTATGGGAAACTGAAACTATAACATTGAAGTTGTATAAATTGATATAAAATGAGTTCTTTGTAATTATAATTTTATTTAGACGTCATCATTATTATTTGAACTAACAAAGACAACATGAGGTGAACTGAGGTTGATCCGGGTGATCTAGCATTAAATCCCATGCACTGAGGTGTTTGGGATGCCCATTCTAGGCCTTTAGCGATATTTGATGATTTTTAAAGGATTTTAATTGTGTACGAACATGAAACTCTTTGTTTTATCAAATTATAGGAAATTGAAACTAAAACATTGAAGTTGATTTAAATTGACAAAAAAGAGAGTATTTGTATTTGAATTTTATTTAGCCTACATGATTATTATTTGAAGTGCCCAAACCAACAAGACGTAAAATAAGCGCATGCTGGGAGAGCGAACATTAACTCACATTCCTAAAGGCATGAGAGAAATTCATTTTTTTAAAAAATTATGGGAAATTGAACATTAAAGTAGAAATAAATTAATAAAAATTGAATTTTTAATTTTAATTTTACATATAATTAATTATTAATATTTTAACTAGCCAAGCCCAATAGAGGTGAAACATGTTCCAAAATGGAAATCGAGTTGTCATTCCCATGGTGGAAGGTGGAAGCATTTGGTAAAAGGAAGCCCAATATGCAGTCGTGCATTATGGTTTGTTTATGTCGATGCTGGAAGGCATTATGTTATAGACGTATTTAGTATGGAAACCCAACACCATGTGTAAAAATCCATTTTGTGCCTTGTGTTTCACTTTGATGTCGGAGAAAATAACTGATGCACTATTAATTTTTTAACCAGTTCGATGAATTCCCCCATTAATCCAGTCGCTCGCACCTTGGACACAAGGAGTTTTCCTCCTCCTCCAGTCTTTGTCAACACTCGATGATTCTGGCACCATTGCAATTCCATATATCACCATCTCTACCACCTGGGAAGCTCGACATTGATCCATTGTCCAGTGTTGAAGCGCCCATACTCCGTGGACCATCTCAAGAGGTTGATATGACCCCATAAAGCCATTTAGAGCATCATCTGGCCACATAAAAGCTTACTTGAAATTAGAACTCATTGAGCTCTGATGGTCCACCATTTCATTTCTTCCATTCCACTAAAGCAATGCAACAAGCCATGTGGAACTTCCACTAGGTCATGCATGTTGAGGGATCACAAAAAAATAATGTTAGTTGAGAAAAAAACATTTATAAGAGAACTCTAAGAAATTTGGAGGAGGTTAATGGGATATAATACAATTATCACTCCATTTACGAAAATACTCATGCGATATTAAAAAATATTTTAGGACAATCCATGTATGTGAAAACAAAGAAAACTAGATACAATATATAAAAGAACTCATATTTTGGAATCTATAAATTAAACTAATTGGAAACATATCTAAATTATTAAGTTCCTTGATTTAGTTAGATCCTCCAACATTGAACTCCACCCCCCCCCCCCCCCAACCCTATGGTAGTCGCTTTTCAATGTGACGGAAGATGCGAAAGTGGTGAAAACATACCAACAATAACACTGAAATTAATGCAATACACCCTCCCACTATAGCTACAAATTTGAAAAGTAAATGATTTAAAAAATTAGAATACATAAATATATATATCTTCACTCACCTCAAATATCCATAAGATTCTACTTCTTTTGGTACATATCAAGTTCTATGTCAAATATATCCATCAGTGGTGGGACACTAGTATTGTTTATCCAACTCTTTCATCTTCATTATATCCACCCATCCACAATTAGACCTTTTGGTTACATTTATATTAGGTGTCACTCCACATTATATTTATTTATAATTAAATAAAAACCTCTATTTTTTATTTTGAAATGGGCCTAAAGAGGGATTTACTTTTGAATCATAATAACCAGGCTCCCTCTCTCCACCCAAAATAGTCGTTTCAGGAAGTTTCACAAAATCGAGTAGGTTCAATGCTCGGTGATTAAAGTAGGTTCGGCCCCATTAGAATAACACTAGTGAAACATCGGCCACCACAAGAAGCTTCAACCACATTCAAATAACAATACATATGTTAGTTGAATCTTTCTCCTTGATAGGAGTGATTTTTTAGAATTGAGATTATAACTTGAGAATACTGAATAATTTAACATTAACATAGTGGATATTTTCTTTTTGAGAAATAAAATTATAGAGAAAACTAAAATGATAATAATAAATTTCCTTTCAATCTAGAGTAAAATAGGGAAATGGGATCCCATGTCCATCCTTTGAGACAAGTTCACTGGATGCTTTTTAGTATTTGAATAAAATCCATTTTCAAATTCAATATGTTTATTAAATGGAATTATGAACAAGAATTATGGATGGTAAAAAATTAAAAAAAAAGGCATTATAAAAAATGACCACATTTAGTTGGGGGACATTTATAAACCAAATGAAAAATGGAATAACTAACATATATTAAAATAATTTTATTTGTATCAATTAAGTGAAAATAATTGACCGTTGATTTTTTGAACCAAGGGGATAATAATTTGGTGTCTCATTGAAAATTTGATTTACTTTTTAATCTAACACGTTTCACTCCTACAACTAAAAATATATTTTGAAATTTGAATGAGTCAGCAAGTGACATTATAATAGGAGAAATGGTTATTTCATTATTTTAATGGATTTTTTAATTTCTTTTTAATTTTTAGTGAATTTATTATTAGGTATGAGTTTTCATTATTTCTTTTATTTTTTGGGTATCAAAAGAATTTATTAAAAAAATTTGATGGAAATTGATTATTTGTGGGGAAATGTGATGTGGCCCTTATTTTACATGTTCTTTCCACATCAATTTGGTTTTTAAATTGTGTTTCTAATGATTTTTTTTAAATTAATTTGGTTAATTACAACATTTTGGTTAATTTTCAGTTGAAATGGTAAATTAAAGGTTTTTCTAATAATAATGTTTGTTTTAATCTTTAGTTTAACAATATATCATTCTCTAAATGATTTATTAATCTATATTTTATTTATAAAATGTGTAGTTGATGTCTTTGATTCTTACTTTAACTGTTATTTGATTCTTTGATCAGGGTTTTAAATTTTTATATCATTTTTTATTAGTGTTTATATTTTAATTAATTAGTTTTAAACATATAATATATTTTATTTTATTAATAAAAATATGAATAATATAAAAATTTTATTTTATTATTATTTATTTAATTTTTTATATTTATTTTTTTTTGATAATTAATTAATTAGTTAATTACCTTAACTATGCTATTTGTATTTTAATTATTATTTTTTAACAAATTAATTTTTTTGGATATACTATATTTAAAATTAAAAAATATGATTTTAATTAATTTTAATGACTGGAATTTACTAAATTCTTCATTGATAAATTTACAATACATTTTTTTTCTTGATTATGGTAGAAACATTATTTCCATATCCAAATGTCCAAGGACAACATTGCTAATTTTTAGAAGTGTAGTGATATTTCCAAATTAATGGGGGTTCCCTATATCCGACTCTCAAGGCTTCAAATAGTGAATTCTGAATTGAGAAAAATATCCAAATTGGGAAGATATGCTACATATCTTATTTTCAATGAAACCACATAGTTGATTATTTTCAAGTAGACCCACATAAAAAATTCCTATAGGTTGTTACATACCCGACTCTCAACTATTGCTCTCTATATACTTCAACCACCTTCCCAGATCTACAACCATCCACCTCCACTACTGCTATGCTCCCACCGATTGTTGGCACGCCCCTAGTTGTTCATATAACTATTAGTCGACCCATTCACCAATACTACAATCCTATATAAACCCACCATTGTATAAAATCAAACCTTCCCTGATGTTGAAGAGATATTTCAACTGCCTATTCTCAAGAAGACCACCAAGAAGAGGATAATTTTTTAAAAATCATTTTTAATTTTTTTAAATGATAGGGTTGAGGGTATTTTTAAAAATTATTCCAGAGAAGTGTGAACATCATTCACTCTTCCTCCTGGTTGACATATGGAAAAAATCTCATTGAAAATCCAAATCACCATGAAAAACCACTTGGACATGATGCATTGAATGTTGACCTTTCTCCCAAGTCTTAAATTGATGTCAGAACCCTCTCAGTTCTTCCCTCTCCAACTCATAAATATTCTATATGGTCTTCTAAGGCAAGGGGGAGATCGAGGAATAGAGGCAGTTATACTCACCACATTTTTCTTTTCTAGGTTATGATAATCCAAAACCAACATCGCTATACCCATCCTTGTAGAGGAAGACAATTTTTTTCCCTCAATCAATTCACTGCTCACTTTTTCTCGATTTTTAGCTTATGTCTTCTCCAAACCATCAAAATATTCAACCAAATATCCACTCTCTTCTCATATTTCAACCTTTTAAAGTGGTATCAAATATACCTCTTTCTCAAAAGGTACTGGATTAAAATATGAATGATTTCCCTACTGTGTGGTCATTTGTTTCTCCTCATAACACTGACCCATACCAAAGGGGTAACTACCTGTACCTTTAGTGATATCATCAATAACATCTTTGTCCACAGTTTTTAGCCAAGACTTGGAAGTCTGCTCGCCAGGTCGAACACATTCATCAAAAACTTCCACAGGTCCCCCCTCCACACTCAAGGGATAATCCATAATTGGATCAATTTTACCATCCATAATTGGATCAATCTGCATGTTATATACCTTTGAAGCCATTTTTGGATCAGCCCTTCCAGGATATGGGCCTCCAACCAGAATGTGTGGTCTGCTACCAGCATGACCATTAAGACCTATGAAATCACCATTACTAATAGTACAATCAAACATGGGAAAAGTTCCAATCCTTTTAGCCTGGGTATTTTGTTTCAGCGCACCTTCAGCACCTTTCTTCATAGTTTTTATCCCATTGAAACTTGATCCACCACCTTTCCTCCTACAGTTTGGGACTCCATGACCAATAGATTTATATTTAGAATAGAAATTCATATTTTTTTCATACTCAATTTTTATTTCATGATCATCTTCATCTATTGATAGACTAACATGATCGACCATGACAGAATCCAAATCAACCTTAACCAAAAAACATGTGTAGTGCCTGAATATAGAAATTTCTATTTAGTTATCCAATATTACCGGGACTCTACTGAGAATTTCAGTATCATATAAAATTTTAGGGTGTCAGAGAATCTGATTTAAAAAAGGCCTTAGCCCAAATGGGTACTGAGGAATGGCCTACCTATAGCAACTTAAAAGCACAATACCATTCCTTGATATGATGAAATCCTAGCATGAGAGAGATTGATCTGAATCCACTGGCCTTTAGTTTCAAATCATTAGAAGGGAAAAGATAATAAAAGAATCATTTACCTAATGAGAAGCATATCTATCCTTAAAACACCCATATGTAAGATATTTTCAGTCTGGTCATTGAACTTTCATGCTACTGACCCCTTTTGAAAAACATGATGACCAATGACCGAATGCCTCCAAACTTAATTCCCTCAGAGACAGCCAACTGGTCATACTTAACGTGGAAAACATTCCATAACTATCGGAATTCATTGACTTCCAACCCTTTTAATAGTAAGAAAAAATTGGGTAATGAATCTTTTTTTATAACATCCTGATATGCAGATCGAGAAGATTCAATGACCTTCACTCCTAAAGTGTGATCCAAAATAGTTCATTCACCACTAATAGATCGATCGTGGTACTGCGCATCACCATTCAGAGTTGTTGTGGGACAAACCTCATTAATTAGGTTTATGTGCCCATAAAAAGATATAGAATCCTTGGAAGTATCTGAGGCTGATTTGTTTCCATCTGGGATATCTACAACCTTCAATGCATCATGAGAACTTGTCACGCGATAGAAATCATCAAAACCCTTCTGATTCACCAGATTTGCTATTACTAGAGAGAAAGCAAGGGTCATTACCAAAGCCCAATATTATTCTAAATGTGGCAGATGGTCAATGCCCAGACTAGAAGTGGAATTATTCTTTTTTGAAGGACCAATAAAAATAGTTTTCGAACTGAAGAAGTCATCTGCAAATGCAATCGCCAATAGAATGAAACCCTGGACACCATATTCAATAGTAAAGATCTCTTTTTGCCTCGCCATCGTCATTATGAACATATATAAATATTAATAGAAAAATAATAAAAATTAATAAATATTAAATAAATATTCATGAATATTAATAAATATCAATAAAATATTAATAAATATTAAGTAAAAGGTCATAAATTTTAATAAATTTTTAACAGTTTGAGGGTGCAGCCCTCTTTTTTTAAGAAATAAATATTATTTATATATTAATGAGTGTAAATATATATTTATTAAATATTAATATATTTTAATAATTATTAATAATTATTAACAAATAATAGATATCCATTAAATAAATATTATTAAATATTATTAAATATAAGTAAATATTTATATTTATGAATATTTAGTAACATTTAGTAATATTTAGTAATATATAGTAATGTTTATTAATATTTATGAATATATATGAAAATTTATGAATATTTAATTGATAACTAATCATATTAATAACATTTATTTAATATTTATTTAATATTTATTAACATTAACATAATAATTTTCAATTATTTATGAATATTCATTTAATTTCAATGATATTTAGTTAATATTTATTATTATTAGTTAATATGTATTAATATTAATTTATATACATTAATATTTATTAAATTTTATGAATATTTAACTAATATTTTTTAAAATTTATTTCAAATTTATTTATTTTGAATCAAAAATTTTAAATATGTATAAATATTGAAAAAAATCATTACTATTTTTTAGAATTTTATTTCTATTTAAGAAGATTTAATTAAAATGTAATAATTATTATTTATATATATTGATATATATTTGAATTTATTGATTTTTAATTAATATGTATTAGTATTTATAAATGTTAAAGTAAATTTTATTACTTTTTATGAATATTTGATTAATTTTTAATAAATATTAAAGATTATTTATTTAATATTTATTATGGTTTCATAATATTTAGTTGTATTTACAAATATTTTTTTAGTATTTATGAGTATTTATTAATATTTAATTAATATATTTTAATAACTAATTAATATTAATTAATAATTTATTACTCTCTTTTAACTATTTTTATATATTTATTAAGAGTTATTTAAATTTTTTATATTAGTTAATATTAATTAATATTTAATTATTATTTACGAATATTTATTTAATATTTAATTATTAATTATTATTATTTATTAGTATTATCAATATTTATTCATATTTATTCATTCTTTATTAATAATTTTAAATATTTTTTAATATTTAATTTATATTTATTTCTATTTAATTACTATTTATGAATTTTTATTTAATATTAATTTAAATTAAATTAGTATTTATTAATATTTATTTAATGTTTATTACATTTAATAATATTTTTTTAATATTTATTTAGATATCTATATATATTTCTTATTTGAAATTATAGAGGAAGAGTGAACACCATTCACCAATCCATAATAAATATCCCCAAGGAAACGTGAACCTCGTTCATGCTTCCTGCAGAGGGAAGAAGTATAAATAGAGTTCACTCATCACTAGACCCATTTTTAAAAATATCCCTAACCCTATTCCATTTTAAAAACAATATTAATCCCTATTTAAAAAAATTATCCAAACAAACCCTATAAAACAAAACTCAATCCAAGAATATTACTTGTCACATATTAATATTATACCACCTATTCTGGGATCCCACACCTACCTCAAACGAGCACAGCCAGACTCCAAGGTATGATGACTCTGAACCCAAAGATAAGGACCAGGTTAAAATTAGAACTGCCACCATGAATACACTATTATCGATGCTTGATGGTAAATCCAATGAGTTGCCCTTCTGCCTCATTGAAATCAGGATTTTTCCCAATGTATACATTTGTATATACTATTAATTATAATAATAATAATTATTTTTTATATAAATAAAAATATTTAATACATATATATATATATATACATATTAATGTTTATATATAAAATTTATGTAATTAAAAATATAAAATAAAAAAAATATTCTCAACAACTCTCTGAGGGAAAAAATTATTGGACCTAGGAGTGGGTGGGCATTCATCTTATATGGACTAATTTCAGTTATTGGTTATTGTATTTTTCAATATATAGGTATCATTGAATACCAAATGTTTATTGATTATATCACATGTAGATTTAGTTGTTTGTTCATATGGATAGAAATTGGTTGACAGATCTACACTCAAGTCATTAGAGAAGGAGGAAGGACATTGACATACATATCTCGTGGAATATATTGAGCTTATACGTAGTAATGATTATGATCATGCATTAGAAGGTGCATTGAGTGTTTCTATTAAGAAGAGGATATTCATTGATCCGAAAAGGTATAGAATGATTTGGGAGAACCATTTGATCCCTAATCAGCAATCATTCATAACACTCATCACGGACCCATAGAACATGGATGAGACTACCACGCTAGGAGCGAGAATCAGATATAGAGTTGGAGCTTAATGAAGAAATTCATTATAGAATAGATTTTTTATATTTTATTTTCTTTTTTATTGTGCATTTATTTTGTTCAATGAGGTGTAGCTAATTAGATTAGGGGAATCAGACTAAGATGAACTAAATATATTTTTATCCTTATTTCCTTTATTAATATTTTGTTTATTACATATTTACAATCTATATTTAATTATGAGTTTTAGTTACCATTATTCATGAATTTATGGGTGATTATAGTGAATAATTAATCCTTGGATTAGTGAATGAAGTCCTAAAAATAATAAAATTTCAATGCATCTCTTATCCATAATGAAAAAATTAATTATAATGTTAAGATCAATAGATCTTGACATGAAAAGGTTCACCAAATTACAAATGTTCACTGAAACAACCTCTATATGAATCTATAAATTTTCTTTAGCATAGAATAATTAAATTATTTTGAGTAGAATATTAGAATTTATTTTTAAAATAACACAAGGACACTAAATTCATCAATTGTTTGTCACTTTCTCTGATATTGTTCTCCCTCCACCACTTTTATTCCATCCTCCGTTCATCTTTTTCTATTTTTTCAGATTATATTTTGTTGTTTTTTTCATTATTTTGGTAAATCATAGAAAACATTCTCATTTATAGTTGACATTATACTCTTGATCACCACTTCACTAATAGTTATTATGTTTTATAAATATTATATTATTCACATTCTCAATAATGACATGGTCAGTGCTTAGGTCATTACCTTAAGATTCCATGGCAAGCACAAGTCTGACCACTTCTTTAAGAGGAAAAATTTCTATAAAAAATAAAATTCATTTATAAATAATCATAGTTAATGTGTTAATCCAAGTCGTTATATTATTCTACATAATTCAAATGTTACCATTTAATTTATAAATTTCAATGGTTCATAAAGGATTGCTAATATTTTAATCATGCTACACATAAACATTATGTGGCTACATGAAAGTTATATTCCATTCCTTATTGAAAATATTTATTTATTTTAAATTAATAAATTTTTAAAAAAAATGTGAAGCCAAAATTTATAAAGGGTGAAAAGGCCCATGTATATAAGGATTCACACAAATAGGTGACCCTTGGTAAGGTTCCACCTCAAACATGGTCAGTAAGTATAATAAAAGGGACTATATCATTAAATGAATTTATATAATTATATTTAGTCATATTATCTACAAATTTCAATTAAATAATTCATCATTAAATATTATTTTAATAAATATAATTAAAAAGTATTCATTTTTTAAATATTTTTTTGAAGGAATTGTTTTATATAAAATACCCCCTTTACCGCCAACTGATATTATCTTTGTTTAAATAAAATTCATAGTTAATAAATTAGTAATAAAAACGTTATTACACTTTATTATTAATAATAGGGGGATAGTTAAATACTACATTTTTTATTATTCATTGAATATTATTTTTAAGGAAAATTTTCAAAAAATCATTCTTACCTTATTATAACCATGTAAGTTCAAAGTCAATATTCATCATATGAAATTAGAATTTTTGTTCCATGATGTATTAAAATTTTTATTTTTTATGGTATTATTAAAATATATGTTCACTTACTATATTTAAATCCTAGAAGTTACATTCTTCCCTTATACAAAAAATTATCCCTTGAAATATTCATGGAGATTACATTCAAAAAAATGAAGTTGGTTCTTCTATATAACAGCCTTTGGATCCCACATTTCTCCACTTTTTTTATTTATCCAACACACCTTTACCATTTGAGTCATTCGATTCCTCAATACTTTCTCTCTACCATAAAATATTACAGTGGTCTCTTCACAATATGATATATGAGGTTCAAATTCTATTTCATTATTGGCAAGCACATGCATTGGGTTTTCAATGTACTAATTAGTAATGTTATATACAACACATCATATACATTAGATAGGATTCAAGAATTTTCAAATTGGTAATACATAGCTATGATTCATTCAGGAATATCAATCAGTCCAATGTACCCTAAGCATAGTTTACCTTCTTACCAAACCTTGTGACACCCTTCCATGTAGATATATTCCATAAAATGTGATCTACCAAATGAAATTCCAAATCATTCCAATAGTTTTTTGAATAATTATCTTTCTTTAGTTGAGTCTCATTAATATGACTTTGAATAGAATTCACATTTTTATTACCTCCTCAATAAGTTATAGGCCTATAATTTTCCTTCCACCATCGTTTTCCCAACAAATTTGAGCAAAATATATGTTTCCATATAATTAATCATTTTAAACCATTTGAATACTTGAATGAAAACTATTATAATATACTTATATTACCAATGGTAAATACTGATCACACATACATTGAAATTCATGTGAACAAGACCTCAACAAGTCTTCCAATGTTTGAACAGTCCTCTCAGAATATCTATTAGTTTGAGGATGGTATGCTGTTCTAATATGAAGCTCAGTATCATTATACTTCTAAAGAAAATTATAAATTCTTGATTTGAAATATGAATCATGATCAGAAACCATTTAATTTGGTTCACCATAAATTCTTAAAACATCATTAATTTTGAGCCTTATTATACCCTCAAAAGTAAAATCTTCTCTTAGAGCAAGGAAATTTTCAGATTTGGAAAGGTGAACAACAATTACCCATAAATTATCATTACTTCTATGATTATATGGAAGTCCTATGAATAATTACATAGTAATTTCATCCCATTTCTATAGATTAATATGAATTGCCTACCTGACTCCTTTAGGATTCTATCTCTCAGTCGTCACATATTTGGAAAACAAGATTCTTGATATATAAGGACAAT
This sequence comes from Viscum album, assembly GCA_963277665.1. Lineage (NCBI taxonomy): Eukaryota > Viridiplantae > Streptophyta > Magnoliopsida > Santalales > Viscaceae > Viscum > Viscum album. The sequence goes on from OY728145.1 coordinate 1,158,549,149, forward strand.
TTTCCTGCTTCATAGTATCCCACCAAAATTTTACTTCAATTACCTATACACCATGGTACTACCATAGTGTACTAATAATCTCAAGCTATGTTCTACATCTAATAATTTAATTTTTATATAACATATATATGAAACACATAGTCTCTTTAAAAATAATATAATTCCATCTTCACAAACAAATCCTCCCAATTTACCATAATATAAAACTTTAATTTTATTCTGAAAATTATCTTCATCATATTGAGAAATTTTCATATTTTCTAATAAATAGGGTTTTTAAATCATTTGAAAAATGTTTTATTTATCACCTTTTTATAATTTATATATTCTTAATTACAATAAACATGAATGTAGTATCCCTATAAATCCACATTTTGGATAGAGTAACATAATATTTTGGGTTCAAGGCATCCACTACCTTATTATCCCTCATTAAGTGATAGTGTATTGACAAATAAAAATCATTGGGTATCATGATCCATCTTCTTTTCCTTGTATTGGGATCATATTATGAAAATATGTATTTTATGCTCACGTGATTTATTTATATCTCACATACTTTACCATATAGATAATGTATTGATATATTAAAATCATTTATTATATCTCAAAACTAAATATCATGAGTTGGGTATATTTTTTCCATGATTATTTAACTTCCTTGATGAATGAGAAATAAAATTATAAAATTTTTCCTAAGTATACATCCAAGTCCCTTCATTGATAAATCTTTATATATGTCACAAATCCATAATTTTCTAACATTATATTAAAAAATAAAAGCATTGACCAATATCCTTGTCAATTATTCAAACCATTGATCACATTCCCCTTTATATATGAACTTAACATTTTTTACATGTATTCTTGGTTAATGGGTCAGACATTAGGGATATGTTCTAAAGAAATCATCGATGGTAACCTACTAAATAAATGAAGATATGTTACTACGTTATGATCATTGATGTGGCCATTCTCTGTCTGCCTTTGCCACTATAGGATGAACTAAGATTACATCATTAGAGAAAGTATAGAAATGAAAAGAAACATTCTGATGATAGAATCCAAACCTTCTAAATTTACCATATAAATAATTCATTTTATGAGTTTAAAAAATGATCGAAAAGTGACTATCAAGAGCCTTATAGCTCATATAATACACCAAGATACCATATTTGAATAAAACATCAAAATCATGTTGATATTCCTTGAATAATATATTTTTTTGATCCATAAAAAATGATTATGAATTTTTCAATAAAAATAAAGTTACTATAAATTCAAAATTTCCTTAACTTATTCAGAATTGTTTATTCATGATGTCTTCCTTAATTACTCACAATTGATGACACAAAAAATGAAGGTCAACAATTGAAAAATGTTTTTCATCATGAAGTTGGATGAATATGTCATCAATGTGATATATAGGATTCTTTTTCATTATTTTAATATCATTTATTTTTCAATAATCAATTCAAAAGCACATGTATCCATATTTCAGCTTAACAAAGTGAAAAAGGGCTCCCCACAAGGAAACACTAGGTCTAATATACCCCTTAGAACACATCTACTCTTGTTTTTTCTTCAGTTGCACTAATTAAAAATGGTTATTCTATAGGTATATTTTCATATAGTTCATTCCTATGGTATTAAATCATTTGAAAACACAACTTTATGTTCTAGTGGAGGTCTAGGGAATTCATCTGGGAAAACATGAATGTATAACTATAAAGTATATACGTCCTAAATTGGAATATTAACTTTTCAATCCATATGTTTTGTTTTCTATTCCTTCTCAATAATATAATTTAGGAGTTCTACAGTGGGTGGATCAAGACATGACAAATATGATTATTTATTCTCTCTAAATATAATGAATTCTATATCTTCATCGTGAGTTTTAATTGCCTTCTATTTGAAAAAATAATCCATATTATATTTTTAAATCTATTATATACCAAGGATTATATAACATTTATCCATTATTATGATAACAAATCCATAAAATAGACCAATTTTACGTGTCGTAATGGGAACTACCTGACATATTTTTTAATCATAAGAAATCCACAACTTGAATTTTTCTTATTCCGTTATCAAAGAAATGAATATGAAAAAAAGAACCAAGTCATGAAGGTCTAAAATAGTGAAGACCCAAAGCATCTACTCTAACCAGATTTAACCCCTCTGAGGAAGTTATCCAAGACTCTAAAAATAAATAACGTGATTTCTTTGAGTTTACCTTTGTGTTTTAATTGACAAATATTATCCTAAGATGCATGTGAAATATCTATTTCTTTATGAGAAACATGGATGATATAAAAGAGTGAGAGGATCCAAAATAGGAAAATCATTAGCTAAATATGATTCTAGGATTAAATTTCCATCCTCTTCTTCATTATAATCTTCCACCATGTTTGTATTGATTGTATAAGCTTGATATTTTCCCCTCATCATATTTTGTAAGTATGTACCCTTGATGCTTGGGGTATTTGATTGAATAGTGACCCTTTTATTTACTACTTATGAACTGGATAGTAGTGGTCACTTTATTTGGCTTACATTTAAGATCCATATAGACCTTATCACCATACATTTAATTGACTCTCATGTCGTTCATGTATTTTCTAGGAGGTTTCTTTCCAATATTTTCACATGATCAAAACTTATTCATCATAATATTCTTTTTTTATGCACACAATTTTTCTTGGTGATCACATTACCTCTTATTATCTTTATTCCCCTTGAATATATAGGATCTGGAGAATTTGTTCCCATTGTTAATGGTGTATAAAATTATTTTTTTATATGAGGAAAATTTTTGAGAAACTAGATTCATTTAGAGACATTGATTAATAACTTTAATTAAATGGTCAATCTTTAAATGTATATTTCATATATAATCTTTATAAAACCTTTTCAATCTTGTAAAGGTAGCCTCAAACTCTGCAAAACATTCTTCTTCCTTTAGCTTTAAGTTGAGGAATTTTCTCTATGTTTCAATCTATTCCTCGTGAGGGAAATATTTCTTTAAGAATTTATAATTAAAAGATATTTATTATATTTTTTATATTTTTTCTTACTCGCTAGAATACTAGATAAAAAACCTCCATTAATTATCATCACCATCAAGTAAATACACTGCAATTGTAACCTTTTCATTTTCATCACATACCAAGTCCATAAAGATATTTTCAAGGGTCATAATTCATTTATCATCTACCAATGGGTTAGTAATCCCACTAAATGATGGGGGATTTTATCACATTAATTAATCTATCATAATGGAAACACACTATAGAAAAAAATGTTACTACATTCGAGAATGGTGACATTTTATAACTTTATTTAAGGGTCCTAATATATCCACGATCTTCTCAGTTCTAATACTAAGTGTATTAGATTTATCAATAGTGACGACTCTACATTGACCATGAGTGTTGATATAATTCTTCCTTCAAGGATCTATTTCTAACAAATATAATTTACTATATTAACACTTGAAATTATGATTTTTAATCAAAATATTTATTTATGAGCCTTTTTTAATAGTTAACATATTCTAAATTTATATAAATTGTTAATATCCAAATCATAAACATTATTTCTTTTAGAATATCCTTAAATCATAAAAATATATTAAAATCATTCATAATGGTTTGTAAAGAAAATTCGAATCATCTAAAGAATATCCCCCAGATATGTCAGACTAAGTGGGTAGTATATCCCTTTTTCATGAACTATGTGATGATAAAGTCAAATCCTAATGCACCCTTATCAATGTTATTTTCCTTAAGTGTAGTTGTTCTAAACCATGACCCCTTGTATTATCCCGAAATCATGTATTGCTAGAAAAAAACCACATAATCTCCACCTTACTAAAAAATTAATATTCTTCTATACTTAATCCCTATATTATCTCATAGGTATATGTTCCATAATCAATGTTTTTTTTAATATAGTTTGTATGGTTTCTACTAAATTTCCCCTGAAACAATCTATAAAAACCCCAACTATAGTAACCCATATATAATTGTTACTTTTTTATATTGGTATTTATGAAAGGGTTTAAATCCATAAGGTATGATTAGTTTAGTAATTTTAGAGAACAATATACACAGATGAAACTAGCATTACATTACCAATAGAATATAAAACATAATAATGGACACAACTGGTATCCATCAAATCATCTGAAGAAATCCCCTTCATATCTTGGGGAATAGAAAAAAGAGGTAAGATAAAATGCTATGTATAGGTTACCTGTAGTTTAATAAGACATTATTCAATGTGAAATAATAAATATGTAAAGGTAAATAATTAAACACACATTCCATTTAATCAGCAACTTGACTATCGTGATAAGATAAGGCCTTATCAATAGGTAAATGTAAATAACTGAACACACATTCCCATTAATAAATATATTCTGAAAAAAAATTAACCCATGGATAATATCAATGAAAATATTCATGGATAATAATAAATGAATATATAATGATGAAATAATCAATATTGGATTCCATGATCCCAAAAATACTAATATCAAAGACTATGTTACGGCACAGAAATCAATGGAAAGAACCTTGGATTACCTCTCCTGATATTTCTTCTCCCCTCTCTCTCAACTCATCTTGCCGGAATTCATTTTATTTTTTTACATATATTAAATTACTATTTATCAACATTAAATCATTATTCAACTTTTTTACATCTCCATGATGAGTTACATGTGTTTATTCCATTCAATCGTCGATCAAAGACTACCCCTTGCATTGTTCTTAACTATCACTTATTTCAAGTAATTTTTTTGTTTATGTTGTTATTGATTCTATTTTTATACTTATTATTAATGAATTCATGGTTCTTAATATCATTATTTCAATTATTATTAGTAATATAAAATTGTTTTCAATTATATACCCACTCATAATCAATTCAACCAAAATGGGTTAAACTTCTTAGGGTAAGGGTTGAGAGTGGGGGTGTATGAACATAATGAATATTGTTATCTTATTCTTCACATTATTTCACTGGTTTTTCTTTATTAAATTATATGAAACTTAATTTTTTTCCACCACTTCTAAGATGTGCAACCTTCAACTATTCATGTGGGTGTACTTCAAAGAATGCTAGTAGTGTTCCTCTAGGTCTTTCTCTATAATGATCAGCAATCTGGCTAGCTAGATTATCTAGATTCTACAATGCAGCCTTTTGGATTGATTATTCTTCTTTTATTTCTTTGAGTACAGCCCTGGAAGCAGTCATGAATGTAGCCACTCTCATTATGAATGTATATTCCTGGATCATTAGTGTCTCCCCTCATGGTCTTTTTTATCGTTACCCTTGTGGTATTTATTAAATCCATTATCCCTATTGTGGTTATGGACTCAAACCCTAAAATTAATTACCATGATTATTATTAGCATAATTTTCATATTATATACACATAACATAGTAGTTTTAGTATTATCCCATCATGATTTCCACCTTATTTAATAATAAATCTAGTTATGCCTCCATCCATTCACTATTTTTGATTTCAGGAATACATTTTCATTGTGTCTCTTCTCCTTTATAATGAAAAATATTGTTATCCATATAATCTAACATGTTTTATCTTGATTCCGACGATTTATTCATTAATTATCCTCTATTTGTAGTGTCAATAATTGACTTGTTTCCCTACGACAAACCATAATAGAGTGTTTTCATAATTAGCATTATCTTTATACCATAATGTGTTCTTTTTCGAGTCTTATCATTACATATTTATTAGGAAGAATAAAATGATTCATCATAAAATTGAAAATAGTTTAGATTATTTACTTATATATCTATTTATATAGAAGCTAGAAAGAAGTAGGTGATGAAGTTTCGAGATATCACATTCCATGTAGTTATGGAATGTGTAGGAAGAGTTTGGATCAAGTCTCAAGTTCACTCCTATAATGATTGTTAGAAAATACAAAGTCTTATAACATCACATGTAATTCAATAAAAATTCCATGTATTTTTTTAATTATATGGGATTATTACAAGACTTGGTGTTGAGACGGTGAGCAATTCCAAGGCCCGATGTGCCCGGAATGGTCCGTCGAAAAATGTTATGTTTTAAATCGTGTGCATGAGTGTTTTTCCTAAAAAAAATGTAATAACTCATAAACAGGTCCTTGGATCAGAAATACAAGGGCACCATTGTATTCAGGATGGTGGTTTAATCCTGGGGGAGACTTAAGTTTAGTTGGTGTATGCCTCTAGTGAGAAAACCTGAAAATGGCATAATCATAAATAAAATTATTAAATAAAATTATTTTATTTTTCAAATCCTTATAAATCAAAAACAGTGACTCAGATTGAAAATATGAGACCACCATTGAGCTTTTTAGGGTATTATTTCATTATTAAAAGCATAACATTGGCTGGCACAGGCCAATATTGAAAAGTTGTTTTTGTCCGTAAATAAAATAATTTAATAAAGTATTTTTTTTCAAATCCTTATAACACATAAAAGGTAAATATTAATGGAAATACGAGAGAACCATTTACCTTATAAGGGTGTTCTTCTCTTAGGAAGATCCTAGCATCGGTTGGTGTGAGCTAGATGCATATGGTGGTTTTTGGGACGTAGCCGTAAATAAAATAATTTAAATAAAATTTGTTTTATTTTCAAATACTGATTACTCAAAAATGGTAACTTAGATTAAAAATATGAGACCACAATTATTTTTATAATGGGATCTTCTCCTTAATATGGGGCCTAACCTTGACTAGTTCTGGTTGAGAGTGAAATGTAAATTTAGGACGTTTTAAAGTAAAAAAAAATAATCATAAAAAATGTTTATTTTTTTTTAATTTTTTCAATGACATAGCATTGTTGCAATGTGAAGACGTGAAGACACTGAATCTCATTAATTCAATAAAAGATTGAATCATCATGGCGATGTAGCAACACGCATCTCATCTTCTATCTTTAATTAAATAGTTATTCAGGGTTGACAAACAAATCTATAATTTCACTGACAAATGATGAAGGAAACCTCCCCAACAACGAACATTGGTGAATCATAAAGCGGTGATGACACCCTTTGATAGAGGATTCAGGACCTGGGATCGATGGAAGATTATGGAATATCATCCTTGACCAATCTCTTTTTTCCTAGGTAGGGGTTCAAATCTAAGTGATTATTTTTCCCATATTCTTCCCTTCTAATCGAAGAATACAGGTCAACTCACTAACTAGTTGATCTGTGGATGGAATATTATTACGGGATTGGGAAATATTATTTTGAGGTTGATATCATGAATTAAATCTTTTTGAATTGAATTATGATTCATGATCCCACTGACAAGAATAATTTCGGTCCGACACAACAAAGGTCGGTTTGTTCATTTGGTGTTACCTATGATACCCCCCCCCCTCTCCTTGGTCTTCCCTAACAGACCCACGAGGTCATGTCAGGTATTTTCCAGAGGTATTCCAAATGATGTCAGACCCCCATAGTGATGGAAAAATTGTGAAGAGTACGTGGTAGTGCAAGTCACACCCCACAAAACCCGAGAGTGTAGATAGATCAAAAAACGGACTATTGGAGTGAGTCTGGTGGCCCATAGAGGAGACCAGTGGCGGTTTGGTGGCAGCCATGGGTGGGAGGTGTCATGCTGAGGTGGTAGAGTCTGAGGCCAGCAAGGGCTATGGTAGTGTAGGGGTGGCGGTATCGGTCGAATACCATGTTGGTTCGTGTGGTCTGTGGGCTAGGCCATTACGTATGATGGAATTTGGTCCACGCTAGACCACATGCAGAGGCAGATGGCTGGTCTCAACCAACCACATGGCTGCGCGGCCAATCAATAGTGCGGCATCTGAGCTAGACCCAATTTTTCCTACCAATACGGGTCAGGCCGACGGAGTGAGCTGAGCTGCTGGGTGGCCCGGGCTGGAGGAGAACCAATCTGCCATACGGGACAGGCCTGAAAAGAAACTGGGCCATTAGGCAGCCCATCTGGAAAAAAACTATTTTGACTATGTTGAACCAGACCAAATGAGAATAGTTCATTGGGTTACCTGGTGGGTTGGACCCACTACTGAATCGGGCTTAGTCCAATAAGGACCAATGGGTCTGGTCACTGGGCCAGGAAGGGTCGATTCGGCCCAGACAAAACATGGTCAGATCGGATCGGCCAAAACAGGTTGGTTCGGGTCAGAAAAACTCGGTCGAGTCTTGCGGGAGTCTTGGGTTGGGTTGGTTGGGTCGGTCTGACCTAGTCAGACTAGGCCCAGACACAACTTTCCCTTGTTTACTAAAAAAAATACCTTTCAGACTGGGAATTTGATTGACGCGCCATCTGCAGCCTTGGGAACCTTGCGACAAGACAGTCATTTGGGTATACTGAGTGAGTTTTCATGGTAGTCAAGATATGGTTGATGGCTTTAGGATTAGATTTTCCCAAAATCAAGAGCACTAAAGAGTAGGAATCCTAAAGCTGTCTCTGACATGAAGGACATGATGAGCAGGACCTCAGTGGCCCATTAGTAGAGCAGAACTCAGTGGTCCAGTAGCCAAGTGGACCTTACTGATCTAGTATCCAATCAGACCATAGTGGTCCAGTAGCAAGCATACCTTAGTGGTCTAATAGAGGATTCGATCTCTCTGTTATAGTAGCCGCGTGGACCTTAGTGGTCAAGTAGCCAAGAGGACCTCAGCGGTCCAGTAGACGAGAAAACCACAGTGACTCATTAGGGATGAGTCCCCCAACAGCACAAGATGATTCATCTTTATGAATCATAATCTTACATTCTATACATTGATTTATACATGGTTTGAGGAGTCTTTTCATTGTGGTCCATGAATTTGGGTCTTACTTTTTGTCTTTATATGTGTTATTTTCTTTGTGCTTTGGGGTCTCTACTGAGTCTTGTGTTAGTCACCTCTGCATAGGCTTCTCATGCACATGTCATGTCTCATGCAGGTGATCGACACTTCGACGAAGACCTTGGTGGTCCAGGACAAGGTGGTGCTCAGTGAGAAGGGATGGATGGGCATACTGCTACAGCTATAGGAATCTACCCTTTACTAACCCTTCAGGTAGGGTATTTATCAGAAGGACCATGGCAGTTGTACTTTCCTTTGTGTTTTTGGTCTTGTATTCTGGCCCCTTTGTACATTCAATTTGTTCTGTACTCTTAGTAGTTAATTGGGTGACAGTTGTGGTTTACCTTATGTTTACTTTCCACATTTTGTTCTTTTTGTGTGTGTACATTTTTATAGAAAATGCCTTCCCTTTTTGGGATATATCTACTCAGTGCTAGTCATCAGCCCCTGGCCTATAGAAGGTGGGCATGGGTTAGTCATGTCATGGGCCCTGGTTGATGGGTCGTGACAAAGCGGTTTCATAGGATGTTGGTTCTATATTAAGAACCCAGAGTCTATGTGTTTGGTATGGGTAAATAGTGTTAAGTGTTTCGAGTTCGGCTTTCAGGCCATAGAATCTAGTGTTGGTGTGGTAGCCAACATATTTATACACTATGACCCTTAAGTCTACATTAAACTCAGTACATGAAACCACTGGTTTCATGGAAAAAATAGCAGTACACGCATAGTATAGGTATGGGATGAGTTTCCCATGTCTTTATTGAGTCATCTCACTAGGTATACTCTATTGATCGTGGTATATCTTGTTTTGTTTCAAGGTAATACCATGTAGACATCCATTTAGGATTCCACTTCCTGATCGTGAGGATGATCTGTGGGGTGAAAAGATGTATACCAGGGTTCGTACCAAAGACAACACCATGGGTGGTGTACCAGATATACCATCACCTATGGAGTATCCCACTATACTAATAGTACCAGGAGACATGATGTGTGGGCTGAGCACAGTTCAGGAGTTTCAGTCATAGAGACCCCTCAAGTTCCGAGGTGAGCCTGACTTATAGAAATCTAAGGACGGTCTTGAGGTGGTGGCCTAGTTTTCCATCTAGTCAGGGCACCATTAGATTAGATGGTGGTCCTAACATTAATCCTTATATGAGGCTCCGCAGGGAGTTGGATGGTTTTAGATTACCTGATCTTACGATGAGGTGACTTTTCTATGGTTAGATATTGAGAACCTTTCTTGAATAAGGGGGATATTTCCATGAAATCTAAGGGCTATGTCTCCCCAAGAGCTTCTACAGTTTTGGAAAGATGACATGTCAGTAGCTATGTATTCATTGAGGTGTACCGACCATTCCATGTACTCAATTAATATGATATGACCAATTCCTCAGGGCTTAGACCTCCAAGAGAGATGTGTTTAAGGACATCAAAGATTGAACTATTCTTTGGTGCATTTCTACTTATTTGAGTGTTCTATAGAGATCCTTTTTGGTTGAATGTCCTTTGGATTAGCAGATACAGTTAGTGGATATTAGTAGTGGGAAAATAATAATTTGAGCTCAGTCTTAGAAACATGGACATGTGAGATGTTTCCATAAGAGGTCCCAAGAAATGGGATCTACAGATCAAGGATGATAGGGTGAGTCCATACAGCCTAGAATGAGGAAATGATTTTCTAGAGGGTATGGGACACCTTGCTAGAGATTTTCCAGCCCATCCTACTAAATGTGAAATAGTGGATGGGCCACTGGGGAAGAGATAGTGATAGTAACAGATTAATCTATATGGTGGAAGATGTGGCAAAGGATGTAGTAGAGTAGCAGGATGTGGTATACATTTCAACATGTTACAACTGCCACCCCAATGTGGTCCACACCAGGCTTAGGGAGCATGAAGACATGTGAAGGGGGTAGCTGCATGTAGTCATCCTTACATGCATAGTAATTGATGAGACGAGTCCATAGTTTCCTACAGGGATGGAAGAGTTCGATAAAGTCTTTCTAGATTATATTCCAGAACTACCTCCTCATAGAGAGGTAGAAGTCTTCATTTATCTACACATTATGAGGTCACTGATATCTACACCTACATATCAGATGGATCATATAGTTATCCAAGAGCTAGGGTACAATTTAAGTGATTCTATAGGATACGGTTCGTAAGGCCCAACGTTTCACCATGGGTAGCCCTAGTGTTGTTTTCTATGAAGACAGACAAAATCTTGAGGTTATGAATGGACTTTCAGTGCATAGACCAAGTTACTGTGAAGAACAAGTATCCTCTATCATGGATTGGTTACCTCATCGATCATCCGAATGGAGCTAGATGGTTCTTGAAGATAGATGTCAGATTGGGCTATCAGCAGCTTCTATTATGAGATGAGGACATCTCGAAGATGGCTTTTATATGTCGTTATGGCCACTACGAGTACTTAATGATGCTATTTGGCATGACGAACACCCCAACAATGTTCATGGGACTTGTAAATAGAATCTTCTAGCCGTATATAGACCATTTTTTAGTGGTCTTCATTGATGACATCTTAGTGTATTCACTGTCTAAGGGGGAGCACTGGATACACCAGATCATGGTTCTGGACACACTCTAATATCACCATCATTATGAAAAAATTTCAATGTTTTTGTTCTAGAAATGAAAGGTCGACTTCCTGGGATATTTCATCTTAGAGGCTGTAGTTGCAGTGGATCCAACGAAGATCAAGGTAGTGCTTCCTTGGGAGCCACCCAAGAGTGTTACCAAGGTGCAGAGTTACCTTGGGTTGGTTGGGTACTATCATAAGTTTGTACTAAACATCTCCATAGAGGACGCACGCATGATGACATTGAAGAAGAAGTAAAATCCTTATTGTGGATAGAAATATGCCAGAAAATATTTCAGCAGTTGAGGTAGATCTTTACGAGTGCTCTTGTCTTGAGGATTCCACAAGAGGGAATCAACTACGTGGTGTTTTGTGATGCATCAAGAACTAGGCTTGGTGTTTTCATGATGTAGGGGAAAGTAGTGTCTAGTTATGGCTCTTGATAATTGAGAATTCATGAGAAAAACTTTGTGAGTCATGACCATGAGTTGGCAGTGGTAGTCTTCACACTAAATATGTGGTGACAATACCTTATTGGTAAATGATTCACCATCTACTCTTACCATAAAAGTATCATGTATATATTTTATCCTAACAATATGAATCTGAGATAGTGATGATGGTTAGAGATCCTCCAGGACTATGACATAGAGATAGACTATACTCCTGGGAAGGGGAATGTGGTGGAAAATTCTCTCAAAATAATATCGAGTTCACAGCTATTGAATGAGGCCTTAGAATAATTTTCCTAGCTTCAGATATCCTATGTGGATATAGAGGAGACAAATCTTCTTCAGTCTATGTATGTTTCACCTCCAATGTTATCATGATTCAAGGAGGTGAAACTCAAGGATTCCAGCTACGAGACAACATGTGCCCAGATATCTACAGGGCATTACCCTGATGGGTATTTGAAAGGTGAGAAGCACATAATTTTTTTCAAAGGATGCACCTTAGTACCAGTGACATTGTGGGAGGAGGTGTTGAGGGAGTTTCATGCATCCCCTTTGATGGTACATCCAAGTGTGGAGAAGATGTACCAGGACCTCTGATATTAGTATTGGTGGTCAGGGATGAGGAAGCTAATGGCAGAGTTTGTCTCAAGATGCCTCATATGTCAATATGTGAAGGATAAGAACCATGTTCCAGCAGGTTTGACACAATCCCTTAAGGTATCAGAGTGGAAATGGGATGAGATATTAGTGGACTTCTTGATGGGCTTACCATATACCTACTGGGGGAATGATACCATTTGGGTGATCGTAGACCAACTCACCATGTCGGCCCACATATTACGCATTGGAGAGCAGGGTTAAGTAGAGAGCCTGGGACACCTCTTTGTACAGGATATAGTTTGAATACATGGAGTCCCGTCTATTATAGTATTAGATCATGATGCATGCTTTACATCATGTTTTTGGAAGGGATTAGAGGAAGCCTTTGGGACTCAGCTGTGCTTGAGAACAGCCTTTCTCCAACATATGCATGGTCATATAGAGTGGACTATACAGTCTTTGGAGGACAATATTTGTGCTTGCGGTCTTGATTTTGGTCACAGTTGGGAGGACCACCAACCACTGGTGGAGTTTGTGTGCAACAACAACTACCACTCCACCATCGGTGTGGCACCATTTTAGGCACTATATGAATGACCATGAAGGTAACTGTTATGCAGGAAAGACCTATGGGATTTAGTACTCATGGTTCAAGAGATGGTACATGTTACAACTAAGAATGTGCAAGTCATCCAAGAGTGGATAAAGACTATAAAAATCTGAAAAAAGTCATATGCTAATAGGAGTTATAGACCCTTAGTGTACGAGGAGTGAGACCACATATTTCTATGGGTCTCTCCTCGACGTGGGATTCAATTATTTGTCTAGGGTGGCAAGTTATCTCTGAGGTTCATTGGATCTTTCCTAATACTGCATAGTGTGGGAGAGGTGGCATACCGATTAGCTCTACCACCACAGTTAGAGAGGGTTCACAATGTCTTCTGCATATCCAAGCTAAGGAGATACATGCATGACCATTCTCACATCATCAACCATGGTGAGATAGATATTGACTATACAGTGACATTCGCGGACTACCTAGTGGCGATAGAGGTTCGACCAGAGAGGATCCTTTGTGGATGTTTAATTCCTATGCATGTTTTTTGGAAACATGGGAATCTCTTGGAGAGAACTTGGGAGAAAGTGGCTAGAATCCGAGATCAATACCCCCATTTTTTTGTTTATACCTTGTCTTGGCTTCGGAAGAAAAAAATTGATAAAGGTTGGGTAATGTAATGTCTTGAAAATTTTATGTGATTTTTTAAAATATATGAGATTATTTTGGAGACCAGAAATCGATACAACTTGTGATTCTGAGACAAGTTTTGTTCTAAATGGATCATCAAAAAATGTTTTGTTTTAAATAGTGCATGTGATTGGCTTCCTAAAAAATTTTATTGAGTATTAAACAGGTCCCCAGATAAGAAATATGAGGTCACGGTTGTATTCAAGATGGCAGGTTTACCCTAGGTACAACTTAAGATCAGTTGGTGTGGGCCTCCAGTGAGAAAACCTGAAAATAGAATAACTATAAATAAAATAATTAAATAAAATTATTTTATTTTTCAAATCCTCATAACTCATGTATGGTGACACCTATTTAAATTATGAGACCACTGTTGAGCTCGTGAGGGTATACTTTCCTTAGGTAGAGCCTAACATTGGCCAGTGCAGGCCAAAAGTTGAAATTACATTTTTCCCGTAAATAAAATAATTGAATAAAGATTATTTTATTTTCAAGTCCTTATAACTCCTCAATAGTAACTTTGATTGAAAATATAATAGTACCATTGATCTCGTGAGGGTGTTCTTCCCTTAGGAGAGGCCTAACATCATCTGGCGTGGGCTGGATGTGAAAGTTGGTCTTTTGGACGTAATCGTAAATGAAATATTTTAAATAAAAATTATTTTATTTTCAAATCCTCATAACTCATAAATAGTAACTCAGATTAAAAATATGAGACCACCATTGAGTTCTAATTATATATTCTTCTTAATCTGGGCCTAACCTCGACCGATGCGGTTCGATGGTGAAAGTTAATTTTTGAATGTTTTAAAAGAAAAATAAAATTAATTTTAAATAGTTTTATTTTATTTCTTTTAAAATTTTGTAGTGACACAACATCACTGAAAAGAAGATACATGATGATTCTAAAACTCATTAATAAAATACAATAATGAACTATTGTGGTGACACTGCATAACACAACACGTCTTCCTTATTTAGTTAAACAAGGATTCATGGTTGAAAAACAAGCCTAGAATTCCCTGAACAAATGATGATGAAAACCACTCTAACGATGATTTACAATGAATCATAAAGTAGCGATGAAACCCATGGAGAGTGTATTTGGGACTGGGTATCAATGGAAGATTATGGTCAATCATCCTCAACCAATATCCTTTTCCCCAAGTAGGGGTTTAAATCTGAGTGATTGTTTTTTCCATGTTCTTCCCTTCTATTCAAGGAACGCGGATCCACTCACTAACTAGTTGATCCACAGATAGAATATTATTGTGGTATTGGGGAATATTATTATGGGGTTGATATCGAGAATCAAATATTTGTGATTTGAATTATGCATTGTAGTCCTACTCATAATAAAAATTTGGGGCTGACACGAACAAAGGTCAGTTTTCTCATTGGGTGTTCTCAATGATCCCCCCTCTCTCTCTCCTTGTTCTTCACTAACAGACCCCTGAGGTCGAATAATATCCTTTCTAGGAAAAATCCAAATGAGTTCAGACCCCCAGAGTGATGGAAAAATTGAGAGGAGTACGTGTCAATGACAGTGGTTCCCCAAGAAACATGAAAGTGAAGACATATCTGAAAAAGGACCAGTGGAGTGAGTCTGGTAGCCCATGGAGTAGACCAATTGTGTGCCAGTGAAGGACCACAGTGGAGAATGCAGGTGGGAGATGGCGCACCCTCGTAGTAGAGGTTGCGGACAATAGGGGTTGTGACAATGTAGGGGGGAGGTGTCAGTTGGTTCAAGCGGCCCACGGGGTAGGCTATGGCCTGCATTGGCACGTTGTCCATGCAAGATTTTTTGTGGAGGGAAGTGGCTAGCCTCAACCGACCATATGGATATGCGAACCAAACACCAACACAGTGTCCAGGCTGGACCCAAGACGGCCCGCCAATGAGGGCCAGGCTGATGGAGTGAACTAGGCCGTTGGGCATCCTGGGATAGAGGAGAATTGGTCCAAGTTAGTCGGATCGGACCGAATGAGAACCCATTCATTGTGTGATTAGGTAGGCTTGACCCATGACCGAACTGTTCTAGGTCCAACAAGGCCCAATGGTCTGGCCAGTAGGCCAGACTAGACTAGCTCGGCTCAGACCCAACCGTGTCGGGTCGGGTAGGGCGAGTCGGGTCATGCTATGTGGGACCCCCCGGCCGGGTTGGTCAGGTCAGTCTAACCATGTTAGTATGGGCCTGGACTTAATCGGTCCATGTATAAGATGCCAATACCTTTCATACCGGTCATCCGATTGGCGTTCCTTCTGCAGCATTGGACCCCTTGTGACGATACCTTCTAGTGGATATACTCTATGTGAGTTTTTATTGGATTCAAAATATGACTGATGGCTTGAGGAGTAGATTCACCTAGAATCAAGCGCACTAGAGAGTGGTAAACCTACAGCTATCTATGACAGGAAGGATATAATAAGCAGGTCCTTGGGGTCCTAGTAGTAGAGCATACCTAGGAGGTCGAGAAGAAAATCAGACCTCAGTGGTCCAATAGCTGATTGGACTTCAATGGTTCATTATCTCACCAAACCTCAGTGGTCTAGTAATCGAGCACACCTCAGTGGTCTAGTAGCTATGGGGACCTCAGTTTTCTAGTAGCTGAGTGAACCTCGGTTACTCATTAGGGATGATTCCCTTAGAAGTACTAGATTATTTATCTTTATGACTGATAATATTACTTTCTATACATTGATTTATACCTAATTTGAGTTGTCGTTGATTTATAGTCCTTGATTTGTGGTCATTATCTATGGCCTTTCCTTTGTGGTTTAGGGTCCCCACTGAGTATTTTGTCACTCGCCCCTACATAGGATTCACCCTCACATGTTGTGTCTCGTGGAGGTGATCGATGCTTCGACAGAGACCGTGGTGGTTCAAGACAAGGTGGTTCTCATTGAGACAAGATGAACGAGTGTAATTCTATGAAAACATGCAGATACCCTTAACCTACACTTCACATAGGTTCTCTAGTAGATAAAACATGGAAGTTTTATGTTCCTTTGTGGTTTTTGGCTTGTATTCTAGCCCCTTTGTAGATTGAGTTTGTACTTTACTCTCAGTAGTTGTCTCAGTGAAAATTGTGGTTTTCCTTGTGTTTATTTTCCATAGTTTAAGCTTTTTCCATGTGTAAAAGATTAAAGGAAATGCCTTCCCTTTTTTTTATATGAATACTCAGTTCTAGTCACTATCCCCTAGCTTATGGAAGGAAGACTTGGGGTAGTAACAACATGGGCCCTATGGGAGGGGTCGGGACATCACATGACCCATTCCTGAATTATAATTTTTCTCATAGATCAAGGAAACTTCCCATATCATTGTTTATATCTTATTGTGGAATTTCGTTGATTTCCAAACTATTTTAGATTATTTAAATTATAGTAGGATTGATATTGAAGTGGTTCATAGCAATGGGGGTGCTAGGATTGTCCATTGCAACCCCTTGTTTGATGGTTTCCCATAGTTTATCAGCTTCCTCAGTCTGTGATCTCTTTGAAGAGCCCTAGTAGGATGATTTTTCATAGTACCCGACATTGTTTAAGTGATTTTATTCTATAGATATGATTCAAAATGGTGGTTTGAATCTATTTTTTATTTTATCCATGATAAATTTTTGTGGTAATGAATATAAAAATTTAAAATCTAAAATATATAGCACAAAGACACCAAATTTAAATAGATAAATTGAAATAAATTAGTAAAATAGAATTAAAATTTAAAATCCAAAAAACTAACTTGTAATCATCCTTGGAAACGATGCAAGTTTGACAGGTCTGAAGGGTGTCATTAATACCCTACATGTCTACAAAAAATACAGAATTTATTAAAAATTAGATACTCTGCCAAAATAATTAAAATGATTATAGTATCTCATTGAGATTGATCTGCATATATGGTGAAATTATTATGACTAGATTTTAAAAACATTTAATTTTATTATTTTGGATAAAATTTTGAGAGATGTTATATGTCATGACCCGTCCCCTGGGGCATATGCCATGACTACCCCATGCCCACCTCCTGAAGGCCAAGGGATGGGGACTAGCGCTGAAGGCATCAACCTACAAGTTGGTGGAATTTTCCTGGGTACCTTTATGCATACACATTCCCATCCAAATCCCACAAAGTGAAAGGGTAAAACAATTATACTGAAACAAGTGTTGAGTACAAGTACAACTGAAAACAAGGGGTCCAGAATACAAACCCAAAAAAACTAAAAACATGAAAGTACAAAGGGACTCAAGTATCCATATGCTAAAAATCCCACATTATGGTAAGATTAGTGTAGCTAATGGAAGCCAAAGAAGTATGTTCTATCTGTCTGATCATACTAGATCCCGCCTGGTCCTAGTCCACCAAGTCCTCAGTCAAAGCATCGATCATCTGCACAAGACACAATACATGATGGTGAAGCCAATGTAGGGGTGACTAACAAAATACTCAGTATGGGACCCAGAAACAAAAATTAAAGACCAAAAATCAATCCTCAAATCAAATCACAAATCACAAAACATCTCACACTATGTATATTCTAGAATAAGAAAGGTTTATCGGTTATAATTAATAACATTTCATACTATTAAGAGACTCATCCCTAATGAGTCACTGAAGTCAGTCAGGACACTAATGTCTATATGACTATTGCTCATTTGTCGGGCCACTAAGGTCCACACAGATATTTCGGGACACTTAGGTCCACATGGTTGATGTTCTGCTGGGCCACTAAGGTTTACGCGGCTGCTCATATGTCAGGCCACTAAGGTCCACACGGTTTCTACTCATCTGTATGCTTGATCCCGGGAGAACTACTCCCCTAAGACATACGTTGAGAATAAACTTCTTTTTAGGTCTCCTTATAGCATAATTAAATATTTTCCTCGTCGAGATCGCCCCAACACCGGAAACATCTCATCAATCGGATGCCCAGTTTTCATGTTATTTGTGTTTTAGTAAACTAGGGTCGGTTGTGTTTGGGCCCGGTCTAACCCAGTCAGACCAACTAGACTAGCCCAACCCATGGGTCCCACATAAACTGGTTTAATTTGACACTCTCGACCTGGACCTGTTCAGGTCTTGGTCGGTCCAGTCTGGCCTTGCCAGTGGGCCCGGCCAAATGGGCCTCGCTGGACTCGGCATGGTTTGGCTGATGGTCCAGCCTGTCGGGTCTCCTCGTGACCTGATCCTGTCCGGCCCAGCCCGAAGGGTTCCGGTCCGTCCTACCGATGTGGTTCTAGCCCATTAGGTGAGGGATCGGCCCACTGGATGGGGGGGTAGATGAAGCCCAACCACACGTGCGGCTGGTGGTGTGCGCCCGGAACACAACAGCCACCGCCACGTCCCCTCCTCTATCCAAATTTACCACCCAAGGATCGGGCTGATCCTCCTACGCGGCACCCGCCTAGCCGCATGCCTAGAACTTATTGAAGTCGATGGGCCGTGACCTCCCATATATTGTGGTCAAATGACCAAGGCAGACCAAGTTTCCTGGGCGGCACAGACGTGGGCCACCACCTCCACGTGGCGCCAGTCGGCACCGCTCCTCCCTTCCATTGCATAAAATTGGTGGAGGCCTCCCCCTACCATGGCATGCCAACAGGCGCGCCACCTCCCTCTACCCATGGCCTCCGTCTTGGGTGGTTTCTTCTCCGGGACACTAGAGTTGCTTCGGTGGTCCGTTTCTGGATTCCCCTGTGGCTACTGGCTCTGTAGGGTGTCACTGTCACCACAATGGTCTCAGATGTGCCTTGACGACATCTTGGAAAATCTATTCACAATTATCACACATGGAGAGAGGTTTAAGCCTTGTTCATGTCAACTCACATCATTCTTGTTAGAAGTTTTAAAACTGTAGGGATGTTCGGAGAAAATGTTAATCCATGATAATTCAGTCCCGAGGTTAAACCCCAAAAAACATACCATCCCGCTAGAATGAGTGACCCACAGATCAAATTGTTCTTGAGTTGATCTGCCTCCATTGTTTAGAAATAAAATACAGGGAATGATTCATTATAAAACCCCTACCTCATTGATGTTTGTGGCCATGGTGCTTCTTCCTTGAGGGTCCAAGGGTCAATGGTGTTCATCGTTCATCGGGGCATGTTGAAGTCGATGACGTCCTGCCGGCATTACTTGTTCTTCATTGTGGAGGAAATACATCTAAAATTAATCATAGAATCCTCATATTTTAATCCTCATTCCACCAATTCATCAAACTGTTAAAAAGAAAACATGTCGTAGTGTTTTTCTAACACTACAACATCGTGTCGTTACACTGCTTCATATATAAAACTGCACAGTTGTTACGCGTCATTAATGTGTCATTATGATATGTGTTAATGATACAATAATGATCTCCATTAATGAACCTCATCACTGCACCATATATTAGTTGTGTTTCTTCTCGTTGGTGAGAAATGAAAGAAAATAACTTTTTAAAGTTATTTTATTTTTTTCTGGATGGTCTGAAAATTAACATTTCCATTTAGCCCTTGTTGGCTGAAGTTAAGTCCTTTCTAGGTGAATCCCGACATTATGATTTCAACGGTTCCTTTAGATTTTTTATTTGAGCACCAATTAAAAAATTAGGAAAACCTTCTTGCACATTTACTGAATGTATCTTAAAAAGTAAAAAATTCCATTCCCAGTTCACGAAGCCTCAAAATCACATGTTGTCAGAGCGTGTAGTCTCGAAATAATTCCATACAATTTTAAAAAATACCCTAAAATTATGAGACACTAAATTCTCCCCACCATTGGGATTTACATCCCCAAAAGCCTAAATAATGGCTAATCAAAAATCGATGTTTCAAGCTCCAATCTAAGACTCCCTCTCCCATGTGATCTCTTGGAGATTCCCATGCTTCCACCGAATATGAACCAAAAGAATCGACTACCCATGTAGGACCCACTCTTGTCAATAATATATCTCTATCAATAATTCTAGAAATTTCACCCCAACATAAATGTGTAGCTCGCCCTAGTCGATGATGTATGATGGGTCATGAATGTATCTCCTCATCTGTGACACGTGGAAAATAGTGTGCACTCGGTGCATCTGTTGGGGAATAGATATATGGAACGTGACCACACAAAATCTTCTCAGGATATGAAATGGTGTGATAAACCTTGGAGATATCTTGTTTCCCCATCCAAATCACTTCAATCCTCATCAGGTTGATACTCGAAAGAAGACATGGTATCCCTCATCAAACTCTAAGGGTCTCCTCCTCCTGTAAACATACAATTTCTTCCTACTTTATGTTATCCTCATCCGCTCCTGGATGATATGAACTTTCTTAGTGGTAGATCATACCAAATGTACCCTTGAGTGCTAACTCCCTTGGGTCTATCCAGTATACAGTTGATATGCATTGCTGCCAGTAAAATGCCTTAAATAGTGCCATTTCCATGGTGGATTGATAGATGTTGTTGTATGTAAACTCCACTTGTGGTAGGTGGTCCTCCCAACTATGACTGAAATCAAGGATGTAAGCATGAAGCATGTATTCTAGGGTATGTATGGTCTACTTCGTCTAACCATAAGTCTAAGGATGAAAAGTTGTGCTCAAGAACATATGAGTCCCAAACACCTCTTGTAATATCTTCCACAACTAGGATGTAAAGTGTGAATCGCGATATGAGGTAATCATCGAAGGCACCCTATGAAGCTGTACTATCTCCTAGATGTAAAGGCATTCCAAGCCCTCTACCGGTCCCTTCTCCTGGATGGGTAGGAAGTGAGTCTACATTGTGAGTCGGTTAATGATCACCCAAATAGAATCATGGACTTTGGATGTACATGGTAACCCCATAATGATGTCCCTCAAGATATCATCCCATTTCAGCTTTGGTACCTCATGTGGTTGAGCAAAGCATGCGGGAGCCTAATGCTCAGACTTAACTTGATGACAAGTGAGGCATTGTGAGATGAACTCGGCCACTGTTTTATACATTCTTGGCCACCAGTACTAATGTCAGAAGTCTTAGTACATCTTCACCACTCCAGAATGTACAGACAAAGGGGATGTATGGAACTCTCTCAACACCTCCTCCTACAACACCACTGGTACTATAATGAACCCTATATAAAGGATGACATACTCCCCACCTATCTAAAATCCATCAAGAGTATGTCTTGAGGATAACTGAGAACGTCCGGCCTCGCAGTCAATATCCCCCAGTTGTGCCTCCCTGACCCGCTACATGAGTGGGGGAGTAACAGTAATTAACTAAAGGTAAGCTGCTCCAACATCATCCATGATGGATATCTGCATCGTGGCTAGCTGCTTTGTCATCTCACTTAGCAGCTGCAAACAGGTCCTCCTTCTAAGTGTGTCTCCTACCACATTCCCCTTCTCAAGAGTATAGACTTTCTCAATGTCATAGTCATAGAGGAACTCTAGACATCACTATTGAATCAGGTTAAGGTCTTTCTGGGAGAAGATATACCTGATACGTTTTTTGTGGGAGAAAACTATAAATCGTTCACCAATAAAGTAGTTCCACCACATCTTCAATGAAAATAACACTACGGATAACTCTATGTCATGGGTTGCATAGTTATTCTCATGATTCCTCAACATTCATGATCAGTAGGCAATCAACGCTAGCTCCTAAATTAGGGTACATTCTATATCGGTCCCTAATGCATCGTAGAAAACTACGTACTCAACTCTCTCCTCTGGTAGTCTCAAGATGGGGGCACTAGTCAGTCTCTACCTCAGCTCCTTGAAACTCTAATGGAATTTTAGTGTCCACAAGAATTGTTTTCTATTATTTTTCAAACCTAATATGGGTGCTTCCACTCTGTAAATGTTGGGAAGAAACCTCTGATAGTAACCAACCAACCCTAAGAAGCTCTGCACACCAGTCACGCTATTGGGTGGCTCCCAAGAATGAACTGCCTCAATCTTCACCGGATCCACTAAAACTCCAGCCTCTGAGATGATGTGTCCCAGAAAGTGGAACTCCCAAATCCATAATTGGAGCTTCGAGAGATTACTATAAATATGTTTCTCTCTGATTGTATCTAGGGATATCCGTAAGTGTGTAGCATTCTCCTCCTCCGACACCGAGTACACCAAGATGTCTCCAATGAAGTCCACAACAAACTGGTTAAGGTATGGCTTGAAAATCCTATTCATGACTCCCATGAGCATTTCTAGGGCATTGGTCATTCCTAAAGGAATAACCAAGAACTCATAGTGGCCATAATGGTACCTGAAGGATGTCTTCAGTACATCCTCATCCCATACATGAAGTTGGTGATAACCTAATCTGAGGTCCATCTTGGAGAACCACATCTCTCCATTCAACTTATTGAAAAAGTCATCAATTCCTGAAAGTAGATACATTTTCTTCATGGTGACCTGGTTCAAGCGTTGGAAGTCCACGCACAACCTCAAACTCCAGTCTGCCTTCTTTGAAAAAAGCATCAGGGAAGCCCATGGGGAAACGATGTACCTTAGGAACCTCATCTTCAACAAGTCATCTATTTGTACCCTCTGCTCACAAAGCTCTATGGAAGATATCCGATATTATGGTTTTGATATTGGTTCCATCCTAAGGTATAGGTTGATGTAAAATTCTACCTCTCTATGAGGAGGTAGTCCCGAAACATCCTCAGTAATAACATCTGTGTACTCATCCACCACTATAAGAAAACTTGGACTCCTCTCTTCCATCATACCGAGGGTGAGGCTATCCAACTGATAAGTTACTGGTTACACCCTCCTCTGATAAAGTTTATCCTATGATGGAAAGGTTCCCTTCTTATCGGTGAAGGAAAACATGGTCCCATCCTGATGGTCACACTGCACTTTATGCCTAAAATAGTCGATCTGAAAATGGACTGTGGATAACCAGTCGATACCCAATATGAGGTTATAAGGTCACAACGCTGCTACTAGGTGATCCCAACTGAATGTCTCACCTCCTATAGTAATCTCAATGTATTGAAACCATTGTGTAATCATCGAATCCCCTCCCGTATGAATCTCTAGTTGTAAGGATCAAGACAATGGCTCTAGTGGAATCTTCAATATCCGAATGATAGTTGTGGAAAGGAAAGAGTGACGAGAACCTTTTTCTATATGAACTGTAACTAGGGTGGGTAATATATAGATTGTACCTCGAATGAACTCTGGAGCACCATGTTCATAATCCTATCTGACCTAAAGATGATCTCTCCCCCATCTGCCTGCTCCCTGATGTCGGGGTGGCCCACCTGGATATGGTGGTTGTAGTACCTCAAACCATTTCCCATTGCCTGCTCCTTGGCATGTTCCCTACCACATCTTCCTCCCAATAGCCTGTCTTTCTAGAGCCTATACCTCTGTCTCGGCGGTCCCCCGACCATATGATAATCGTCTACATGGTGGGTAAGGCAGTCAAGAGCCATGTGTCCTCACCCACCTCACAAGTAGCACACCCTACTCCTCTACTATTTACCACTATCTTAGAGGCCACCTATCCTGAGTCATGGGGTCGTCCAATACAATATTTGGATTTTCTGGACTATTACGCTATCTTTTAGCTGCCTACCATGGATGGCCCAGCTACCTATCGCCCGGTGGTGGCACCCACTATCGGTGCCTGCTCTGCGAGGAAGATCTCTACTAGTAGATCTCACTCCAACACTAAAGCCTCTGTGAGGATTCTGAGAGAAACCATCGACACCCTGATCTCCTGCCTGAGTCATTGGACAAAATCTTGAGTCCTGAATAAAGGGTCTCGAACCATATCTGTAGAGTGGCGGGAAAGCTCGGTGAATCTCCCTGAGTACTCAACTACTGTCATGATGCCCTGCTGGTAGTGAACCAGCTCATGAATGTGAACCAAGATAAAAGTTGTGGGGTTCAAATCCTCCCTTAAAAGTCACTCGAATTCCATCTTGGTGGGGGTCACATCATCATGCATCTAGATATTTAGACTCAAAAATCTCCCTATCGAGCCTTGAAGAAGGCTCGTAGAAAAGATCACCATCTAGCCCAGTGGCATCCTCACTAAGCAGAAGACCCACATCACCACCTCCGGTCAATCCCCAATGACCTAGGGATCCTTCTGTCCCCTAAAACTAGAAGGTGTCTATATCTAAAACTTGTGCAAGTCACTGAGTCTGTGTATATCCTCTATCAGTACAACTGGTAGTAGATGTTGATCAACGAGTGGTTAAAACACTATTGCACACCCCGGTGGGGCCATATCTATCACCAGTCCCTAAACCGATGCCTCATCATTATCCAGGTTGCCCAAACGATCAGAATCCTAGCTGGCTTTCTATATGGAGGCATCATGAAATACATCAAGATGTACAATAGTCAAAAGGTTATACTAGGTGAGCTGACTATTAATCAAAATAACATAAGGATACACTTATGCAAGCCTTGTTTTCATGTATATAGATGAAAAGTAGAATTTAGGGTCCTGGTGTATGGATACGTCGTCTAACGAACAATCACTAGAGTCCCTGAATCTAAAATTTGAACTCAAAATCGTAGACATTGTTGCCCCAAAACAAAACAACAGACTCTCTGTATTTGAGGTAGAACCGACCACCTTTGATACCACTTTTTTGAGACCCATCCCCTAGTTCTTATGTCATAACTACCCCAAGCCCACCTAACGAAGGCCAGGGGATGCTGAGTAGTACTAAAGGCATTAACCTGCAAGTGGGAGGCCATTTTCATGAATACCTATATGCACACACAAACCCAACCACATCTCACAAACTAAAAGGGGGAAAATTATATTTAAACAAGTGTTGAGTATAAGTAAAACTGAAAACAAGCGAGCCAGAATACAAACCCAACAAAATAACTTAAAATAGGAATGCACAAAGGGACTCGAGTATCCATCTGCTAAAAACCCCACTTGATGGTAAGAGTAGTGTAGCTACTGGAAGCTGAAGTAGTAAGTCATGTCTACCAGATCCTACTGGGCCCGACCTAGTCCTAGGCCACCAGGTCCTCCATCGAATCATTGATCGTCAAACCTAGACACAACATGTGTGGGTGAAGTCCATGCTGGCGTGGGTAACAAAATACTCAGTATTGGACCCCAAAACACAAAGGAAATCCCATAAATAAATCCTCAAAGAAAAGCATGAATAACCATTCCACACTTGTGTTGGATCGTTTCATGCGGCAGAAGATGCCATCTTTAAACGAGACTACTATCCCAGTGGTTTCTAAGAAATGGATCAAGTCCCTTGAAAATATATTCATGGAATTAAGATGCAATGAAAATGGAAAGGTAGTATTGGAAGCATATTGTCTCAAGGGAGATGTTGATCAATGGTGGTCCTTGATTCAGAATACCACGGAGGAAGAAGAAATATAAGATATGGAATGGAATATTTTTAAAGAAATATTCTTCGAAAAATATTTCCCTCATGAGCAACGAACTGAAATGAAGAGTAAATTCCTTAGCTTAAAAAAAAGGGAAGAAGAAAGTGTTGCAGAGTATGAGGCTACTCTTACAAGGTTGGCCAGGAATGCTGTAGATTATTTATGTGACTCGGCAGACAAGATTGATCATTTCTTTGAAGGTCTTAAGACAATTATTTGAATTGCATTGGCTTCGCAATCATTTTCATCATATGATGAAATTGTATCAAGTGCCATCAAAACAGAGAAAGAATTTTCTAGATCAAATATTTTAAAAGGAAACTAAGATAAGAAGTGGTAATCTGATAATAAAGGAAAATGAAAATCACCAAAGAAGAGAAATGAAACAATGATATTCCCATTATGTGAGACTGTGGAAAGAATCATCTCGGTAAATGATTGAAAGGCATGGGATTCTGCTATAACTGTGGAGAAAAGGGTCATTGATCTGATGAATTCAAGGGGAAGAAACAATTAAATGATATTCAATGCTAAAATTATAGAGAGATATGACACTATGCAAATGAGTGTCCTAAGTGCCAAGGAAACATGCCTCAGAAAAATCCAAGAGAACAAGGGAGAGCCTATGCGATTACAACCACAGAGGTTGAAGTTCCTAATGACATGGTGGTAGGTACTTTTATTGTTTCCTCAAACTTAGCCAACACTTTATTTGATTCTGGAACATTGCATTCATTTATATCTTCTCATTTTTCAAGAAAATTATATATGCTCAATTTTATTTAATAAAGGAGTTATCAGTAAAAACTCCTAGGGGATGTATCATTGTAACAAAGGCATGTCAACTAGTCACCCTCCATACACCAAAACATGCTTTAGTTTCTAACCTTGTCATCGTACCAATGACTGAATTTGATATAATTATCAGTATAGATTGGATATCAAATTATGATGCGAAGATTTATTGTAAGAAAAATAAAGTTACAATTTTTGAAAATGGTGTAGAATCTCTTATCTTTAGGGAAGAAACTTTTCCACCAGATTCTTATCTATAACCACCCCCAGTAGCTCTACTGAATGAAATACTTGGAGAGTAAGATAAACCAATATCTATGAGAGAGGAAAGAAATTTTTAAATTGAATATGTGCACATAGTGAAAGAGTACATTGATGTATTTCCAAAGGATTTACCTGGACATCCTCCAGAGCAGGAAGTTGAGTTCTCTATTGATTTAATTCATGGTGAAAGACCTATATCAAAGACTCTCTATAGAATGACCACTGTGGAATTAGTAGAGCTAAAGAAACAACTAGAGGATTTGAGTGAAAAATGATTTATTCGACCTAATGTTTCTCCATGGGGAACCCCTATCCTCTTTTTCAAGAAGAAAGATGGATCCATGATGCTTTGCATTGATTACAGGGAAATCAATGCTATTACAATAAATAATAAGAATCTTCTTCCCTGGATTGATGATTTATTTGATCAACTTCAAGGAGATCAATACTTTTTGAAGATTGACCTTCGATCTGGATATCATCAGTTGTGTGTGAGGAATGAATATATTCCTAAGACAGTATTTTGAACCAGGCACTAGTACAAAAAATCATTTTTTTGTGGGTTTTTCTTCTTTTTAACGTCATTTTTGTGGTGACGTTGTGGCGACGTTATTGCGACCAATGTAAAAAATATGTTTTTTACCATGGGTTATTTAATAACTGATGTTAAAAATGTTTTTTAAAATGATTTTTCACGTCGGTTATTTAAAAATAGATGTGAAATACCATATTTTATACAAAAAAATCACGTTGAAATGATATTTTTAATGTCGGTTATTTTAAAACCATCGTTAAAAAGTAATGTTAAAAGTCATTTTTTACGTCAGTTTTTAAAAAAACCGATGTTAAAAGTCATTTTTAACTTCAGTTCTTAAATAAATGACGTTAAAAATGTTTCTCATTTTGTAGATAATTTCTCGAGCTTCAATTTGACAGGTCATAGAGCTCAAACGAAGCTATGGATCAAAAGTTATGACCATTAGAAGTTTGATGTATTTTTTTCCGAGGAAAGATCTAATGAGCCAATCATAGCTTCATCTGAGAAGGAAATTTAGAATCCGAATAAGGATTTGTAGTTTTACCATGATACAAAGAAAAATAGTGAATCTGAATCATTAAATTGTATATAAATTAAGAAAACTAATCATAAAAACCCATAAATCATGGAAACATAATTACGAATACCTTGACGAGATCATGGAAAGAAGAAATAGTAGATTCACGTTGAAGATCAAATGGGTTGAGTTAGTGGAATTATGATGGTTGAATGAAAGGATCAGTACATTACGGTTTGTGTGTAGTGAGACCATATAAATGATATGGAAAAAGAAAATGCGACATTAAAAATTTAGGCGGAAACTGAAAATTTTGATCTCGCGCTGTGAACAAATTGAAATCCCACATTGGTGGGATATTAAAATTATTTTTCAAGTCCGTTTTTATGATAACTAACATGAAAAATATTAGAATTTTTGCTGATTTTTCATGTCGGTTATATAAAAACAGATGTGAAAAATCAATTTTCGTGACTTTTTGCACGTCGGTTATTTAATAACTGATGTGGAAATTAAAAATTTTAGTAAAAAATTGAAATCCCACATTGGCAAGATATTAAAATAATCTTTCACGTCAGTTTTATGATAACCTACATGAAAAATATTGAAATTTTTTCTGATTTTTTACATCAGTTATATAAAAACCAACGTGAAAAATCAATTTTCGCCAATTTTTTAAGTCCGTTCTTAGAAGAAATGACATAAAAAAAATAAATGTTCATGACTTTTTACGTCTGTTATTAAATAACCGATGTTAAAAAATTTTACAATCATGTAGTCCATTTTCCAAGCTTCGATTTGATAGGTCTCGGAGCTCAAGCAGAGTTACGGATCAAAAGTTATGGTCCTCTGAAGTTGGAATTCTCAAAGACTTCGTTTAGGGATGATCATCTTCAAATGGCCATAACTTTTGATCCGTAACTCCATTTGAGCTCTGTGACCTATCCAATCGAATCTTACGAAATGAACTACATTTTTGTAAGAATTTTTAACATCGGTTATTTAAAAACTGACATAAAAAAGTCATGAAATCCAATTTTTTATGTCGGTTCTTATAATAACCGACGTAAAAAATTGGGTTTGATAACTTTTTTACATCGGTTATTTAATAAAAGACGTTAACAATTATTAAAAACCTGTATTTAATTTTTTAAGATTCTATTGGATAGGTCATGGAGCTCAAATGGAGTTACAGATCAAAATTTATGATCCTCTAAAGTTGGCCTTCTCTAAGACTTCATTTAGGGATGATCAACTTCCGATGGCCATAACTTTTGATCCGTAAATCCGTTTAAGCTCCACGGCCTATCAAATCAAAGCTCATGAAATAAACCACATGATTGTAAACATTTTTTACATAGGTTATTTAATAACCGATGTAAAAAAGTCATTATAAATTATTTTTTACATCGGTTCTTATAAGAACCAGCTTGAAAAATCGGGGAAAATTGATTTTTCACGTCGGTTATTAAATAACCGAGGTAAAAAGTCAACATAAATTATTTTTCACATCGTTTATTTAATAACCAATGTGAAAAATCAGTGAAAAAGGATTTTCATGTTGGTTATATAATAACCAATGTGAAAAATTGAATTTTGGATATTTTCATGTCGTTTCTAAAAACCCAACCTGAAATAGGTGACATTAAAAATACTTTTTGTACTAGTGAGTTATGGGAATTACGAGTTTATAGTGATGCCTTTTGAACTGAAAAATGCACCCTCTATTTTCATGTATTTAATGAATAGAGTTTTTAAGGAATATTGTGATAACTTTGTTGTGGTATTCATCGATGATATCCTTGTATACTCAAAAATCTATAAAGACCATGAGAATAACTTCCGGGTTATTCTGGGAACTCTTAGAAGAAATAAATTATATGGGAATTTTAGAAAGTTTGAATTCTGGCTTCAATAAATTTCTTTTATAGTACATATTTTCTCTAAGGACGGAATCCTAGTTGATCCTACAAAGAAAAAGGCAATCCAAGAATGGCCCATGCCAGCAAACATAACTGAGGTATGCAGTTTTATTGGCTTAGTAGGTTTCTATTGGCGTTTTGTTCAGAATTTTTCCCAACTGGATAACCTGCTAACCAAGATCACACGTAAAGGAGTTAAGTTTGTGTGGATAAAAGAATGAACAGAATGCTTCGAAGAATTGAAAATAATATTGTTCAATGCTCTAATTTTGACTCTTCCATCTAGAAGTGGTGGATTTGTAATATACAGCGATGCATCAAAGAATGGACTGGGTTGCTTCCTTATGAAAAACAATAAAGTTATTGCTTATGTATCAAGATAGTTGAAGACTCATGAGAAAAATTATCCAACTCATGATCTTGAGTTAGAAACCGTAATCATTGCTCTAAAAATATGGATGCATTATCTATACGAAGAGAGATGTGAGATTTATATAAACCACAAGAGTTTGAAATACATTTTCACACAAAAAGTACTCAACATGAGGAAAAGGAGATGGCTTGAGTTACTCAAATATTACGATTGTTCAATAAACTATCACCCAGGAAAGGTGAATAAGGTGGAAGATGCATTAAGCAAGAAAGATAAAGGCCTTCTGACTCGAATGAGGATTGAGAGAGATCTTGTATTTTTGGATCTACTAAAGATGGATATGGGAATTGTTAAGGAAGGGGAAACATCACTCCTCTTTGAAATTATTTTTAAACTATCTTTACTAGAGAAGCTAAAAATCTCTCAATATAATGATGAGAATCTGCAAAAGAAAATTAATGCAGTTAAGGATGGGAGACTGGCTGACTTCATGTATGAAGAAAGAGTTCTGAAATTTGGGAAGAGGTTATGCATTCCATCAGTACCTGAGCTAAAAAGGGAACTATTAGACGATGCCTATAGCTCCAATTTCTATATACACCCTGGTAGCACAAAGATGTATAGAGATCTGAAGGAATATTTTTGGTGGGATAATATGAAGCGAGAAATTGCTGACTACGTGTCAATATGTCTAGTTTGTCAACAAGTGAAGGCAGAGAGACAACATTCCAAAGGAGTGATGAAAACTTTAACAATTCCTATATAGAAGTGGGATAACATTACAATGGATTTTGTCACCGGACTGCTGAGGACACCTAAAAGGAATGATGCAATATGGGTAATTGTTGATCGACTCACAAAATCAGCACATTTCCTTCCTATAAGAGAGGATTTTCCACTTGAGTGCTTGGAAAGACTTTATATTAATGTATTTTTAAGACTTCAGGGTGCACCTCTATCGATTGTGTCTGATTGAGATCCCCAGTTTACATTAAAATTCTGGAAAAATCTCCAAAAGGCTTTGAATACTGAGCTTCATATGAGTACTTCTTATCACCCCCAAACTTATGGATAGTTTAAAAGGACTATTCAAATTATAGAAGACATGATGAGGTCATGATATTTTGAATTCCAAGGTATGTGGGATCAATAATTTCCTTTGGTGGAATTTGCCTACAACAATAGTTTCCATTCTAGTATTCAAATGGCTTCATATGAAGCATTATATGGAAAGAGATGTCGAACTCCAACTTGTTGGGATGAAGTTGGTGAGAGGAAACTTGTAGGCCCAGAACTTATAGAAGATACCAAGACAAAGGTGAAGACAATCCAAGCCCATATTGAAGTGGCCCAAAGTAGGTAGAAGATTTATGCTGACAATCAGAGAAAGGATTTGGAATTCCAAGTGGAAGATCATGTCTTTCTGAAAGTATCTCCATTGAAGGGTGTCTTAAGGTTCGGTAAGAAAGGGAAACTAAGCCCCAGGTATATCGGACCACTTGAAATTCTAGAAAGAATCGGAGTAGTAGCTTACCATTTAGAAATGCCGCCAAATCTCTCCAAATTCCATGATGTGTTCCATGTGTCATTGTGGAAGAAATACATGCCCGACCCAACGCATGTACTCACCTTTGAAGAAATTGAACTGGAACCTGATTTTTCATACTGTGAAAAGCCTATTGGGATTCTTGACACAAGGGAGTAGGTATTGGGAAATCGGATAACTCATCTAGTAAAGGTTATTTGGAGAAACCTAAATATGGAGGAAGCAACATGGGAACCAGAGGATGTTATGAAAAATAATCACTCACATCTTTTTAGAGAGTTTCATTCATAAAATTTCAAGGATAAAATTTCTGAAAGAGGGAATAATGTAGCACCCCAAACACTTCATATTATGTTTCTCTTAAATACATTCTAGTTATAGCCTATATTTCATGAATCATTGAGCCTATATGGAAAAAAACATGGTTACTTATAGAATATATCCATAACCTAGCCATTAAACTCAAATTCTCCAACTCTGTGATTTGAATTTTTAAAATCTGACATACACGGTTGTGTTCAAGATGATATTTAGAGTCTGATAGAATTAACATAATTTTGGGTGAATAGTAACCTACCATTTTGAATAGTAACCTGCCCTTATGAATAGTAACTTACCCTTATGAATAGTACTATGACTTTTATGAATGGTATCCATACCCTTGAGTTTATAAGTGAATTTAGGCACCTTAAAAATGAAGATGAATATTTTAAGTGATTATATTTTTTGATTAAATAATGATTTTAATAAAATATTTAATTAATCATATTTATAAAATTGTTTTTTAAAAATGTACTTCCTTTTTGGATTCTACACGTTAAAAAAATGGTTAAGGTGAATTTTTGGTATTTTCTGAAATACTTGAATTTTTTATGAATAGTAAAATCTGATAATTCACAATAAATGCGAAATATTGGATTAATTGAGTCATTGATGATGATCTACTGATGTAATCCCAATTTATTCTCATTCACATGATAAAATTACTATTATTGGTCATGGAATACTCACTATTCCTTGTCTCATAGAGAAATAATAAATTAATGAGTTTTATATTAAGAAAACTCTTCTCTCCTCCACTATAAAACCCCCCTTCACTCCCTCTTCCATTAACTCCTCTCAAGCCTTGTGCGTTGAAAATATTCTACCCAAATCTCTCTCCAAGATCTTCTCCCATGTATAAAATCTCATAGCCTCTTCAAAATACCAAAACCTCTCCCCTTAAGAGGTTCTCAAAGGAGGAAGTCTCAAGAGGTAAACTCCTCTTTCCAATTCCTTCATTTATTTTAAGTTCTTTTCTTTTTGTTTCTTTTCTCACCTTACCTCATCCAAATGACATGATAATTATAGTACCTTACATGTACTATATACTCATTGTGCTAATGTAATATTTCATCATAATCTCTCTTTTTCCCCTCCTTTTATACAATAAATGAAAACACCGCCCGAGATGTGTAAATTTATCACACTCAAGGAAGACGGGTTTTCAATTTGCACTACTATCTTCAATACCGGTAATGAAAAATTTTCAATGGTTGACCCAGGTCATAATATATATATCTTATCTTGATTAATGTTCTGGAATCTTTACATGTTCATAATATGGAATAATAATACAAAACAAGTTTATTGTGCAGAAAACCGCCAATACAAATCCAAGTGTTTATTTTTAACTCATCGAATGAGTCATCCTCATGGTATATAAACAGAATTATTATAAGATAATTTATATCTCTTTAATGTAACTAATAATTTATATTCACAATTATGTATGTTTAACCACATTTCAAATGAACTTCCATTCATGAATAAAAGTAAACAAATTATGAAACCAATTAAGAAAATGCTTCCAAAAAATAAAATTGAATCTCTTAAACCCATAAAAAAAGGCCATTAATTAACTTAATAAGGTTATACCATATCAATTATATGTTTATGAGGTTATTTAATTATTAATTAATGAAGCTAAATTTGGTTATTCAGGTCGTTAACAACAAACAAGAACACATTCGAGCGTAAGGTAAGGGATCATCTCTCACACTTTTGTTCAAGAATCTCCACTATGTTGTGCCCTTTTATTTTTAATTCCTATTGATGGGGTATGTTTTTGCAACTATTACATACTTCCCTTGTGACATATAAATAATGGAATACCCCGTTACTTCCCATTAATCCCTCACAATAACACTTGTTACCATGCCGAAATGTTTGTAAGGGGTTTCTCATCTCACTTTCATTTCTATGAGATTTTCATTATTCTCCACTTATTTATTGTATGTGGTCTATTTGTACTTCCATTTGATATATAATAAAATGATTCTCTTTATATTCAAGTCATTCAATGATTCATTTGAGGGTTAATAAGTTCTGGTCATATGATTTGACCGATTACATTGTGGTAAGAGACTTTGTCTCATCTACTATTTTGTTATGACTAACTTTGTATTGTGCACCTAATAATCCTTATGTGGTGTACCTAATACCCATTTGAGATCTCTTTTCATTTGAAATTACATTTATATTAAATATCCATAATCTCGTATCATGGATATGTTTATTGTCTAAACCGTATACCATTTTTCATACGGTGTTTATTTGGAAAGTTATTTTAATATTGATGAATCTGTATACTCGACTCTATACGAATATTGAAAAGGAATATTGCTATTGTATTGAATAAATGTATAAAGAATTATTTTAAAATTCAGTGGTGGTTGGGGCTCGTTATAGCCCCTCTATGCATCGGTAGGTCTCATGAGACAAATCAGTTGGCGACAAACACTTCGATTTTGTTTCCAAAAATCAGACGGGTTTCTACCCATAGAACTAAACCGTTTTTACGGTATTATGGTTTCATGTTCCAGATACAAGACGTAAAATTAATAAGAATTTTATTTATTCATTATTAGTTATTATTATTATCCATGAGGTTTTTACTATGAAAAAATATATGGATGCAGTTTCATTCTATGTTTATTAATGGAGTTATTTTTTCATTTATTCACCATGCCATATTGATTTTATCAGATTGATTATGATTAACTTATTATTGTACTCATTATTCCACTATTTGTAACCTTACTGAGTGTTTGAGCTCACCCCTTTCATTGTTTACCTTCAATAGGTGATGAAGATAAGGTCATTTATTGAGTTCATGTGGTTGCAGTTTTTAGTTTTGCTATGTATTGTATCTTGTAACATTTTTCAATGTAATTTATGTTACATCTATTTATCTAGTTTCTTCAAGACTACTAAACTGATCGTTCCATCGGTATTTTTCATTCCTTCTAACCATGACAATATCACAAGTAACGCATTGGCTCCAGTCTAGAGGGGTCAGGGTGTTACATATGAGGTTTCTTTAAGATTTTATTTTCATCCTTTTTCTCACATTTTCCTAATATCCAATGATTCCTTCAATAAAAACACAAAAAAAATTAAACAATTGAAATATGGGAAATAATTATCAATTAAATACTAAAATCAATACATTTAAGCCCAATAAAATACATTTATGAAAAAGAGATATCATTTGCCTATATTTGAATAAATCATTGTTCAAATAGGAATAAACAATATGTAAAGGTAAATATTTAAACCTACATTACATTTAATGAATTACTTTACAATCATGACTAGATAATGCATAATTAATATATAAATATTAATAACAGAACTCAAATTCCATTTAATAAATATCTTCAACACAAAAATTCATCCATAGACAATATCAGTGAAAACAATTCATGGATAATAATAAATGAATTCCCAATGAATTAAAAATTAATATTGGATTCCATGATCTCATACATCATAATATCAATACTGTCAATACCATGTTTCAATATAGTTTCATTCTATGGAAAAAAACCCTTAATTTGGATAACTAGTTTGTCACATGAGACATTCCAATACATTTATGGGATATATTATTCCTTTCCCCATAAGAAATTTCATTTATAATGAATTCCTCATATATATAATCCTTGTTTTAATTTAATAATAATAATTTTTATCAATAAATATTCATATTCAATAAATAATTCATAATATCAATATTTCCCATGTCCATCAAATGACTTTGAATGTAAAAAATGTACATTAAAATGTAACATGTTTTAATAAATAATCATATCTATGATACTAATATTATTAAAATTTAAAATAAATTCACTTTCCAATTAATATGATTATAGGAAATTTATTTTCTCAATATAATAATATCAATCACAAAACTAATCAAGATATGAGAGGTGATTATATATTTATTGGGAATATCGGTTTTTGAAAAAAAAAATCATTTATAAGAATAATGTAAATGAAAATAAAATAATAAAATAAGCATTGGGTTTTTATTTCAAATCCATTGAAAACATTTAGAATAAGATATATTTTGTAAAATGATTATTTTGGTGGGGATTTCAGTTATCACCCTATATGATAACCAATATTCCTTTTGACATTATGCCGAAAACATACCTTTCGTAATATAGTTGAAATATTTCTTTTAACCCCAATTTAATATTCATGGATAATATAGAAATTATATAATTGATCATTTAACTAAACATAACTATTTTTGAAAAAAAAGAAACCAATGTAGTAGAATAAAAATATAACCGAATAAAAGGGAAAATAAAATTAGTTATTTTAAAATTTTATTATCTTAAATATGGTAAAAAATAGAGTAATAGTAGTAATAAAATACTTTTAATTATTATATATCTATTTGAAATGAAAATTTTTGGATCTTATAATGGATTAATGGTAATATTAAATCAAAAATAGTTAATGAATCACTAAGAGAAATTGATATTGTAGAATAGTTTCTTACCTCATTGATAAAATTCAAAAAATTACCTTTAAATAGTAAACATGAATTGAAACATGAAAATCATAAATAATTAGTTATTTATTTAAAATACACTAATTAGAAATTATATACACCTCATAAAACTAAATAGGTTTATATTAACAAATATATCTCAATGGAATTGAAATTGAGACGAAATCCATTAACCAATGATTACCTTTGGTTGAGAACAGTTTAAAATAGCATATAATTGTTTTATGAATGTAATTAATTTACACCAAAACCATAATAATTTTTATAATATCATATACAGTCCTACTATTTCATTTTACCCCCCATTTGAAAAAAATATTTTATTGTTTTTGTTATTTAGGTTTTTAATTTCCATGTTTTCTAACATGTGTTTTATTATGTATGATATGGATCTCATTCATATGATATAAATAAATAATATACAGAGTTATATTAATGTTATAAATATCATATATACTATCTTATACATTGTTGTTATAATTCTTGAAGGTTTTACATGGAAAATGCATCACATCGCTTTGTAGAGATAGTAGGTTATAAGTACGCATGAGCGACGACAAAATTAAATTAATGGGTAAAATTCATGAAAGTGTATGATAGGCTAGTTTTAAAAAGTTATTATTATTATATATATGATATATATTCATTATTTCTATCATTATGACCATCCATATGAGTTGGTGGTGGAAAAAATATAATTGGTTTGGGACATGATAGTTTTCCATACAGATGAATGATGAATTTATTTCCCATTAGATGTAGAAAGAAATGGATATATATAATGTCATCAATATAAAAAACATCTTAGTAAATGATATATATGGGAATTTTTATATTAAAATATCGAAGACTTTACTGATGTTTGTAACAGAAAGATCTTTATTTACTTGATTAAAATTTTCAAAAGAAAACTCATTTGGATCTATCTATTAGAATCCAAAGGTTGGTTATTTTCAAATAATAGAAGATATATAATGTGTATAAGTATTTTAGGGAGTTATTAAAGAATATATTGGTCAAGAAAATGGACTTGAGATGTATAAAGATGTGAGGGGAGTGTGTCTTATTTTATAATTAAGGAGGAGTGGCATATTTCTAAATACCCAAAACTATTCAATATTGGGAAGTCAATCCTATAACATGTTCCTACATAATTGTTAAATAAATTAGTGTAGGGAATTTAAGGTTATTCCACACCTTCAATACTCTATTTTTTCTTACTTTTAACATTTAAGTTTTCATCATGATATCTAGTTTTTTAAACTAGGTTATTAATCATTTAATAAAAATATGTAATGACACTTATTTGTTAATTTTAACCAATTATTATAAATATGATAGAAAATTTCTTAAAAAATTATAATAATGGGGAAATTTTATTTTAACTCAAGTGAATATAACATTCGTACCCTTATTTTAAACTTAACCAAGGCAATTATCTTTTTTGTCTTTACTATTTATTATGATAAAAACATCAATTGACACTTTTAACAAATATTAAATATTATAATAAAAAATATTGAATTGATTTTATCAAATTAAAATCATTGATTTTGATGAATTTAATTTAAAATTAAACCTACAATCATGATGAAAAAGATGTTTTTCAATATTTTCATTTTCCAAGAATAAGATGATCATATATTATGAATACGAATTGTAACCATAAATATATTGATTCAAATTAAAATAGTTTGATTTGAAATATATTGATTTCAATTCAATAATGAATCATTAATTTTTATATTAATTAATAAAAAATTGTATTAAAACATTTTTAGAAAAAACATTTTTCTAAAAAGATAACAGTGTTATGAATGATAACCCTATTACCGCCAAACGATCTTCTCCCTATTTATATCAAATTGATAGTTATTAAAATATTAGCCATACATATTATTACATATTATTTATAATAATATTGGGGTAGTTAAATTAAACATTTTTTATTTTTCATAAAACCATTTATTTTTAAGATAAAATTTAAAAAAACTCATTAGAGGATTAGTTTTACCAATTTTGAAATCAATATTTATCCTCTAAAATTAGACATTTTATAGCATGAAATATTAAAAATTTTCTTGGAATGTATTTTTTTAAATATTTATTCAATTAATATAATTGATGCTTGGGTGCTATATAAACTAATTGATCCTTTAGTATGGGGTTTGATTGTATCTTATAGAAATATAATATATTAGACACCGACTCTATGTTTCTGGAGTTTTAGTTGTTATAGTTGATATTATAGGAATATTAGTAGAAATCATGGGAACAAACTTTTTAATTAACATAGATAAAATGACAATAATGATAAACCCTTATACTTTTTGAGAAATTATACTTTTAAAGTGATTTTTATTTTATTGTACAATATTCATGATGATAATGGGTTGAATCCGTAATTTCCATTATTTAATGGTGGTGCATCACATAATAAAGAGAATAAAAACTAGATGAAAATGTAAATATTTCCATTCTATGTAATCCAATGTATTTAGTATTGTAACGAAGAAGATCTTTTCCATAGAAGGGAAGACTACATAGATATTGATGAATAACCATTCCCAAATAGAGAAACCTATTGTCGGACAACATGATTTTCCTATATTGGATTACATCATGTGACATAATACACAATATTTTAGTGTAACTACTAATTCACTAGTAGATCAACAATATATTTAGTCCTTTAAAATGATATTCTTATATTTGGATGAAATTAAAAAGAAAAATTTATTCTTATAGTTTAGCATTTGAAAGGAGATGCCAATCAATGGTGGTCAATGATCCATAAATATAAATAAGTCGATGAAATAGAAATCATTGAATGGATAAATTCTATTTTTTTGTTTTTTAAATACTTTCCTCATGAGAAATAACATTATATAGACAGGAAATTCATCAATATTAGATGAATTCAGAATGTGAAGCTGATTTTGAGTAAAACATCAGAAGATTAGAATTTCTTTTTATAGACTACTAATGTAATCCTAAAAGAAAGATTGACATTTTATTTTCTGAAATTAATCTAATATTTTTAAGAGAACTGATAAATCAAATGTTTTTATCATATGTTTATATTGTATCCAATTCAATAATAAAAGGAATTAATTCTCCATGTAATTAATTTTAAAAGGAAATCACAAGATGAAAAGGATAGATGAGAACCCAAAAAATTAGGATAAAGAAAAAATGGAAGGATGCAACATCTCACTTATGATTGTTTTGAAATGATACACTAATTTCCATTAATAATGGTAATAGTTGTTTTGTTTCTTGTTTGGAGAAAGGAGCCATATGCCTCTTGAATGCAAGGACGATAATGAAAACACTACCCAACAATGTAATAGATGTGTAGAGATGGGGAATTATTCAAACCTATGTACCAATTGTTATGTTAACATACCAATGAAGAATCCAAAGGGGAAAGTATAGGAATATGATATTACTACATCCAAGTGGAATGAATGATGTGTTTTTTAAATGGGATTAAATAATTATATTGATGAAATTTTTTATCAATTATATTATTGTTATAAGATTCATGAAATTTATAAAGAGTATAATGTAGTAGTTTTTATTTATGTATTTGAAAACATATGATGAATGGTACAGATAAAAATAAATTTGATTTAGTGGTATTGTTGTATTTTTATAGATTACATGAATATGGGAATGATATCCCTAAATAATTTTTTTATATTGAGATAATAATATTTAGTTCGGATAATGACGTTATTGAAATTGATGAATTAAATGGGATAGTATAGGAAGCCTATAAACTTTTTAGTTATTTAATGAACAAGTGCTAAGGTTTATTATATTTTTGGATATATAGAATATATTTGATAATATGTATGGAATATGGGTAGATTATTTTTAGATATAGTTATGATTTTATTGAGATATCCTGGTGATTCTGGTAATTTTTATGTTTAAATAGAACATGTGATCTGCGTATTGACCTATTTTTTATGTGGCATTATGATATACTATATGTCGTTTGAGGATAAATGATTGATAAAATATTTTGGATTTTTTATTTGTGAACTTTGTTAGACATATTTGGTAGGAGTATTAAAGATAACTTTTTATATAATGGATAATGTTGGACAATTAGAGTTAGTATTTATTTTTTATTTATTAATGAATTATATTGGATAAATTCTGATAAACAAATTTGGTTTTGTTATATATTTTAGTAAAAAAATGACTTTTCATTATTTTTTGAATCTTATTATCTATGAAAAAATAATTCAAGATCTTTAAGAAATTAAAATTCATCCTAAATAATCTTCATTTGGATAATTGATGAAAGGATTAAATAATACATCAAAATTATGTGGATTTCCTTATGTTTATAACACTATGAAAATGATCATTAAAGAAGAATATAATCCCATTACAATCATTTTGGATGATTTTATGGTCTTTTCACCCATAACATATTTATACTTTTTTCATTAATATTCTCCTTAAGATGCTCTAT
Organism: Viscum album; assembly: GCA_963277665.1. NCBI lineage: Eukaryota > Viridiplantae > Streptophyta > Magnoliopsida > Santalales > Viscaceae > Viscum > Viscum album. The sequence continues at coordinate 1,158,590,575 of OY728145.1, forward strand.
ATCAATATATATTAGTATGTGGGTGTTAGATTCCTGATCCTGGTATATATTTTTAGTTCCCACTAAATTTATTTTATTAATAAACCTTATTTTATTTTAATTCAGATGCCTTCATATTTCCCTTTCCCTATTTTTAAGAACTTTTATAAATATTTTTTACAATGTTGGTTTTATATAAAAAAACAAACACCAAACCCCTGATTACCGATCAAAAGAAACAATACAAGCACACAATCTATTAAATGAGGTATAATCTAACACCCAATGAGTTTAAATTATCATTATGTTCGATAATGTATTTGATATGCAACATTAAGCCTAAATGAACCTCAAAATAATATTATTTAAATACGAAATTTATAACCAAAACATTGAATTATTATGTATGTATAGTATTAAAAAAATAATTAAATATATATAAGGATCTTAAAAATACTAATTTATTTAATAGTACTTCTGAAATAAGTACTCAATTTTCAGTAAAGTTATTTTTAGAAAAAATATTTTTTTCCAAAAGGATTTTTATTTTATTATTGAGAGAAAATAATATAATTAAGATTTTTATCATTTAGAAAATATATTTGATAAATTTAACATAATTATTTAAATATTCGAATGCAAATTATCTCAGAGTTATTTTTTTTTTGCAAAACCTATTATTTTTCAAGAAATAGTGAAAAATATTGTCTTTTATTGAAAAATATCTTTTAATTTCAGGCATAAACAATGATAAATATTTATAATAATGGTTTAAAAGAATAATTTGTTAATTTACATTATTAATAATCCTATTATGGTCTATTTAATAAATTTAACTCTTGAATTAATAATTGAATAATTTTTCAAAATAAAATACATTTTTCATAAAAACTGTTTTCAACACATCTTATAATTTAACATTAAATTAAATCATACCACTTATAAGAACTTAACTTCATAAAATGTATTCAAATATAATTATATAAATAATTAATATTAGTTAATAAGATAAACATATTTTTTCGTAATAAATAGTGAAAATAGTGAAAATTTATTATCATAGTTATGGTTAAAACAAGTTTACCATGGGTAAAAAATAATATATAAGCATTAAAATAACATTCATAAATGTAAAATTTATATGTGATTGTCATATTTGGACCCTTTGTAATTAATTTTTTAAAATTAATCCATTTTGAAATCATTTTTACTTATTAAGACAATAATAAATTTTATTCTTTCTAAACTTTTCCATTGTGTTATCCTCCATACTTATAAAAGGAACCCCCTTTCATTTACACTCCAGAATTCAACAGTCATTTGGAATGGAAATTCTTTATAATAACCTCTTCCTTACATCCCTCAATATGATTTGGATTCTACAGATCAATCAGAACAAATCCTAGGGTGGATCTATGTATAATCCTAAAGAGGATTTCCAAAGAAGAGGTATAGTTCATACCCATGAATTTTCATAATATTTATTCTTCAAAATCCTTCAAATATTGTTCAATAATTCTAAAATAATGAAAAAAATATCTTAAATATATTGATATGTTATTATGTAAATTTAATAACATATATCAACCACTTCATTAATCAAATGGGAAAAAATAGTGGTTCATTTGTACTGTGGACTACCGCCTCGCAAACCTATGTAATTTGTTTTCCGTCACCGCCTCTCATGGGTTCTTATAATGATGGATTAAATATATATATATATATATAACTATGATATTCATAAAATATTTATCATTCTAAAAAATTAATATAACACATATTTTCTTAGCATTATATTTATTTGAAACTCATAACGTCATTCTTTGGGCATGTGTAGACTACCATCTCCATGATTTAATGTGATTTTTTTACCACTACATCAAATGGATGGTATATATATTTTTATTTAGTAAAATAATAATTTATTTGTGATATAATGATAATTTTATAATGATATAAAATATTTATCTTTTTTCTATCATGATCATTGAAATATGGAAATGTTACTCATGCATACGTAAGGTATTCTATGTCTATGATTGTAACGTAGTAAAGTTTTCAAAAATATATTTATTAACTGGTTTTAAAAGTAAAATTGGTGATTAAAATGATTATTATTTAATGATTATTATTCTTCATATGATGGAACAATGAACACTTTTACTATAGACAACCTACCAAAGTCATTTTGGATATATGAACCGAAGATTGTAATAATGTCTAACATGAACTTAATTGAATATGTAATTTAATAGAACATGGTAAAAATTAGAATAAAATTAATAATAATTATGAAAATTTTTCTTACATAAAAAATTAATTAACATAAATTTATTATCGAGCAATACATATAACATATGTGATGAGTCATACCTAAAATATCCTAGGATTTTCATATATATATATATATATATATATATATGGATTACATATTTATAAATTAATATTCATTAAAATTCAAAAACAAACTCTAGAGGTCTATAATAGTTTAGTTCCATTGGAAACTAGGAACACAATCTCCAAATCTGGTGAATGATCTTAAATGTTTCCCACAAATAACTTATTATTTACTAATCTTCATAGACATACACTACATAAAACCATTCTTCATAACCTTGGGAATGGAAACGTAATAAAATGTGAGCTCAAATGCTTGGTACAAGTAAACAAAAGATATATTAATCAATCATAATATAAAATAGTACGATAATCATAAGGGTATGGGATAATTTACATAACATAATATTGTTATACCCAACCTATCATGGATCATAATATCGAGTTATGGAATAATGATTGGTTGTTTATAATAAATGAATCAAAATTAAATCTAATAACATTATCCAAGAGAGAATAAAATTTTTATAAGGATAATTCCTTATAGTATTCAATTGGGTTAATTATTTTTTGAATTTGTTCTGGTTTCCCACTTTTCCCTCAAAAGTGGTTTTGAAATAAAAATTTATTTTTTATTCCGTCAAAATAATTGCATAAAACATAGATTTGTATCGTATACATCATCTTACAAAACATTCTAATTTTAAAAAATAAAAAATATATCTCCTTATTTTAAGGACATGAAATCAAGAAATTTCATAAGATGAAGGAAATTCAAACAGGTTTACACATAAGATTATGTACATGAAAGATTGGTCCACTCCTAACAATTTGAAAAATGTAATCTATTAAATGTATAATATTTTGAACATGTAATTAAGTTCATAGATAAAAGTGTGAACATGTAATTGGGTTCATGTATAAAATTATAGAAATGAAATATAGGTCCTCACATAACATTATAGTTGTCAAGGTTCACTCTCAATACCATCATAGAGGAAAAAATCCCTTATTGAACCAGTTTCACTCTCTATTCTTGTTTTATCTTACTGAATCAGGTTCACTCCCCATTCTATTCATATTTTACTGAACTGATTTCACTACCCATTCTATTCATATTTTTCTCATGAGATATTATTCATTAAAAAATTCATTGGATGGTGATATATGTTCCACCATAATTTTCTATAACATAACCACCTTCCTTGTTTATCACATAACCACTGTCACATAATGAAAATCGTACATATGTGTTCAACAAGATCATAAAAAATTCATCATATCAAAATCCATGAAATTAAATGTGTTTCATAATAATTTAATCATACCATAAAATATGAAAAATAAATAGGGTCCCTAATCATTTTATTATATATATGAAAAATTGACAGGGTTTCATAATCATTTACCATGTTATAACATGTGGAAGAGAAGTAGGTTTTATAAACATGTTAACATCATAAACATAAACCATTCATAAAAAGAATAAAAATATTATCTTTGGTTTATATCCACATTGAACCACATATAACATCAAGGATGTCATATTATATTTAAAAACATTTTGAATGATTACTTTGGATATTTATTAAGGAAAACAACTTTTCTGTTAAAATCATTTTCTAAAAATTTAAACATTTTAAAAATAATTATATTTGAAAACAACCCTGAAAAATTATAGTGGATAATTTAACAAATAATCACTTATTTAGGAAAATAACATTTCCACATTGAGAATCACTTTTTTAAAAAAATTAAAACATTTTTTGAAATCATTTTCTTTGATGAAAATGAGTTTTCAACCAAAAATATTCTTTTTTGTAATAACAATATTTTAAACTATTTAGTACATAAAGAGTGAATAATAATGAAAAACATATATTCTCCTGAAATAACCATATGAGAAAATATTTAATGGTAAATTGTTATAGGTGGATCATTATATTTGAATATTGGAGACCAGATCATAAACAATCCTAATAAGTGATGATATTATAACCTAATATTTTTACCACTTTGGTAAAATTGATTCACAAGCCCCTTGAAGGAATATCAAAAAATGAAACTTAAAATCAAGATGAATAAATTCATGATATTAAATGTCAAATGGGGTGTATATACACTTCATTAAGTAATAATTTTTCATAACATAATGTACGTATCGAAGAAGGTAAATTGAGACAAACATCTCTTAACAACACAGTAACTTTTTTTTCAAAAATGTAACGCCCCGACCCTAGTTACCCAGAGTCGCTGCATTATTATATAACATTGGCATGATCACAAGAAAGATCAAATCTCGAAATACCGATTGGTTTAGTAGCCTTGGAAACACTAGATATATTCATAAAGTTTTACATTACATCATAAAAATGAAAACTACAACAACATAGTGCCCATATTCCAAACTCTTATCCCCTCATACTATCCCTGTAGTTCATTCATAATTTACTTCTTCACATCTTGGGAAAAATAAAACATAGAAAAGGGGTGAGGTCAAATTCCCAGTAAGGATAACAATATAGCGGAAACATTCATAAATAAGAATAAAAATTTAAGGCAAATTATAACTAAAACAAAAGCCTTTTAAACTTGAACTTCAACATAGTATGTCGAAAATAAAATGAAATAATTCCATTTACTTATTCCCATGGATATTCTACAAATCGAATAATCACGTGCAATATCAGTAACCACTTTCATAATGATAGAATGCATAATCCCAGACTATCATAACCACATAGCCAAGGCCTTGTGCCAAGACTAAAAATAATATTTTGTCAAGGTCTTGTCCCAAGACACTAGTTTGTCTCATGAGACCTACCAATGCATCGAGGAGCAATAGCGGGCTCCACCCGTCACATATTAAGTCCAATGAATTCCTCATATGAACAGGTTTAAACATAACATAAATATTCGTATTAAAACTAGCATACGAAATGTCAATACTTTCTCCATAAACCATGAATGGTATAAAAATAACACATCCACAGTCAAAAAAATCATAAAACCTTCAATACAATATGGAAGTTTTGTTTCATAATAAATCAGCTTCGAATAAGCTCAAAATCCATCAAAGGATGTTGACATAGATGAAATCAAAACTATTTTTAGAGAAATATCTCTTTTTATTTTGAAATCATTTAAGATTCATATAAAATAAAACATTTTCTTTGAAAATATTCTTATAAGATTTTAAGGTAAGCTTCGACGATTTTATAATGGCGGAAGATAGCCGCACCCGCGGTATAATTTAAAGAAAACATTCTTACCTTAATTCTATCAAAAAGGTTAAAAAGAACCTTGTTTGGAAAACGATGGAAATATTCCTTTATAAACCACTTATAAAAGTCAAAAAGGGTATAAATGACTTTAACACATATTCTAGTAAATAGTAAAAATGTTTTGAAATACATTTTTAAGAAAAGTGGATGTGGATGATAAAGAAGTCCAAGTACATTATTACGTATAAACAACCTCGGATAATAAAGAGATTGTGAAGTAAACCCTTACCTTGTACTTTTCCTTGTTTGGGGGTAGGTTAACCTCCTGTATAATAGTGAAATAATTGTTATTAAATTATTCAAGAATTATATACATTAATATGATATCATATATGATCTTTTAACATTGATTTGTTAATAATATCTTAGTATTATCGTTGTTTCGGGTGTTAACTTACTCGTTTTATTTTATATGTTTTGTTATGTAAGCCATGTTTTTCATGTATAGGTTGTATCTTATTCATATAAAGAATGATATCAAGTCCTTAAACATTATTTTTAAATCATAAAATGATAATTATACTTGAATGGATATGAGGGAGAATTAATCTCATCGCATTCGTGGAGACGGTAGTCCGTACGTATGCACGAGCGACAATATCATTCTTTTGATATTAAAATAATATATAATTGGATGATATATCATACATAAAGAATCATTAGCATGTTATATTTATTATTTACATGAATTATAAATCATTATTATACCCATCCAAATAATAATATATTGAATAATAACAATTACACCACGACGTGGAGACGGTAAGCCGTACGTACGCACGTATGGTGACATGTCATTCAAAGGATGGATAGAATACTGAATATGGTTGTACCATATTTATAATAATATTAAATTATATAGGAGATACTGGATTAATTATTTTATATTGGTAATAACAAAGAAAGAAGAAGTTAAAGAAGAAATGAATTTGAAAAAGGGTGGTGAAAACATTACCTCTTCTTCGGGTTCTTCCTTTTGATTTGATCAAAAGGGCTCCTCAGGTTGGCTTTCCGATAAAAATAATGCCTCTAAGTTGTATTGAGGGAAGTTGAGAGAGTATTTGGGCAGGGTTTCGCCGAACCAAAAATCTTTCAAGGTGTGAATTAATGAGAAGGGGGAGTGCCCTTTTATAAGAGGGGTGAGGGGCACCTTTGGAAAAGCTAGAAATATTATTTTATAATAAATTCATATTCGGTTTATAATGTCTATAAAGTTTATTATTTAAATTTTCAGATGGTTATAGGTCGAAAACCACTCAACAAATAGAATTTAGACAGGTTTGGGTCATTATATTAACCTTATCTTTAAGTATTAACTCTTAGTTAATTAGTTTCACTTTTACAATGTCTCTTTGTATTTTTTTATTATATGGTTAATAAAATTACTATATACATCCAAGAGACCCCCAAGTGGTCCATTAATGATACAGCTATAATGATATAAGTCTCTTGGCCGAACCTTTGATTTTTAGGAATTTAATATCAATTAATAATATAATATTTGTTTTAAAAACTCTTTTATGTCAATTTTGACACTATTCAATAATAGATTTTTTTTAAAACTCATAACAGAATTATTACTTCACAAAAAGTCAATTAAATCAATCCTAATATGTCATATTAACCTATAAAATTAGTTTAATTCAATAAAAGTCTCCAATTATATTTATTTGGGTATTTATAATATCAATTATTTTAACTTTTCACTATTATTGTAATTATTGCATCATCAGTGTGTCATAAATAAATTAACTTATTTAATATCTAAAAATTATAAATAAAATATAATTATGTAGTAAATCTTTTTAGATTTCTAATGAATATTTAAAATCTAATTTATCTTATGTATAACCCTATATTAAAAATGTTTTAGTAAATAAACTTTGATTTTAATTCTTTTAACTCTTCTTTGAATTAAATAATAATAAATGTCCTAATCTAATCCAAGTGGACCTAAATGATAATATTTTATTCCTAAGGTTTTTTTGGTCGAGATACACTTGTTCAATAGAATTAGGACATGTGTTAGGGTAATATTAATATCATTTTTACCCTTAATTACCCTATTTACTTTTAACCGTGGTAAATAAAAGTAAAAAGTTACTATTCACCAAAATTATTTTCATTACTCCTTGAGATTAACCGTGTCTCTCGGATTTTCGAAATTCCAATCACAGAAGCGTTAAAATTATGTTTTATGAAAAATTTAGTTTTTTAACTACCACTTAGTAGTTTCACTATTCATCAAAAAATGAAGTTTTTCAGAAAAATACCAAAAATTCACCCTAGGCTAATTTCGATATTCCAAATCCAAAAATGAAATCCATTTTGAAAAATAAAATTTATAAAATTTCAAAAAGTATGTATTACTATTCATAACGGCTAGTTTGATTTGTTGTGGTGTGTTAGAACTCGATGTTGCGTACAACACACGCTATCGCATTATTCAAAGAGAAGCGTACCGTAGAAGCTTGGGGTGTTACATTCTCCCCTCCAAATAATTTCATCCTCGAAATTTCTAGAATACTACCGCATGAAAAGACTCAGGTGGTTCTTCATCATAAGTTCCTCGGGTTCCCACGTTACCTCTTCCATCTTATGGTTTCTCCACAAAAATTTTACCAGACGCGTCGTCTGGTTTCTCAGTACTTGTTCTCTCGTATCAAGAATCCTGACGGACTCTTCGCAATAAGACAGATCGGGTTCCAGTTCTAATTTTTCATAGGTGAGTACATGTGTTGGGTCAGGCATGTATTTCCTCAATAGAGATATGTGGAACACATCGTGAACTTTGGAGAGACTTGGCGGCATTGCCAATCAGTAAGCTACAGCCCCAATTGGTTCTAGAATTTCGAAAGGTCCGATGTACCTGGGACTCAATTTTCCTTTCTTACCAAAATGTATGACTCCCTTCCATGGAGATACCTTCACGAAAACATGATCACCGACTTGAAATTCCAAATCCTTCCTTCGATTATCGGCATAGCTCTTCTGCCTACTTTGAGCTGCTTTGATGTGATTTTGGATTACCTTCACCTTTTCTATTGTTTCCTCCCCCAGTTCTAGACCTATAAGTTTTCTTTCACCAACGTCATCCCAACAGGTTGGTGTGCGACATCTTTTTCCGTATAACGCTTCATACGGTGCCATCTGAATACTCGAATCGAACCTATTTTTATAGGAAAATTATACCAAAGGTAAATATTGATCCCACATACCCTGAATGTCAAGTGAGAAAGATCTCAACATGTCTTCTAAGGTTTGAATAGTCTGTTCTGATTGTCCGTCTATCTGAGGGTGGTAGGCAGTGCTCAAATGAAGTTCAGTATCCAAGGATTTCTGAAGACTCTTCTAGAATCCTGAAGTAAAACGGGGATCACGATCAGAAACAATCGATAGGGGTACTCCATGAAGTCTCACAACTTCATTAATATATAGTCTTGCTAGATGTTCCAGTGGTAGATCTTCTCTTATAGCAAGAAAATGTGTTGACTTGTTAAGAAGATCAATAATAACCCATATTGCATCGTTCCTTCTAGGAGTCTTTGGTAGCCCCATGACAAATTCCATCGTACTATTGTCCCATTTCCACTCCGGTATGGGAAGAGGTTGCATGACTCCTCCAGGTTGTTGCCTTCCAGCTTTCACTTGTTGAAAAACCATACATCTTGACACAAAATCAGAAATCTCCCTCTTCATGTTATCCCACCAAAAATGTTCCTTCAAATCTCTATACATTTTGGTGCTCCCAGGGTGTATAAAGAAATTGGAACTATGAGCATCATCCAGCAATTCCCTTTTTAGATCAGGTATATCGGGAACACAAAGCCTCTTCCCAAATTTCAAAATTCCATCTTCATAAACAAAGTCTCTCAATCTCCCATCATTCACAGATTTAATCATCTTTTGAAATTCTTCATCATCGGTCTGAGAACTCTTAATCATTTCTAGTAAAGATGGTTTGGTAACCATTTGAAAAAGAATTGATGTTTCACCTTCCATGGTAATTCCCATGTCCATCTTCACTAGATCCATGAAAATTGGGTCCCTTTCATTTCTCATATTGTTCAAAACTCCATGGTATTTTCTACTCAAAGCATCTTCCACCTTGTTTTCTTTCCCCGGGTGGTAGTGTATCGTACAATCATAATCCTTGAGTAATTAAATCCATCTCCTTTGCCTCATGTTGAGTTATTTTTGTGAGAAAATATACTTCAAACTCTTGTGATCAATATAAATCTCACATTTTTCACCATAGAGGTAGTGCCTCCATATCTTCAAAGCAAAGATCACAGCTGCTAACTTGAGATCATGAGTTGGATAGTTTTTCTCATGAATTTTTAATTGTCGTGATGCATAGGAAATAACCCTATCATTCTTCATAAGGACACAACCAAGACCTTTCTTCGATGCATCTCTATAAATAACGAACCCATCATTCCCCGATGGTAGAGTCAATATAGGACCATTGACTAATCTTCTCTTCAGTTCTTCAAAACATTCTTCACACTATTTTTTCCAAACAAATTTAACCCCTTTATGTGTGATATTTGTTAATGGGTTAGCCAACCGGGCAAAATTCTGGACGAAATGTCGATAATAACCTTCTAAACCAATAAAATTACGTACCTCAGTTATACTCGTCAGTGCTGGCCATTCTTGTATTGCCTTTGTCTTAGAAGGATCAAAAGAGATTCCATCTTTAGAGACAATATGGAAAAGAAAAGAAATCTCTTGAAGCCAGAATTCACACTTGCTAAACTTCCCATATAATTCATGTCTTCTCAGAGTATTCAGGATAATGCGCAAGTGATTTTCATGATCTTAGTAGCTTTTGGAGTATACCAAGATATCATCAATAAATACCACCACAAATTCATCGAGATATTCCTTGAAAACTCTATTAATCAGATCCATGAATACAGAGGGTGCATTAGTCAATCCAAAAGGCATTATTGTAAACTCGTAATGCCCATACCTGGTTTAAAATGCTGTGTTCATAATGTCTTCCTTCTTTACACACAACTGATGGTATCCAGATCGAAGGTCAATCTTTGAAAAGTATTGAGCTCCATGCAGTTGGTCAAATAAATCATCAATGCGAGGTAGGGGTACTTGTTCTTTATTGTTATAGCATTGATCTCTCTGTAGTCGATACATAACCTCATAGATCCATCTTTCTTTTTAATAAAAAGAACTGGGGCTCCCCATGGAGAAACACTAGGGAGAATAAATCCCTTATTGCTCAATTCCTCTAGTTGTTTCTTTAGTTCAATTAATTCTATAGTGGCCATTCTATAAGGGGTCTTTGATATAGGCCTTGATCTAGGAATTAAATCAATGGAAAACTCAACTTCTCGTTCTGGAGGATGTCCAGGTAAATCGTCCAGAAACACATCTATATATTCTTTCACAATAGGTACATCCTCGATTTGAACATTCCTTTCCTCACCCATAGTCATTTCATTATCTTCATCCCCAATAATTGAATTTAGTTGAGCTACTGGGGGTGGATCTACATAAGAATTTGGTGGTGATGATTCTTCTCTAAAGATAAGGTGTTCCTTATCATCATCATCAATAATCGTAACCTCTTTCTTCTTAAAATAAATATTCACATCATAGTCTGAAATCCAGTCCATACCGAGGATTATATCAAACTCAATCATAGGTATGACGATTAGATTAGCAGATAAAGAACATTTATGTGCTCTAATGGGGACTGATTCACAAAACTTTGTTGCACTGATACTTTCCTTAGGAGTTTTAACTGACAACTCCCTTGTTAAATCAAATTGGAAATATCTAATTTTCTTAGGAAACTGGGAAGATATTAAATAATTCGATGATCTAGAATCAAATAATGCATTTTCTAAACTTGAGGAAACCATTAAATTACCTGCCACCACATCTTTCGGAGCTTCTACCTCAGCAGTAGTGATAGCATAAGCTTGGCCTTGATCCCTTGGCCTTTTCTGAGGTAAGTTCCCATGACGCTTAGGAAATTCATTTGCATAATGTCCCATCTCCCTGCAATTGTAGCACTGAACATTGGTAGCTTCCTTCTTCCCTTTGCAATCACGAGGCTGGTGGCCTTTTTCACCACACTTGTAACAGACACCCATTCCCTTCAAGCAAGTACCGGGGTGTTTCTTCCCACATTTACCACAGGATGGATATTCAACATTTCCCTTATTCACCTTATTTCCATTCCCAGATTGATCAGTACATCTCTCCTTCTCTTGATTTTCTTTAATGTCATAAGACTTAGAGAATTCCTTTTCGGTCTTGATAGCACATGAGACAATGTCTTCGTACGACGAGAAGGATTGTGAGACTAATGCTTGATGGAGAAATGGTTTTAACCCATCAAAGAAACGATCAATCTTACTTCTTGGGTTACATATATAATCTCCAGCATAACTTGCTAACCTTGTAAAGTTAACCTCATACTTTGTGACATTTTCATCCTCCTTTTGTCTCAGAATCAGAAATTGTCTTTCCATATCTGTTCGATGGTTGCGAGGAAAGTATTTTTCTAAAAACAGATCTTTGAACTCCCTCCATTCCATTTTTGATACTTCATCTTCTTCTTTCGTGTTTTTAATCAATGACCGCCATTGATCAGCATCTCCAGTGAGGCGGTAAACTGCCATGATAACTTTTTCCCTTTCACTACTCCCCAAAGCCTAAAATATTTTCTCTAGGGAATTTATCCATTGCTCAGCTACTAATGGATTTGTACTCCCATTGAATGTTGGTGGTTGTTGCCTCATGAAGCGATCTAACATTGATCCTCCACGCTGTGGATCAGGGTGCTCCATATGGGTAAGGTTATTATCCATAACCTGAGTGAGTTGTCCCAGTATGGTGATTAGCTAATCGGCACCAGTTGCATCACCATCTCCACTATAATTATCTTGAGTAGGAGGGAAATCCCTACTTGGAGTGTATGTATTGATACGGTTTCCATTACTTCCACTAGGCTCCATTTCTAAAAAATGGCATAAACTAGACCAATTTATGAATCAAAATACATAACTCCATACTTATAAAACACTTACCATAAATTGAACTATTTATAGATATAATCCATAATAATAAAAATGTTTTCTTTGAGAAGTATATACTTGTAAACCTTTCATAATGATTTGTAAATAAAATGAGAGTTATCCTAAGTATATCCCCCAGGAGTGTCGTAACCAAGAGTGTAGCAAGGCCCGTTTTCATGCACCAGTTCTCGTTCGATTCTACCTCAAAGCGGTGTTTTCGGGTTGTACCCCTAGGTACATCTGTTCCAGAGCCGCCACCACCTGCTCGTATCCAGACAGGGATGTATTTCTCTAAAAAATCACAAAATCTCTACAATACCAAAATTCTAGGATGTTCTTCTATACTAATCCTCAAATTTCATCTTAAATCTATGTGCTATAATCAGATTTTATCTAAATCTAGCTTACAAGGTTTGTACTAAACTTCTGCTGATACCAACTGTAACTCCCCGACCCCAGTTACCCAAAGTCGGTGCATTATTACATAACATTGGCATGATCACAAGAAAGATCAAATCTCGAAAGACCGATTGGTTTAGTAGCCTCGGAAAAACTAGATATATTCATAAAGTTTTACATTACATCATAAAAATGAAAACAACAACAACATAGTGTCCATATTCCACACTCTTATCCCCTCATACTATCCCTACAGGTCATTCATAATTTACTTCTTCACATCCTGGGAAAAATAAAACATAGAAAAGGGGTGAGCTCAAATGCCCAGTAAGGATAACAATATAGCGGAAACTTTCATAAATAAGAATAAACATTTAAGGAAATGTATAACTAAAACAAAATCCTTTTAAACTTTAACTTCAACATAGTATGGTGAAAATAAAATGAAATAATTCCATTTACTTATTCACAAGGATATTCTACTAATCGAATAATCACATACAATATCAGTAACCACTTTCATAATGAAGGAATACATAATGCCAGACTATCATAACCACATAGCCAAGGCCTCGTGCCAAGACTAAAAATAATATTTTGTCAAGGACTTGTGCCAAGAAACTAGTTTGTCTCATGAGACCTACCGATGCATCGAGGAGCTATAGCGGACTCCACCTGTCACATATTAAGTCCAATGCATTCCTCATAAGAACAGGTTTAAACAAAACATAAACATTCGTATTAAAACTAGCATACGAAATGTCAATACTTTCTCCATAAACCATGAATGGTATAAAAATGACACATCCACACTCAAACAAATCACAAAACCTTCAATATAATATGGAAGTTTTGTTTCCTAATAAATCAGCTTCAAATAAGCTTAAAATCCATCAAAGGATGTTGACATATATGAAATCAAAATTCTTTTTAGAGAAATGTCTCTTTTTATTTTGAAATCATTTAAGAGTCATATAAAATAAAATATTTTCTTTGAAAATATTCTTATAAGATTGTAAGGGAAGCTTCGACGATTTTATAACGGCAGAAGATAGCCGCACCCGCTGTATAAGTTAAAAAAACATTCTTACCTTAATTCTGTCAAAAAGGTTAAAAAGCACCTTGTTTAGAAAACAATGGAAATATTCATTTATAAACCACTTATAAAAGTCAAAAAGAGTATAAATGACTTTAACCCATATTATAGTAAATAGTAAAAATGTTTTGAAATACATTTTTAAGAAACATGGATGTGGATGATAAAGAAGTCCCAGTAGATTATTACGTATAAACAACCTCAGATAATAAAGAGATTGTGAAGTAAACCCTTACCTTGTACTTTTACTTGGTTGGGGGTAGGTTAACCTCCTGTATAATGGTGAAATAATTGTTATTAAATTATACAAGAATTATATACATTAATATGATATCATATATGATCTTTTAACATTGATTTGTTAATAATATCTTAGTATTATCGTTGTTTCGGGTGTTAACTTACTCATTTTCTTTTATATGTTTTGTTACGTAAGCCATGTTTGTCGTGGATAGGTTGTATCTTATTCATATCCAGATTGATATCAAGTCCTTAAAAATTATTTTTAAATCATCAAATAATAATTATACTTGAATGGATACGATGGAGAATGAATCTCATCGCGTTCGTGGAGACGGTAGTCCGTACGTACGCACGAGCGAAAATATCATTCTTTTGATATTAAAATAATATATAATTGGATGATATATCATATATACAGAATCATTATCATGTTATATTTATTATTTACATGAATTATAAATCATTATTATACCCATCAAAATAATAATATATTGAATAGTAACAATTACACCATGACGTGGAGACGGTAAGCCGTACGTACGCACGTATGGTGACATGTCATTCAAAGGATGGATAGAATACTGAATATGGTTGTACCATATTTATAATAATATTACAGTATATAGGAGATACTATATTAATTATTTTATAATGGTAATAACAAAGAAAGAAGAAGTTGAAGAAGAAATGAATTTGAAAAAGGGTGGTGAAAACATTACCTCTTCTTCGGGTTCTTCCTTTTGATTTGATCAAAAGGGCTCCTTAGGTTGGCTTTCTGATCAAACTAAGGCCTCTAGGTTGTATTGAGGGAAGTTGAGAGAGTATTTGGGCAGGTTTTGGATGAACCAAAAGGATTTGAATCTGTGAAGTAATGAGAAGGGGGAGTGCCCTTTTATAAGAGGGGTTAGGGGAAACTTTGGAAAAGCTAGAAATATTATTTTATAATAAATTCATATTCATTTTATAATGGCTCAAAAGTGTATTATTTAAAGGTTAAGGTGGGGATAGGTCTAAAACCACTCAACCAATAGAATTTTGACAGGTTTGGGTCATTATATTAACCTTATCTTTAAGTATTAACTCTTAGTTAATTAGTTTCACTTTTACAATGTCTCTTTGTATTTTTATATTATATGGTTAATAAAGATACTATATACATCCTAGAGACCCCGAAGTGGTCCATTAATGATCAACATTCATTATAGAAGTCTCTTGGCCGAACCTTAGATTTTTAAGAATTTAATATCAATTAATAATATAATATTTGTTTTAAAAACTCTTTTATGTCAATTTTGAAACTATTCAATAATTGATTTTTTTGAAAACTCATAACAGAATGATTACTTCGAAAAAAGTCAATTAAATCAATCCTAATATGTCATATTAACCTATAAAATTAGTTTAATTCAATAAAATTCTCCAATTATATTTATTTGGGTATTTATAATATCAATTATTTTAATTGTTCACTAATATTGAAATTACTGCATAATCATTGTGTCACAATTAAATTAAATTATTTAATGTCTAAAAATTATAAATAAAATATCATTATGTAGGAAATATTTTTATCTTTCTAATGAATATTTACAATCGAATTTATCTTATGTATAACCCTATATTAAAAATGTTTTAGTAAATAAACTTTGATTTTAATTCTTTTAACTCTTCTTTGAATTAAATAATAATAAATGTCCTAATCTAATCCAAGTGGACCTAAATGATAATATTTTATTCCTAAGGTTGTTTTTGGTTGAGATACACTTGTCCAAAAGAATTAAGATATGTGTTAAGGTAATATTAATATCATTTTTACCCTGAATTACCCTATTTACTTTTAACCGTGGTAAATAAAAGTAAAAAGTTACTATTCACCAAAAAATTATTTTCATCTCAATGAACCACATTTTACTCCTTGAGATTAACCGTGTCTCTCGGATTTTCAAAATTCCAATCACAGAAGTGCAAAGATTAAGTTTTATGAAAAATTCATTTTTTTAACTACCACTTAGTAGTTTCACTATTCATCAAAAAATGAAGTTTTTCAGAAAAATACCAAAAATTCACCCTAGGATAATTTCGATATTCCGAATCCAAAAATGAAGTCCATTTTGAAAAATAAAATTTATAAAATTTCAAAAAGTAGGTATTACTATTCATAACGGCTAGTTTGATTTGTTGTGGTGTGTTAGAACTCGATGTTGCGTACAACACACGCTATCACATTATTCAAAGAGAAGTGTACCGTAGAAGCTTGGGGTGTTACACAAAAGACCCATTAATGAGAGATCATTAAATGGATATGTAAATCACAATAAGATTAAAATATAATAATTATTAAATAAATTCTTGGGATGTATATACACCACATAAATAAATCATTTGGTGGACCTGGAATGTGTCTCCTCGAAAAGTAAATGTGAGACAAAAATCCCTTACTTTCAGTCTAGAAATAAGATTTATTCATTATTAAATCATTTATAATAAATATAAATATATTATAAATATATTATAAAAACCATATTTATATATCATACCATATATAATGTTATTATGACCATTTATTTCCTGTTTATATACAATTTCATGTTAAAGTCACTTTTCAGGCAGTAACTGCTTTGTTTTTTCGCATCTCTTTTAGCATATTATTCCATGATACACTTATTAAATCATAGATTCATAATATTCTGAACATAATTATTGATATAAATACAATATATATTCATTATATATGTAATTATATTAATCCATAATATTTATTAATAGAAGTGAATTACACTCTTAATGGAGAAAATAGGTTGAATATACGCATGAACATTATTTCAATTTTCTTATCTGATTGAAAGAATGAATATTAAGTGATATATATATATATATATATACATTATCAATCCAAAATAATTTTTATTTTATATATATTACTATGTTCATTAAACACATCCTTAAAAAATTCAATGTAAATCGTGAACGAATCGCAGCGCCTTATGAGGCGGTAGTCCCTCGTACACACAAACGATGTGGTGATGAAATCATAACCAATTTTATTGATGTGGTGATTTTTTTAATTAATCACCTTAAAAAATATCTTATTATATGGAATATAATTAGTTTATTATATAATAATGAAATGAAAAAATTTGAAGGGGTGTAGGAATAAATAAAACAAATGCACTCATCGATTAATGTAACCTCATCTTAGTGTATCCATCATCAATTTACACTAAAAACATTATGATGAAGAATTTATTATGGAGATAAGTATTCATGTTTTAGGGGAATGATTTTTTTATGTGAGTTGGGTAGTTAGTGGCTGAAATAAATGGTTTGAAGATGTGAATAAGTGAGGGGAGTGAGTTCCCTCTTATAGTTGAGGGGGAGTGTAATTTGTGTAAATACACAAACATATACACTATTGGGTGGTATACCTTACCTATGTTCCTAAAAAATTTAACAATAATGGATCATAGAATTTATTTTTTTGATAAAAACCTTTATATATCAATTATGTACCCAATTTTGTCATGTTATTGCCCAGTTTTTAAGTTAAATAAATTTTACCATTTTAGTTTTTACTATGATAACATGTATCATTCTACTAACCTAGATAATTTATCCTCAATGAATAAAAATAAAATTATTTTTATTAAATAATTTTTTCCTACTTTTTTTATTAAAAAATTATTTAATAAAAATCATATTTTTTCTTGAAATTAATTTAAATTCAAATGCACATAATTTACAAAACCCTATTTTAACCTTAATCATGGTAATTAATAGTAACTTTCTTGAATAATAAAAATAGTAAAAAATTAATATAAACTTGTTAAATAATATAAATTATGGTCATTAAAAATATGGAATCTATTTTATCCAAATTCAACTCACAAAAATGGAAGAATTTAGTTTCAAATAAATTTGTAGACACGGTGAGAAAGCTTGTTTTTAAAGTAAAAATGTTCCAAAATTTACAAAGTTGTTCTATAAAATTTCAATATGAAATTAATTCCCATAAAATAAATTTGATAAATATATGTAAAATTTAATTAATTATATGTAAAACCAATTTGAAATATAATTTTACCCTATAAATAAGTTAGGAAAAAAGTCTGTTTTCAATTTAAATTTAGTACTTTCACAATTCATCAAAAAACAAAATTCTTCCAAAAAATAAACAAAACTTACCCTATGATAATTTTGATAACCCAATTTCAAAATTTATTTTTATTTTATCAAATTCATTATATAAAATTATAAATATTTTTCTTTAAAATAATTTCATCATAAAAAGGCGAGAAAACTGCTTTTATAAAAATATAGTTTTAAGAATAAAATTGGTTTTATAATTATCTATTATCTAAATACACTTAAAATTAATTTTAAATAGTTTATTCAATATATATACCATATAAATTTCATTAGAACCATTCACTAAAATATTATATTTTATTTTATTGAGGTGGAAAACATTTGTTTGTATAAAAAATGGATTTCTAGAAATATATTTTCATTATTTTCAAATAGTGTTTTTTACATATATAATTAATTATTCCCAAAATAATTCATTATATATATACATATATATGTATATAAAATATTTTAATAATTTTTTAAATCTTATCGATACCTACCATTCGAATATCTATGTTATTACTATAATATTAAGAATATAATATTTTAACATAATGACACATTTCCATTAAACTCATTGTTGTGTGTAACTATTTATGAAGAAAATATCATGGATGACCTTGGTATGAACAAAATTTTATGACAAGAACCATATAGTCTATTATTTTTAACATGTGAAGGATATTCCACAGTTAAATGATTCCACGTCTGCTTCACCATTTTGATTCCAATGAAAGGATTATGGTGGTCCCTTATGTATGATTATGATTGATTTTTGGGGTTTTGAAAATTGCACAATCATTTTTATTAGGTTTTTCATTCTATTATCCACCCATTTTGATGGTTCGGTTTCCAAAGGGGTTTATTCATGGAACCTAAAACACCCAATGGATCTCACATCTATGATTCCTCGTAGTACTACTTTTTAAAGGTAGGCACTTATTGGGTAACATAGCTAAGGATACTTAAGAACTCACATAGGTTGAGAGGATGGGAGGTCGGTCTCATCACAACCTTTTAGGGGGGATTATTTAACATTTTGGGAATCTCTTATAGATTTGATATATGTTCAAGAATCCTTTTTTCATTCCCATTTATAACCTAATTATTTTAGTTCCACATAAGATTACAAATCATACCATTTATGTTCACATGACAAGGAACAAACCATACAGTTTAATATAATGAAGCAAGGACACATAAGCAGAAGGTTCCAAGTGAAGATTTGGGTGGGACCTACACTGAAGTGGCCCGAAGTTCCTAGAAGAAGTGTGGTATACCAAGTGAGGGCATGATCACATTGAAAATATGGTCCAATAAGGATGGGGATGAATGAGACATGGAAGGAAAATAGCCCCATGGGTTTGAGAGGACCATACTCGGAATGTACCCCAGATAACATTTGGGTGAATTTGGGATGATGGGTTTGGAAATCAGGGATATATTCTATATATCTAATTAATTTTTCAATAAAATACCTTATAGTTCATCTTTTTTGGGTTTTAAATTATGAATGATTCCCATTTGGGTTGTATCATCAGGAATATATCCCTTTTAAGGTTTTAATCGTGTTTGTGGGCCATACATGTAGGAGGTGCTTTTTGTTTCTGAAACCATGAGGAAAGTATATACGCATTGTGATTTTAAGGGTTGATTGGTTATTACACTTAAAAGGATTCACATTTGGGTTGAGTATGATGAGGTGTTATACCGAATAGGAGGAATGTGTAGGATCTTGTTATTATGAAGATTTCACAATCACCACTAACCTCTAAGCCCAAGTGTGTCATTCTCAGTGTGATAAACAAGAGGAAGTGGTAGATATGGAGGCCATACAATCTAATTTATACATTAGTGTATGAATGTGGGATCCCAAATGATGATGGAAAGGGCAAAGAATCTGATTAATTTCTACTCTCTTGTTTTCATAACTTGGTCCCAAAAGAAGATAGAAAGGGCATTGAATGTTATCATATATTATTTTGATTTGGTAACTATGATAGTCACATCGAATCCAAGATACGACCCATACAAATGAGGAGGATGAGTAGAGCATCCTCTATCAACAAAAAAGGGTATTACTCATAAAGGGATCCAGTTCTCTAAATTTTAGAGAATATGAGATAAGTATTTCGCATTATCCCTCATTTGAAGGGAAAAGAGAGTGGTTCCCCCTCATTCTCTGAAATGGGGTGGTTCACCTAAGTACCCCCAATGTTGGAACTGTCATTACCATGGGAATGTGTGCTTGAGAGAATTATAAGGACCCATTTGTTAATAAGGTTACAAAAAGAACATCATTTACCATGGTTTCATACACTCGATAGGGTACGATGGTGTGCCCTAATATTTGATCATAAATAATTGGCAGTTTTGGGAGAGGCCTTGGATTGATGCCATGTAAGTGGGTAAATTTAAGGCTTAGATCTCCATAGAGAAGAGGTTTATAGAGAAATATATTATTGGAGGGGCCAATTTGGGGACAAACAAATAACTGGGGGAAGGAAATGAGAGAGTGAAAGTAGAAAAAATTAGGATTCCCCATTTTTCATTGATTTTAACTGAGTGGGAAAAAAATCCACTCATATAGTATATTTTTAAATGGTTTTTGTTTCCTTTTATGTATAAATTTTCTATGTGGGTATGAGTTCCTCTCGTGCAGTGTCTTCCAAAATGGTCTTGAGATCACCCATCATAATCTCTTACTATGCAGGTAAGGTATCCCTTCACATAACGTTTTACTAAGTGCATTGATCAATAGAAAAGGGGTATAATCTTATGCTACATAGAATGGAATCCAAAAATTTTTTTGGATCTTTGGATGGTTGGGGGAATTCCTTTTCTACCTTAATTTTATGTGGTAGGTTTAACTGATCATAATAAATGGATCTTACAATTTCTCTAACTTTTCATCCATCCATTTCCCTAGACCCCATTGGGGATTTTATAGAGGAATGGGGGAAACTAGTTATCAAGATGGCCTGTCATTCACATTTTATCACATGTAATCCATATGTCGAACCCCTATCTAGACATCCAAACACACAAATGATTCCATTTACAGGGGATGGAAATCACCATCTAGGCTGAAAAAAGAATTATCATTAACGAGGGATGGTAATTTATGAGGGAAGGTAAACACCATCTATCAACAAAAAAGATCTAGTTTCATTCAGGAGTGTCAGAAAATAACTTCACATCCCACAAAGTCATTTATATGTTGGATTCCATGAGGTGTCGAGTTCCATATAGTGAGTTTTTCTAAGAATAACTAGACCCTCCTTCTTGATTTTTCATCTTTAATCAATTTTGAACTCTTCTTTATGTATATTTTACCATTTATAAATTCATAATAGAATGGTTACCTTCAATATAGAGTTTTCAACACCCAAAAAATACCTCCATCAAAATGAGATCTGATTGGGAATAATAGGTAGAGATTCTAATAAACAATTTGGTTCAATTTGAACATCTTTATGGTATTATTGTGGACCCACAAGGGGAAATTTTCTATAAATACAGTTTCAGAAACACCTTTTTAATTTTTTGAGCCTCTGTGTGATGATCCTCTTCATGAACTAACTCTTACCTACTAATACCACATATCATTTCTCCTTTTCATATGTTTTTTTCATGAACTAAATGATGGCCTCCCAATAACTATAATTCCTTTTACATGCATATAAAAATGGACATCTACATGATTCATTTCAACTTTGTGGACAGATACGTCAAAGGCATAGTGCCTCACTGGACAATGGATTATGAGCCAAAACTTTCTATGAAGTTTCATTTATTTTTCCATTCCTTTAATGAATATTACATTTTTTTTGTTGATCATTATACATGGATAAAATAGATATTATCATAAAATATCTTACATCCACTTACATGATTCTGAAAAATAGGTGAACATCCATTGTTGATAATTCTAAAGATGATCTCCAACATCATATCATCCCTTATAATTGTATTTTGAAGAATCTCCTTTTTCTAGAGCTTCTAGTTATCAGTAATCAAAAAGATTATAACTATACAGATTCAGGCTTAGATATGATTCTCTCATTCCATTATCTAGTCACAATATTCCACTTGTTTTTTTATGTGAACATGGATTGAATTCAAGTAAACATCTCCTCTATGGGGCATATTGTCTATGAATCGGGTCAAGAGAAGGTCTCCATTCTGAATGGATCCATTTTTACTCAATTAAACTTTTTTAATGATGATATATCCTTACATTATATCCTTAAATGTTACCCATCCTTTCTTAATATCTCATGGGGTGATCCTAACTAAGGATAGAGTTCCTTGTGGGATTTGTGATTCAGAGGAATCTCTTATAAAGAATGAGCCTAGGTGTTCCAGGTGCCCAAAAATTTCATGGAATTTCCAAAACTATTGGAGTTTTTCAGATTATATAATTCGGTAGAGATTTCCCAAATATTGATATATTCTCCATCCAAGATGTTACCTGAATTGATCATCCATTAGGATTCGAGCAGTAATAATTTATACTTATCGTATGGTGATGTCGGGGCCAACTTATGGGATATTTATCAATTATGATGAATACACATTCATGGAAATATGTACATTGAATTACTTCTTGAAGAAAATTCATGTGAGTAACTAAATAGTTTACTCCATTAGAAAGGAATTTATTGATTTCAGAATAGAAATTTGTTAGTCATCCTCTTCATACATATTTATTCATTACATTCCATGATTGGATACATATATTTTTTCAAGATATTGGTCTGAGGGTGATAGTTTGACACACAAGGACTCACACAACACAACAATCTTGAGGTGTTGCTGGTTCATATTGGTCCATTCTTGATGAGTAAAAACATACTAAATAGGGTTACCAGACTTGTCCATACATATATTTATATTTTGGGTTTGTATTATTTTTAGCTATTTACATGAGTGGATGGATCTTCCCATCTAATTATTCCTACACAGGAATTAGAGTCTTCACCATAATTATGGTAGCCAAGTTGATGAAGGGACAAACCATTAATCTAGTTGTACCCAATATCTCTTGCATTTATGGTTATTGGGTCATATATAAGAGGTTAGATCCCCACATCATCTTTCTGGACCATTTTAGATTTTACATCAATGGGTGGAGAAAAAATTTTGATTCTATAAATGTCATTATAGCATAGAAATCCCTCCTTTTATCTTTCACCATGTACTGATCAAAATTTATATCATTCATCTGATATCGCTAGAAGTTGAAGGTTTCTTTGAAAAATTAAATTATCTCTCTAAGTTTACATTAATTCCACATCAAACACCTTTAGAAGTGGTGGTAGACAATGGAATAGGTTCTATAGAATAATTCCCTTACATTATCTCATTACAAGAAAGGATTCCAACTACTTGGATAGATGGGATAACCATTTTTGAATATTTTCCCCATATTGGTTTACATGACAATTTGGATGTTTACAACAGGTTTCATATTTACCCCTTAACAAAATTAAAAGGGAGTCACATTAATTCAACCTTTGTAAATTGTGGTTAATGATGATGCACAAGGATTCTAGTATGTATAAATGTATTCCTTTAATAGATTCTCCAACCAACTAATGATGGGGCTATGTTAAGAGATGGTTATAATGCTATCTTGATAGAGCATTGATGAGGCCTGTCTGATGGGTGCATAACCCACCATCCTCTCTAGTTATTTTCCTATCACGCTATCATTAAGAACTTATAAATAATAGAAATGTTCATCCTGACGTTACAACTACTAGAGGGGGGTATAACCACCAAGATACTTTTTTTGTGGGTAGTGTAGACTCAAAAACCCTATAATGGATGGTACTAGTGGAGCGGTATTGGGAATTAAATTAATTAATACCAATCTTGTTATATTTTTTTAAAAAAATAAATTGGAGGCATAAATTGTGGAATTTACAACATTGGAATCATATTTTGGGGCAAATCCATCCCTAGATAATACAATTCTAGATTATATACGTGAGGCAATGGGTAAAAAAGATCAAGATCCCAATTCTTCAATTGAATATCAGGTTGTGTGGAAATGTTCTTGGAACAAAATTTATACTATCATAATAGGGAGTCTATTGGATAAGATTGATGATAAGATGGATAGTCTTTACTAACTATTACATATCCTAGGTACATGTGATATTTATTAATAGAACATACATGAATGTATCATTAAATTTCTCATCTCTGGGTATAATTTTCCCCCTTTTAAATTTTATTTGATCACAAACACTATAAATGATACTAGTACCGAGCTGTATCACTCAACTACAGAGGAAGAAAAACTTCAAGATTGGATCTTTGTGCATACTAAAGACCAAAGAGAATATAAGGCTCATGTATCTGGAATAAAGGAAAAAATTTCATCAATAAATATGTGGCTAGTATCATTAAAATTGAAAAATCATGAGTTAAACAACATAACCAAATTCACCCCTTGAATTCAAAGTTGAGTAGAGAACCATTATCGAGCAATAACTTGATGGTTTGTGTCAGAAGTTAGTTGATCTACTGAATAAAGATGGTCAGGTTTTACTGTAGTCATCTTTATCTGTTTCTCATTTCCCCATATTTTCAATTGGAGACTCCATGAGTTGATGACCCCCCAAATTTTTTCCAATGAATGAAAATTTTTATATTCTCAATCATCATTATATTTGTTTTATATTTCCTTTTTAATTGAAATAGTATTGTTGGAGTTTAATTATTTAAATGGAAGATCATGTAATGTTATTGTTTTTTCAGGAGCCAAGGGAATTAGTGAGCATAGTATTAACTATTTCTATAGTTGTAGGAAATACCCTAAAAACATTGATTCTTTTTTTAACACATAAATGTTTTCAAATTCTCATTTAGGGTAGACATAGATAACATGATAAGAAAATTACCAAAGGTGTATTTTATGGGGTTTCAACCAAGTGAGTGTTGTGTAACTTTTTTGGGTAGTTTAATGACTTTAAAGAAAGACTAATGTGACTGTTATTTTAGTTAGAACAACATTAACCATGAGTTATGGTATGACAACCCTAGTAGTTCTTATGGGCAGAGGATTTCCCAATATTCAATTGATATATGAATGCTGAATTTTAGGCCCTGATTTTGTGATATTCAATTCCATGGTATGATATGGGAAAAATATGAGAGGAGTAATCGTAGAGAATATTTGAAAGCCAGTTTCTAGTATTATGTTTTTAGGTATTACATATATATAAGAGGCCTCTCATGGGGATAAATTTTCCATTTCTTGAATGAAATTTTTTAGGGTGATTTATCCAAAGAAAACTGGGGTGTATCAATGCATAATCAAACAAATGTGTCCTCAAGAAACTAAAATCCAATTACCGATGGCAAGATATTTTTTGAATATCTTAATTTATTACAAATATGAATAGTGGTTTATCAATGGAATATCTATAGGCATGACAAGGGAATATTTTTTGGCATTGGACATGAATGGGAAACTCCTCCAATATGAATTTGTCTTGTGTAAGGGAGATTTGAAGAACAATGTAGTTTAATTTCATGGAATTAGGACATGGGTCATGTAATTTAATATCACATGGAAAGGAAATTGTTGTCTATAATTTATGGTTATTTAGAATTGACTAAATTATTAGTATTTTTTCATTCAATAGTGATTTGACCTAGAATGTTCCAATATATTTAGGAATAAAGGGGAAAGGTTGTAAGATGCAATCTGGGGGGCTTCTAAAGATGAGGAGTGACATGGGATAAAAATTCCAGTGGGTATTATTAAAATAGTAGTGCTCTCTCTTGAAGATGGATTTTTCTTTGTTTAACACACCTTTTTGTGTATGATTTATAAACCCCTAACTAGGTAATTACAATAAATAGTTAAACATTGGTGTCCTAAGACATTGACTGTCCATTTATGATAGCTAAAGGAATATTATGGAGATTTAGACTTCCCCATATATAGAGTATGTTTTTTGTAAGGAAAGGGCCATAATATGGAATGTTCATTTAATGAAAGAATTTCCTTAACATGTACAGAAATATTTTTTCCATGATGGTTTGAAACATATATTGGAAAGGGTATTTTTTGTATGGTTCTGCCTGATACATATGGTTCAGGCACCACTATGTATCTCTTAAATGTGAGAATCAATCCATACATAGTTATAGGTTTCATATTCTTCAGATATTGATTGGATTATTATGAGTAAAGGGGTTTTTTTAATATGATCTCAAAAACCGAGTGAGAAACCATACTAGAACCTCTTATGTAGATATAGTTCATACAGTAGAGATTGATGGATTTTTTTATTATAGTGGCTATACTGGGATACATGATTTAGGATTCATTATGTTCCTCATTAAAGCACTAATCAATCCATATGTAGTTATAGAAAAATATCCATGTATAGGTCTGGCATGCGAATAAGGAGGGGGAATTTTTATATTATGATTAGTCCTAGAATTAGAGATGCAGGCATCACTATATAACCTATGATAGAAGTTATCAAGGAAAACATAGTTCTTGGAAATTATTCAGTTTAGTTTCATGCAGAAAATACATCATCCATGCCATTTAACATCATTTGGTAACGAAATAGGTGAATTGACATGAAAAACAAGGATTGAATCCCCATAATTTAAATTTGAGAATTTATAGAATCACCATACAAATGGAATATCATTTTTTGTGATATGATCCTTCTTCATATGGTTCCTCAGGGAATCCTATACTTATTGCAGTATTAAATACTTCATTTTTGCATCATGTGCCCAATACATTGGTTTACATTTTAATGTATTCTAACTTTGAATACATGTGGCCTTATAGTTTTTGTGTCATATTTCTAGGACCCTATATCATAGAAACTCTGAGTGATAAATGGATCATTAGCTCAAAATTTTCTGACATTCCACAAACATGATGAGGGTAATAATAAACCATGATTTTGGAGGCTCTCAAATCAGGAGAAATGATTTGGCACAACCATTCCATTTTTGGCTTATAGAGATATATGTAGCCTCTCATATGGATGAGTTTGGATTTGGTTAACAATAATTCTTTGTAGGTTATTTATACAAAGGATGCTATGGAGTATAAATTCATATTAAAATAAATGTTTCATTTGGAAAATGAACTCATATCACTGATGGATAGAGAAATATCATTGAGAGTTTAAATTTCACTAGACAAAGAGTATGATAGTTTGAAGGAATGTGTTTGAGTCTGAAGGAATCATTTAATATGATATTTCATAACTAAATCATGTGTAGGGAGTGATGCTTTTTTGTAGGACATGGATGGGCCAAGACAATGGATCTATGAATCTCTATGTATATTGTGTGAATAGGAATCAAGACACACGTAGTTCTAAAATATTTCATGATAGAAGCCAGATGCTAGAAAAAATGGTGTCCTTTCTAGTGATGAATTTGAGGAATCCAATTAATATTATTGGGAATTCCATATTTATGGGATTAATTAAGCATACCATTCATAATCATATAAAAATTATGTTTTCATTGATTCCACTAATACACAATTGTATGAGGTATCCATGGTTCACCAAAGGGTAATGCTGTAATTTTTTATTTTATAACTTTAACCCTGATGGGGTGAAATTTTCTTAAAGGGGATTGTGTGTTTAATAAGTAATGAACTGGAATGAAAGGAGGGCCAGTGGGACTCTACTGTCTCACAAAATCTCAAGATGTGTTTCATAGGGGCCACCATAGTGATTCCAAAGGGAACAGACCCCGTGATGAGTTGACGATGGGGATAAACTGGTGATAAAGGACACAAGATTTTCTATGTATAACATCAATATGGGAATAAATCCATATATTGTTCTAGAATGGGTAACTATCTATGAAGTTCTGACTAATATGTAGAGGGTGGAATTTTTCTTATTGATTTTTGTAGTTAGACCAAGGATTTGAGATCCAGTCATCACAAAATTGTTTTTGATGATAGGAATCAAACAAAACATTGTTACTATGATATAGGGTGGTGTAATCTATAGTGCCAACATTGAAATATCCATCATTTTCAAAAATAGGTGTCTATTTTTTATTAAATAGGGCATGGTTAGAGTTTAATTACATGTTCTACAGACGTTCATCTAGTAGTTTAATGTCATGAGGTAACAATTTTAACCACGCAGTTTAACATCGTTTGATCAAGATAACATGGAGATGTGTAACATGACATCTTTCTTCTGAACTTGTCCCATTATGTTTGACATCATTGATTCTGAATGATGTTTCTATATAGTTTAATTTCATACAGTGATGACATTGTACAATAGTTTAACGTCTTGTGAAAAGTATGTTAGGATATGTAGGTTAATGTCATATAGATCAGAAAATGAAATCTTGTAGTTCTAGGCCATATAACTAGGACTGTATGGTTTTCCTTTTGGGTTTGTGTACACATAAACATGATGCTATTAAGTTTAACATTATACACCAAGGACACTAGTGTCATGCAATTTATCATACTCTTATATGGATGATTTTCCATGATGTTTAATATCATACGACCAAGATAAAGATTGTGTGATTACAAAAATATTACATTAGTAACCTCACATTAGTAGGGGATATGGTAGGATCTCTTTCCATCAGGATCATAAAATAAGATCCAATGGAGTATACATTTTTTATGGAATAAGGTACGTTCAACATTTGTTGTATATTTTGAGGCTTCAATGTGGGTATCATCAGATTCCTGAGGACCAACACTGTTTATCCCTTGAGGAATGACCATAGGATAATTTTTTTATTAAAGGATCACATGATCCAATATTTTTGGAAATCAAACTAATACAAGGTATGCAATCTATCTTCATCCAGTCACTCCAATTCATCTATTAATTGATGGTATTTTTCATCTACTAAACATTTCTCAAATATTGAAATATGGAGAGAGGGAAATTGAACATCTATTGTAAGGACCACCTCTATCCCATATACCAATCAGTATAGGGTTGCATGTTACAAGGAATGAAGAAGATGTTTTAGTGATTAATTTTATCTGTATCTACCATGTTTTGGAGTATTTTAGGTATCTCCTTCTAAATGTCTCTGCATGCCAATTATCTACTACATGATAGCAGGATTAATGGTTGGATTTGATATTATACTCAAAATATAGATTCTATAACTCATTAGATCAAAAATTTGTGTACTTTTTAGTTAATATTGTATGAGGGGTACCAAATATGGTAATTATGTCGTATTTCAAGAAGGTGACAATATTTCTTTCACTAACTTCATTGATGGGTATAGATTCGGCCCACATATTGAAATGTCAGTTATAGTTAGAATGTATTTGATCTTCCTATTAGTGAAAGGAGGATATAGTTCCATGACATCTATTCCCCAAATGAAAAATATCCAGAGGTATTTGGCTGTGTGAAGTAACTCCAAGGGTTGTTGAATGATGTTGACATAAAGTAGTCAATAATGACACTTTTTGGTAAATTGTGTGCATTCATGCATTATAGTGGTCCAGTAGTACCAATCCTCTATATTTCATGAGAAATCATGAACTGTGACTAGTGGGAACTGTAGGCTCCCATGTACACTTAATCCATGAAAGTAGTGGTCTAATCTCAATTAATGAACAAGAGAAGGACCCCATAATGGGTCTATTTATAGAGTATATTTTAATGATATATGCCTTTTTATAGGTAAGTGTTAAATAATATTCTTTTTATTTTATCATTTCAATCTCTTTCTGATGAGAGTAATCCATTTTGAAGGTAGTTTATAATGGGTGTCATCTAACTAGTGGTAGGATCATATAGTTTGGTAATTAGACTAACCTTATCATTTTAATCTATTCTTATTACTACAAAATTTTATACCATTCATCTATGCGTGATGCTAATGATTTTTTCATCAAGTCTAGATCTTCAAGAGCCATAACTATAGTTTCCAGGGCATCTTTCTGGGAATTTTGCAAGAGCAGGATGTGATTTAATGTTGGTTCCAAAGGTAATTATACTGTTGTCCATAGGAAATGGTCTTTTAGGGGGATTATATCTTCATATTTTATGTCATAATAACTATTAACCTATTGAATGAAAAATTGGGAATCACCCTTTATCGTCAAGTGAGTTACTTTCACCTGAAGTTCCATCTCTATCCCTGTAATGAGAACCTGATATTCTACTTCATTATTTATTATACCTTCTAACAATATTAAGGAGTAAGACGTGACTACCTTTTCAGGGGAGATGAGCATGAATTCTTACCCAACATTATTATGCTTGGGGCCATCTATCCAGTTACATGTTGGGATTTTGGATGTAATTTAAAAATACATATACCTTATTTAGGGGTCTTATTCAACATGTAATACCTCTACATCAGGTAATTTATTATCTAATTATGTCATTTCTATAAAATATTGTTCTTCTAGGAAGTGTGATAATTTCTAAACTTTCACTACTTTCTAAGGTACAAACTAGATTTCAAACTACAATAGGATGACTTCCCATTATGAGATACACCTAGACAACATTGTATGGATTAGAATGTATTTGAGTGGGTTTCTATGAGAGATAAAAAATACATCATGATTTGGAAGGTAGTTCCTCAGTTGCTAGACTATAAATATTATCCCTAGACAGCGCTTTTCTATTTCTAAATACCGATTCTCATCATCGAGCATAGTCCTTATATCGAAATAATGACTATTTTTCTACCAATGTTATTTGTTACATGAGGAAGGTATCCAGTGGCTGATCTAAGGTTGTCACATACAAAATAAATGTTCTTACATTGAATTTTTTCATTGTCACTAGTGGGATCAAATTACATTTCTTGATACTATCAAATGATTCTTGAACGTCATCAGTCCACTGATATGTTAACCACTTTTTAATCAACCTGGTGAAAAAGACTTTTTTTTAAAAGTCTAGATATAGAGAATCATATGTTGGCCAAGTTTCCAGGAATTTATCTCCTATCATTAAGGTTACAAGGAGTTGAAATTATAAGGATATATTTTTTCCTCTTTGGGTGGACTTCAATATCGTAATTTCATGCAGAGAAGGCATGATTTTTACCTAAGGTGATTTTGAAAGAACATTTCAAGGGGTTCATCATTAGGATGTGTTAGATTAATTTGTTGAAGTCGATTTCAAGATCTTATAAGTGGTTAGAATACTATCGATATTTAACCACCCAATCATCAATGTATCATTCGACAAACTTCCCCATGGAGGGTATGAAGATGCAAGGCATGGAATGTAGGTATGTGGCACAAACATTATTCAAACCAAAGGGAATTACCCAATAGAAATTTTTTCCTAGAGGTCCTTAATGGTAGTTTCTTATTCCTATTATAATACCATATATATTTTATTATACCTTGAGTAAAATTTCCATGAAGAATAAGGGTTGATATCTTTTCATCGTATCAATCGTTTACTATGTTACCGGGACTAGGAAATCATCTGTTGGACAGTGCTGGTTGAGATATCTAAAATCGATACGGACTCTAATTTTCCCATTATTTTTACTAAAAATAAATATATTGACAACCCATTTTGGATATTGTACCCCAAAATGAAGTTTCCCCTAAATATATTATCATCTTGAACATCAATTTTGGTAGAATGAGTTGGGTGTGTACTTCTGGCTACCTTCTTATAAACATGGTTGTCCTCCGATAATCCCATGCAGTGGGTGGCTACCTCAAGACCAAGGACCAATATATTTGTGTAGTTCCTGGTGAACACACTACAATGTTTCTTTATAAAGGAGTTATATACATCTCGTTCTTCAGAATACATGGTCTCACTAATCAAAGTTGGTAAAGGGTCCTCTTTGGTACCCATATTTAACTCTTTTTGTTCATTAATTATGGTGGATAAAACTTCCTAAAATAATGGAGGGGAGTCTTTTAAGTCTTCCCCCTGTTATTATTGATCTTCCTTTCCTTTATCCTATTATATAGAGGAAGAAAATTAGTGGATAAGCTCTTCAGGTTTTGGATAGGGTCTGATATTTTGACATTCGGATGATGAAGAGGCTTCCTCTAACCTAGATAACAGTGAAAGATATCTTTGAAACTCCATATAGGATGTATTGAGAGATAAATAATGAGTATCTTCATCATATATTAGTGACATAACAAACTTTACTAACTCGGGTTGGAATTTCTAGAATCTCGGGGTATGGAATGAGGGAATTTTTATCACTAATGGAATCGGTTGTTATAGATAATATCATGATGGTCATTGAATTCATGACTAAACATGGGACCATGTTCCCAAAAATATTTATAACATCTTAGACCCAAATTCCATCCAAAATGGTTCCCCAATCCTGGTTGGCCACATTACCTCAAGTGCATCTCCCCAAACACCAGAGGTTGCTGACTAGCAGCGAGGGGCTTGGTGAGTCAGTGGGGAGACTATACCCTCATTACCAGAGTATCACAGCGGAAGTCAATAACATACAATAGCATAAGTGAATAAAAAAATTTCAACTGAAAGTAATACTAGAGAGGAATACATGACAATAACAAGGAATGTCTCATATACAAAATAATTCAGATGGTAAAAGTATCTAAAAAGAATCCAAAATAGTACATGTAAATACAATACAATATAAGTGTCCCAAAAAGGTATCCTAGCATTGCAAGCCTTAGCTTGGTCTTATTCTCTCCTGCTCCAAATGCATAACAAACAACCAGTAATAGGGTGCTTTCCCCTATCATCACCTACAACCATATAATCTGTCTGGATCCCCGATGAGGCCCAAATTCGGTGTGAGATAAATATCCCAGCTGGCTACTACCCAGGTCTATACTGTTCTAACATCAATTCAAAAAAAATTCTAGCGAGTGTAAAAAACTAGTAAGTAAGTGTGTATGCCCATGAAATAAGCCTATTGTAGTAAGTAAAACCACACAACCCTCAAGGCTGCCTACAAAAGCGAGTCAACTCCTAACAAGGAAACTATAACCAAGTAAACAAGAATGTCAAATGGCCCCAATATACATCCATATTTATCTTTTATCCCAAAACCATGATTTATAGATAAAATAAAGTGTCCCACGACCATACATATAGTGATGTAAAATAACCCATGACCACTACATATAATGAAGTGTAGATCAAAATGGTTGGATCTAAGCTGTCAGCAGACCAAGGCACCCATGTAATATATCTAGATGATAGAGGGCCAGATCCAAGGAGGTTTTCCAAGGAATCCCTTCGAGTACCATGGTGATCAATGGTGGAAACTTGATTAGGCACTGGTTGGGGTCCTTTCAGCATGGAAATAGCAAGTCCTATGTGAGCCCAAGCAAGCCAGATCCAAGGGGTAACAAGGCCCGAGACATCCTACGGAATCAAGACCCAAGGGGTAGAGTCATCCCAAGGCATCCACTACCATGTTCCAGATCCATGAATAATAGTACATGTCATCTATTAATCCATTCATTCAAATATTCAAGAAATAAATTTAATCATTCAATCCATGTGAGTGTAGCCACTCACATCAAACTGCACAGGCCATGAGTATACCCACCCATGAAAACCATTTATCAACTACAATAATATGGGAATAAACTCCCATATAAACCATTTAACATTACATTAGTAATTTCATGTAGTTATAACTAGCAATATTATCCATTTAACATTCCAAACTATCAAAATAGAAAAGACGTAACATGATATTCAAAGCGCAAGGAGGCAGTACATCTCCTAAACAAGAATCTCAAGCTATCAAGGAATCTATGGGAATCCTCTAACTAGAAAATCACGATCACACACCCCCTGGGTGGTTTAAACAGGCATAAACAAGATATTTTCTTATGTCACACCCATTGGGTGACCATGAAATGGGAAACGAGTGTCAATGCACCTAAACAGAACTTATGATCATCCTCACTAGGTCTGATCATAGGTATGACAAGTAACTCGCTAAAAAACAAGGCATCATCATAATGTATGATGGGAGGCATATCATCCAAATTCCCAAAAATCACAAGAAAATTCGATAGAAAGTACAGACCACATACCTCACCTAGGTAATAGACAACTCATCAAATATCAAGTCTTGATTTTTCTTGGTTTGGAAGAAATCTGGGGAACAGAAAAAGAACATGATATTAGGACATAACATACTAAATCTAAATACCATAGTTGTCATTCCCAATAATCAATAATTAATAAAAAATAATCGAGTACTTATCGATGTGGTTCCAACGTGATAAACGTTGCTCGAATCAGTGTTTAGATGGCTTCTATACATGTAAAACTAGAATATAGGGTATTTGGGTTCAAAAATGAGAGGAAAAGATTTTTTCCATTAAAAAGTTAAGCTACTACCTCTTTTATAAAAATAATTCTAGGAAAGTATTGGTGTGTACCTCAAGTACACGGCTTGTTCTCTATTTTTTCTGAACCAAACTGGCTACACGTTATGTAGACTAAGTACAAGATGCGTTCCTAGCCTGCAGCCAGATTTTAGCCTATTTTCCCCTTTCTTTCCAAAAACCAACCCAACTGGCGAATGAACTGGACTAGGGTCTATGAAAAAAAGTAAAGTAATAACATTTAACCTGAAAATAAGGATTTTTACCGCTAAAAAAACAAAAAAATCATACAATCTTCCCCCATTATAGAAATTTGTCCCTCAATTTATCTCTTAAGGGTGGTCAAGATTCGTCTAAAAATAACCCCAGACATTGAGCATGTATATCACCCTCCATCTCCCAACTCTCATCCTATAAATGGACATGATACTGTAAAACTTGTACAAGAGGAACTGACTGGCCACAGAGAACCATCCTTCTCCTTTCAACAATATGAATTGGATGCTCTCCAAAGGATGCATCAACCTGAAGCTCAACCTGCTTGGGATGAAAAATTTGAGACAATTCCGAGTGATATTGGTGCCTTTGAGATACATGTAAGATGTCATGCATGGCTCGATGCCTCTGAGGTAACTAAAACTGATAGGAAACCGAACCAACTCTCTCTATAATCTCAAACGGCCTGACATATCTTAGTGAAAGTTTACCCTGTCTTTTGATCCGCCTATGTCCCAACCTCAGGGAAACATGCAAGAAAAACCAATCCCCAACCCCGAACTCTAGAGGCTTTCTACAATGACTGGCATATGATTTCTAATGAGACTATTCAGTATCCATCCGCTTCTGAATCAATTGGACCTACTCATAAGTCTCCTATAATAGGCGTGGTCCCAGTAAATCTACCTCTCCTACCTCTAACTAGAACAGGGGAGAATGACATGGAATACCATATAAATCCTTGTAAGGTTTCATCTATATTGTCACATGATAAATATTATTGTAGGTGAACTCAACCATGGGAATGTACCTCTCCCAAGATCTCCTAAAATATAGGATTCATGCTCTATACAAGTCCTATAGCACATGTATTGTATGCTCTGACTGGCCATCAGTCTGAGCATGGTATGTTATGCTCAAAAGCACATGTGTACCCAGCACCCTCTGAAAACTTGGTCAGAAATGAGATGTAAAGTAGAAATCCATATCTAAAATGATAGTGCATAGGACCCCATGATTTCGTACCACCTCATGGATGTACAACATTCCAGGATCATCAACACTGAAGGTCTATTTGATCAGCAAGAAATAGGAGACCTTTTCAATCCTATCAATGACAACCCACACAGATTCATTAACTTAGGGTGACCTCAGTAAACCCGTAATGAAATCCATCATGGTATCATTATATTTCCACTTTGGGATAGGTAACTGCTGTAAAATCCAAGATAGTTTTTGATGTCCTGCCTTCACCTGCTGACAGGTGGAACACCTCATAACAAAACTAGCTACCTCCTGATTCATTCCTGGCCACTAGCATTTTCATCACAAGTCACGGTACATCTTGGTAACTCCAGGATGCATTGCCTAAGATGAATCATTAAACTCACACATAAACTCCTCACATATGTCCACTAGAACCTAGACACATTCATGTATATGCAGGATCTCATCATTGACTACTATCAAATAAGGAGGAGAGTCCTCACCTTCCACACCTTCCCGTATAACTAGGATTTATGAATCTAATAGTTGCCTCATACTAAATCTTTATAGAAGGGTAGAAGTCACAAATAAGGATGGAAAATTTTTTCCCTTATCTATCATGAACCACTAGATTCATCTCAGAAAATAATTCCATAATCTTCCACTCGCTACTAGCCTATTACACTACCTATATCTGATTCCTCTTGATCAGAGCATCGACCACTACATTTCCATTTCCCATCATGTAATCATGGTTGAAGTCAAAGGACTCTAGTTACTCTACCCACCTTCGATGACTCAAATTTGGATCATGCTGCGTAAAGATATACATGAGGATTTTTTGGTTATTATACACTAAAAAACACTCTCTCAATAAATAGTTCCTCCAATAGTGCAATGCATGAACAACTGCAGCTAACTCGAGATCGTGTGTAGGGTAATTCCTCTCATGAGGCCTCAAATGTGAGATTTGAATGCCATGACTAGATATCCCTACATCAGAACTACCCCCAACCCAATACATAAATTTTCAAAGTAAACTGTGTAACTCTTTCCCTACTCTTGCAGTATTAGGATTGGTGTCGATGTCAGCCTCCCTTTCAGCTCTTGAAAGTATGTCTCAAAAGATTCTAACCACACAAAATTGAAACCCTTATTATTCAAGTCCCCCAACAGCACTACTAAGCATGATATGTCATGTATAAAATTTATTTTGTATCCATAAATCCCTAAGAAACTCCATATGTAAAAAATGTTTTTGGGTTATTTACAAGAAACTACAACTCTCACCTTCTCTAGGTTCGTTGACACTTCTTCCTCTGAGGTGATCTGACTGAGTAAGTGAATCTGATCCATCCAAATGTGGCACTTTTCAAGATTATCATATAAATGATTCTCTCTCATTTTATTAAAAATTATTACAATATGGTTGGCATGGTCTTGTTGATTGTGAAAATACACCAAGATATCGTTCACGAAAACCACCACAAAAGAATCCAAGAATGAATAGAACACTCAGTTCATTAAATCCATGAAACCCACTGGAGGGTTCGTGTGATAGAAGGCATAACGATATCTCATATAACCCATACCTACTACAAAAGGCTATATAAGGTATGTCTGCAGGTCGATCACACACTTGTTGATATCCTTACCTCAAGTCAATCTTTGAAAACACTCGAGCTCCTCAAAGATGATAAAATAGATAATCTGTATATGGTAAAGGATATCAGTTTTTAACTGTTATCTGGTTCATTTTTTGATAATACATGCATAGCCTAATATTTCCATCTCCTTTTTCTGAAATAGTACCAGTGAACCCCATAGAGAAATATTGGGTCTAATAAATATCTTTTCCTCCAAATCCTCTAGCTACCTCTTAAGAACCTAAAACTCCGTCGTAGCCATCCTGTAAGAAGGAATGGATACCATCACAACTCATAAAACTAGATTTATGGAGAAATACACATCTATCTATGGAGTTAAACTAGAAAATTCATTGGGAAAGACGTCCCTGAAGCGCTTAACCGCTGGAGGAAAGTCCACCTGACTCACTTCCTGATCATCCAGAAACAAACTAGAAATCTGGGCTGTAATCCCATTAAGACCATTATTCTCGGGTCTAACTATGCTCGCTTGGAAAACCCATTCACCCTTTTGAATAAACACTACACCCTCTGGTGATGTGAAAGTCTCCCTCTGGTGATAGAAGTCAACATATGCTCGATAATCTACTATCCAGACTATAATGAGAATGATGTCAAACCCTATCATCTTTAGGAAATATAAACTCTAGAGGAAGTGGAACCCAACAAATTCAATGGGATATTCCATACACTATCTTAAACCAACTGTTCTAACTCCTAATGGTGCTTCTAGCATCAAAACACCCTCAAAAAGAAAAACCAGAAGCCCATGGCCTTTTACCACTTGTGGAGAGATAAAACTATGAGAGGAACCTATATCAAAAAAGAGTAGATGAAATAGTAGAATATAATAAGATCATACCTCTCACTCTAGATGTCCTGGGATCCTACTCTTATTGGGTATGTTTCACTACATAAGTCTGGCATGCACCACAGCATTGTGACCCTACCTGGCTACCCTGGGATGATCCACCATGCTGTCTCTAAGAAACCAGTCTCTGGATACCATGACCATGACCACCAATACCCTGACATGATCGGAAATCACTGCTCTAGATCCCGACCTAATGCGGATCTGAAGAACCTTTTCTTCAAATAGACATCGAACCTTACCCCCTACCACTCACAACTGGAGGGAAGGTCCTGCAAAACCACTGTATATGCCCCATCCTTCCACAAGCTCGGTACTCAACTGGGTCATGGTCACACTAATTATTCACATGCACTTTCCTGCGACAATGATGGAAATATACCAATATTCCTGAACCCATAGACAAACTAAAACTCACATCATGGGAAGCCTCAAAATGGTGACTCCTGCCTAAAGATAAAGATCTATTGGGATGAGAAACAACACTCTCATGTTCTGTGCCCCCATCATACCTCAGGTTATGCTCTGTAATCAGATAATAATTCACAATATTAATGATAGAAGGAAGCCTAAACATTTTGACCCATGATCTGATAGCATTTCTGAGACCTTCCATGAAGCACCTCTCCCTCGACAACTCGTTAGTAAGATACATCAGCGCAAAATGCTACAACTCTGTAAAGTGTGTTGAGTCTTACATAACCCTGATCGCACCCTTCTCCAGACAAATAAACTTTTTAGCACGCTCTGCTCATAGATTCGTGGGGTAAAAATAGTCATAGAAGCAGGTTTGGAACTCAAACCAACCCATATCTCACAGCCCATCAACATGGTTCAAAACATTGCACCAGCACTTTTCCACTCCACATAGCATGTAAGTCCCTAGCTTAACCCTTCGCTCTGGAGGTGTCCACAAATGCTCAAAAATTTCCAATGTGGTCTCTAGCCACATCTCTACAGCCTATGGTCCACCATCCCCTGAAAATGTACAAGGATGTTGCTGCTAGAAAACCAATTTCATCTTAGCCATAGTCAAGGCTGGCTACAGTGATCCCTGGAATGTCTGTATATAGTGAAAGAAACCCTCACGGAACTGTGCCGCATCACCTATGTCCGGAATAACCTCAGGTTCCGCAGATGAAACAATTGGAGGATCAACTAGTAGCTTGTTTTCCACTATCTATGAACTATGGTCATCATCCCCATCGTAACATACCACAGGTTGTTGTCATGGTGGCATGTCTTTACAATTCCAAACACATGCCTCGGGAAAGAAAAACAACAAATCAAAAGGCTCAAAAGCATAGGATAACTCAAAACCCTTATAAAAACAAAGTCAAACCCATAGTATGCTCTTAAATCTAGGACTGTATAAATAAATTCCAACACACAACTAGAAACTATTCCTTTTCCCACTCAAAATTAGGGTCTTAGTCAAGTCTCTATTCACAATCCGAGTTTCCAATACATTTTCATTTAACATTCACATGTTCAAATGTTATAACCGATGGTCCACCAAATTATGATCCATGAGGGCCCACAACACCTCATGAAACAATTTTTGATTCCCATATAATCCATGCATGCAACAAGTTCAATTAATATTTACATTTCACTAGTGCATCATTTCCCAATTCAAAAGGAACAATACTCTTAATGGAATGAAAGATGATGTCATGCCTTTATCTACTGCACCCAACTATCAAAATAGCAGGAACAAATATCACATAAACTATCATAATAGCATGAAATATCGAATGAATCTTATATGGAATGGAATAATACATGGAATGTGATTCTAATAAGTGTCTATATGATGCAAGATATGGCACACCCTCATGTCATCGGGTTGTATAGAGACCTATCCTTTTATTTCATTACTATTTCATCACTATGAGGAAAATAAACATAATAGTATTACACTATAAGGATACATAGGTATATTTTCTCAGGAAAACTAGGACCAAACATAACATTTACCATATCATACATAAACATTTATTTAATTCATTCTTCTCTTTCTTCTTATTGTCCCTTGAAAACTCCTTAGTATATATAATCACATGAGGATATACATCAAAAAGGAGTGAGAAAAAATCCCAGTAAAAGGATAGATAATAATAATATATCTTTGGGTGAGAATAATCATAACATCATCATCATCAAAATCATGAGAGGAATCATTAGATAAAGGCATGTAATGTGGAAATACATAAAAATGAGAACATCGCGTCTTAATGGTTAACTACCACATATAGTTGGGAACAAATCTAGAATCATGTTCAGACATCATTTCACTTTAACTCATGAGATTCATCACTTTACCTAATGCATTGGAGCTCTGTATAATTCCGAGTGCACCCATCACATTCAAACATTCATATTGCACTGTATAATTCCAGTTGCACCTGTCAAATCATAACATTTACATTATCATGAATTCCACTTTGAAAATATGTAAAAATTGAACATAAAAAAATAAACCATGGAAAGAAATGGGTTTCACATCATAAAAAATACATTCATAAAAAATTTTCTCCTAAAAGAAAGATGGAATATCATTCTTTACATAGAACTATTAACCTTGAGTGAAGAGTGAAACAATCTTCGAGGAGAAAAAATTGTGTGTTTATTTGAAAGAAGGGTTATTTTGGAAAACATTTGGTTTTTAATAAAATCAATTATAGGACATTTATATCCCATAAAATTTATGATAATGATGAATAAATTTTTTCTAAGGCATATCCATACTGAAAATGGGTTGAAGAGGGAAAACCCAATGAAAGAGAGTTGGGTTCAAGAATTTCCCCTTGCCTTGTATCTGAACACTTTCTTTACATTAATGTTCTTTATAGTGACATTATATTCATTAATTAAAAATTAAATAACCTTTTA
Organism: Viscum album; assembly: GCA_963277665.1. Taxonomy (NCBI): domain Eukaryota; kingdom Viridiplantae; phylum Streptophyta; class Magnoliopsida; order Santalales; family Viscaceae; genus Viscum; species Viscum album. The sequence goes on from OY728145.1 coordinate 1,158,632,053, forward strand.
TACATTAATATGGTTCATTATGGTTTCATTAAGTTCTTTTATGTTCCTTTTGATGAGTTATAGAGTTTAAATTCATTGTTTGGGAGTGTTCTTTTTCTTAGTTTTCATGAATGATATGAATGGAAGTTCATGTAGAACATGTATGACATACAGAACTGATATTACATTTTATTAATGATGTTACAAAACTTAAAATGATCTTATAAATAATTTTTTATATATACCATGAGAATGAATCATTAGATAAGAATTTAATGATGATCGTTTGGGTTAATTCGGGTTGTTTTTCGACCACAACAAACATGTTTTTTTAATCATTTATTAATATGAACATAAGTTAGTTACAGTATATTAAATATAATATAATACATATAAATTAATTTGGTTGAACCATAAAAATGGTTTCATGACCATATCTGAAGGTGGTAAAGGAAAATGAAAACATGTCGTTCTTAAATGAGAAAATTTAACACCTCACAAACAATTTTTTCATTTATAAAATTAAAAGAAGTGGAGAAGGGGTTTGGATGATATATTATCCCCTAATTATAAGAAAATTATAGAATATGTAGGATACAGGAGTTACCATACCATGTGGATGAGTATAGGTGGAGATATATTAAGAAAAGAACTTGAAATTAAAAGGAAATTAACAGGAAAGAGAGAGAGAGAGAGAGGAATTTCATCTTGAATCCTCCATAAGGTGCCTTGGATTGGTATTTTAATGACACCAGAAGCTCTTTGGATGTGAGGGAGGGTCTAAGGAATTTTTTTGTATAGAGTTTATATAATATTTGATGCTTTAGAGGTGTGACAAAATGAGGGTGTCAAGGGTGGTATTTATAGTGGAGGGGAGAGGGGTTTCCTCAATATTATATCCATTAATTTATTATTTCTTCACTAGACAATTAATAGTGATTATTCCCTGACTAATAATAGTAATATGTTTATTTTAGTTCCTACTGATTGGGTATACATTTACAGAACATCATACATGACTCTATAATTAATGTATTTAGATTAATTTGTAAATTGTAGCATTTCACTATTCATAAAAAATTCAAGTATTTCAGAAAAAAATATGAAAAATTCACCCTAACCATTTTTCGATTTATAGAATCCAAAAATGAACTCCATTTTTTCAAAAATAATTTTCTAAATATGATTAATTTAATTTTTAATTAAAATCATAATTTAATTGAAAAATAGAGATTTTAAAATTAAAACATATTTCAAAATGATTTCAAAAATTACATAAGTTCTTATAGAATTATCTTCAAACTAGAAGAAATTGAATTTTCAATTTATGAAAACATTTTATGAAAATAAATTTTACTTTAAATTAATTAAATTATTATTAATAATTATTTATGACATACAAAAATACCAATACTATTACTATGGTCATATTACCATTTATAAGATGCATAAATTTTATTTAATCATTCACGAGTAGTGTTAATATTATTTTGGATGATTTACTATTCATAAGGGTCATGATACTATTCATAAGGATCCGTTACTATTCATAATGTTAGGATATTATTCACCAAAAATTATGTTTGTTCTATTAGACTCCAAAAATCACTCTGAATGCAATCGTGTATGCCAGATTTTCAAAATTCAAAACATAGATGTGGAAAAATTATGTTTAATGATCAAATAGTATTTGTAATCATGAAATGTCATTATGATTCCTAATGTGATTATACTATAAGGAATAATTATAATAAGGTAATTTCATTGATAAAACATTGGGTTGTTACATTCTTACCCCCTTATAAAATTTCTCCCTCGAAATTTCATTTTACACAAACAGGTGAGGTTGCATCTCCTTCATCACCTGTTCTGGTTCCCAAGTAGCTTCTTCAAACTTATGATTCCTTCACAGCACTATAACAAGATAGGATGTCTTGTTTCATAGGACCTTATCTCTCCTATCAATAATCTGTATTGGCTGCTCCTCTTTAGAGAGATCATCATCCAGTTGTACCACCTTTGAGTTTAGTGCATGTGAGAGATAAACTATGGACTTCCTCTGGAATGATATGTGAAGCACATCATGAACTTGAGCCATATTCGGTGGAAGTGTAGGATGATAGGACACGACTCTTATACGGTCCAGGATCTCAAAGGGGCCAATGTACCTTTGGCTTAGCTTCCCTTTCTTTCTAAACCACATGACTCTCTTCCATGGTGATATTTGAAGGAATACTTTTTCTCTAATGTCAAACTCCAAGTCCCTTCGAAGGATGACATCATTTCTCTTTTGCTGACTCTAAGCAGATTTGATATATTTCTGGATGACTTGAACCTTATATGTCATCTCTTGCACAAGATTGGTTCCAAGTAGCTTTCTTTCTCTAACTTCTTCCCAATAGGTTTGAGCTCTACATCACTTTCCATACAAAGCTTTATATGGATCCATCTGAATACTAGAGTAGAAGATATTATTATATGTCAACCAATGGGAGATGATGATAACATATACCTTTGAATTATAAAGTGTATGATCTTAGAATATCTTCAAGCATCTGAATAGTCCTTACAGATTGGAAATCAATTTGGGGATGATAGGTCGTGCTGAAATTTAATTCAGTACTCAAATCATGTTGAAGACTCTTCTAGAATTTAGATGTGAACCTTGGATCAAGGTCAAAGACAATTGAGAGTGGAACTCCATATAGTCTCACCACTTCCTTCACATATGTCATTGCATGTAGTTCAAGTGAGAGATCTTCCCAAATAGTTATAAAGTGGGAAGTCCTGGGGAGTCGGTTAACCACAACCCATATTGCATTATTTCCCTTGGACATCTTCAGAAGACCCGTGAAAAAGTCCATAGTAAAATTATCCTATTTCCACTTGGGTATAGGCAATTATTTCATCATCTCTATGGACTTTTTTTGTTCTGATTTAACTTGTTGACATACCAAGAACCTTCAGATATATTCCACCATCTCCTTCTTTGTGTTATCCCACCAGAAGTGTTATTAGATATCTCGGTATATCTTGGTGATTCCATGATGAATAAAGAATGTTGATCTATGTGCATTGTCCAATAGGTCCTTCTTTATCTTGGGTGATTTTGGCACACAGAGTCGTGTTTCAAACTGAATCACACCATCATTTTTGATATGTAACTATAACATCTTCCCATCCATTACTGAATACACCTTCATTTGAACTTCAGATCATCCCTTTGTGACTCATTAATATTCTATTGGACAGATGGTTGTGAAATCATTTTTATTAATATAGTATGTATCCCCTACCCTTATGATTTCTAAATACATACTCTAAATATCCAAGAATATTGGGTCCTTCTCAATCTAAAACATTGATAGAGTGGTAGGTTCTTTTCTTCTTAGAGCATCAGCTACCTTGTTTTCCTTTCCAGGATGGTAGTGAATAGATCAATCATAGTCCTTGATTAGTTCTAACCATATCCTATGACGCATGTTTAACTCCTTTTTTGTGAATATATACTTTAGAATCTTTTGGTTTTTGTATATGTCACACTTCTCACTATAAAGGTAGTGCCGTAATATTTTCGAGGAAAAAAACATAGCTTTCAGCTCTAGATCATGCATCAGGTAGTTCTGCTCATCGATCTTCAACTATCGTGAGGCATAGGCTATCACATTATCATTTATCATGATTATGAAACCCAAGCATTTCTTTTATGCATCACTGTATATCACAAAACATTCACCACTTTTTGGTATTGTGAGTACAGGGGGAGTGATCAGCCTTCTCTTTAGCTCCATAAATATTCCCTTACATTCTTCCATCTAGACATACTTTACCCCATTCCTTTTTTACATAGTTACTAGGCTTGATAATTGTGAGAAATGTCTCACAAAACTTCAGTATTACCCATCTAATCCAAGAAAACCATGGATTTCTATGACATTATAAGGTATGGGCCATTCTCCAATTGACTTTTCTTAAGGGTCCACAAAAATTCCCTCACCTGTGATCACATGTCCTAAGAACGTGACTTGATTCATCCAAAATTCACACTTTCTGAACTTGAATTACAACTCCTCCCATCTCAATGTCACCAACAAAAATATTTTATGTTCTTCATGTTCCTCCTTTCTTTTTGAGTAGATGAAAATATCATCGATAAAAACTACCACAAATTTTCCAAGGTAATGTCTTATGACTCTATTCATCAAATCCATAAATATTTTACAGTAATTAGTAAGTCTGAAGGAAATCACCAGAAACTCATTGTGTCCATACCTTGTATGAATGGAATACTTATAAATATATTCCTTCTTAACCTTTAGTTTATTATATCTAGAACAAATATCCACCTTTTAGATGGATTGAGCTCCTTTTAGCTTATTAAACAAGTCATATATCCTTTTAAGAGGATACTTGTTCTTTATGGTGATCTAGTCATGTTCTTGATTATCAATACAAAACTGCATTGATCCATCATTCTTCTTAAAAAATAGAACTGGCGCACACCAAGTTAATTCACTAGGGCGTATGAACCCTTTGTCCAAATGCTCTTGTATCTGCTTCTTTAACTCCTCCAGTTCGATAAGAGCCATCTTATAGGGACACTTTGAGATAGGAGTAGCTTCATGTATGAGTTTTATTGATAACTCTATCTCACAATCCAAGGGAATTCTGGGTAACTATTTGGGAAATACATCTCTATATTCCCTCATGATGGGAATTTCTACAGGGTTGGAACTTTCTTTAGACTCAACCATGTGGGTTAGGTATACTTATTCATAGTGTATCAACTCCCACACCATTGAAGGATTTTTCAAAGGAGATTCACAATCTTCCTTTCTTTTTTAGAGGATCATGGGATGGTTTAGAATATGAAAATATATTTCCTTTTCATGATAGTTGATATGTGCTCTATATAACGAGAGCCAATACATTCCCATTATAGCATGAAATTCCTCCAAGGGAAGTATGACAAGATTCACTGGAAGAATCTTTCCACATATGCCATCATGAGAAGAGTCAAACACTTGGGTTGGAATTATTACACCACTTAGTTTTCTTATAGATACCTCTACTTCAAGGTTTTGGGGATTCGATTCTATAGTTCCAGAAAACTTGCAATATATAAAGGAATGCGTATAAATGGAATCAAATAAGACATTTTACATTCTTGAGTGAATAGGGAGTGTACCTTGTATGACATCATTATCTTACTCCACTTCTGCAGTAGTGATTGGATAAGAATTCTATTGTTCCTTTGGAATTTTTGGATGCTAATGCTGATTACCCTTGAGGAATCGAGGTTTAGTTCACTAGTTTATAGAGTGCCCTTTCTCATTACAGTTTTAGCATTGAACCATGGGTGGGGATCCCCTTTCTTCCACTACATTATTCTTACTTCTCTTCACTTTTCAACACTCTTATGCATGGTGGCCTTCTATCCCACACTTAAAGCATTTCCCCACCCCTTTCTGAAAGTTCCCATTATGAAACATCCCACATTTTTGGCATGTGAGTCAATGAGATTTCTTCCCACCATTATCATTAGATCCTTCGGCTTGAAACTCCATCTTTTATTTCATATCACAATAGCCATGGGACCATTCTCCAAACTCTATATCCACATTGAGAGAACACCAAACAACTTATTCATAACACCCAATGTCTCGAATTATAAGATCCTTTAGAATGTGTGGTTTTAATCCACTAAATAATTTATTTATTTTTCTGTCATTGTTGATAACAAAACCTGAAGTGTACGTTGTAAGCCTTGTGAAATTCACTTTGTAGGTCATGATAGATTCTCCTTCCATTTTCTTGAGCTCTATAAATTATCTCTCCATATTCATACGAAGAGTTCATGGGAAATAATTATTAAGAAGCATGATCTTAAAGTATTCCCATTCCATTTCTTCAAAATCATCACTTGGCTTAGTGTTCTTAATCAAATCCCGCCATTGATTTTCCTCTATATCTAAATGATAAACGAGTAGTGTCACCTTCTCAATATTAGAATAGTGAATCATAGAAATGATATTTTCCATGGATTTGACCCACTGTTCTGCAACTAGTGCATCAGAATACCCACTAATCATCAGTGATCATTGCCACATAAAACACTCGATGACCATTTTCTGCCTCTTAGGTGATGGAGGACATTCCCCATTATTCTAGTTATTTTTAATAACCTGAGATATTTGGGTAAGCATATTCATAATGTTTTGAACTCCACCTCCCAAAGCATTGGTGATGTCATTCGAACAATCATTTCATTGTCACTCGCATGAGTTGTTGGCCTCATTTCTCATGGCTCTAACCATTTTCTAAAATATAAAACGTTATAAAAAACCTTAGTCAACAAGTCATGAATAAATAACTTATTCATTCATACAATTTTCAATAAAATAGTATGTTTTGGGATCCATATTCAGTGCTTCATGTGTACATATTTTTACTTAGTCTTGTGTTAGAGGTTTTTTCTAGGGATCACTTATCCTAATTCCAAAATTAACTAAACTTTTCCTATAATACCAACTATAGAGACCCATCCTTTTATTTCATTACTATTACATCATTGTGAATATAAGAAACATTATAGTATTACACCAATAGTATCCGTAGGTTTGGTTTCTTGGGTAAACTAGGACCAAACATAACATTTACAACATCAAACATAAACATTTATTTAATTCATTCTTCTCCATATTCTTATTGTCCCTTGAAAACTCCTTACTACTCATAATCCCCAGATGATATAAATCAAAAAGGGGTGATCTCAAATCCCATTAAGATGATAGATAAGAATAATATATAATGGGTTGATAATAATCATAACTTAATCATTAAAATCATGAGAGGAATCATTAGATAAAGGCATGGAATGTGGAAATGCATAAAAATGAAAACATTATGTCTTAGTAGTTAACTACCACACATAGTTGTGAACAATGCTAGCATACTGTTCACACATAATTTTACATTAACTCATGAAATTAATCACATTATCTAATTCATTGGATTTTTTTATAATTCCAGTCACACCCATCAAATTCAAACATTTATATTACAGTATATGATTTCGAGCACACCCGTCACATCAAAACATTTACATTATCATGCATGCCACGCTGAAAATATTTCAAACATGAACATAAAAAAAAAGAAACCATTGAAATAAATGGGTTTCACATAAAAAAACATACATTCATAAAAATTTTGTTCCCAAAATATATAGGGAATATCATGCTTGACATATAACTATTAACCTTGAGTGGAGAGTGAAACAATATTCGAGGAGTAAAAACGGTGTGTTTATTTGAAAGAATAGTTCTTTTGGAAAACATTTGGTTTTTAATAAAATAAATTAGAGGACATGTATATCAGATAAAATTTAAGATAGTGATGAATAAATGATTTCTATAGAATATACATACAGAAAATGGGTTGAAGAGGGAAACCCAAAAGAAAGAGAGTTGGGTTCGAGAATTTCCCTTTGACTTGTATCTGAATGATTTATTCACTTTAATGTCTAGTATAATGAAATTATATTAATTAATTATAAATTAAAGAACCTTTTATAAATTAATATATTTTATTATGGTTTCATTATGTTATTTTTTGGTCCTTTGGATGAGTTATAGAGTTTAAATTCATTGTTCAGTAGTGTTCTTTTTCTTAGTTTTCATGAACGGTATGAATGGATGTTTGTGTAGAACATGGATAAACATACAGAACTGATTTTACATGTTATTAATGGTGTTATAGAACTTGAAATGATCCTAAAAATAATTTTTTTATATATCGTGATAATGAATCATTAGATATGAATTTAATGGTGATCATTTGGGTTAATTCATGAGGTTTTTCAACCACAACACACTTGTTTTGTTTAATCATTTAGTAATATGTACATAAGTTAGCTATAGTACATTAAATAGGATATAATACATATACCATAATCTGTTTGAACCATAAAAATTATTTCATGACCAGATTAGAATGCGGTAAAGGAAAATGAAAACTTGTCGTTCTTGAAGGTGATAAATTAACACCTCACAAACAATGTTTTCCTTTATAAAATAAAAAAGAAGAGTATTTGGATGATATATTATCCATTTAGTATCATAAAATTATATTATATTTATGATAATGTAGTTAACATACCATTTGTATGATTATAATTAGTTAGATATTAAGAAGAGAACATGAAATTGAAAGGAGATTAAAGGAAAAGAGAGAGAGAAGAATTACCTCTTGAATCCTCCTTAAGGCAACTTGGATTGGACTTTTGATGAGACCAGAATCACATTTTACATGTGGGAGGGGATAGGGAAGATTTTGGGACATATTTTATACATGGAATGAATCTTGAGAGGTGTGAGGAAATGAGGGTGTGAAGGATGGTATTTACAGTGGAGGGGAGAGGGGTTTTCTCAATATTATATTGATTAATTTTTTATTTCTCCACAAGAAAAGTCATAGCGATGATTACATGACCAAGAATATGAATAGGTGCATTTGATTTTGAACCAATTGGTCTTACATCATCAGAACATCATACATGACTCTATAATTAATGTATTTATCTTATTTTGTAAATTATAGCATTTCACTATTCATAAAAAATTAATGTATTTCAAAAAAACACAAAAATTCACCCTAACCATTTTTTGATGTGTATAATACAAAAATGAACTCCATTTTTCAAAATAGTTTTATAAATATGATTAATTTAATTTTTAATTAAAATCATAATTTATTTGAAAAATACAGATTTTAAAATTAAAACTTATTTCACAATGCTTTAAAAAATTACATAATCTTTTATAAAATTATCTTAAAACTATAAGAAATAGAATTATTAATTTATGATTTTTTTAGAAAATTTGTTTTCTTTGAAATGAATTAATTAATTATAATTAAATATTTAGGGCTTACAAATATGTCAATACTTTTACTATGGTCCTATTATCACTTATAAGATGCCTAAATTCTATTTAATCATTCATGGGTGGGGTTATAATTATTTTGGATGATTTAATATTTATAAGTGTTATATTAATATTCATAAGGGTAGGTTACTATTCATAAGGGTTGGTTACTATTCACCAAAAATTTGGGTTGTTCTATTAGACTCTGAAAATCACCCTTAACGTAACCGTGTATGTTAGATTTTTGAAATTAAAAACATAGAAATGGAAAAAAAATGTTTAATGATCACATAGTATTTAGTATCATGATATGTCGTTGTTCTTAATAATGTTATTATACTATAATACATAACTATAAAAAGGTAATTCCATTGAGAAAACTTTGGGTTGTTAAAGGTTGCAACTTAAATAGAACCCAAAATCGCATCAATAGTAATAGCATAAATCAAGTTTTTCACCCAATGGATAAATCAAATCAACTGTAATAATCAAAATCCGGAATATAAAAACTCAATTTGAGGAAACTTGGCTTTTCTCTATTTGCTGGGTAGCTACTCTGAAGCACAGTTTATTACCAAACACTATTTCCTTCATAACCTTATCTAATGTCACCAAATAGTAAGTCAAACTAGAAAAAGGAAACTCCTCTGATACCAATATGTAACATCCCAGACCCGAATGCCACCTGAAATGGTGCCACGAGCCTAGTTGTCAACATGGTCTCAAGCGCATCTCCCCAAATTCCTGAGGCTACCGACTAGCAGTGATGACCTAGGTGAGTGAGTGGGGAGACTATGACCTCATTACCAGAGAATCAGAGTGGAAGATAAAATCATACAATAGCGGAAGCGAATATGTAAGTAATCAACTGAATGTAATAGAAGATATGAATACATAACAATAACCTGAAACGTCTCATATACAAAATAATGTATATGGTAAAAGTATCTAGAAAGCAACCATAATAGTACATGGAAATACAATATAATACAAGTGTCCCAAAAAGAACATAAGAGCAAAAAGGTATCCCAGCATCGCAAGCCGCAACATGGTCTTATGCTCTCCTGCTCTAAATTCGCAGCTAACAACCTATATCAGAGCACTCTCCCATATCATCTTCTACAACCATATAATATTTTTGGGTCCCTGAGGAGGCCCAAACATGGTGTGAGATAAACATCCCACTAGGAAACCACCCAGGTCAATATAGTTCTAACAGAAACTCTACAAAAGTGCTTGTAAGTGTAAACTACCAGTTGTAAGTGAGTATTCCCATGGCATAAGCCTACTGCAGTATGTAAACCACACATCCCTTAAGGATACCTATAAAAGAGATTCATCTCCTAGAAAAACAGCTATAACCAAGTAAACAATAAATTCACATGGCCCCACTGTACATCCATCTGTATCCTATAACCCACAGCCACACTGTATAGAGAAATCATGTGTCCCACATCCATGCCATATAGTGAGGTCAAATATCCCATGACCACCCCGTCTAGTGAAGTGTAGACCATAAGGGCTGGATCCAATGTGTTACCTAAATAAGTCATCAATGTAATATATCTAGACCATTGAGGTTCATATCTAAAGAGCTTTTCCAAGGAATCCCATCGAGTCCCATGGGAATCCCTGGTGGAAACTAGGATAGGCATTGGTTGGGGTCCTAATTTCATGGAAATAGAAAGTTCTATGTGATCCCAAGTAAGCCAGATCCATTGGGTAGCAAAGCCCAAGGAATCCTACGGAATCAAGACCCAAGGGGGAGAGTCAACCCAAGGCATCCACTACCACGTTCCAAATCCTTTGAGAGAAGTCCACGACATCTATCAAACCATTCATTCAAGAATCTATGCATTCAAATTAATCATTCAATCCATGTGTGTATACGAACTCACATCTACCTGAACAAGCCATGAGTATACCCACTCATGCAAACCATTTATCCACTACAAGAATATGGTCTTACCCACCCATATAAACCATTTAACATGAAATTAGTAATTTCATATAGGTATACCCACCCATATTTTCCATTTAACATTTCATACTATCAAAATAGAAAAGGAATAACAAGATATTCAAAAATCAAGGTGGTAGTACATCTCTTAAACAAGATACTCAAGATATCAAGGCATCTAAGGACTTCCTTTAACTAGTAATGCACATGAACACACACCTTGGGTGGATTAAACGAGTATAAAAAGTTATTTCCTTAAGGATCACCCCTTGGGTGACCTTGAAATGAGCAATGGCTGTCAAATGTAAGAACCCAGATCTTCTTTTCAGGTATGTTTTCCTTTTTCTGGTGTTTTTGTGGAAAAAGAGGAGTTTTTTAGAAATTTATTAAGTACATGTCATGTACTTTATATGTACACACTGTGTACTCGGTTACCACAGGTAGCCGGGTGCTGGCCATGTCATGGTCATGCACACGGCCGTGTGTCCCTGAAGACCACCTAATGTGGGGGGCGGTAAAGTCAAGTACATATCGTGTACTTTATTTTTTTTGTTAAATGTACCATAGTCACGTCTGATGGATAAAACTGTCTCCTTCTAGGTCTGGTTTGACCGAGAGAAACCATATGGCCACAATTCTACCCCCGAGCCCCCGATCGATCATCTGTTCTCTGAATCGACCATCATCGATTAAGTTGGGATCACCTCGGTAAGCTTTTCCTTCTTCTAGAGCTTTGTTTCTTGGTCCCTCATCTTTCAAGAGTTATCCTCAGTTGAACGTTTTAGATGTTTTTGCAAATCTATGGTGTTCTTGGGTGATTCAAGGCATGAGATTCATGTATAGCGATCCTACAACATCGAGGTAGGTGGTTTGTGCCTTTCTATAGAAATTCTTTGTGTTATATGTGCAAAATTGTCCAATACCCTTGAACGGGGTATTGCGCGTTTAATGTTTTAGCCCTGTTAATTGCCTGATATTCTTGTATACTTGAGTAGAGGTTAATTGGATGTGAATAGGGTTAATTTATATGGTTTGTAAGTGTTTTCCCATGCATGTTTTGGTTTATGAGCATTTAGTCCTGCATTCCTGTTAGGCTGCTATTTGTTTCCCATACCTAGTATTGTTAGGATGGAGTGACTTTTATCTGTCTTTTTGTTATGTTGTAGACTATTAGCCAAGTAGTTCTTGAGGTTTAATTTGGACATATTGCATTTCTATATTCTTTTGACTTACATAGGGCCTTGAGAACCTGGTGTAGTAAACCATAGGGAGAATGGACGTAAGGGCTTCACCATAGTATCTATTTGTACTTTTACGATGCAAGACCATAAGAGGAATTCACGTAAGTGCTTACTCAGAGTGTCTGTAGTTCCTTGACATGGGCCATAGGGGGAATGTGATGTATGTTCTTCCCCAGAGCGCCTTTAGTTACTGATACGAGACTAAAGGGGGAATTGACGATGAGTGATTCCTCATAGAGTCTATACTAAAGCTGAACCAGAGGGGTTAGACTATGTGAACTTCTGAGAGGGTTGCTTGTGTTTTCTAGGTAGGACCAAAGGGGATTAGGCTGTGAGTGCATATCAAAGGGTTACCAGTTTGTGATTATCTGTTTACTTTCTATGTGGAACTGAATGCTTTGAAACTGTGGAATTTTTTACTGTTGAGTACTTCTTTGTTTACTGCTTCTTTTTTTATTGTCTACCATATATATTCACTAACTATTAGGCACAGATCTCTTGGTGGTTTACTACTTGGATTTAGTCACACATCCTCTTTGGTCCATGCTTTTGGGCCCAAACAGATTATATTATTGTAGGTATAGATAAGGGAAAGTGCCCTTCAACTTCAGGCACTTGACTGCTTTGGAGCTGGAGAGAATGGGACTAAGTTTAGGCTTGCGATGCTGTGGAGCTATTTATTTCTTTTATTTGTACTTTGGTTTATTACTGTATTTCATCATTGTGACTTATTTGGATATTTTCATAGACATATGTATCATGCATCATTTATATATGTGCTCCAGCTGGTTATTTCTTTTAGTCGTCCGCTATTTACTGTTGTATGGTGATATGAATGCTTCTGCTACTATATATCTATTTTGTTTCCACTGTGTTACTCTGCCAATGAGGGCATAGTTTCATCAATATCACACCTAAGGCCCTCACTACTAGTCGGCAGCCTCTGGCGTTCGGGGAAATGTGTTTGAGGCTATGTGACCAACCAGATACGAGGGGCCTCTGTGTTGCTTCTAGAACCAGGAAGTTACAAAGTGGTATCAGAGGGGTTATTTTCTTGTTGACTTACTGTTTGGAGACTATAGTCAGGTATAGGATGGAAATAGGTACTTAGTAATAAGTTTTTCATTGGAGTAGGTAACCTGGGTATAGAGAAAAGCCAATTTACCTCGTTTATTGCAATTTTCTAGTTTTTCAATTTCATGGTTGATTTAGTTTAACCATTGAGTGATTCACATGCTTTGTGCTATTATTTTTGATATTATTGAGGTTCTATTTCTATTGCAACCCGATGAGATGAGGGTATGACATCTCATGCATCAATAGTAACTTGTTAGAAATCACATGTCATGCGTTCCTAACATGCCATTTAGGGTGCATTAGCGATTGTATATTTTTTGTGATAGATGTTGTGCTAGATATCCATGTTGTTGTGATAGATGCCTTGATAAATTACATTTTGTTTGATAGAGTATTGAATGTGTAAGGTTTTGTTTGAATAAACACCAAACTTTGGTTCTTGAGGTGTTATGGGCCCTCACAGACTAGAATTTGGTGGATCATTGCCTAATTTTCCTTGTTATAACATGTATAAGATACCAAGATTTGATTTTTGGGGAGTATGGGCCCTCAAGGATTGGAATTTGGCACTTTAATGTTCATTTCAGTGTTTTAATGGGTTCCTGAGAAGTTTTTGAGGCTTACTGTCTGGAAAAACCAATAATACACGACGTGTAGTGATGAATACAAGCCATGTGTTCTTCTGTTTGGGAAGAAACTATTTTTATTGAGTACACACCATGTACTATACGTACATTCCATATAGTCTCTAACTGTGTCAATGAATGTGTGGGCAGAGACATGGGGTTGAGAAAGTTTGGGGGGAACACGCCATGTACCGATTGTACATGACCTGTTGTTTTGACCTTGTGTCCACCGATGTGACTAATGACACAGATGGATGAAAACTTAATCAATACATTCCATGTCTATATGGAACACGCCGTGTAGTGTGAGCCGTGTAACCGGCCGTGTCCCTAACAACATGGGTTGTTGAAGCTTTCCTAGTACATGACGTGTCTTGCACAAACATATTGTGTAGTCTTGTTCTATGATAACTGTGTGTGTTAGCCATGTAGAAAAACTCAGGCATGGAATGAAAATTCAATTACACACCGTGTGTTAAGACAACAAGCCATGTATGGGGTGTTACATGACTAGTTTGGGCAGGAGTACACGCCCATGTGAAAGGCTTAAGGGAACGCGTTGTGTAGTCATTATACACACCGTGTATCCATGTTTTGAAAAACATGAATGCTTTATTTCTATTTTTCCCTTCTTACACTCCTAGTTTTCAGTCCTTGACAATCTTGATCCAAGGTGTGCACTTGACCTTGCAGAGTCAAGCCACCGAGATGTCCTCTAGTTGTCCACCAATTACATGGTAGTGATCAGATTCCAGACATGGCTGATCAAGTACTTCCATTAGATCCTCCAGTTGTGCAAGTCTTGGCACTAGTCGTCATTCTAGACATGGGTGCTAATTTAGAGTTCTGAGAGGGCTTCATGAGGTTCATGGAGGCCTTCCGCAGAGTACCATATCCTTCCCATTATATGGCAGAGTTGACGTGGGATTCCCAGATGCAGCATCCTCCCACCTTCACAGGGGAAGGAGGACCTCAGGCTGTAGAGTCATGGTTATAAGTCATGCTTTCTATCTTCGAGCATCTGGAGATGCCTATACAGAGGTGGGTCAACCTTTCTATATATATGATTCCAGATTCTACCAAGAGATGGTGGGATGTGATCTCACAGGCGGGACGCCAGTAGGTTATGGCGTGGAATGAGTTCCAGCATGCCTTTTTTGACTACTTCTACCCGGAGACTTTGAGGGCCAATCAAGACCGAGAGTTCATGAGTCTAGTGCAGGGTACTCTCTCTGTTATGGAGTATTCTTCTCGCTTCACTGAGCTGTAGCGCTTCATGCCTATTCTAGGAGGTGATGAGTTATTCCTAGCAAGGAAGTTTGAGGATGGTCTGAGGCATGACATCCAATCTTAGGTGAATATCTTTAGGTTGACATCTATCACTTATTTCATCAACCAGGTGTTGATCATAGAGAGTAATCTGAGGGATTATGGAGTTGTGGGCCAGGGCGTCTCGATATTCGGAGTTATTGTCCCTCCTACTGAGAGCAGGAAGCGCCGCAGGGGGTCTTCATGTGGTGATCCAGGAAGGCGAGACACTTCCTCTAGTAGCCAGTTGGTGTGCTGCCAGTGCGGGAAGAGTGGGAATACGAGGCCACATTGCCCGAGAGACCTAGTGGAGTATCGATCATGTGGAAATATGGGTCATATTCAGTGATTCTATCAGATCTTCTCACCTGTAGTTGGTGAAAGGGGTTCTTCTATGACTCGTCGTATAGGAGCAGTGCCACCAGTTTCTCATTAGTCTGGGAACTGGAGTTCTTCCATCCATTCAGGCTGAGGTGGAGGTCACAGCCATGGTATTTAGTCACTAGGCTTTCAGTGACAACAGGGTGGATCATCTTAGAGTGGTCAGGCAGGGTCACAGGGCCGTAGTGTAGGTCATACTTTTTCACTAGAGCAGACCCAACAGGAGCAGGATCCCAGAACCTCTACAGTTTGAGGTACCATCCTAGTTGCCTCAGTTTTTGCTTCTGTTCTTTTTGATACAGGGGCTTCCCATATCTTTATATTTGTTGCTGTCGTTTAGAGCCTTGGGCTCTGTATCTTTTCTTCTTCTGATATATTGACGTTGAAAACTCCATTGGGAAAAATAATGGCTAGTATATGGCAGTGCAAGGAGTTACCTCTTGAGGTTGCTAGGTGTCACTTCTTTTGTTACCTCTATATCTTAGAGATGACATGCTATTATTTCATTCTCATAATGGATGGGTTAGTTCCCTTCCAAGAAGTTGTTTATTTATATCGTCATAGGGTGAGTTTCACATTACCATATGGTGGATCGTTTCTTCATAAGGGTGAATGGGATGTCCATGTGAGTAGAGCGGGACCCGAGCATCATGGGTTGGGAGGAGTTGTAGCTCATATTACTAGTCTATATCTGGATGACCAAGGGAATTAATAGTTGGACTTTCCTCCAGTGGTGGATCGTTTCTAGGATGTCTTTTCAGAGGACTTTTCAGGTTTTCCTCCAGATCGTGAGGTAGACTTTTATATTGAGCTCGCTCCAAGAGCAGTACCGGTGTCCATTCCTCCTTATAGGATGGCTAAACCAGAGTTATAGGAGCTCAAGAAGTAGTTGGAGGAGTTACAAGCAAAGGGTTTCATCCGACCCAGTACTTATTCTTGGGGTTCGCCTATCCTGTTTTCAAAGAAGGCGGATGGTACTCTTCGAATTTCCATGGATTATCAGAAGTTGAACCATTTGATGGTCAAGAACTGGTATCCTTTGTCGAGGATTGATGATCTCTTTGATCAGCTTCAAGAAGCATGGGTGTTCTCGAAGATTGACTTGATATTCGGTTATCATCAGTTGCGCGTTAGACCATCAGATGTACCTCTTACAACCTTTCGAGGCAGGTATGGTCTATACGAGTATGTGGTTATGCCGTTCGGTCTCACGAATGTTCCTACTGTTTTCATGGCACTGATGAACTGATTGTTCCATTCATAATTAGATTCTTTCATGTTGGTTTTCATAGAAGATATCTTGGTGTACTCTCACACTCGACATGACCATGCCACCCATCTTGAGATCATTTTGAGTACACTGAGAGATCATCACGTATATGTTAATATCTCAAAATTCCACTTTTGGATGGACCATATTCACTTCTTGGGTCATGTTATCTTAGAGACAGGAGAATCCGTAAACCCCAAGAAAGTGAGAGCTGTAGTTTCCTGGGTGTATCCGAAGAACGTTTTTGAGGTGAGAAGTTTTCTAGGGACAGTTGGATACTGTAGACATTTCATACAAGACTTTTCACGCATAGCAGCGCCACTGACGGGCCTGACTAAGAAGGGTGTGAAGTACTTGTGGACAGATTCTTATGAGTCATCCTTTCATGAGTTAAAAGGGAAATTGACTTCAGCACTGATACTAGTATTTCCAAAGCTGGAAAATAGTTACACTATTAATTTTTATGCTTCAGGTATTAGGCTGGGAGCAGTGCTTATGTAGGGATAAGGAGTCGTTTCGTACGGGTCTCGGCAGTTGAGGCCACATGAGAGGAATTACCCGATGCACAATCTCGAGTAGGCTGTAGTTGTTCATACCTTACACTGTTGGATACATTATCTTATGGAGGATCATTTGATAGTTTTCACTGACCACAAGAGTATCAAGTTTATCTTCACTCATCGTAACCTAAATTTGAGACAGTGAAGGTGGGTTGAGTACCTTCAGTCCTTTGACATTGGGCTTGCCTATACGCTGGGGAAAGGCAACACTGTGGTTGATGCACTGAGCAGGATGACACAGATACAGGAAGTTCAGGAGGCTAGCAGTGAGTGGAAGATTATGGATCTATTCTCTGAGATACATTTGGAGGTGCATGACAGACAGGGGAAGACGTTTCTTTCTTCTGTAGTTGTTACCTCTACTCTTCTTGATCGTGTGTGAATGAGGCAGCTATCAGATTCTGAAGGCCTAGTCCTATGGGAAGGTGTTTCAGGGGAGGAACCTATTCCTATATGGAACATAAGAAACGATGAGATCTTGCATTTTCATGGGTGTGTATGGGTGTCAGCAGACATACGCGAGGAGTTGATGCGGTAATTTCATTTCTCAGTTTGGACAGTTCATCCTAGGGTCACTAATATGTATCATGATCTACACCATCAGTATTGGTGTCCAAGTATAAAGAAAGATGTTTCTGGTTTCTTCATGAGGTGTTCCACATGTCAGCAGGTGAAGGCGAAGTATCAGCGACTAGCAAGGATTTTACGGTAGTTACCCATTCCCAAGTGGAAGTGGAATGATGTTGCAATGGATTTCGTGATAGGTTTACCGAGGTCACCTAGAGGGAATGATGATTTATGGGTTGTAATTGACAGACTCACGAAGGTTTATCACTTATTTCCGATTAAGGATACTATCAGTGTTGATGATCTAGGATGGTTGTACATCCATGATATTATACGTTTACATGGAGTGTCACACTCCATTGTTTCATATAGGGATTCCCGTTTTACTTCTCAAGTCTAGAAGGGGCTACAGAAGGCTTTGGTTACACAAGTACTTTTGAGTATAGCTTACCATCCCCAGACAGATAGCCAGTCTGAGTGTACGATTCAGGTGCTTGAGGACATGCTTCGAGCCTGCATCCTGGATTTTGGAGGTTTTGGGGAGAAGCAGAAACCTCTTGTGGAGTTTTCCTACAACAATAGTTTTCAAGAAACTATTCAAATGGCACCTTATGAGGATTTTTATGGTAGGACATTCTGATCACCCTTTTGTTGGTCGGAGGCAGGAGAGGCAGCTATGCTAGGACCTCGTCTTGTCCAGGAGACCACATAGTAGATAGAGTTGATTCAGAAGAGGATGGATACTACACAGTCTCGACAGAAGTCTTATGCTGATCAGCAAAGATGACCTCTAGAGTTCGAGGTTAGGGATCAGGTTTTTTTGAGTGTCACCCTAAGGTTGGGGCATAAGAGGATTAGGAGATATGTTAAGCTTTCCCTGAGGTGTGTCAGACCATTTTAGGTGTTGGAGAGAGTCGGACCGGTTGCCTATCAGTTGCAGTTACCTTAGAGGTAATGGGATATGCACGATGTCTTCCATGTTTCTCAGCTTCGATGATACTTCTAATACCCATCTCATGTTTTTCAACCCGAGGAGGTTGAATTAGAGGTGGATGACTTGTTTGAGGAGCATCCTATCTGGATTGTTGATCGCAGTATGAAGCTTCTCTATGGATGGTCTGTTCCTCTGGTATGAGTGATATAGAATCATGGGTGACTACAAGGTGATACTTGGTAGAGGTAGACCGATGTACGATCACAGTGGCTGGAGTTGCTCAAGGATTCTTCTTCTACGCTTCCTTTCTAGGGAAATTCGGGGACAAATTTCTTTAAGGGGGGAAGTTTCTAAGAACACATATCTTCTTTTCAGGTATGTTTTCCTTTTTTGGGTGTTTTTTAGGAAAAAGAGTATTTTTTTGGAAATTTATTAATTACATACCATGTACTCGGTTACCACAAGTAGTCGGGTGTTGGTCGTGTCATGACCATGCTCATGGTCGTGTGTGGTGACCTGGAGACCGCCTAATGCGAGGGCCGATAAAGGAAAGTACACGTCATTTACTTTCTTTTTTCATTAAACATATCGGGGTCGCGTCTGATAGATAGAACTATCTCCTTCTAGGTCTGGTTCGACTGAGAGAAACCATAAGGCTACGATTCTTCCTTGAGCCCCCGATCGAGCATCCTTTCTCTGAATCAACCGTCGTCGATTGCATTGGGATCGTCTCGATAATCTCTTCCTTCTTCTAGAGCTTCATTTACTAATTCCTCTTATTTCAGGAGTTATCCTCGGTTGAACATTTTATATGTTTTTGTAGATCTACGGTGTTCTTAGGTGATTCAAGGCTTGAGGTTCACGTATAGCAATCCTACAAATCTGAGGTAGGTGGTTTGTGCCTTTCTGTAGAAAGTCTTTGAGTTATATGTGCAAAATTTTCGAATACCCTTGAATGGGGTATTGCGTGTTTACTGTTTTAGCCCTGTTAATTGCCTGTTATACTTGAATGATTGAGTAGTGGTTAATTTGATGTAAATAGGGTTAATTTATTTTCATTGGAAGTGGTTTCCCATGCATGTTTTGGTTTATGAACGTTTGGTCCTTCTTTCCTATTAGTCTGTTGTTTGATTCCCATAACTAGTATTATTAAAATGGAGTGATTTTTATATGTCTTGTTGTTATACTATAGAATATTATCCAAGTAGTTCTTGAGGTTTACTTTGGCCATATTCCATTGTTGTGGTTGTTTGACTTACACAGGGCAGTAAGAACCTGGCGTAGTAGACCATAGGGAGAATGGACATAAGGGCTTCTCCAGAGTGTCAGTTTTTACGTTTTCGATGTGAGACCATAGGGGGAATTGGCGTAAGTGCTTTATCAGAGTGTTTGTAGTTCCTCAATGCAGGCCATAGGGGAATGTGATGTAAGTGCTTCCCCAGAGCGCCTTTAGTTACCGATACGAGACTAAAGGGGGAATTGATGGTGAGTGCTTCCTCAGAGAGTCTATACTAAAGCTAAACCAAAGGGGTTAGACTGTGTGAACTTCCTAGAGGGTTTATTGTGTTTGATAGGTAGGACCAGAGGGGACTAGGCTATGATTACATCCCAAATTGTTACCTTTTTGTGATTATATATTTACTTTCTATGGGGAACGGAATGTTTTGAAACTATGGAATTGTTTACTGTTGATTACTTCCATGTTTACTACTTATTTTGTTTATTTCCTGCCATATATATTCACTAACTGTTAGGCACAAATATCTTGGTGGTTACATACTAGGATTTAGTCTCACACCCTATTTGGGCCATTCTTTTGGGCCCAAAAATATTATATTGTTGCAGGTATAGATAAGGTAAAGCACCCTTCAATTGTAGGTACTTGACTGCTTTGGAGCTGGAGAGAATGAGACCAAGCTTAGGCTTGCGATTCTGCAGAGCTGTTTATTTCTTTCCTTTTTACATTGGTTTAGTACTATCTTTCTAAATTGTAACTTGTTTGGATGTTTTCCTAGACATATGTATCATGCATAATTTATATATGTGCTCCAGCTAGTTATTTATTTTATTCTTTCATTATTTACTATTATATGGTGTTATGAATGCTTCTGCTATAGTATATCTGTTTTTTTTTCTATTGTGTTACTCTGCCAATGAGGGAATAGTTTCCCCACTATCACACCCAAGGCCCTCACTACTATTCGGTAGCCTCTGGCATTCGGGGAAATGCTCTTGAGGTCGTGTGACCAACCGGGTACTGGGCGCCTCTAGGGAGCTTCCAAAACCAGGGCATTACATCAACGCACCTAAACAGAACCTACATGCATCCTCACTTGGTCCGATCATAGCTACGATAAGTAACTCACTAAAAAGTGAGGCCTTTCCAGAATGTCTGATGGGTGGTATATCGTCCAAACACCAGAAAAGCACAAGAAAAGACAAAAGAATGTATAGAACACCTACCTCACATTGGTAGTAGAAAACTCGTCATGTATCATTTCTGTATTCATCCTAGTTTGGAAAAAATATGAAGAACGGATGACGAATGAGATATTAGGGCATAAGAGGATAAATCCAAAGAGTGCAACCATCATTATAAATAATGAAGAATTACTAAAATTGAATCTAGTTCTTACTGATGTGGTTCCAACATGATAGACAATGCTCGAATCGGAGGAAGGACATCTTCTATACATAAAAAACAAGAATATAGGGTTTTGGGGTTCAAAAATGATAATAAAAGATTCCTTCCATCAAAAAGTTAACATACCTCTTTTATAAAAAACCATGTAGGGAAATTACACATCATGTACCTTAAGTACATGAAGTGTACTCCATTTTTTTCTAAATGAGACTAGCAACACGTCGTGACTGGCCAGTACAGAGCGTGTAATGGAAGTAGACAGCGTGTAGACCAAGTAAAAAATGTGTACCTGTAATGTAGCCATATTTTAGATTTTTTTCCCCTTTCTTACCCAAAAACAATGCAACCGTCCCACGGCCTGGCCTATGGTATAATGAAAAAAGTAATGTAAAACCATTTTACCCAAAAAGAAGGATTTGTACCTCAAGAAAAACCCGGGATCTTACACGATTGATGGGAAACACATAATCTTTGGAAATATGGATGAAGGGGTTAGTCATTGTCATTTTCCAATTGTTCAGTGTAGTGACCTAAAAGACATCATCACCCATGGGTAGTTTTACTTCCCTCTGATAGACTCCTACATCGATATAATGCAACTGAAAATATTCATGTGGGTCATTATCTGTGTAAAAAATCCCTACATGTTAATTAATATAATATATTATTCATTGATGGTATTATGAGTAAATTTCTATGTGTTGAAGAAACATAGGACTTCCTAGAAAAATATTTATGCTAATATCGTGTTGAACAACCATAAATACTTTGTTGGATACAGTGTATACAAATTGAGCACTAATCTTGATTTTTCCTAGGACATTTTACATTCTTTGTTAATAGCCTTGTAGTGCCAGGGCAGAATGTTCTATGTTTGTCTCACAATAGCCCATCTAGAAAAGTGTTTGTATTGGAATGAAATTAACTATTTAGCTATTAGTAATGAAATCTCATCAGACATTGGTACCATTTATCCCTATAGACAAAATATTTGTATGATTTTTCCCATTATAATTACATCTTCATATTGAATCATAAAGAATATCATTACATGAAACTCTATAGGAACAATATAATCCCTAATAGACCACTTTAGTAACTTCCACAACTTCAATCTCTTAAGGGCTTAACAAAGCCTCTATGATTTATTATCTAAGTTCTATTGATAAACATATGGAATCCAATATTAACAAAATGTCTAGTACCAGAGATGATTACTTAAAAATTTCATACTTCTGGCCTAAGAGGCCTAAACTTCCCAATGTGAAAATACCCTTTCACATGCACTTTATAGACTAGGGTACTGAACATAGATGAATCATCCATCGGCTTCAGAGTTGATGGTTATCTTATTCTTATTGGGTAGGATAGAATAATCCTACCTTCCTACCAAGTGTGATCAGAAACTTATTCCACTTCTAATTGATAGTTTATTATGTTCGGTGAAGGGAGACTATTGGCATGTGGAAAGGAATTTTCATTCTCCTGTTGGACTCACTATAGGTCTCTTCCGTGAGTTTCTACAAAAATTATTGTTTGATTAGGGGTGTGGATAGAATTATGGTTTCAAACATGATTGAATATTCCCCAGTACACTCTGATCTAGTGGAATATTCATTCTGTTTCCCAATCAGGTGTGGGGAACTTGATTTCATATCCCAACACTTCATAAGATAAGGGATACATTAAATGAATGACATTAATAGAACTAAATATGAATTCCTTATTTGGTGAAGTTTTTTAAGGGATGACTATTTTTTGTGGCACCATTTGGTGGGGTGGTGCCCATTTATTCAATAATAAAGGCATAAATTTTGATAGATTCAATCCCAAATTTGTCCTCGTTACAGGTTCATTATCCTGTGTTGTATCCCCTCCCTTCCTATCAGATCATTTCATGAGAGACAAGATTCAAGAGTATTGAGATTTTGAAAATGTTGATTCTTCTATAGAGGATGTTTCTTAGGACATAATAGGTTGTCTGAACTATTCTCAGAGGATTCCATGAGTTTGGTTAATTTTATTTCAAGTCATCCAATCAAATAAATTTTGTTCTCCTTTGATAGAAACTTTTTTCAATTCAACTAATTCCTCATGAAAAGTAGAAAAACATATTCTAGTTGTGATATAGGCTTACCTAACTTCATTTTCCCAGATTCTACCATTATCTATAAGATATCCTTGAGAAAAAATCATTCCAAAATTTTGTTCCCCAGTGTCCAGTGAAAGGGGAAATAATCTGGCTGGTCATCGAGTCATAACTGGTTAAGCCTCTTGGTCTATGGATGGGGGAGAAAATTATTATTAATAGATTCTATAAAGTAGTTGCAAACTTTATTATCTCAGAATGAGTAAACTCTATTATTTCACTTCTCAAATTGATTTTTCATGGGTCTCATCTACTCATCCTAATAACGATGGGGTTTTTGTTAACCCACAGAGGGTTCCATGTGATATGGTGCAGGTTTTGTAGACACAGTTGGCATAGAGGATAGGTTTAGTGTGATGACCTTAGCCTCTTATTTTCCCATTCTATTCACCATGACTGATAGAATCATTTGGGACATGAGCATAGTCTACTATATAGAATTATTCATTCATTGATAAAATGTGGAAAGATCCCAAAACCCACCAATATATCTTACTGGCTAGATTAGAGTTTTAACTCCTCATGGATGATTTAAATATATATATACATCTAATATTTTTATAGTATATTTTTTCACATAGAGTAGATCAGTCCTTTCCATCTACAAATGAAATCTAATAACCACCCATTATCATATTTTTTATAGTTTGAGAGGTCAAGGATCATTATATTTTATAGTGTTGAGTTTAACTAAGAGATAAACTACTAATGGAGGTCTTACTATCCCATTTTAAATCGATGTGGTATACTGGCGTACCATATGAAGGCCATCCCTTTCAAGGTTTGCACGAACCATCTATGTTTCACTACTTCTTTTTGCGTAGGGGTTCCTATCATGGGGTCACAACAGGATAATTTTTTTTAAATGTTGTTCCAAGTCTCATGATCTATTAAATATAGGAAATTTAGGACTCTATATACTTGGTGGTGGTGTGATGTTAGTCACCCATTCTAACGACCCAAGCATGACGTACATGGACATTACATTTCCTTTGCGGAATACATAATACATTTCAAAAATATATTCCCAAACATTGAATTTGATTAGTGTCTATAGAAACTTGGAACATAATATTCTAACATGGTGAATGATCTTAAAAAACTCCTATAAATGTCTTCATTTTTTGTTTTCATACCAAAAACCTTACTTTATATCTTAGTGAAAAAACAAAATAAGGGTGATCACAAATTCTCAATAAGGGTAAACATTGAGAACATAAAACAACCCATAAATAGAGTTATGTAAAAACATGAGAATAAAGTTTAAATATCAAAATCCTGAGTCATGAAATAAATCTTGGCAGTACATAATCCATAGATCATAAAGGAACATTAACCATGATAAATTGGAATTGGCATAAAACATGGAATTGTGGAAAACAAATAAGAAAATAATATGATTTCCATAGTATCCAAATAATTTCTTCCAATACCATCATAGTGGAAAAATTATATTAATTTATTGGGTTTACTAATCATTCCATACATGTATTACTGAACTATATTTACTTGTCATTCTAGACCTATATTACTGAACTCGATTTACATGTCAATCTAACTATGTATTACTGAACCAGATTTACTTCATGTTCCAGCCATGTATTACTGAACCGAATTAATTTTCATTCCATTCATGTTAATCTTATTAGATATAAATCATTACCCAATGAATTGGAGGGAGATATAGGTCCCACCCTTCTCATAATGAAATCATTCTTACATGTGCCACCAAAACATAAACCATTTATCATAGCATAACCCGAGGAAAAATATGGTATTCTTAAACATCATTACATCTTAATCCATATAATATAAATGGATTTCATAAAAATAATTCAAAAAAACACATTAAAATCAATTTAATAATAGATAAAGAAACATAACCCTATTTCATCTTAGATGGAAAATAATATTCATAAAATACTTGAAGTTAATTATTGGGAAAATATCATTTCATCTTGAATAACATTTTCTTTTCTAAAAGCCATGAAATTTTTAAAGAAAATAATTTAATTGAAAATACACTTGAAATATAGTAAATTAAGATACATGGAAATATGGTGTTATGAAAAAATAATAACCCATTCATTCTGTATATTTTAAAAAACATTCTCCTCATACTTTTGCCAGAAAAGTCAAAAAGAACCTTGTACCAAAAATGACAAATGATTCCATTCATACCATTTAGTAAAAATTTAAAAACGGGTGAAATTGACTTTAAAAAATTATAGAAGTATATAAAGAATATTTTTAAAAACAAATTTAGGAAACACGGATGTGGATGATAAATATACCCCAGCAAATACTTACAAATAAATAATCTCAGATAAAAATGATAGTGGAAAAGTTATCCCTTACCTTAGGTATGATTTATTCTGTATGTGTTTGAAACACATGTATAGTGGTTCGAGACATATTATTAACTTGTAATAGAACCATAATAATATTTATTACATTATATATAATTCACTTATGACTTTATATTACCTGTTCATTTGTTAATTCCATGTTAAAGCAACATTTTGGGAAAAAATTGTTTTATTTATCGTACATGTTTTGACTTGTTATTATTGATCTTATTAATTAGATCATGATTTACTTAATTAAAGAATGTAAATCATGATTTATATATTATATAATTCTGTATAGAAATATATATATATATATATATAATAGATATATAAATGAAATGGAATACACCGTTCATGGAGACGGTAGGCTGTACATAAGCATGAACGTTGTTTCTGTTTCATTATTAAATTGAATGGAAGAAATTAAATGACATATATATATATACATAAATACATAATAATTATTGGGTCATATATTTCATGATTATTTGTTATATATTTCTTATAATCATTCTTTAATGGTTAACTTGGATAATGAAAATCATCACCTCGTGGAGACGGTTAGCCGTACGTACACACAAGCAACGATATCATTCCCTTGATGGTTAAATAGTATAAAATTTCATGATATATGATTTATAAAAAATAATTATTATGTTATATTCATTATTTACATCCATTATACTAATCAATATACCCATCTAAATTAATTATTGTTGAATAAAAAATTATGTCATTGTGTGGTGACGGTAAGTCGTACGAACGCACACATGGTGATATTATTATTTGTATGATAGATAAAAAGAGGAATAAGTTTTTCAAATAATTATAATAACATCACATCATATATAATATACTGTATTTATTACTTTAGTATGAGAAAAACATAATAAGATCAAGTAGAAGATGAAAAGAAGTTTGAAAGAGGTGATAAAACAATTACCGCCTTTTCAGGTATCTTCTTTTGGTATGCAGAAAAGGTCTCCTTAAGATGGATTTATTCACAAAGGGATGCCTCTAGGATGAACTGAGGGAAGTTGGGAGGAGATTTGGGTAGGTTTTGTTAGATCCAAAGGGATTTGGAGGTGTGATTAAAAGATAAGGATAGGTTCTCTTTTATAAGAGAGGGGAGGGGCACCATTGGAAGTTCTTGAAATATTAATTTATTAAATAATTTTCAGTTTATAATGATACCAAACACATTTATTTAAAAGATAAGATGAGTATGGGTATAATTACTCTCAACCAATTAAATTTAGAGATGTTTTAATTTTATATTAAACCTTATCATTTTGATTTATCCTTATTTAATCTATTTAATTTTATTTCTCATTATAATATTCTAAATATTAAATGGAAATAAATATTTACTTATGTGTTGTAAATTGACCAAAATTGGATACTTAATGACATTTTCGACCATATAATTTTCACTTTGTAATTTTTAAATATTAATGTAATTTTTAAAAAATTTAATAATATTTTGTTTTTTTAAAATATCAATAGGGTCAATTTTGACACAATTCAATTATTTCAATTCAACTAAAATACACACATAACATAAAATTGAAAAAAAAGTATACACTCCTAACATGTTATAATCACCTATAAAATCCTTGGATCACATTAATTAGTTCATATTATACTTATTTTAATATTTTTAAAACCATTTAGTTGATATTTCTAATATTAATATAATTTCCACATCCCTATTATGTCAACATTAATGATAATTATTTAATTTTTCAAAATTATAAATGAATTCACATGATTTAGATAATCTCATTAAATTTCTAGATACTATTTATGGTTAATGTTTTATCATGTTTATCACTATATTAAAATTATTATACTTATAAGATATATGATAGTGACATGTTGTCACCTTCTTTTGTTTTAATTAAAATTACATCACTTTCATGGTAAAATCTATTAAATGAATAAATTATAACACATTGGTGATATTGGTCAAGTTTAATTCATCCAATAGTATTTTTTATGGTGTTAGGGTAATTTTATTATCTTTATCATATTGTTAGTTACCCTAATTTACCTGATTTACCTTTTACCATGGTAAATAAAAATTATCATAGTTACTATTCATAATATCCAAAAATACTAAAAGTAAAAAAATTCACTTAATTTGGACCAATTGATTCCAAATATGTAATCCATTTTTTATAATTCAAATTACATAATTTAATGAAATTAATTTAAAATTAATTCCCATTGACAAAAACAAAAAAGAGGGTTTTTAAGAAGTAAAAAATTTATCAAAAGATTGTCATGTATTTATTTACTATTTAAATGTGAAATTACATTAAATGAAAAAAATTGAATTAAATTATAAAAAAATAATCCAATTAAACTTTAAAACTAATTAAAAATATAATCTATCTATATAAATAAATTAGACGAAAATGCAGTTCTCCATTAATTTTCACTATTCATCAAAATATGAATTTCATCAGAAAAATAAAAAAAATCCAGCAATGTTTAATTTTTATTTTATCTTTCTAATTAATATGTTTATGTTTTTCAAATAAAGTATATAAAAGTGATAAAAACTATATTTAAAAGTGGTACACCATCAAAAGGCAGAAAAACATCATTTTTTTAAAAAAATACTCCTTTTATCTGAAAATGGATTTTGTTCTTATATAGTGTTCTAGAAAATACATAATATGAATGTAATGTTATATAAAATTGAAAATTTGGTTAATTGTATTCATAATAGATTGTTTATATCCCATTAAATAATAATAATTTAATAATATATTGTTGTTTAGTGAAACTTAGTATTGCGTACAATGTAAGATCTCGAGAAAGGTCGCTCTTGCGTGTAACAAAAGCCAAGTACATCTTGCATGTAGTGAAATATTTCTTTGGTGTTTCATATAAAATAACCCAAACATGGTTCTTTTATACATTTAAAAAAATCTATAATCATTGTTGTGTTTATTTTACGCCAACTTGGTGACGTGTGTAACATACAACAGGCCAGATTAGTGTGAAAGGATTGCTTGACATAGTGAATTGAAATATATAAATATAATTCTTAATTTATTCAAAAAATGGTCTATTAAAACTATAGGTGTTACATTATACCCCCTTAAAATTAATTTCAACCTTAAAATTCATCGGGGTTACAAAATGTTTACTACATGAATGTTTCATTCAAAGAAACCCGCATTATAAAAAGGAATAATAAAACATCCTTTTAAAAGGGATAGTCAGACATATTGGTTACCCAATGTAACTCATCACTAGGTTTTCACATAGTATAAAATAGGTGGGACTCTGAAAACATGGATATAGAAGTGAAATATAACCATCAAACTTTGATGGATAGTGATAGAGAACAAGGTCTGAGAAAGTTAATGACTTGAAAGCCATATATTTGTGAGGATTTAAGGGACCATATGATTAATCAAATAAAATGGTACTAAGATAAAAATTTTTGTTTTCAAGATCCTTTACCTAAATTTAAAGAAAATGATATGAAATACTTAATTTATTTCAGTACAATCTCACTGTTGGTTGTTCCTTGAATAATTTCCACTTCATCTCTTATTTAAAGAAATGAAGTTGAATTTTTCATTCAGGAAATGTTATAAAATCATGTGATAGAATGATAGGTCATTCCATCTATCACAACAAAAGGTTTTCACATGTAGTCAAATATTCATAAGTCCACCTATAGTGAGATAATACATTAATCTAAAAAACTTCAACTAGAAAACAACTTATACTATCCATAAATAGACAACATTACAATCGTTCCAAAAACTAAAAACTATAAAACATTAGAAATATGTCAACTAAATTTTCATAACATTTATCTCCCATATCCCAAAAGGTAGTTATTTTTTGTCACATTATAATCATTTGAATACCTTAATCATATATTCTCTTGAAACATGGTAATAAAATGAATTACTGTAGAACCTTAGTGAAAACATTGATTCTATCAAAATTAACTATTTACACACACCAAATATACAAAAAAACAATATACTCAATCTAGGATATCAATTTGTCATTTTATTAGTCATGAGGTCATTAATACTATCAAACATATCATTATCTTCATATCCCACCATTATTCATTTATAATGTGTTTTCCAAAAATATTTGAATAACTTCTCATGGTTACCAGTACTATTAAACATATAATTTGAAATACTTAAGGAAAAACAATACTGTAATAATCCTTACATATTTCTTTATTCTATATTGCAATAAAATTACTTATACAGCATTATTCTTGATAAACATTCAATCATTCCACTATCTTCATAAACCATTGACTGAGCTTCATCATTTTACTCCTCAACACTTCTTTCATCTCATATATCATTTGTAGTCTCTTCATCGTCATCAACATAAATACTAATTATAAAACTATCATGATTCTCTTCATGAGATTTTCCTTTAGGGAATAAATTTTCATCATGCCCGTACATTCCACAATTAAAATATTTAACCATTTTTTATTTCTTAAAATTCCATTATCCTTGTCTATTGTGTTAACTTAACCTTTTCTTTTTCAATTACTAGATTTGTGTACTTCATTTCCACACCCAATGAATCTTCATGTTATTTTGAAACATTCTTCTTGATGCCTATTCCCACATGATTTACATGAGTAAAATTGAACTTTATTTCCTCTATGATCATCATAAAACTCCATCTTTCTCTTATTAGCTGGGTTAGGAAAATTCCCATAGTTGATATTGTTGATTATATTATGATATTGTTTATTAGAAATAATCACAATGTTTTTTCCCACTCCCAATTAATTTGGTTACTCATGAATAACATCATTCCATTGTGAATCATATTCTCCATTAACATGAATTTTCATGTTTCAAGCCAATTTCTAAAACCAAAAAAGAATAGTATGAGAGGCAAAAAACATACTAGGAAAACAAAATAATCAAGGGGGATTACTTTCAATATCTAATATCTTTGTTTTAATCCTAGGTTATTCATGATAATTACAATAATTCTATGACTATAAACTGTAGTTGAACTTACCCTTAGGGACATCTGTAGACATACCTTAGAAATATCTCTATAGATCTCACTAAAGTTTTAATATCCTCATTTCAAAATGTTAACTAGTACTTTTCTCTGATACCAACTCTAACGACCTAAGATTTACATACATGGACATTACATTTCTTTTACAGAATACTTAATACATTATAAAAATATATTCCCAAAGATAGTATTAGTTTACTATATTTGGAAACATGGAACATAATCTTCTAACTTGGTGAAAGATCTTTAACATCTCCCATAAAGATCATCCCTTTTGTTTTCTAACCTAAAAACATTCAATATATCATGGGGAAAAGAAAACATAAATAGGGTGAGCTCAAATGCTCAGTAGGGTTAAACATGGAGAACATAAAACAACCCATAAATATAATAATTTAAAAACATGAGCATAAAGTTTAAATATCAAAATATTTATTCATGAAATAAATCGTGGTAGTACGTAAGGAATATATCATAAAGTAACATTAACCATGATAAAATGGAATTGGCACAAAACTTGGAATTATTGGAAACAAATAAACTTATAATATGATTTCTATAGTAGCCAAGGAATTGATTACAAAACCATAGTAGTGGAAAGTCCATTAATAAACTGGATTCACATGCTGTTCCAGCCATGTATTACTAAACCAGAATTACTTGTCATTCCAACCCTATATTACTGAACTAGATTTACTTGTCATTCCATCAACGTATTACTGAACCAGATTTACTTGACTTTCCAGCCATGTATTACTAAACCATATTTACTTTCCATTCCAGTCATGTCTATCTCATGAGATGTAAATCATTACCCAATGCATTAGAGGGAGATATAGGTCACACCCATCTCATAATGAAATCTTTCTTCATGTGCCACAAAAACATTAACCGTTCATCATAGCATAACCTAAGGAACCAAAAATGGGTTTCTTAAACATCATTCCATAATAATATATATTAAATAAATTGATTTTATAAATATAATTACATTAAAAATATAATAAAATCAATGTAATAATTGGGATATAAACATAACCCTATTTCAGCATAGAATGAAAATAATTATGATAAAATACATGAAATTAATTCTTTGAAAAATATCCTTTTCTCTTCAAAAACATTTTCTTTTCTCGAAAATATGGACAATTTTAAAAGAAATTAATTTAAAATAAAATACACATGAAATATTATAAAGGAATATTAATGTAAATAAGGTGTTGTAAAATCTTAAGAATCCATTCATTACATATAATTTAAAAAAACATTTTCCTCATTCATTTTCCAGAAAAGTCAAAAAGTACATCCTACCGAAAATGAAAAAAGATACCATTCATACTATTTAATAAAAAATTACAGTGGGTAAAATATAATTTAACAAATTATATAAGTATTTAAAGAATATTTTGAAATACATGTTTATAAAACATGGATGTTGATGATAAATATACCCCAGTAAATACTTATGAATAAACAATCTCGGATGAAAACAAGATTGGAAATGTTATCCCTTACCTTAGGTTTGATTTCTTCTATATGTGTCCAAAACTCTGGTATATTGGGTTTAAACATATTATTAACTTGTAAAAGAACCGTAATAATATTTATGAAATCATATATGGTTCACTTATGACTTTATATTACCCGGTCATTTGTCAATTCCATGTTAATGAAACGTTTTGGGTAATAATCTTTTTATTTATCATACATGTTATGAACTATTATTTTTAATCTTATTAATTATATAATGATATTATTACTTCTCCAATGTAAAAAAATTATTTATATATCATATATATTCAGTATAAAATTATATATAATAGATAGATAAATGAAATGGAATACACCATTCATGGAGATGGTTGGCCATACATATGCATGAACATTATTTCTGTTTCATTGTTGAATTGAATGGAAGAGAGTAAATGAGATTTATATATATACACATAAAGAAATTAATATTATTATGTCATATATTTCATTATTATGTATTATCTACACATTATAATTACTCTTGAATGGTTAACGTGGAGAATTAATTTCATAGTGTTGTGGAGATCATAATCCATACATACGCATCAGCGACAATATCATTCCCTTGATGGTTAAATAGTATGGAATTGGATGGTATATGAGTTTTACAGAATAATTATTATGTTATATTAATTATGTAAATCCATTATACTCATCAATATACCCATCTAAATTAAGTACTGTTGAATAACTGGTTACACTACGACGTGGAGACGGTAAGTCGTATGTATACACACATGGTGATATTGTTATTTGTAGGATAGATAAAAGGAGGTATAAGAATTTCCCATAATTATAAAAACATCTTAGAATTTAGAATATACTATATTTATTACATTAGTATGAGAACAACATAATAAGATGAAGTAGAAGAAAACAAGAATTTTGAAATAGGTGATAAAAAAATTACCTTTTTTTCGGGTATCTCATTTTGGTATGCACAAAAAGAATCATTAAGATAGATTTATTCAAAAAGGGTGGCCTATAAGATGATTTTAGGTATGTTGGGAGGTTATTAGGTTAGGGTTGTCTATGCCAAAGGGCTTCGGAGGTGTTATTGAAAGAGAAGGATATGTTCCCTTTTTCAAGAGAGGGGAGGGTCATGTTTGGAATGTCTGGAAATATTGATTTATTATAAATTCATTTTCTGTTTATAATGATCCCAAACTCATTTATTTCGAATATAAGATGATTATGGGTTGATATAATCTAAAAAAATAAAATTTTGACTCGTTTTTTTTAAACCTCATCATTTTAATTTATCCTTATTTAATCTATTTAATTTTATTTGTTTTAATAATATTCAAAGTATTGAATGGTTATAAATATTTAATTATGTATTTTAAATTGAAAATAATTGGATAATTTATTAAATTTTAGACCGTATAATTGTCTCTTTTTTATTTTTAAATATTTTAGTGATTTTTAAATAATTTAATAATATTTTATTTTTATAAAATATCAATAGTGTCAATTTTCACAGTAGTCATTTATTTGAATTTAAATAAAATCCATCTATAATATAAATTCAAAAAAAATATTTAACACACTCTTAACGTGTCATAGTCACCTATAAAATTCGTGGACCATATTAATTAGTTCATAAGGTATTTATTTTAATATTTTTAAACCCATTTATTAGATATTTATATCAATAAAATAATTTCTACATCACTTTTGTGTCATCATTAATGGTAATTATTTAATCTCAAAAAAATATAAATAAATTTACATAATATAGATAATTTCATTGTCTTTATGAATAACATTTATTTTCTGTGTTTATTCATTTTTATCACTATATTAAAATTGTTATACTTATAAGATATATGAGAGTTATATGTTGTTACCTTCTTTTGTTTTAATTATAATTACATCACTTTCATGGAAAAAATAATTTAAATAAATCCATTATGACCTGTATTTTATATTTTTCAACTTTAATTCATCCGATAGTTTTTTGGAAGGTTTTAGGATAATTTTGTTATCTTTATCATATTGTTTGTTACCCTAATTTACCTGGTTTACCTTTAACAATGGTAAATAAAAAGTACCATAGTAACTATTCATAATATGCATAAGTATAAAAGTAAGATATTAACATAATTTGGACTCCTTGATTCAAAATATGGAATCTATTTTTTAGAAACTTAGAATTGGAAGAAACTAATTTAAAATTAATTCTTGTTGTCTAAAACCAAAAAGCATGTTTTTAAGAAGTAAAAACTTATCAAAAGATTGTCATGTATTTATGTTCAATTTAAATTTAAAATTAATTCCAATGACCAAAATTGTATTAAAGGATAATAAAAAATCCAATTAAACATTAAAACCCATTAAAAAGGTAATCTAACTATATGAATAAATTACATGAAAAGGCAGTTTTGTAGTATTTTTTCCGTATTCATCAAAATATGAATTTCATCAAAAATATATCAAAATTTCATCCAAGATAAATTTTGATGTCCTGCTTCCAAATAAGACATTAATTTTCTCAAATAAAATATATAAAAGTGTTAAAAACTATATTTAAAATTGGTTTTCAATCAAAAGGTGGCAATTTTTTTTAAAAATAATTATTATTTTATCAGAAAAAATGAATATGTTCTTATATCATGTTCTAGAAAATAAATAAGATTAATTTTAATGTTACATAAAATTCAAAATGTGGCTAATTATATTCATAACGGCTAGTTTATTTCTAATTAAATAATAATATTTTAATAATATATTGTTGTTTAGTGAAACTCGGTATTGAGTACAATGAAATCTATCGAGGAAGGTCACTCTTACATTTAACACAAGCCAAGTTAGTGTTTCATATAGTACAATCTTTTATTGGTGTTGTGTATAACATAATCCAAATAGATTTGTTTTATATATTGAAAAAAATCTATACTCAGCGTTGCGTGTATCGTATTCCAACTCGGTGTTACGTGTAACATATGCTAATTCAGTTCAGTGTGAATGGTATTTTTGACTTTGTAAATTGCAAGATATAAATGAAAATTTTGATTTATTTGAAAAAAATGGTTCAAAAAAACTCGGGGTGTTACACCAATTCTGGATAAGGCTTCCACTCCGGTTGCAGTGATGTGTTCCATTACTCTACATATTCCAAGGGTTATATAAATGATTTTATGATGTTGATAATATTATGATGGATGTTAGGGTGGATAGGATCATGAACAAGGGTGAAAATAGGTAGGGC
The DNA here is from genome assembly GCA_963277665.1 of Viscum album. Lineage (NCBI taxonomy): Eukaryota > Viridiplantae > Streptophyta > Magnoliopsida > Santalales > Viscaceae > Viscum > Viscum album. Next base: position 1,158,667,817 of record OY728145.1, read on the forward strand.
ATGACGCACTAGATCCACCAACATATGTGGTTGACATCCTATAGGATACATCTTTTGAGGGTTCTTCTGAATCTGTTATGGTTGTTTTCCTAGTGGATGGAATCCTTTATATTGGTCCACAATCGAGTCTAGTTAGTCTAATGGTTTAGGAATAGGGTCGAAAAAATATTTGGATCTACTTCAGTCACTAGGATGAACCTTCATTGTTGAGGTGAACTAGTTGGAAGTGCGAGTTGGGGCTCTACTCATGGGGCATATTCAATAGGAATGCTACCTCATAGAAATTTTTTATTGATTCTTCTCAAAATATCACATCTTCATCATGTTGAAGGAATAATTCTTATAGTGTAAGGTATTAAACCACCTTTTTTGGTGGATTGTATGCATCCTTTAATTCAACCTTCTCTTTAGAATATGTTCACTGAGGAGTAAGTGAGGGATTGGTTTGGGGAATACCCAAGTTTAGGGTGATTCACTGTTTCCAAGTATGCATAACTCCTTCATTTAGCTCTTTTTGGAATTTATTTTAAATGTGACAATCTATCCTTTCTAATCCACCTTAGCATCATTTACAATGTCATCTAATGAATTGAAATCCATGAAATTTATCGATGAGTAATTAATCATAGGTTTTTTATTGGATACTGAATAATATGAGGTTTCTTGTGCCCTTTACTGGACCTCTTCCCTCCACTCTATGATCCTTTCCAGGCCTCTAGGAAACGTTTTACTCAAAATGAACCACCACACAACCTGTTCATTCACTTTTTTTTAGTTAAATAGATCAAGATAGGGTAAAAACTATGAGACCTCATTTCTAGATGTTCCCCCAAATAGGAAAATTATTATTTGCATTAAGGATGAGGTTGAGGTAAAAATCCTCCTACTTTGTGGGATAGGATCATACCCATTCATCCATTTTCATTCCTCATGATGAATATGTTGGTATTAGAGGGGTATTTTTTATTAAAAAGTCCTCCATTCCTATAGATTGGGGTTAATCCTAAATTGTGACTAATAATACTGAATCCACTATCCTATTAATCTCATGAACCCTTATTCATGAATGGTATAATTGAAATGAATTATGTTCACCCGAACTACCTACTTCTTTGGTCATTAGTAGTGTATAATGATTGGATTCCATTAAGTGAGAGGCCTATTTAATTTTTTTGATCGCTTGATTCTGGAGATCTTTGATAGATTTATCTCATCAGGCCTAATTCTTTTGAGACTTATTTAGGGACTAATTATTTTTGAATGAGCTATATTTTTTGAGCGGTGGTCTTCTATGGTAGCTTCCACGATGAAATTAAATTACATGTTTTCACCTATGGTGGATTTTGATTAGTAAGGCATGGAGTGAAATGAAAAGATCTATTCCTGTCCTATCCTAAAACATGAAAACCAAGTGAGACATCAATAATTAGATTATTAAATTTATGAAATGAATTTAGGAATGCTGGTTGAATATCTTTCAACCACTTTTTTGATCATGGCCAATGTGTATATGGAAGAGTTTCTAAGTTAATTTGATGAAGAAGTTGTCCCAAAACATTAACATGGTTTTCATACCCTTTATAAATAAATAACTTTAATTTCATATTCATAGATTAGTATTGATATATAGATGGATGTTTTGTATAAACTATTCTAAAAATACCTCTAGAATGATGAACCAAGAAGTGACTGAGGGACAAAACATGATGGGTATATCATCCCTAGCATGTTGCCTTCTTGTATTTTTCTGTTCCACTTCCATAAGTTCCTATACTTTTTCAGCCAAACATGGGTGATTCATGAATTTTTATCATAGGGATTAGGGATATTATGAGTACTATTATCACATAAATGATCTAGATGTGGTTCATAGGATTTCCACTACCTAGAAGAATTTTATTTTTGAGAAGGAATTTCTCATGTCATTGATATAGTTTCATACATGACTAGCCCCTTTTTCCCAAGAAAAATAGAATATAAGGGTCTTCATTAAATTCATACTTTCTGGGGTGCACCTTCATATTGAATGATCTTATGTCCATGAGGAGTTCTTCTGTTCTACTCATCATGAGATTAGATCTCATGATCAACCAGATTATACCCATGGGAAATGTTTTCAAGGTAAATATTTCAGGGAGGAAATTCAGAGCTTCTTTTAGTAGTACTATGGGGAGGACTTTTGTGAATACTAATACCACTTCTATAATTTGTTAATGGATTGATAAGATATTGTTATACCATCAATATATGTTTTATGGCCTCAAGAAATCCATATTCTAACAGAGAAGTTTCATAATACTAATCTGGAGTCTCGAACTACCCTTGATGGATTTTCTTTTTCAGTGTTCCACCATGGGAAGATGGATTCACGTGTTGTGAATAGAGATTTAGATGCATGGGAGTGGGTTCAAGAGTCTTTCATGTTTATCATAAAGTATTATGATGAGCCTATAGAATTTTAAAAGGGGTATATTCCTACCCTGGTGAGACGACAAAATGGGTCAGCAATCCCAAGTTGGAATGGGTATGTGTTCCTAATCTGGTTGTTTTTTTATAATGTAATTTTTCAAATGACTCTCATGGATGAGGAAAGGATATATGTCTTCTCCTGAGTGGCCATTATATTGGTCATATGATTCATCCTACTTGAGGAGACATGATCATGTCACAGACTCTTATATATACTTGTTAACAAGATTATTCTTTGGTAAGAATTCAGGATTTGGTCATAAATTAATGTATATACATACATCATTTCTAGAAACTATTGAGAAACATTCTTAGTGGGAACATGTATGTATTACCATTCCAGTTTTTGGGTAGGAATATAAGGCTTCCCCTAATACATCATCATAGAACACTGTCTAGGTTCTCCAATTATCACCATGTTTTCCTAGAGAGATTGATATGAATGAGTAGATATTTTCATCTACACATAGTTTTCCACCATATTTTCCTATTGGTATTGATATGAGTGATTACGTATTTTCATCTACTCATGGTTTTCCACCATATTTTTCTTAATGATCATGATATGAGTTTTTATATATTTTCTTATGATCATGTATTTTCTATGTATTTGATTGGAGATATTTATATGAGTGAGTAGGGATTCAAATTTTCTTGTTGTTTGCCACCATAGTTTCTAGGAATTCATGATATGAGTGTGTAGGTATTTCAATTTTGTCATCGGTTGCAGATGTAGTTTCTTGGTGGACTTGATATGAATGTATTGGGACATGAACCTTCTCATAGATTTCCACCATAGTTGATTGGTGGTATTCTTCAAGAGGAACAAGAACAATTCCATATTCCAAATTGTTTGAACATTTCCCTTTGCAGGCCATCTTGGGGGCTTGGGTCCAAAGGACATCATCTAGGTGCTAGGGGGTGGTATCCACTTCATTGTGAAGACGTTGCGCAAAATCACATTGGATTCGACGATTCTTAGTAGGAGCCCTTGGGTGAAACCCCTATGTCGATGTGATAATGTCATTAGAGGCCACATGATCATCCTCCCTAGGGTAAGGGAGGAAATGTTTTTCACATTTTGGGGAGATTCTCTTGAAAGGGTTTGACATGGATATTGGTACCATCTAGTTCTAGCCAGTGATCCTTGTTGACAATATGGATAGTGTGGATTCATAACATAGAGGGCCTATCAAGATTATCCAAAGTCGGTAGAGTATAATTTTGGTGGTACTCCTATACCAATGAGTTTAAAACCAAGAGTTTAAGATGTTGGGTATGAAATGGAATCCTCTGCTTTGTTGAGGACCTATCTTGTTATATGGATAATGCACTTCTCTCTGAGAACTTGTGATACTCCATTTGGATTGATGATTGTTCTAGTGAAATTTTTATGTAATATATGTTACAAAGACAATAAATAAAACATCTTCAAGACAACATATCTATAAACAAACCCATGTGCAATCAATAATTTCTTTACCTTTTTCATTCTGGATATGAAAGGGGCTTGATTGGTGGTTGAAACTTTCATCTCAGTTAAGGATTCATTTTGGGTTAACCATTTTGTTTTTGATTGAAATCTCATGGATGACCTTGGTAGGAAAAAAAATAATGACAAGAACTTATATGTTTATTATTTTCAACATTTGAAGGAGGTTCCATATTTAAATATTTTCACATTAGGTTAACCAATTTGTTTCTGAATTAAAGACCATAGAGGTCCCTTATGTAGGATTATGATTGATTATGGGGGGTTTGAATATTTCATAATCATTATTATCAGGTTCTCTATTTATTTTCACACCCATTTACAATGGGTCGGTTTCCAATGGGTTTTATTCGTAGAAACAAAAAACCCAATGGATTTCACATCTGTGATGACTCATGGACCTGATTTCAAAAGGTAGGAACTAATTGGGTAACTTGGTCAAAAATACTTAATAACTCACATTAGTCAAGTTTATGGGAGTTCAATATCATTAGACCCTTTTTGGAGGGAATTATTGCCTATTCTGAGACTCTATTATGATCATCATCATTTCAATTTTTATTAATAAAAAGACAAAACATGAAACAAACATGTCCACATGACCCCATGAAAGGGAAAGAACCTAAGGTTGTCTAAAATGGTGAAGGCAGAGGGTATCCCCTATGATGAGGTTAACCCCCTTCGAGTTTGAATGTTTGTACATTGTGAAAGTAGACCAGATCAGGTCGAATGACCTTAAGTGAAGCTAGGTGATCCGCAGCTTGATTTCCCTATCTCTAAGAGTGTTTCACTTTGGTGTCATTTTCGATCATATTCCTACCTTTTTTGATAATGTAGGAGATTGACCATGGAGTTGGGAATAGTTCATGAAAACATCATAGAGGATTTTAGAGTCTGTTTCAACCTCTGAGATAACAATGAACTTTTTTTGGGAAAGGCTCAAACCCTGAATCGTATATGTAACTTCGGCCTGAAGTGAGGAACCATGGCTAAGGCAAGCGGAGAAGGCCAGAACCAACGACCCTTGAGACTCTCAGATAGCACCACCGCCACGCCAGACCCCTCTACTTCATGACCCATCAGTATTAAGATTGAGGCCCCTATAGGGGGAGTTCCAATGAATCCAATGACCACCAGAACTGTTGTTGTTTGGTTGGGTGTCTTGAGGTTGCATGTTCATCCAACGAAGGGACAAGGCCTCCTTACATTTACTAAATATACGGGCCAAGTCGATGAGGAGAATATTTATCTTGATTATTATAGAACGATTATAATATTTAACCCCTTCATGTCATAGCTTATTCTTGGAATGACAGATAGACCAACACCCTACATGCAGGATCATGGAACGAGCCACCTTCTTTACACCTCTATTCCCCAAACCCTGGAACCACTTTTCCAGGAAAGGAGAGTCTTCCATGTTGTGATCAAGAAGGTCTGTAAACTCCCTAGAGCAGCTCCAAACTGAAAATTCCCATTCACATCTGATGAAGATATAGTTGGAACTCTCCTCGTCACTACCGACTCAATAGGGTAAACAACACACAGTTTGGATCCCATAGAATCTAATATTCTCATCCATTAGGATGGCCTTGTTCTTAATTCTCCACAGTAGAAAATTTTATTTTGAAGTGATGGGTTTGGGCCATAAAATATCATTCCAGCAATCAACAGGAGAAGGAACCTCCCACAAGAATCGGTAGTCCCAGGAGTTAAAATATCTTAAGGAGTGGGTGAACACACACAAGTATTGATCTGAAGATATGTTAATGATGGTAAATTTTTCCTACTGCTCCTCATCCCACACCACATTAATGAAGGTCAGATGCATGCTGGCTTCCCTGAATGTGAGGGTAGGGCTAGGACAACCTGGGAACCTAAGCACCCTACCTACCCAGTTTTGGTTCCAGATGGAGAGAACACCTCTCCCTATAATCCATTTAGAGTGTGCTTAACATTTAGAGGTAATGTGGGAGATATATGACCTGAACGGAGATCCACGACCATCCATCATAGGTTTTAACCCATATTGTGCATGCATGGTTCTTCTGTAAAGCGTCCAATGATCCATGACTTTCCATTCCAGCTTTGCATGCATGCATTTGAGGGTGTCTTCAAGATAGTAGAAATTAATACCTCTTTCCTTTTTGGGCTTATCCACCATCCTCCATGAAGCACAGTGTCATTTTCCCTCTATAAAGGAATCTTAGAGGAATCCCTCCAGGATATTTTCAATGTTGGTGATAACCCCATTAGGAGTTTTAATAGCCAAGATTTCATGGACCAGAGCTGCCAAAAGAACAATATTTATGATAGAAATGTAGTATTTAAAGGAAATAAAAATGTTTTTCCAGTTTAGGATGCGGTCTGTAATTTTTATATTGAGATAATCAAATTCCTGGACTATGAGTATTTTGGGAGAGATGGGAGCCCCAAGGTATTCCATAGGCAAGTCTCTGTGTTTCATGGAGAGGTTGTTCTCAATCTCTTGGCTCTACCTTGGTGTTCATTTTTTTGAGATGTAGCACAGGCTCTTTTCCATGTTGTTCAATTGGACACTCTAACATCAGTACTCTTCTAGCACCATGTTTAGGCCTCTAATGGAGGACCAAAGACCATTCGTGAAAATGATGGTTTCATTTGTGTAAATAAGGTGGTAAATGTTATGTGCTATCATAATCCTTCGGTACACTAGATTCTCTCTTCTAATCATACTTATGTGGATGAGGTGGCTGAGGATGTCTTGGGATAAGATGAAAATGCTTGGGGAGACCAGGACGCCTTGCCTCAGACCATGAGTGGTCTTAAAGAAACCATAGGATTTTCCCATGAATGATATTGAAATCCACCTAAAGAAGAAACATCTAAAGACCAGATCATCATTCTAGGGGTAGAAACCTAGTCCTTTCACCGCATTATTAATCAATCCCCACACCATGTGATTGTATTCTTTATTCATGTCTAGCTTGATGATGATTCTAGAGCCATAGGTTTTGTAATGAATATATCTTATTATTTCTTGGTCAAGAAAAATTTAACCTTATATAGAACATCTTTTCACAAATCCATGTTGCTTCATGGAGATCCACTTTATAAGATGGGAAGACTATCTCACATTGATTATTCTCACCAGGATTTTGTATGATAAATTTCATAGACTCACCGTTCTATATTGATACATCGAGGATGGATTCCTATTTTTATGGAGGAGAACCATTGTTGTAGTGCATGAAACCCATGGAAAATTACCTCCCTTGATGAAATCTTGGATGGAAAAGACAATATCTACTTTCACCAACTCCCATGAGGCCATATAAAAGGATCGAAAGAACCCATATGGTCCTAGATCACTATCCGGGTGGAGGTTCTTCATGGAATTAAAGACCTCCTTTTCATTAGGTATGGAACTCATCTTCTCATAGTTCTGATAAAAAACACTTCAATGAATAACCTATAAGATCTAATTTTCCCTTCCTGTATACCCACATGTCATTCGGGAATAACGGTCATCCAGAAGATCTTTTAACTAATAATGTGCCTAGTTCTCAACAATGTCTCTATCATCGGTATATAGTCCATCATCAAAAATAAAGTTTGGTTTAGTAGGTCACCTTCTCTCCTTGATGAAGGCATCGAAAAATGGCATGTTCCTGTCACCTTCTCTAATATATGTATTTCTTGAAGATTCCCTTGCCAAACGTTCTTGGTATAAGAGCAGCTCTTCCACTGCATCCTTATTAACTGAGAGCTACTCAAAAATGTGGTCATCGCATGCATGTTCCATCCATAGATCAAGGGTATCCACCTCCAGTATGGTTTTCATGGTGGAACTATATTTGGAGGGGATTCCTTTCACCCACACCTAGAGGCGGATCTTGATAATTCTTAGTTTATCATGCATGGAAACCCATGTATGACCTTGAACTATGGTATCCCATATCTCCTAAACCACATCATGGTACCCCGAGGAGTGAACCAACTATTGGTAAAAATGTAACCACTCCTAGAGTTCTTAACCTAATGAAATTGAAACCAAATGGGGAGAGTGGCTAGATATGGCATGAGCCAAATGAATTACCTTGATTTTATAGAACATGGTAGTAGCATGAATTTTGGAAAGGTATCTATCGAACAGACTCCAAGAATGATGAGGAACCCTTTGGTTGTTTCACCAAGTGAAGCAGTACCCTATGAAGTGGATATAACACAAGCCTTTCCCATTCCTAAAATGAGAGAATTTCCTGCTGGAATTCCTCTGAAAAGGGCCTCTACCTTTACTTTCCTCTAGGTTAGTCACAACATTGAAATCCCCTCCAAAAAATCAGGGGTGGTTTCTGAGATTGAAGGAGTTTAAATCACTCCACATGGTCTCCCTTTGGTGAGGTTCACCATTTCCATAGATGAAGAACATGAATATAGAAATTGCACCTTCGGTCACTTTGGTGGTGATGAATTCGATCCCAAAGCGGACCAAATACACAGAGTATTTTTGATGCCAGAATATCCAAATGTGCCTGTTAGAGGGGTCATCATGTCAGATACCATGCGGTTTTAACCTCCAAGAGAATTCCCTGATTTTATCAATATTCTGCTTATGATCAAGAATAGTGAAAATAGAGACCTTGTGCCTTCTGATTTCAGTTGCGATAATATACAACTTAACATGGGCACCAAGTACAAGGGAATTTCATATGAGAACAAGAATCATTGAAATTTTAGGGCTCTGGAATTGGATCCAAAGTTCATGGCCTTCGTGAAATGGTAGGATGGTCACTCCATTAGTATTCTTGATTTTTAATGTGTACATACACCCTCTTGGGTGACACCTTCATTCCAAGGGGAGATGGTGATTTGAGGGTATAGGAAGTGGACAAGCACAAAACTAGGAGGTCATGTGGAGGAGTACCCTCTGGACTCCTGGGACATTGGGTAAGCACCTTTGGTTTCTGAAAGAACTCATGTACAGATATAAGAGGACCTTCATGCTTGGAGGACCAGTCCTATATAAAGGTACATCCTGAGACAACAAAGAGGGATTAGTTCGTGAAATCTGGTGGGGGTTTCAGGTTCAAGAGGCCAAACAACCTAGATAGTAATCCATCCAAGACCTTATCCATACTCAACCCCTTAGAGAGCAAGGAGAACAGTAAGGGAGGGACAACAAGTCCAGCCTGAGGAAATATCACACCTACTAGAGTGTAGGTAACAATTCCCTAACTGATCATCATATCTTTTTCTTTCATAGGGGAAGACAACTCACGAACCAAGGCTATAGAGGAGGAAGGTACCTTAACTGGTGCAGAATGAAGATCTGTGTCTTCCATATAGGGTTTTTTGGAAGAGATAGGGCTTGATAAAGTCGACGCCTGATCCTTGGGCATCATATTCTTGGAGGGAAGGCATCAATCCCCCTTTCATCATCTTCTATAAACATGAAGGGAGTTCCTCTGGAGAATGTTGTGGGATAAAACTGAGGGATAACCATGTAAGAATGATCTTGATTCTAGAAAAATCCATCCTGAACCTGAAGTTTCATCTTTTTCGATGGGGTTAAAGAAGTTTCCAAATCCACACAAATCCATTCCATTGAAATTTCCTTGCAGTTGGAGGTTCTTCCATCTGATCACCGAAAGACCCCAATAGAATTGTTGATCGCCTAGAGAAAACAGTCATTCTGAAATAGGAGTGTAAGCCCTAGGAGGTGGATCCAAATTTCTACTAGGGTATTTTCCTTTCCCCTGTGAACATACAAGGACAAGAGAGAAATTTTGTAACTCCATCATCCAAAAACACGAAGAACTATACACTACACCTATAGGAAGTCTTCTTCTGAGGACATAATAAGGTAGAAGAAGGTCTGGTGAACTTTTGAGATCTTAACTGGTGCCTCTAAACCCCATGAGAGGACGAACCTCTAGAACACCACTAGAGAAGGTTTTGAAGACCCAAACCGAGCTACCAGGGTCCACTTAAGGCACACCTCTACCTCCGAAAATGAGGAAACTGAGAATCTCATGGAGAGGCAACCACCATCACGGGAGAAATTCGAGGCCAAGACACACACCTTCGGGATGAAAGGGTGGGGATAACTATGGATTGAGCCACAAAGGGAATATTTGAATGAACCGGGCCTAGTGGGCACATGAGAGGAGCATCCGACAACTAGATGAGGTTGATAGGTCTTTTGAACTATGACCAAGAGCTGAGGAGGGAGCGACGACTGAGGGGAAGCAGCAGGCGAGGTGCTTGGGGGCCCGGGGATCACTTGAACCAGAGGGGTATTAGCATCTGATCCCAGATCCAAGACTGAACAGATGGGGAAAGCATTCAAAGGTCAAGCAGAAGAGGCTCCAATGGTCTGAAAATTTTAAAATCCTGGTGGTGGGGGGGTGTTCTCATGGGAGGACCAAGTGGGATCCATTTGAGACTCTCTTATATATTTAAGATATATTCACGAATCCATTTTTCATTACCATGTACGACAAGGTTCACTCTTGAAATAACAATCAATTTTTAACAAGCATAGATATTGAATCATATGTATGTAACTGAGGTTCTCCAACAATGGGGGGATGTTTATGTATCTAAGTTCATCCATCATTGGTACTATTGTACCATAGATCCTAATTTTTTTATTATTAAAATGATTGTTTTAAGACATCTAGTGGGGAACACTAAAACTATCATCATCAATAGAGATGGAAGTTGTTTTGATGTCAGGATAACCCATAAGATGAGATTCCTACATATCCTTTTTAAAAGAATCAGAATCCACATCATTTGGTTCCACTTGACTGGGAACATCATACCTTTTAAGGTCATGTGATTAGGACCAAACTGTTCATTTTAACATTATGCATCAAGGAAGAATTGACAGAAGGTTCCTATTCCACATTGGTGTGTAATATATGATGAAGAGTCCTTCTATTCTAGGAATAAGTTTAGTATTCCAGGTGGGGGTATGATCTCACTAGAAATATGGTCCAATAATTATTGTGGTGAAAGATACTGAGAAGGAATATGGATCTTTAGGTTCGACATTAACCTACTAGGAATGTATCCTAGAGAACATTAGGTTGAATTTGGGGTGTTGGTTTTGGACCTTAAGGAGGATTCCTATGCATCCCAATTAGTCAAGAATCAAAACCCATGTTGTTCAGATGTGGTTGTCTCACACACTCAGGATGATGACAATTTGGGTTTCTTCATTGAGATTTTGGACCTATGAGGTTTTTAACATGGTTTTGGGGTATACACCTTAATGGAGTCCTGTGTTTTTGGAACCTTAATTATGTATCTAATCATGGTTATTTTAGTGTTTTATTGGGGCTACACTTACAAACACTACTAGAAAAACAGGTATTTGCGACGGGGCATTTGCGACGGGATCCCGTCGCAAATGGCCTTTTGCGACGGGGGCCCGTCGCAAATAGCCCGTTGCTGAAAACGCCGTCGCAACAACACTTATTTGCGACGGGCCCGTCGCTAAAGCCTTTTTTTGCGACGGTCATTCTCCCCGTCGCAAATAGTATTCCGTTTTTTTGTAAAAAACTTTTAAAATCGTTTTTGCGATGGTCCCGTCGCAAAAACGATTTTTGAAAAAAAATAAAAAACTATTAATAATACTAGTATTTGTGACGGGTATAGTATCCCGTCGCAAATACTATTTTTTTAAAAAAAATAAAAACTATTAATAATACTAGTATTTGCGACGGGCATAGTATCCCGTCGCAAATACTATAAAAAAATAAAATAAATAAATTATTAATAAATTATTTTAATTAATATAATAATAGAATTATAATTCACAAATAAAAATAATTAATTATTCTAATTAATATAATAATAATAGAATTATAATTCAAAAATAAAAAATAATAGAATATTAATAAATGATTTAATTAATATAATAATATTAGAATTATAATTCATAAATAAAAAAAATATTAATAAGTTATTATAATTAATATAAAAATAATAAATTATTTTACATTCAAATATTAAAATAATTCAAGTATTACAAAAAATATAATTAAATTATAATATTATAAAATTTTAATATATATATATATTTTAATATTATAAAATATAAATAATATTATTATTCATATTAATATTGTTATTTAAAAATATAATATTATTAATATTTTATAATGAGACAAAAACTAAGAATAGAAAAAAAAATATTTTGATTTCCCAAATTTTATAACATAAATACAAACTCTAATCTGAAGGAGGGGGTGGGGGATCTGCAGATGGTGGTGGAGGAAACTCCATCCCTAAAGCATGAGTGAGTCGGCGCATGTACTCCATCTGCTCCTGATGCTGCTGCTGCCACCGACTCGTCTGCTCCTCGTACAACTGCTGCTGGCGTCGACGCTCCTCCTCATGCTGTTGACGCATCTGCTCCTGCTCCTGTCGGAGACTCTCTATCTGTGCAGTCTGAGATCGCAACTGATCCTCATACTGTGCAGTAGAAGAAGAAGCACGAGCTCCTCTCGAGCTGGACGCCGACATCGCAGCACTGCCATAATAATCTCCGGGAGGTAGTCGAGAGCCGATACCAACTACCCGGCCCTTCTCGAAGGCATACTGGGTGGCCTGCATCCATGCCGCCTCATCAAACTGATGGGCAGTGGTCTGATCTGATGACTCGGCCTGACTCTCAGGCCGGGCCTGTGACGCTGCGGCCTCATATGACTCCTATAGTTGCAATTTAAAATTAAAATTGTGAATATATTATATGCAGTTAATTTTTAAACTTGAAAACAAATAATACTGACCACGATGTGATGCTGACGATCACCTCTGAGCTCCCTAGTAGCAGGATCACTATACATCCTCCGATATACGTCGTACTCTATAATATCGGGGTGCTCGACAGCCTATAAGAATAAAAAATAAACTGTTAATATTTATAGTTATATAAAATATTTATAAATAATGTACGTACCAGATGCTGTCTATGAGTACTGAAAGAACGACTCCCAGCTCGATGAGTCACCTCCTGTCTCCCCCGATTCTGCCTCCCCACCGATGATCTCCTTTGAAAGGCACCACTCAACCAGTGCGCACATAATCCATCCCATACATGGGATGAAATATACTCTGGTCGGTGTGCTCTACATGACTCCTCAAAATCTGACACTCCTGCTTTCTTCATCGCAGCTTTTCTTAAATTGTGCAAAAACTGACGAAGGCGATCACGCATGGCCACCTCCCATGCCTCGTGGATGGCGTCACGCATGGTATCCTCGATCAGATACCATAAACCCTACAAATAAATCAAAATATCAAGTTATAAATGAAATACTTTTCAAAATAAAAATTATTTATTTACGTACGTACCAACCAATGGCAGAACATGGCCTGCTGCACATCAATGGGAATCTGCTCCCATGTGGTCCACGGCTGAGAGAAATAGTTGCGCAAAATAGCGCTGCCCTGTCCGACTGCTATATGCGGAAAACTGAAAAAAAAATAATAATAAACATTTATTATGTGAATAGATTAATGAAATCTTAGTCAAATCCACAGGTTATCACACAGGTTATCACACCTCTGGGTGCGCGGATCAAACCCAAGACCTGGACGTCGCTCGGGGACGGGGTCAGGAATCATCAGTCGTGCAAGACCGCGCCCCCTCCGCGTACTCCCTAGAGCGCCTGCAGGCTGAGGGTCATCTGCCAGCAACTCATCCGCATCGAAAGGCAGGTCAGCATCCGTCAACTCACGAAATGTGGCCTCGTCCATCTGAAACAGAAAATGTTAATGTTAGCAAATAATTGATAATTACTATTATATATACATATATACATATTATGATTGTATATAAATACCATGGAATGCTATCAGTGTTCATCTTCATCATCATTTTCATATATGTCAATGTCATCTTCATATTCCTCCTCAACATCATCGATATCCATTCAAGTTACAGTTGCTTCATCTCTTACCATTTCAAATTCATATGTGACGTCATTAACATCATCGTCATCACCGACTCTTAAATGTGGGGTGTCGTCATCGATACTCATGTCTCTTTGTAAAAAAGATTGATTTTGAGTACTCTCTTGAAAAACTTCAATTCTTTGCACATCAGTGAAAGCACATTCACTTTGACTAAACTGATTGTCTCGAATTTTGATTTTTATTATACTCCACCAATCAGTCAAGTCTCTTGATGTTGCACAGTACTTTGCATAATAAACTTGATATGCCTGTTGAGCCAATAATAATGGTTCATTTACTGCGAGAACACTTTTACATTTAATATCGATGATTCCATGAGTCGGATGAACACGCACGCCTCTCTCTGTATACAACCACCGACATTTGAACATGGTTATGTAATGTTGTCCAAGATAACAGAGTTCAATGATTTCATCAAGTATGCCATAAAAGTCAAATTCATTTTCTCGATGATGAGATCCTCTCAAGCTAACTCCACTGTTCATTGTTTTTTTTGATTCCCCATATGCATGTGTGTGGAATCGAAATCCATTCACCACATATGCATTATAAGTTTTAACAAGTTTGGAAGGTGGGTTACTCAATACACACAGCTGTTTGTCAATTTTATCAGCATGTCGAGACACCTGAAAATTTGTGAAATAATTATCAATATAGTAAACTATACATTGAATGAGTTGCTAAAAGATAAAGAATTTATGTTACCAGTTTTTGAAACCACTGAGAGAAATTTTTCAGTCGACGTTCTTCGAGAGCTGCTGCTGTAATTTGTGGAATTTGTTTCTTGATATGATTATCATACAACCTATAAAACCAAAGTTATTTACTGTAACATAAATGATAGAATAAGTGATATAAACACTTACATTACAACTGATGTCATCTCTTCACAGTTGAGCAGAACATACATATGAGCTCTCTGATGTTCATCATCTGAAAGCCAGCGTTCATAAACTCCACCAAAACCAAGCTCTGACTGGTTGAAAATAGATAATTGATTGTCGATTTCATCAATATTCCTCTCGTTCTGTCCCATTCGGTTGTGTTTTGAAGGATACTCAGATTCAAAATAATGGGAGCAGAAAAAAGATATTTCCTCTTGCAAATAAGCTTCTGCAATAGATCCTTCAACAGATGCTTTGTTCCGTACTTTTCTTTTCAATTTTTGCATGCATCTTTCAAATGGGTACATCCATCGAAACTGTACCGGACCTCCACATTTGGCTTCATATGGAAAATGTAACATCAAATGTTCCATTGAGTCAAAGAAAGACGGCGGAAATATTTTTTCCAGTTTACATATAATTACAACAACATCTTTTTCAAGTTTGCCTAGAGCATCATAATCTGTCGTAGCCGCACAAATTTCCCGAAAAAAATGAGACATTTCTGTTATGGAATCCCAAATCACAGAATTCAACAGAACTCTTAATCCAATGGGTAGAAGTCTCTCCATTATAACATGACAATCATGACTTTTTAATCCAGTAATATGACCATTCTTTACACATCTACCCAAATTAGAAGCACAACCATCTGGAAGTCTCAAATCTGCAATCCACTGACAAAATAATAAACGGTTTTCTTTAGACAGTGTATAAGCTGCTTTTGGTTTCAGTAACCTTTCTATTCTGACATTCTCAAATAGTTCCAATTCTGGACGCCTGCAAATTTGGGCAAGATCTAAACGTGCATTTACATTGTCTTTGCTCTTTCCTGGCGTATCCAAAACTGTATGAAACAAATTATCAAAACAGTTCTTCTCAATATGCATGACATCTAACATGTGTCGGACCAACAGATCAGACCAATATGGCAAATCCCAAAATATGCTACGTTTAATCCAATTGTGTTCTTTCCCAAAACCAGAAATTTTCTGTTGATTTATTGTGGGACCAAAAGTGATGGGAGGTAATGAAAATACAACTGATTTTAACTCCGAACCTGATAGCATTTTTGGAGGTCCATCCCTTTCAACTGTTCCTTTTCTGAAATGAGATCTGTTTCTGCGAAAAGGATGATCAGCTGGAAGAAATCTGCGATGACAGTCAAAATAACAAGGTTTCTTTCCATGAATGAGCATAAATGCTTTGTTTTCTCCCATACAGTAAGGACATGATTTCTGACCATGTGTACTCCAGCCAGATAACATCCCATAAGCCGGGAAGTCACTTATTGTCCACATCAATGCTGCTCTCAGTATGAAATTCTGTTTCGTTGCAACATCATATGTACTGACACCATTACTCCACAATAAATTTAATACATCAATCAATGGCTTCAAATAAACATCAATATTTTTCTTCGGATGTCCTGGAATTAGTAAAGTCAAAAAGATATATGGCTCCTTCATCAACATCCATGGAGGTAAATTGTACGGAGTTAAAAAAACAGGCCAACATGAATATTGACTACCATAAGATCCAAAGGGACAGAAACCATCAGTGGAAAGGCCCAGTCGAACATTTCTAGCTTCTAAAGCAAAGGATGGATGCACTCTATCAAAATGTTTCCATGAATCACCATCGGCTGGATGATTCAAGCTTTTATCGGTTGAAATATTATCTTTATGTCATGACATCATTGTCGCTGTATTCTTAGACATGAATAAACGCTAAAGTCTGGATGTAAGCGGAAAATATCTCAACTGTTTTACAGGAATCAAACCAGACTTCTCGTGTTGTCCTTCTTTATATCTCAGTTGCCCACATGTAGGACAACTATCCAACGACTCATTTTCCCCAGAATATAAAATGCAGTCATTTGAACATGCATGAATCTTCTGACAAGTAAGTCCCAAATTTCGAACCAGCCTCTTACTCTCATAGTAATTTGCAGGTAAAACATTTCCTTCGGGTAACAGTGTTTTCAGCAAAGAAAATATCTGGTCAAAACAGGTGTTTGACATTCCGTTATCTGATTTGATAGCCATAAATTTTGCAACTGCTTCTAATTTGCTCATCTTGCAGCCAGGATATAATTCATCCTCAGCAGATTTCAACAACTCATAAAATTCAGACGGTGCCAACTCAGGATTTGAAGCTATATCAGCCGGAGTTTCTGTATGTTGAACAGATGAACCTGTAACATCATGTACTAAATCTTGAAACCGGGATGGATCCGGAATCAAGTTGGTATCACCTTCTCTGGAACTGCGTTCACCGTGTTGATACCAAAAAACATAATCTGGTTGAAAACCAAAACGCAAGAGATGTTCTCCCACTTTGTCAAACGTGTCAAACGTTCTCAATGCACATTTTCTGCAAGGGCATTTTATTTTGCCTTCTGAAACAAATTCTGAATTTGATGCCGCAAATGATAAAAAAATCCCCACACCCTCAACATATACTGGATTTAAACCAGAACCGTTTGGATTTCTACGTTTATTTATCCATATGCGGTCATCTAATAATGACTGTTGACGACCTCGTTGTTCCATATTTTTCTATAAAATATAAAAGCATTACTGATTTTGAATAATTTGTTAGAAAAAACACTCAAGCAGGGATTGAATATATTGAGAATAAAGCAAAACCTGTTACAGATATTGATAATTTTAATATTATATTGATTTTTTATTTTTTTTAATAATACTAATATAATTTTTTCATAAATATTAATTATATAATAATAACATTATTACATTATTAGTATATTTTATTATTAATATTAAAATAATATAATTTTCTATATTATATACAATTCTCCTTTCATCTGTGTGTTTAACATTCTGTCTCCACATGTAATATTGACATTCACTTTCACCTCTCCATTGGCGAGTAGGTTGATAATTTTGAAAAAGAATGCCAATATTACATGTGGAGACAGAAAACACACAGAAAAAAAAAGAGAATTGTATATAATATATAAAATTATATTATTTTAATATTAATAATAAAATATATAAATAATGTAATAAGGTAATTATTCCTAATTATTGATAATTATTCCTAATTATTGGTAATTATTCCAAATTATTGGTAATTATTCCAAATTATTGGTAATTATTCCAAATTATTGGTAATTATTCCTAATTATTGGTAATTATTCCTAATTATTGTTAATTATTCCTAATTATTGTTAATTAATACTAATTATTCCTAATTAATACTAATTAATCCTAATTATTACTAATTATTACTAATTATTACTAATTATTACTAATTATTAGTAATTATTGGTAATTATTGGTAATTATTACTAATTATTGGTCATTTTTACTAATTATTGGTCATTATTACTAATTATTGGTCATTATTACTAATTATTGGTCATTATTACTAATTATTACTAATTATTTCTAATTATTAGTAATTATTGCTAATTATTACTAATTATTGCTAATTATTACTAATTATTGCTAATTATTACTAATTATTACTAATTATTAGTAATTATTACTAATTATTGCTAATTATTACTAATTATTACTAATTATTCCTAATTATTACTAATTATTACTAATTATTACTAATTATTACTAATTATTCCTAATTATTAGTAATTATTGCTAATTATTACTAATTATTAGTAATTATTGCTAATTATTACTAATTATTGCTAATTATTAGTAATTATTGCTAATTATTGCTAATTATTGCTAATTATTGCTAATTATTACTAATTATTGCTAATTATTGGCAATTATTGGTAATTATTGGTAATTATTGACAATTATTGGTTAATTATTGGCAAATATTGTTAATTATTACTAAATATTGGTAATTATTGTTAATTATTACTAATTATTGTTAATTATTACTAATTATTGGTAATTATTACTAATTATTGGTAATTATTACTAATTATTGGTAATTAATACTAATTATTGGTAATTAATACTAATTATTGGTAATTAATACTAATTATTGGTAATTAATACTAATTATTGGTAATTAATACTAAATATTCATAATTAATAGTAATTATTGTTAATTAATAGTAATTATTGTTAATTAATAATAATTATTGTTAATTAATAATAATTATTGCTAATTATTGGCAATTATTGCTAATTATTGCTAATTATTACTAATTATTGCTAATTATTAGTAATTATTGCTAATTATTACTAATTATTGCTAATTATTGCTAATTATTACTAATTATTGCTAATTATTGGCAATTATTGCTAATTATTGGCAATTATTGGTAATTATTGGCAAGTATTGTTAATTATTGGCAAGTATTGTTCATTATTGGTAAGTATTGGTAATTATTACTAAATATTGGTAATTATTACTAATTATTACTAATTATTGGTAATTATTACTAATTATTGGTAATTAATACTAATTATTGGTAATTAATACTAATTATTGGTAATTAATACTAATTATTGTTAATTAATACTAATTATTGTTAATTAATAATAATTATTGTTAATTAATAATAATTATTACTAATTATTCCTAATTATTACAAATTATTCCTAATTTATACTAATTATTCCTAATTATTACTAATTATTGGTAATTATTGGTAATTATTTTTTAATTATTGGTAATTATTGGTAATTATTGGTAATTATTGGTAATTATTGTTAATTATTACTAATTATTGTTAATTATTACTAATTATTGGTAATTATTACTACTTATTGGTAATTATTACTAATTATTGGTAATTATTAATAATTATTGGTAATTATTACTAATTATTGGTAATTAATACTAATTATTGGTAATTAATACTAATTATTGGTAATTAATACTAATTATTGGTAATTAATACTAATTATTGTTAATTAATAATAATTATTGTTAATTAATAATAATTATTACTAATTATTCCTAATTAATACTAATTATTCCTAATTATTACTAATTATTGGTAATTATTGGTAATTATTGGTAATTATTGGTAATTATTGGTAATTATTGGTAATTATTGGTAATTATTGCTAATTATTGCTAATTATTACTAATTATTGTTAATTATTGGTAATTATTCCAAATTATTGGTAATTGTTCCAAATTATTGGTAATTGTTACTAATTATTGGTAATTGTTACTAATTATTGGTAATTATTACTACTTATTGGTAATTATTAATAATTATTGGTAATTATTACTAATTATTGGTAATTAATACTAATTATTGGTAATTAATACTAATTATTGGTAATTAATACTAATTATTGGTAATTAATACTAATTATTGTTAATTAATAATAATTATTGTTAATTAATAATAATTATTACTAATTATTCCTAATTAATACTAATTATTCCTAATTATTAATAATTATTGGTAATTATTGGTAATTATTGGTAATTATTGGTAATTATTGGTAATTATTGGTAATTATTGGTAATTATTGCTAATTATTACTAATTATTACTAATTATTGTTAATTATTGGTAATTATTCCAAATTATTGGTAATTGTTACTAATTATTGGTAATTATTACTACTTATTGGTAATTATTACTAATTATTGGTAATTATTAATAATTATTGGTAATTATTACTAATTATTGGTAATTATTACTAATTATTGATAATTATTACTAATTATTACTAATTATTGGTAATTATTACTAATTATTCTTAATTATTGATAATTATTGATAATTGTTCCTAATTATTAGTAATTAAATGAATAATTATCAATAATTAGAAATAATTACCAATAATTACAAATAATAACATTATTAATATATTTTATTATTAATATTAAAATAATATAATTTTCTAATTTATATACAATTCTCCTTTCATCTGTGCGTTTTCTATCTCCGCATACAAATAATACATGTGAAGACAGCAAACACACAGATGAAAAGAGAATTGTATATATATAAAAAATTATATTATTTTAATATTAATAATAAAATAGACTAATAATGTAATAATGTTATTATTCCTAATTATTGGTATTTATTACTAATTATTAATATTTATTCTTAATTATTAAAAATTATTACTAATTATTCCTAATTACCATTAACTATAAACAATACTAATAATTTAAATTTATTAAGTAATAAAACAATGTAAACATAATTAAATTACAACTAATTAAAAATAATTGAAACTAATAAAAAATTAAAAATAAATAAAAAATTAAATTGAACATAAATACCTTGAAAATTGATCTGCTCTGATCATTCTTCAAAACTTTAATATCAGCTCCAGAGAAAAAAATTAAACTGGAGAAAAACTGAACTCAAGAAATATAATTTTGAGAGAAGGAGAAGATAAGGAATGAGAATGAAATGAAAAAAACGGATGGGGGTATTTATAGGTTAGATTATTTGCGACGGGCCCATTTGCGACGGGATACCCGTCGCAAATAATACTATTTGCGACGGTACCCGTCGCAAATACCTTAGCCAACATTTATTACGGTCAACTGGTAAATAGTTATTTGCGACGGGTCCCGTCGCAAATAACCACCTGCCGACATACTATTTGCGACGGGGGAATATTCCCGTCGCAAATACCTTTTACCGCCGCCGGTTATTTGCGACGGGGGAATATTCCCGTCGCAAATAAGTTTCCCGCGATTTGGCGCGTAAACCGCGCCAGTCCTTTTGCGACGGGGAAAGTTGTCCCGTCGCAAAAGGCTACTTATTTGCGACGGGCAAATAACCCCGTCGCAAATAAGTTTTTCACGGGACTATTTGCGACGGGATTTAATCCCGTCGCAAATAACCCGTCGCAAATGCCCTTTTTTCCCGTAGTGAAATATTTCCATTAGGGTTGAGAATTTTTTTGGTCTTATACCAAATAGGGGGCCAATATATGAGATTGGGATCACATAGATGTCATGATCCCCCCAACCCTCTATGCCCATGCAAGTCATTCATGGCATGAGAAATAACAAGAAGTAGTATATTTTGAAACCACCGAATATACTTTGTCAGTTGGTGGATGAATTATGGAGCCTAAAGTAAGAGAGAAAGAGAGAGGACTCTATTACCACCACTAGTAATGTTCAGAACCAGGGTCCACGTAATATGTGGTGCTAGATGATGGATCATATGGACTCAAGAATGCCTTCCCATATACCAGAGGCTTTCGACTAGTAGTAAGGGTTTAAAGGTGGTACAATGGGGAGACTATACCCTCGTGTCAGAGTAACACAATGGATAAAAGAATATTATTTCAACAATGGAAGCATATATAAACAATAAAATTTAATAATCATTAGAAACGTAAACAGATAACTCAACAAGTATTTAGCTAAAGAAATTAATAACCGAAAAAATGAGAAAATATAACAAAAGGCATCACTGGTAGTGTCTAATACATAATTCATTGCATAATGTAATACAAAAATTAACAATCATGTACAATATACTATACAATCTAGAAAAATGAAAAATGAAAAAACATCTCCACAAGTGTCCTGATCCAATGCCAGTCCTCTTCCCCTAATATCCAACTATGTAATAAAATCATCTTCCAGTAGTAGGTCCATTTCCCTTATCAATACCTATAGGAAGACAGTCTCCTCATGTACCAAAGGCAACTCAGGTAGGGTGTGAGTTAAATATCTTAGTAGGCCACCAAAAACAGTGTCTTCATGTATTATGAGTGGTTCTCAAAACTAAACAGTGTGTAGGTATAAGTATAAAAGTAAAAAAATGCTGAAAAAATAAATAACCACCCACTTAGGTTCCTAAGGGACACCTGGAAGGCCAACCTCCTTTAGATCGTGGCTAGAAAGAGTGTCTAAACATGTACTATATACATTGCAGTAATATATAAATATATATAGTGTTGTTACATATTTCAACCACCTATATAAACCATGTGCATGAGGAAGCCTAATGAGCACATACCTCGAAAACTAGTGTTGGTTGGATAGGGGCATAACTTACATATCCATACCAGTCTAATGAGCCTAAATTCTCATGTAAAAGGTACATGAACTACAAACCCAAGAAGAGTAAGAGACGCTGTGAAAAAAAACTCCGGATAGAGAGTGGACTTATATGTCTATACTCTATCATGCTATGTTTCACACAAATCCCATCGACCATATAATATCATTGGTGCGAGTCGCCATTTTCAACACCTGATGTAAGGGAGCATGATAGAGCCATGATCAATGTGTTTATTACCATTGTATCTCAACCTCTATAAATTCATATTATAATATAACTATCATGGTGAATTACCTCTTATCCATAATCATTTATATATACTATATCTATATAAGTGGTATATTCACATTTATCAATTTAATATACTATATAATACCTCTCATATATCCCATTGATCATAATAACATCCATTTCGAGCATTAGAGTTTAATAAGAATTTTCAAGGTATAAAAACTTCATGATCACATATACAATTCAATATAGGATTCAAGACCACTCATACATTTCATTATCCATTCCTCTTTATAGAACCCATTTAACCCATTACAATTCATTAAAAATGGAAAATAAGTCATATGGATCATGTTTTAAGGGAAGGTGTCTTGGTAAACTAATTTAAAGGATAAAACCATATAGAATAAGCAATCCTATATGAATCCATTTAACATAACAAATTCATTCAACTCAACTAAAATAAGGAAACGCCACTTATAAAGATCAATTTTTAAATATAGGATGACATGTTCATTTAAGAAATTTATCACTTCGTAAACTCAAGTTATAAGAGGTCCAAACACCTAAGATGTGTTTTGGTATCATTTTAAACACATGTGAATCAAGGAAAATTTAAATTGAAAACTAATCCATAATGTACAAGGATGTTTTTTTTGGGGGGGGGGGTCACTAATTGGCCAAAAATGAACAATTATAGTCGCACACCACTTGGGTGACCATATAAGCTTTGTGAAAGACATAACCCACCTAGCACAGATCGATGAACGTGTACTGTAATAAAATGATCAATTAGAAATAAATTAATCAACACAATAGGTATTCATAGAGGAGGTTGGAAAATAGAATGTTGGCATAATTATAAAATGAACAAAACTCAAAGGGAAAACTATGTGGCCACCTACCACAAGTCCATAAATGACTGATCACTCAATATAAACCTTATATTTGGACTAGGATGTAATAGATATAAGAAATAGTCCAGTGCCTTTAAAATAGGGTATATGATCTTACATCTAAATAGTGCAATATATTTGAAGAAAAACTGATATAGGAATTGAGAGACTATGAGAGCTTACCGAGACAGACTCATAGCTTCTGAAGGATTGAGAGTCAGACACCTAAAAGAGACCCTAATGCAAATAAAAATATTGATGTGATATTGAGATCAAAAAGGAAAAAATAAGAGGATATCGTTTCTGGATAGAGGATAAATATAAAATAATGTCTAATGTTAATTTAAGGGTAAAATGGTAATTTCACCCAAAAATATGGGGCCGCACAGTTTAGGCGCATAGTTTGAAAACTGTTCCCAAACCATGCACTAATTATCTATCCCAAATATATAGTTGGTCGCATAGTCATGTGCCTCTGGTCACATGATTGTATAATGACCGTACAACTTACAGGTACCCATGAATGTAGTCACGCATGCATTATCCATGTGTTTCATTGTTTCAGACAAACCATTCATCCCATTCACATAGCCCATTTTCAAGAACTCCAGGCTCTGAACAAACCTCAAATTCTCCCAGGAACTCCAGTAATTTATTACATATATTTATTGGGTCAATTTAAGTAATTAAAATTGAAAAATTAATTATTTTTAACAATGTTAAAAAGATGGGTCATTACAATATCTTGTCCTTAAAGAAACTCATCCCTGAGTTGGCCTGCTAAGGTTAAAGTGTTACAATCAGTGAATAGTTCCAGCCACTGATAACTTATATCAACTTTTATATCCTAGGTCTTGTCCTATACAAATCTATGATTCCATATCTCTTTTACTAGAGAAACACACCTACCTCAGAGTTACTTCACACTTCGATAAACTATACGAATGAGATACTCCTCAGAGGAAGCATCCATATCTAATTTGATCTAATCTGGAAGAACGATGCATGTCAAGTCAGGATAGTATCGGTGAATATAAGACACATGAAAGACATCATGCATGGATATGTATCTATGAGGGAGTACCAACTTTTAATCAACTAGTTTGATCCATTTAAAAACTCAAAGGGTCCAACAAACCTCAGTGAGAGCTTACCATGCCGCCTGATATGCCTATACCCTAACATGGGCAATACTCACAAGAAAATGTGGTCTCCAAACTTGAACTCAATAGTCTATCGATGTCTGTTATCATATGAATTTTGTTTGGACTAAGCTATCAACATGCACTTTCTAATAAGACGTGCATACTCTATTGTCTCTAAAATAAGATGTGGTCTAGGAAAAACTATTTCCCCTACCCCTAGGCAGAAAATAGTCGAGTAGAAAGGATTACCATATAAGTCTTCATAGGGAGCCATCTTGATGGTAGCTTGAAAGTTGTTGTTATAATTAAACTCTATAATATGAATGTTTTTCTCCCATGAACACCCAAAATCAAGGAATCATGCACGAAGCATCCCCTATAGAACATTAATTGTACAATCCACTTTTCTATTAGTCTATTGGTGATAGGTTGTGCTCAGAGTTACATGTGTACCCAAATCCTTCTACAAACCCTACATGAATTGTGATGTGAAAAGAGAATCTCTTTATACATAATAGAATAAAGATCTCCATGAATGCATACCACCTCTAAGATGCACAAAAATACTATCTCATCTAATGTGAAGGTCTCTAACATAGGTAAGAATTGTGGGACCTTAATCAAATGGCCAAGAACAACCCAAACTGTATCATTTCCATAAGGTGGTCTGGGTAGACCAGTCATGAAATTCATAGATTTGTCATCACATTTATACTTGGGAATGGAAAATAACTATTAAAGTCGTCTCTATCCCTAATGTTATGCCTTCACATACTAAAACGTGAAACAACTAGTGAAGAAGCTAAAAATATCTCATTTCATACCAGGACACCAATATTGGCGTCATAGATCTTGATAAATTTTGGTGACACCAGGGTAAACCAACCATACTGTAGCATGGAATTCCCGCATCAACTACTCTATGATGTCTGTTGGGATCCATACCCACCCACATAATAATAAGGTATCATCCTGCTCCATATTATAACCTGAATATGTATCATCATCTGAGAGAATTTCTCTCAGGACTAGTCCTTCAGAATCAAATAATTGTTTCATTAACACATGTTTCAAGAGATTTGAAGTCACTGCTATAGTTAAAAGGATAGTATGAGCATGGTCCTCAAAAACCTCAACTTTAATATTTGAGAATATAGACATAATCTACCATTCACCACCAGATTCATAAACCACCAATGTATGAGTTTTTTGTCTTAGAGAATCATATATTGAATTCCCATTTCCTGGTGTGTAGGCATGATCGACATCATATGACTATAGGTACTCAACCCACCTAAATTACATGAGGTTTAGATCTCGCTGTGTGAATATATATTTTAGACTTTTTTTCTCAGTGACTACAATAACTACTCTCCCAATAGATAGTTTCTACAGCAGCCCAAGTCATGAACTACAATAGTGAGCTCGAGATCATGCGTCATGTAATTCCACTCGTAAGGCCTCAACTAATGAGACTCGTACACAACCACTCTCTCATCCTACATCATAACAACTCCAAAAATGATACCCGATGTGTCACAGTACATAGTATAGATCCTAACTGGCTCTAGAAGGATCAATACTAGCATAAAAGTCTGTCTTCCCTTCAAATCCTAAAATACCACTTCATAAGATTCTAACCAAATAAACTACACACCCTTCTTTATCAAGCCCATATGTGGCACTATAAGTCATTAGAAATCCTAGATTAAGTGTCTGTAATATCCAATAGGACCCAATAAACTCTGAATGTAAAAGATGTTCTTGGGATGATCCTAGAAAACTACATCTCTCACTTTTACTGGATCCACCACAACTCCTCACTCTGAGATTATGTGACCCACAAAGTAGACTTTGTTGATAAAAAAGATCCATTTAATGATGTTTGAATATATTTGTTCCTCTATTATCATATTAAGCATGATCATGATATGGGTTTCAAAGTCATGTTTAGATAATTAATAGACAAATATATCATTAACAAAGACAACCATAATTGAATCCATATATGGGGGAAACCCATATTCACAAGATCTATGAAAAATGTAGGCGCATTTGTGAGTCTGGAAGGCATATACAGGTACTCATAAAGATTATACCTAATCTTGAAAGTTGTGTAAGGTATGTCTTAAGTCCTAAAATTCACATGATGATAGCTTGACCTTAGATCTATACTTGAAAACACCTTATACCTTTAGATATGATCAAATTGGTCATCTGTCTGAGGTAGTGGATACTGATTATTTATAGTGAGTTGATTCAATCTACGTTAATCCACACAGAGCCTAAGGGAACCATCCGCCTTCTCGAAAAATAGAACTGATGATACCCAAGGATAATTGATGGGGAGTATAAAGCATTTAGCCTCCATATGCTCCATTCTCATCTTGATCTCTAGAATATCCTTAGGATCCATCCTATAAGGAGGAATGGTCACTGCTGTAAGACCCCAAAAGATCTAATGTAGTCTTATTATAAAATTATTTTATTAAATGGATTAATTTATTATTAAAACAAACCAATAATATTTTGTTAGCTGATATCTTTAAAAATAAGAATTTAAATTATGTGTTTCAATAAGATAAATATGTAATAATTCTTAAAGATAATTATAATATTTTCAAATTAATATCATTATTTTTGTAAAGAATATTTTAATATTAAAATATTTATTAATATTTTTATAAAAATAATTTGAATAAAAAATTTTATTTTCATCAAAATGGTATTTGATAAAATATTTTAAAAAAATAAATTTCTAAAAACAATATATATTTATTATTGTAATTATTTTAATAAATAAAATCTATGATAAAAATTATTTAATATGAAATAATGAATACTACTTGTTGAATATAATTTACTTGGTTTTACAATTTTTTATTCTCTAAATAATATATATATATATATATATATATATATATATGAAATTATAATCAATAGTTTTAAAATTATGAATTAAGATCATATTTATAAACTTATCACTATATTAATTTTTATTTTATAAAACTGAGAATTATATTAATTATTTTTTTAATTGTTGAAATTATATTATATATATATAATCAATATATAAATAAATTATATTAAATAAATTATATAAAAAATAATATTATATAAAAAAATAATTAAAAAAGGGGGTTTAGGTGTGGTCTAGGAATAGGGTTTCAAGGGGAGAGTAGATCGAGCCAGGGCTGGTCCAGACATAGGGTTTCATTGTTTTTTCTGATTTTTAATTGGATAATAATGAATATATTAATAATCATATCAGATATTTGCACTTTTTTATTCTGGGCTTGCACAACAAGCTTGAGCATTTAAATAAGTTGAGATTGTTGGAGATTATAAATAGCAGTACCCTTCTGCATCCACACTATAGATAATTGTGTGTTCTGCATTCTCTTTCTCAATAATTTTTACTTTGCACACTCTATTTGATATTGAACCTTTTGTGTGTGTTGTATTCTATATTCTGGTGTGACCAAATCTCAACTAGCATTGATGATGCTCCTATTAGTTGTAAGGGATTATTTTATTATGTTTGCCTAATTTTATCTAAATTATGTTCTGAAAATCTATTGTAATGGTGAATTTAAATTCATTTTCAGAATTATGGTTCTTGATATCATTTTATTTAAGACCTTTAAGGTAATTTTTTTTCTCCTCTTTCTCTACTGCAACTCAAATATGAGGATTATATATTTTATTGTCTAAAATTTATTTATGAATTTTTTTTTGTCAAATTTTAATTTGAGTTGTGTAAGGTATAAATATTTATTTATCTATTTTGATATCTTATTTTTGATAATGGATCATGTATATTAAGTTGTGTGTTTTTATTTAGTGTTTTAATTTTTATTTTCAAGGATATATGTCTAAATGCATTTAAATACATCCACATATTTTATTTTCAGAATTTATAACATATATGAATTTTTATGTTTATGTAAAGGGTTTGAATTATATTTTTGTCGATATTATTTTAATACATATGTATGTATATATTCATATATGT
The DNA here is from genome assembly GCA_963277665.1 of Viscum album. Classification (NCBI taxonomy): domain Eukaryota; kingdom Viridiplantae; phylum Streptophyta; class Magnoliopsida; order Santalales; family Viscaceae; genus Viscum; species Viscum album. The sequence continues at coordinate 1,158,696,874 of OY728145.1, forward strand.
GTATATCTAACATAAATTATCTTCAGAGCTTATAATGAAATGGTGATTATATATTTTTGGTATTCATATTATAATTGTAAAGAAAACTTTTTAATTATTAATTCATTTTTTAATTCATGGTTGTGTAGTGAGTTTATTTATTTTATTATGTTTTGATATTTCATATTTTATTATGTTTTGATATTATGAATTTAAATGAATACATTATGTATATAAAGAAATAATGTTTTAATAAATTTGTTGCAACGTATAATACTATTGATCATTTTTATGTTTTAATTTCATTTAATATTAATTCTGCCAATGGTTATTCTAGATTATCGATGTTTTTATAAACAAGATTTTATTCCACGATGATGACTATTGTGAATTCAATGACAATTATTTATATTGTGTGTGTGTGAGTGTGTGTGTATATGTATATATATGGATGAAATTGTTATTATCTTGTTTATAATTTTTATTGTCATTTTCTCACTATGTCTCTAAAAAAAGTGCATAGCATGTCATCTTTATTCAATAAAAGTAAGGACACCCCATATGCATGCAATCATGGTCATGCGTTCATGCATAACATCAATATCTCTTGAATTTATTATAAATTCATTTTATGATATTCTTCAGAAATTATGAAGTAGAAGGATTTCTTCAAGCTGTAGAATAATTTATTTTATAAATGTTTCATTTATGAGTGGAACAAAAAATACTTATTATGATCAATTATTTATATGAATTCCAAAGGTAACCCATGAATAAAATCTAGAATGCATGGATAGTACATGCAAAGGCTTGTGGAATGAGATTTGGTTGTAACCAAACATGCATATGATATGCAATGGAAGTTCATGTATTTATGTATATATATACTTTTATATATAAGTATAAGTGCGATAGGGTATTTTAATGAAGTGACATGTTTTCAAATTTAAAAAACTCTAGTGAATGTATATATAGGTAAATCATGCTTTAAATGTTTTCAAAAAATATCATACTTGAACGTTGTAAATATGTAAGGTTATTGGGGAGTAAACCCATAATTCACTATGTCAGTATTCCCAAGACAACATTAAATGTTTCATGTGGCCTCAGAATAGTTCTTTTTTTATTAACATGCATATTTTTTCAAAAAAAACACTGGAATATCTTTAAATAAATTTTGAATGTAAATATTTTCTAAAGTGATATAGTATTTGTTAGGGTTAGGTTATCTCAAATAATGTTCTAAGAAAGATATTTGTGAATGTATTTTCAAAAGAATATTTTTAAACAGAATTATCAATGATTTTAAAACCCCTTAATAGTCATATTTAATGATCAACCTCTTTTGAAATTAGTTTCTACATGTCCAATAGATTTTCCCGAAGTGGTTTGTTTCTCTTACGGTGTGAGTGCATGTGAAGTATTTTATTTTATTTTATTTTGTTATGTACAGTTTGGTTATGTTTTATAGTTTTTCTATTCTCGAGAACCAATACTGGTTAAATTTATTCATATTTGTAATATGTTATGTAATTTTTCAATTTCTTTTTATAAAAAAATCACACTGCATGTTTTAGCACTGAATCCGGAAGCGCAATCTCGGGGCGTTATAATTGGTATCATAGGAGCAGTATAGAAAACCATTGTATAATAGATGTCTTCCTGTCTAAAAGTTTAGCAGTCCTAGTGTTTATTAATTATGAAGATAGAAAATTGCTAATTCTTTTTAGTCCGATGAAATGAATTGTTAGGATGCAATTATTTTCATGGGGGGGGGGGGGGATAATGTGACACCCAATAAATACTAAATTTAGTTTTATTATAAAATTATTTTATTAAATCAATTAATTTATAATTAAAAAAACTAATAATATTTTTTTTCAATTTCTTTAAAAATAATAATTTAAATTATATGTTTTAATAATTTAATTACATAACAATTCTTATACGTAATTATATTGTTTTCAAATTAATAGAATTATTTTTTTAGGAATATTTAAATATAAATGTATTTATTATGTTTTATATAAAGAATTTGAATAAACAAATTTGTTTTTATCAAAAAGGTATTTGATAAAATATTTTAAATAAATAAATTTCTAAAAAAATATATACTGATAATTGTAATTGTTTTTATAAATACAAATTATGATAAAAATTATTTAATATGAAATAATGAATAATACTTATTTAATATAATTAACTTGTTTTAACAATTTTCGATTCATGAAATAATATATATATATATATATATATGAAATTATAATCTTTAGTTTTAAATTTATGAATTAATATTAGATTTATAAAATTATCAATATCTTAATTTTTACTTCATGAAATAATGAATAAAAAAATTATTTATTTAAATTTTAAAATTATACTATATACATATACTATATTTATATAAATATAATATATTGAAGTAATTAAATAAAAAATAACAATGATATAAAAATTAAAAAGGAGGTTTAGGAGTGGTTCGTGCATAAGTTTTCAAGGGGAGAGGAGATCGATCTAAGGGATCGCGCTTGGGATACTAGGTCACAAGTTCGAGCAATAAGCTGCAACTAGTGGGTTTCATCTAAGGAGAGATGGTCAAGAGAGGTCGTGCATCATAGGAATACAGAGCCACTATGAGGGAGTCGAACCTTGCAAGGTGGAGTAGTGAGGTATAACTATGGGTATAGTGGCATTTGGATGTCCCAATCACTGATGAAGAAGATCTATGTGATGTGGTGGTCCAAGCATCATCAATTGGTCACAAGCATGGTTAGGGATTTGATTTTGACCACCAGGTTGATGTTTCAATTTCAAATCGAGCTGACAAAGTTGGTCGAATGTGGATAGGGGTTCAAAGAGCTCTATATCTAAGATACAAATCGTAGATATTAATCAATATTATGAGGTAGGACTTTTTCTATTAGTCTTATGTTCTAGGAGAGTTGGGAGTTTCTGTTCGATTCTTACATGCACGTCGCCTTCATCTCTGTCAAATTCACTCTCATGTTCACAATTGTTTTTACAAACCACTAGATCTTGATGTTTATTTGTCTAATAGAAATGTTGTTCGGATTATTAACTCATTGACTTTATTGTTTTTTCTTTGTGTGAAGAAGTTATTCTATGATGTTCATGTAATTTTTGTGCCTCATTTTCTTTGAATAATAGTGAATGTATTAATAGTCATATTGGTTTGCTATAATTTTTTATTCTGGACATGCATAACAAGCTTGAACATGACAATAATTTGAGATTTTTGGAGATTATAAATAGTAGTTCCATTTTGTGTCTCCATAGGAAATTATTTTGTGTTCTGTAATGTCTTTTACAATCATTTTCACTTTGGACACTCTGTTTGATATTTCACCTTTTGTGTGTGTTGTCTTCTGCATTCTGGTGTGACCAAATCCCAGCTAGTGGTGATACTAGTTTTATTTGAGGTAAGGAATCATTTTATGTTTTATTCCTTTTTTTAACTAAATTATGTTTTTAAAAATCTAATGTAAGGGTGAAGTTAAATTAATTTTCAAATTTCTGGTTCTTGTTATTATTTTATTTAAGATCTATAATAGAAATTGTTTGATCCTCTTTTTCTACTACAACTCAAATATAGGGATTGTATATTTTATTTTACAGAATTTATTTATGAAGAATTATTGTCAAATTTTAATTTGATTTATGTAAGTGATAAATATTTATATATCAATTTTGAAACCTTATTTTTGAAATGGATAATTTATCTTATGTTTTGTGTTTTTCTTAAGGGTTTTAATTTTATTTTCAAGTATATATATATATATATTCATTTAAATCCATAAACTAATTTTATTTTTAGAATTTCTAACATATGTGAATTTTTATGTTTATGAAATGGTTTTGAATTATCTTTTTATCAATATTTGTTTAATATATATATATATATACATACATATGTATATCTAACATAAAATAATATCAGAATTTATAATAAAATGGGAATTATATATTTTTGGTATTTAGATTACAAATGTAAATAACTCTTTTTAATTATGATTTCATGTATAAATTCCTGGCTGTGTAGTTGATTTAATTATTTTATTATGTTTCGATATTTCGTATTTTATTATGATTTTATATTCTACATTAAATGAATTCAATATGTCTATAAAAAGTTTATGTTTTAATAAATTTTATGCAATGTATAACTTTATTTATCATGTTTATGTTTTGATTAGATTTCATATTAACTCTTCTAATGGGTATTCTCATTTATTGATGTTTTTCTAAACATGAATCTATTCTATGATGACAAGTGTTATAAATTCAATGTCAATTATATATATATGTGTGTGTGTGTGTGTGTTTTTCTGTCTTTCTGTATATATATATGGATGAAATGGTTAATAACAAGTTTATAATTTTCATTTTCATTTTATCTCCATGTTTTTAAAAAATTCACAAAGCATGTCATCATTGTACATTAAAAGTAAGGATTTCAAATCTTCATAACATCATGGTCAGGTATTTATGAATAACATCGACATCCATTTCATTTATAATAAATTCTTTTTATGGTATTCTTCTAAAATTATGAAGTAGAAGGATTTCTTCAAGGTGTAAAATATTTCAATTTTTTAAAATGTCTCTTTAATGTAAACACACAAAAAACTTTTTATAATCAGTTATTCATATAAATACCGATGGTATCTGATGAGATAAATTTAGAATACATGGATAGTACATGCAAATCCTTTATGGCATGAGTTTTGGTTGTAACCAAAATCTCAAGTGATGTACAATGAATGTTCATGTATTTGTGTATATATATACTTTTATATATATGTATTAGTGTGAATGATTATTTTAATGTAGTTAAATTTCTTCAAAATTAAAAACTCTTATGAAAGTATATATATTTAAAGAAAGATGAAAATGATTTATGAAAATCATGCACTTGAACATTGTAAATATGGAAGGTTATTGGGGATTGAACCCATCCTTCGATAAGTGGGGTAGACCAAGACAACATTAAATGATTCAAGTGTCCTTAGAATATTGTTCTTTTCATAATCTTGTGATTTTTTTTCATAAAAACAAAGGAATATGTTTAAATTAATTCTGAGTATAAGTATTTTCTAGAGTGATATAGTGTTTTAATGCATACATAATTTCAAATAATGTTCTCAAAATGATATTTTCTAAAGTATTTTCAAAAGAATATTTTTAAAAGGTTATTTCAAAGATTTTAAATCCCCTTATTAGGCATATTTAATTCTCACCCATTATTTTAAATTATTTTTTATAGGTCCATCAGAGCATCCTGAAGTGGTTTGGTTTACTTATGGTGTGAGAACATGTGAATTATTTTCTTTTCTTTTATTTTTTCTATATATTTTGGTTAATATGTAAGGTTTATCTATTATCCAGAATCTAGATTAGTGAAAGGTCCTAAATTGTGTAATATGTTGTGTAATTTTTCAATTTGTTTTTATGATAAAAATTACACAACATGTTTTAGCACTGAATCCGGAAGTGTGTGCTCGTGAAATTATAATTAGTATGAGAGGAATAGTCTTGAATTTTTTTGAGAATTGATGTTGTTGGGAATATAACTTTAGTGGTCCTGGTGTTTCTTAATTCTAAAGATAGAAAGTTCATAATTAACTTTAGTCCGACAAAATGAATTGTGAAGGCATAATTCTTTTTAGGGGGGATAATTTATCACCCAATAAATTCTAAATTTATTTTATTATAAAATTATTTTATTAAATGGATGAAATTATAATATAAAAAAACTAATAATAGTTTTTATAGATGATTTCTTTAAAAATAATAATTTAAATTAAGTGTTTTAATATGTTAATTATATAATAATTCTTATAGATAATTTTATACTTTTCAAATTATTACAATTATTTTCTTTTAAGTAATATTTTAATATGAAAATATTTATTATTTTTTATAAAAAAAATTTGAATAACAAAATTTATTTCTATCGAAAGGGTATTTGATAAAATATTTTCGATATATAAATTTTTAAAACAATATATATTGACTATTGTAATTATTTTGATAAATAAAAACTATGATAACAACTATTTAATATGAAATAATTAATTCTAATTATTAAATATAGTTAACATGGTTTTACAATCTCTGATTCTCAAAATAATACATATGTGTGTGTGTGTGTGAAATTATAATCATTAGTTTTAACAATATTAATTAAGATTAGATTTCAAAAATTAGCACTATCTTAGTTTTTTTCATAAAACTACAAATTATAATAATTATTTTTAAAAAATATTAAAATTATATTATATATATATATATATATTCTATATTTATATAAATAAAGTATATTAAAATAATTAAATAAAGAATAACAATGATATAAAAAAGGGGGTTATGGGTGGTCTGTGGAGAGGGTTTTAAGGAGAGAGGAGATCAAGCGAGGGGATCATGCTTGGGAGACCAGGTCATGGGTTAGAGCAGCAATCTGCGGCCTGCGGGTTTCTTCAAGGAAGCGATGGCCGATCAAGGTCAGACATTGGAGGATGTGAGAGCCATTGTGATGGTGTTGATCCATGCTTAGTGGAGCGGTGAGGTTCAACCACAGGTATAGTGTCATTTGGATGTTCTGATCATCGATGAAAATTTTTTGTGCGATGTGGTGGTATGAGCATCATCAATGGGTATCAAGTACAGTTAGAGTTCCAATTTTGACTTCCAAGATGATGTTTCGAGCTCAAATCAAATGGAAAAAGGTGTCTAACATCTTCTAGGGGTTTAAAGATATCCAGATCAGGGAGATATATCTCAGATATAACTCGATATTGTGAGGTAGTATTTTTTCTATAAGTTTTCAGTTCTTGGAGATGTACGATTTTTTTTTTCGATTCTGTTATGCACGTCGCCTTTATCTTTATCAATTTCACTATCATGTTCAAAAAAATTACAGACCACTGATTCTGGATGCTGATTTGTGTAATAGAAATTTTCTTATAATTATTGACTCATTTCCATTAATGTTTTTTTCTTTGTTCGAATCTGTTATTCTATGATGTTCTTGTCATTATTTTGCCTTATTTTTATTCAGATAATAGTGAAATTATTAATAATCATATTGGTTGTCTACATTTTTTATTCTATACTTTCTCAAAAATCTTGAATATACCAACAATTTGAGATTGTTTGACATTATAAATAGCATTACCATTCTGTGTCTCCACTATCTATAATTTTGTGTTCTCAAATTTCTTTTGCAAGAATTTTCACATTGCACACTCTATTTGATTTTTGACCATTTGTGTGCACTGTCTTCTGTATTCTGGTGTGACTAAATCCCAGCTAATGGTGATACTAGTTCTATTTGAGGTAAGGGATCATTTTATGTTTTATGCCTATTTTTATCAAAATTATGTTTTGAAAATATAATTTAAGGGTGAAGTTAAATTAATTTTCAGAATTTTGTGTTCTTGATTTTCTTTTATTAAAGATATATAAGGGAAATAGTTTTCTCTACATTTTCTACTAAAACTAAAATATAAGGGATATATATTTTATTGTACATAATTTATTTTTGAATAATTATTTTCATGTTTTAATTTGAGTTGTGTAAGGATAAATAATTATTTATCTATTTTTAAATCTTATTTTTGAAAGGGATCATTTATCTTAAGTTGTGTGATTTTATTAAGGGTTTTAATTTTATTTGTGAGTAAATATGTATAAATTAATTTAAATCCATCCATTTATTTTATTTTTAGAATTTATAACATATGGGAATTGTTATGTTTCTGCAAAGGGTTTGAATTATATTTTAATAAATATTTTTTAACACATATATAAGTATATATACCTATATATGTATATCTAACATAAATTAATTTCTAAACTTATAATGATAGGGAGATAACATATTTTTGGTAATTAGATTATAATTTTAAAGAACTATTTTTAATTACTAATTAATATTTTAATTCATGGTCATGTAGTTAGTTTAATTATATTATTATGTTTTGATATTCAATATTTTATTATGTTTTGATATTATATATTAAATGAATTCATTATGATTACAAAATAATTATGTTTTAAGAAATTTTCCACAATGTATAATATTATTTATCACATTTTTGTTTTAATTTGATCTCATATTAATTTTTCTAATGGGTATTCATGTTCATTGATGTCTTCCTAAACATGAATTTATTCTATGATGAAGAGTGTTATAAATTCAATGTTATATATATATATATATGTGTGTGTGTGTGTGTGTGTGTGTGTGTTTGTATATATGGATTAAATGGTTATTAACATGTTTATAATTTTATTTTCATTTTATGATCGTGTTTCTAAAAAATTCACATAGCATGTCATCTTTGTACATTAAAAGTAAGGATGCCATATCTTCATATAATCACGGACATGTGTTTATTCATAACATTGACATCCATTTCATTTATAATAAATACATTTATACTTCAAAAATTATAAATTAGAACGATTTATTGAAGCAGTAAAAAATTTGAATGTTTCTTTTATGTTATAAATATTAAATACTCATTATGATGTATTATTTATATGAATTCTAAAGGTATCTCATGAAAGAAATTTTGAAAGCATGGATAGTACATCCAAAGGCTTGTGGCATGAGTTTTGGTTATAACCAAAAATCGCATGTTATATGAAATGAAATTTCATGTATTTATGTATATATATAATTTTATATATAAGTATAAGTGAGAATTTTTATTTTAATGTAGTGACATGTTTTCAAAATTAAAAACTATAGTGAAAGTAAATAAAAGTAAACCAAGCTTAAAAGTTTTTCATAAAATCCATCACTTTATTGTTGTAAATATGGAAGGTTATTGGGGAGTAAACCCTTCCTTTGCTAAGTGGGTAGAACCAATATATCCTTCTAATGTTTCATGTGGCCTTAGAGTAGTGATTTTTTTAGAATCGTGCATATTAATTTTTGGAAAATGTTGTAATATGTTTAATTCACTTTTTAATATAAGTATTTTATAAATTTATATAGTATTTTTAAAGCATATGTAATTTAAAATAATGTTCTCAAAAATATATTTTAGAAATTCCATTCAAAAAAATTTTTAAAAAAAGGATTTATCATCGATTTTAAAACTACTTAATGGTAATATTTAATAATCACCCCTTATTTTAAATTATTTTCTATAGGTCCAGTAGAGTATCCTAAAGTGGTTCGTTTCGCTTACAGTGTGAGCGCACATGAAGTCATTTCTTTTATTTTATTTTTTTATATACAGTTTGATCAAGTTTTAAGGTTTTTATATTCTCCATAACTTAGACCGGTGAAAGATCCTCGTTTGTGTAATATTTTTTGTAATTTTTAAGTTTCTTTTTACAAAAAAAATACACATCATGCTTTAGCAATGAATCCAGATGTTCTATCTCCGGGCATTATAATTGGTGCTTCTCTTTGCATAAGGTAAATGGTAAAATCTACCTATTTCACTAGAGGTAGACCAAATAATTAATTGGAAAAAACGTCTCTGAAACTCTTTACTACAGGAGGGAAAATAGTGGGTTGTAACTCCTGGTCATCAATGAGAAGACTAGAGATCTGCGCTGTCACATTACCCAGCCTCTGCTTCTCAGGTCCTTATCATGAATCTTACTCATCCCATTCACCCTTATTCACATTATAAATTCACTATGGTGATTTAAACTCCACCTTCCCATGATTTTAGTTAATATGGGCTCAATAGAGAACTAACCACACCATCCAGATGATTAAATAAAAGCCCATCATATCAAGGAAATATATATTCCACACAAAGAGGTAATTACCTATCTCATTAACTCCCCATGATTCCACATTATAATATCCTGACCCAAGGTCCACTTAAACCATGCCCCAAGTTGGTGGGTCACATGGACTCAAGCACACCTCCTCATATGGCATAAGCTTCTGACTAGCAATGAGGATGTAAATGTTGCATAGTGGGGAGACTATACCCACATATCAGAGTATCACAATAGATACATATAGATTCATTCAACAATGGACATGTATATAAACAATCAAATTCAGTAAACTACATAAATGTAAATATATAACTCAATATGTAAGAAGTGGAAGAAATAAATAACCACACAATATAGAAAATAAAATAAAATTCCTCACTGGTAGTGTCTGATACATGATTCATGGCATGCAATAATACATTACAAAACAAACAATTACAAAATTCTATACAATCTAAAAAATGGAAAAAATAATAAAACATATCCATAAGAATCGTAAGACTATGTCTGATTTTATGCTCCTAATATCCACCTATGAAGAAAATTAGTAACCTGTAGTAAGGAATTTCCCTTTATCAATACCTTCAAGAAGATAGTCTTCTTGGATGACCAAGGTAGCCTGATCATGGTGTGAGATAAAAATCTATGTAGGCCACCATCAATGGTGTTTACGTATAATCCTAGTAGTGATTGTAACTAAATATTGTGTATATATAATCAGGAAAGTAATGAAACACTAGATAAATAAATAATCAGATGATCAGGTTTCTAAAGGACACCTGGAAAGTCAACCTGCTTTAGCTCATGGTTGGAAAGAGGGTTTGAACATGCAATATATATATCAATACATATTATTAATATATATATATATATATTGTAGTTGTAAATTGCATCCACCTATATTAATACAGTGTGTGAGTATGAATAATGGTCATATACCTAGAATACAAGTGTTAGTTTGACTGGGGTGTTACTCACATATCCATACCAGTCTAATGAGCCTAAAAGCTCATGGAAGGGGTACATTTACTGCATCCCCCAAAAGAGAAAGAAACACCATTAAAAAATTCTCGGGATGGAGAGTGGGCTACCATGGAAACACTCTATCATGGTAATTGGCCCACAAATACCACCTCCCATATCATATCACTGGTGCGAGTCGCCATGATCAACACTAGATGTAAGGCATCATGATAGCACCATGATCAATGATTCCCTTACCATCATATCTTATCCTCTATAAAGTCATATTTTAATATAACTTGAAGGTTTTATTATCTACCATCCATAATCATATATATATCCCATATGTAAATAAGATCCATATTCACATTTATAAATTTACTATATGAGAAATTACCTCTTATATATCCCTTTGATCATAATCAACTTCATTTTTATCATTACAGTTTAAATAATCATTTAGAAGGAATAAAAAAAGGCACGATCACATATACAGTTCAATACTTGAGGCATGTGCTCTCATGGATGTCATTATCCATTACACTTTATAAAAACCATTTAACTCATTAAAATTTATTGAAACATGGAAAACAAGTCATGTGCCTCAAATGTCAATGCATGGTGTCATGGTCAATTCATTTAAAGGATGAAAACATCTACCATAAGACATTCCATATAAATTTATTCACCTTAACCAATTAATTTAAATCATTTAAAACATTGAAACACAAATTATAAATCTCAAGGGTCAAATAGAGGATGACATGTTTATTTAAGAAAATTCACACTTGGGAAATTCTAGGTCTAATAGGTCCAAGAACCTAATAGGTTCATTGGAATCATTTTAAATTAATGTAACTTAAAGAAAAAATAATTTAAAAACTAACCCAGAAGGTACAAGGGACTTTTGGGGGGTTTCACTAATTGAAAAAAATGACTAATTCTAGTGGAACACCCCTTGGGTAACCATATTAGAAATTTGCAATCTCTAACCTACAAAACACAGATCCATTAACATATATTAGGGTATAATGGTCAATTAGACATCAAGGAATTGACACTGTAAGGATGATTGACAAAGGATGACATGTGGCATTACGATATAATTAAGAAAAAATCAAAACACAAAGGGAAAACAACATTACCACTTATGTCAAGGCCATAGTTGTCTATTGTAATTCTGTGATATTTTTTTTGAGATATATATATAGTTTTTTATTTTTCTTTGATGTCTTCTGTTGTATGCTACATCAATATAATCTTGTGCAATACAGAACATTGGATTATCTTGTTGTATACGCAGTGTTATGCTTAGCTTATGTTACATACCATTTAAAGTTCATTTGATAGAATTCATTTCATACATTACCAATTATAAGTGAACATGTAAATATTATTATGTTACCTTTTATTATATTCATTCTAATGGTGGGTATGAACACTATTATCTTTCTTCTGAAAAACTATTTAAATGAAAATAAGTGAATTTATAAAATAATTAAACCACTCTTGATGTATTTTATTAATAAAATATATGTTTAATATATTCATTATATTTTTGAAAATTCATCTTATATTTTTTTAGACATGATATAAGAAAACATCAATTTTTCAGATAAAAAAAGTATTTTTCAAAAAATACAGTTTTTATGCCTTTTAATGGAACATGCATTTTAAATAAATATTTCAACACTTCTATATATTTTATATTAAAAAAATTTCTTCGTAAGAGGGGTATAAACATTTACTTTGGTTGAATTTTTGATATTTTTATGATAACATTCGAGTTTTGATGAATAGAGAAAATACACAGAATTTTAATTGAAAACAAATGTTTTCATTGAATTAATTTATATGGTTAAGTTATATTATTAAATGGATTTAAATAATAAATATAATATATTTTATCATTAAATATAATATATTTTATTAGAATTAATTTTTCATTGAATTTAGATGAAAAACCATTTCAATCTTTTGTAGTGTTTTAACTTTAAAAAATTTCATTCTCTCATTCCGATAATGGGATTGATTTTAAACTTTTACTAAAACTTCATTGTTTTTAATTTTGAAAAATTGACTCCATATTTTGAATAAATTCAACCAAATTATGTAATCATTTTTATCTTATTTTTGTGAAGTATGAAGAGTAACCTTTGTAATTTTTATTAATATAGTAAAAGGGTAAAACAAGTAATTAAGGGTAAGAATAGCATTCCAAAACTACACTAACAATTTTCCAACTCTTATTGGATGATATATGGCCGACCAAGATAACCCTTGATATATGGCTGACCAATACAACCCTTTAGGTTTAAATATGCTATTAAAACATTAAATGGTGTCATATTTGGTTTTAAATAAGTTTTTGTTTTATAAAAAATGATAGTGAGTAGAAGCGTCTATTTATAATATTCAAGATGTTATGTATAAGTTATGGCCTAATTATCAAAATATCTAAACCTAAAAATATCCTTGATGTAAATTCATGACATAATTCAAGATTATGTAATTTTTTAGGCTGAGTCCTTATAGTTGTTATTAGAGGTCGGTTTGGATACCTTAAGATTTTTGGGTGCTATTTAAGCATATGTGACATAACCATACTGGTTAGCATATTAGAAAGATTCATAGTTATTTTAGGTAAATTGAATGAGTTTAAGATAACATGAATAAGTATTTCTTATTGTTTACCCACCTCATAATATAATATATGATGATTTTACTAATATACTCACACTGTCTTTTTTGGTTTTAGAGTAAATGGTTGGATCTAATATGAACCAAAGTAAAAGTGGATGTGAAGGAAACTGTGATGGTTTTTAGAACCAGAAACTGAATGGAATGGGAGCTGTAATGAGAAATCTTGTGGTTATTCTTTACCATCTATCTATAGTCATGATTTACCACTTAAACCTTGGTGATTTTTCTAAGGCATCGTATATGCGAGAAACGAATCCCTATGAATTTTCAGGTAATAATCATAAAGGTAAGTATATTCAAAAACCTATGTGTCAATGATGTGGAAAGGAATACCTAGGAAAATTCATCCAAGGGATGGGAAGATGTTATAGATGTGTAAATTAAGGTCATAAAACAATAACCTATCATGAAAAAATGAAGCATTCTGTTGACTCTAGGAAAGGTAAAGAAGTTATTTTTGATGGATCAATTGAAGGTTTTAAATGTGGTGTGATTGGTCATTACACAAATATATTTCCTACGAAGAAGGTTCAATAATGGGATCAGAAGTACCATACAAATATATTTTTACCAATACCTAATGCCATTACAATTGAAGATGAGGAAATTGAAAATGACCTATAAATGGTATAGATTATTTATTAGCTCATGTTTTGACATTACTGTAATCTTAGAATATTATGAATGATTTTTTTATAAGAAGTAAGTATAAAATAATAATATGTAAAAACATGGATAAAGGATCATGAAAAATGTTCTATGATTAAGATACCAACATTTTATAAATTTGAGAGTTATATTAGATATTTAGGTGATGAAATGTTTAAAAGTATTAATGTTATTTTGCTGATGGGATTACTTTGGAAGACTTTTCTCTTTTATGTGTAACCCTGAAGTTTGTTATTTGAAAATTATATTTGATGAATAATTATATTTTCTTTTGTGTATATCGTTATAAATAACTATTTGGTTTTATTTGATCCTTGAATTTGAGGCAATTACAGGTTATTACTTTTTGGGATGAAAATGTGAGGTATGAGAAAGCATTTGAGATTAAAATATGTTATGGTTATTTTTGAGTAATTTATCTCATTTTAGATAATTTTATAAGAATGATATGGTTTTATAAAAGGGACAACTCGTAGGATGGGTGAAAAAGTGTCGTGTATGGAAAGGCTGCAGGAATCAAACCCATAACTGAAGGGCGACATGGGTACACTACATACCATTGTCCTACATGAAGTCCCTAGTTAGTATGAATTATTCTTTTTAGTTAAATGGTATTATGGATCAACAATAAGTTGATTTTAGAAAATTATGTTTTATCAAATGGATATCCTTAGTATATGAAAATGATTTGGTGATTAAGTGATAAATTTTATTTTGGTAGACGTTCTCTCTTTTTAGAACACTATATACCTAAGGAAAATATAATATTATGGGATTTATTTTGAGGAGTAATGGTGGAATTTTATTTTGGAATAATATGTGTTTTTATTTTAGACATATAGAGATTCAGCTTATTTATTGAAATTATTAACCTATCTTTGAGAATATGTAATTAGGTTAATTACTTTTCAATATGAGACTTTAAGAGTAGTCGATGTTATTTGGAGATAAATGTTAAGATTTATCATGGAAGACTATGTGATCAAATTATTTTGAGATTTGGATTTTAATCTAAATTTGGATTATATTGAATAATTTAAGGACAATTGTGTATTGAATGGTCTTTTTTGATATTTGGGTATTATTTGTTGAATTTTGGAGATTAATAGATTATTCTTTTTAGAGGATTATTTGATCTTGTTCTAATAATTTTGGTTTTGGTTAATGTCTAAAGATAGGGGAAATATGTAGTTCATCTTTTTTGGATTATGTTATTCTCTAGAAGATGATTATAGTGCTTCAGGTATGACCATGTCATCTTGAGTATTCGTTTTTTGGAGAAAAGATGAGTTTTTGGTAGAAATTTATTAAAGGATGAAACTCTACTTGAAATGTAAGTATATTTCCTTATGTTCTTATTCTAAGTAGTAAAATAATTCCTTAATATTATGAAAAGTAACTTAAAAAACATTATCCATTTACTTTTCCTAGAAGGGAATAAAAGACCATTTAACCCACCACATGTTTTTGATTTTATGGTGGTTAACTTTCTCCTAATCATGTTTTCTATCACTATCCATAAGAACTTGATGGTTAGTTTCTCTTCCATATCCATGTTTTCCTACATAGAATCCTAGTATGGGTAATCTTCGGTGACCATTTTACTTATCTTTCATTCTTTTAAAGTGATATTTTTATTGACTCTTTTTCTGATTTGGGACTTTCAATAAAGTTTCCAAGCCCAATTTTAAAATTTTGGGGATGCAATTTCAAATAGGGGGGAAGGATGTAACGACCCAAATATTTATATATTAATAATTTTTTCATATCTATTCATATTTATGAATAATATATTAATTTTATGTAATATAGTACACTTTCTCCGATAACATACTCAACACGCAACAATGAGTTTCCTTGAAATCTTATGTTGCACACAACTTTGAGTTATACCGAAAAATAAAATAATAATATTATTATTTTAAATAGTAGTTAACCTATAGCCATTGTATTATTAGGAATACACATAACTAAATAAATTTTTATTACACTTTTTTTTAAATGTTTTTACATTTATCCAATAAATTTTATAGGCTTAAAATAAGAATGAATCTGATTTTAAGCATGAAAAACGCTAATTTGTTTAAAAGGTCGTTTTACTGCCTTTTGATGGAAAACCCCTTTTTAAATCCAGTTGTTGTCACTTTAATATGTTACATTTGAAAAAATAAACTTCTTATTTAGAAATGGGACAAAAAAAATTATTTTGGGTATTTTTTTGGTTTTCTTTTGATAAAGATCATTTTTTTAATGAATAGTGAAAAATACTGCATTTTAAGTCAAAATTATCTTTTCATATAATTTATTTATATGATTATAACGTAATTATAATTGGTTTTAAAGTGTAATTATATTATATGTTTATAATTTAATACAATTTTTATCATTTTAAGTAATTTCACTTTGATATTAGACATAAACACATGTTAATATTTTGGTAGTTTTTACATCTTAAAAACAAACTTTTTAGTTTTGATAACAGAAATTAATTTTAAATTCATGTCTACAACTTCTATGTTTTGAATTTGAAAAAATGGATTCCATATTTGGAATAGAGTTATAAATTGTGTGAATAGGTAACTTTTATTTTTATACATTATGAATATTAACTTCAGTAAATATTTTATTAACCATGGTTAAAGGGTAAATCTTGTAAATAAGGGTAAAAAATAGTATTATAATAAAATTAAATTACCCTAAAAATTTTCCTAAACCTATTTTATTATATATTTCTAACCATGGTCATAATTGTTATGATTTTAGGACCCCATGGAGCCACTTGTGTGTGAAAATTATATTTAATTAATTATAATTTAAAGTTAAGGAAAATATAACATAAAAATATATCTTTTACTAAAAAAATTATATGGGGTTATATGTGTGATATATTTGAATTTAAATATTCTTTATATTGATAAAACATATCCTACATAATGTTATTTTATTTATACTTTATAGACATCAAATAAATAAATATATTTATGACACAATGATGATGTAGTGATTACCTTATTAATGAATGTTCTAAATAAACGAGATTATAAGAATTAAAATAAATTTATTTTGAAACTTTTTATGCCATCCACGAATTTTATGGATAATTATTACTTGTTATATTTAAATTAATGAAGTTTTTTCAAAATAATCAAGTTGTTATGGATTTTTTAAAAGTGATGATATGAATAGTATATAAATTGACATAAATGAGTTTTTAAAAAAATAATGTTTTATTAAATGATATAATAGTAGTAAAAATATATGATTTGAAAAAATGACTTATATAAGGTTGAAAATTTCATTAATTAACTTCTTGATATTCTATTGGAATTTTATATTAACTATATTAACCATATAGTATGAATATACAAGAAGACACGGTAAGAGTCAAATAAGTTAACTAAGGGTTAAAGCTAAACGATAAGGTTAAATTTGAAACCAAAACTCGACTAAAAAATAATGGTTGAGAGGATTTAGAACAATAATAATATTATATTCTATTTAAATTAGTTGTGGACCATTTAAAATCGAAATTCAGTTTATAATAAAATAATATTCCAAACTTTCCTAAATTACCCCCTCCTCCCTCTTATAAAAGGACACCAACTCTAACCCTTACTCACACTGCTCAAGCTTCTTGGATCATCCAAACTCTTAAAAAATAATATCCCAATATCCCCATATTCCTAAAATAAGTCTTACCTTGGGAAGAAGGAAATTCAAGAAAGCCTTTTAGCTTAAATCAAAAGAAGTTACCCAATTTGAGGTAATGTCTCCTCTCAAGCTTCATTCATTTATTTTCTTTATCAAACCCCCTAAACTCTATTTATTACATTATTTTATTAAAAATAGTATCTTAATTATAATATGATGTTTTTATGATAATTATTCAAACTTTTCTTATACACACCTCCGTCTAATGGGTACAAAATATACTATTTCTGTGGATGGTGAACTACTGCCTGGGGAAACGATGAATGGTTTTCACCTTTTCCATAATTTCATTGTACATTTCAGGTCCTAGAAGCTTTTGTCACTGACTTCATCCCATCATGACTGTGTTATGCACATTTTCCCATAAAGTTCTTCATATAGATACATTTGGATATTGGAGTGGAAACTATTATTGTAAGAGAACTCAACCTGGGGTAAAAGTTGGTCCCATCCTTCTTTAAAGTCTATAGAACAAAATCTCAACATGTCTTCCATTGTATGAATAGTTCAATCATATTGGACATCAGTTTGAGGATGATAGGCCGTACTAAAGTTCAGCTCAGGGCTTAGACCAGGTTGGATAATTTTCTATAACATTGAGGTGAATCTTGGATCTCGATAGGATACAATTGATAGTGGTACACAAGGTAGCCTAACCATCTCATTAATATATATACTTCCAAGTTGATTCAATGATAATTTCAATTGAATTGTGATAAAGTGATCTATATTTGTAAGAAATTCCACAATGACTAATATAGAATTATTTCCTCTTGCTTTCCTTGGAATTTCAGTGACATAGTCTTTGGTAATGTTATCCCACTTCCATGTTTGTATGGGTAGTGGTTGCATCATCCCCTTATACTTTTTCCTTTAAGACATCACTTTTTGAAATACCATGTACTTTTATGTATATTTATAAATCTCTTTATTCATATTTTTCCACCAATAGTTCCTTCAGAGATATCGATACATCTTTATACTCTCTGGGTGTATAGAGAAGGGTGAGATCTATGCGTCATTTATAAGCACCTTCTTTATCTCTAAATCAGATGGTACACATAATCATGACCCAAATATTAAAACTCCTTCAATATCAATCTTGAACTCATTGGATTTCCCATTTATAATAGCTTCCACCCTTTTTAGAATTTCTTGATCTTTTCTTTGAGCATCCTTTATTTTTTTCTATGGGGGATGGTTGATGAATAATGTGATGAAGGATTGATGGTGTTCCTCCCTTATTTATTCCCATGTTCATCCTCTGAAAATCTAAGATGATTGGATCCTTCTCATTTCTCAATATTGATAAATATTCAGAATCCTTTCTACTTAGAGAATCTTCTACCTTATTTTCCTTACCAAGATGGCAGTGGATTGAGTAGTCATAATACTTTATGAGCTCTAACCATCTTCGCTAAATCATATTAAGCTCCTTATATGTGAATATATATTTGAGACTCTTGTTATTAGAATATATCTCACAATTTTCCCAATAGTGAAAATACCTATATATTTTCAATGAAAATATCATAAATGCTAACTCTAGGTCATGCATTGGGTAGTTATTATAATGGATATTTAAATACCATGAGGTGTAAGAAATCACATTAGCATTTTTCATGTGTATACATCCCAATAATTTCTTTGAATCATCAATATATATCACAAAACATTCTCCTCTTTTTGGTAATGTGAGTACAGGTGTAGTGATCAGCCTTCTCTTTAACTCCTTGAATAATTCCTCACATTCTTCTATCCAAACATACTTTACCCCTTTCCTTGTTAACATAGTTGCAGATTCACTTTTGAAGATTGAGAAACATGGAGGGGAGATTGTCATCTATGACATCTTTGGTTCTCTTCCTATTGAGTGTAAATACTTTGTGATTGGGGATGCCTTAGGGTTGAATCACTTTCTACCTCCTTAAGAATCACCAGGTGTATGTTCTTGGGTACTAGATTATTATGTTTATTTATAAAAAGTTTTTTTTAGTTAGTGGGGATGACAATCATGATAAATTTCTCACAAAACATCAACAATACCCTACTATTCCAAGAAAACTATTGATTTATAGGACACTAGAGGGTATGGTCCATTCCTCAATTGCATTTGTTTTTCAGGGTCCATAGAAATTACCTCAATTTTGATCACATGTCCCAAGAATGTGGCTTTCTGCATCCAAAAGTCACACTTGATAAACTTTTCATACAACTTATCCTTCCTTAATGTCTCCAACACTGGTCTTATATATTATTAATTTTCCTCCTTTTATCATGGAGGATATTATAATATCATCAATACACACTTACAAAATTTTGTTTAGGTAATTTATAAATACTCTATTCATTAAATCCACGAAGATTGCAGAGAAATTAGAAAGGCTGAAGGGCATCACCAAAAACTCAGAGTGACCATACCTTTTACAAAAGGTAGTCTTCTGAATATCTTTATTCTCCATCTTTAGCTAATGATATATGGAATAGAGATCCATCTTTGAGAAGTACCAAACTCCTATCAATAGATCAAATAAGTTGTCAATACTTAGGAGAGGATACTTATTCTTTATGGTGATATTTTTGAGTTCCTGATAATCGATTCACGACTATATTGTTCTATCCTTCTTATTCAGATGGAGCACTGGAGCACCCCAAGGTGATTCAGTAGGGTATGGGAACCCTTTATCCTAATGATCTTGTAGCTACTTCATTTACTCCTTCCGTTCGATTTGAGGCATCATATAGGGACACCTTGAGATAATAGTTGCCCCGGGTATGAGTTCTATTGAGAACTATACCTCATGGTTTGGGGGTAGTTCGAGTAACTCTTTGGGAAATACATCAATGTATTCCCTCAGGATCATAATTTATGCCAGGTTGACACTTCCTTGGCTCAACAATTTGAGCGATGTATTCTTCTTCACATGGAAACAACCTCCAAACTGTTAAAAAAATTTCCAAAGGATATTCATGATCTTCCTTTCATTTTTAGTGGAGCATAGTATGGTTAGGAATATGAAAAGATATTATTTTCCAATAGTTTATATGTTCTCTATATAAAAAGTGCCAATCCATCCCCAGTATGGCATCGTATTCCCCCAAGGGATGTATCATGAGATTTTCTAGAAGAATCTTCCCACATATGCCAGTATGAGAATATTAAAACACTTAAGTTTCAATGATTTCACCATTTTATGTTTTTAAAAATATCTCTACTTCATAGTTTTGGGGCTTCGATTCAATAGTTCTATAAAACTAGCATGATATAAAGGAATGCATAGAACCATAATCAAATATGACTATTTCCATTATTGAGTAAATAGGAAGTGTACCTATTACGACTTCAGTCTCTTACTCCACATATGTTGTTGTGATGGAATAAGCCTTCCATTTATCCTTCAGTTTTGGTTTCTGATGATATTGATTACCCTTGAGGACTTGAGATTTAGTGCACTGACTTCCATAGTTCCATTTCTCCCTAATGTTGTAGCATTGGACCATGGGTGGTGCCCTCCTTTACACCAATACATTATCCTTATTTTTCATGTATTTTAAATATTAATGATCTTGGTGGCCTTCTATACCACACTTGAAGCATTTACCCATCCATTTGAGGAGTTCCCATGATGTTTCTTCCCATATTTTTCACATGTGGGTCATTCAGTTTTCTTTCCACATTTCTAATTGGATCCACTAGCTTGAAACTCAATATTTCGTTTCTTATCACCATATCCATGGGGCCATTCTCCAAACTCTATCTCCACTTTCTGAGCACATAAAAAAACTTCTTCGTAACCCAAAAAGTCATGAATTACAAGAATCTTTCAAAGGTGTGGTCTTAAAACATTAAATAATCTATCAATTTTTCTATCATTGCTGATAAAAAAACCTGAAGCATACCATCCAAGACATGTGAAATTTTATTAACAGGCTATGAAAGATTCTATTGCCTTTTTCTTAAGCTCTGTTAATTCTCTCTCTATCATTGATTAAAGGGTCTGAGGGGAATAATTTTTAAGAAACATTATCTTAAAGTCTTCCCACTCCATCTCTTCAATTTTGTTCCTCATCTTGGTTCTCTTAATCAACACTCACCATTGGTTAGGCTCTATATATATACAATAAATTACCAAACTTTCCTTAACCATATTATAATAGTGTAGCATAGAAAAGATATTATCCATTGAGTTGACCCACTAATAAAAAACTGGTAGATCAGAAGATCTACTAAGCATTAGTGGTCATTTCCACATAAAACGCTCAATAGAAAGTTCCTCACTCTTTAGTAAAGGAGGATATTAAAAATTATTCAGGTTATTTTTCATAAAATGAGATAGATTGGTAATAATTTCCATGAAGTTTTAAATTCCACCTTACAAATAATTTCTGATTTCATTTGGGAAATCACTACATTTTCTCTCACACAGGTTGTTGGCCTTATTTCTCCTTGTTCCCATCATTTTCTAAAATATAAAAGGTTAGAACAAAACATTAGTCAATAAGTCATCAATAATTTATCCCTTTATAAAATTAAATATAAAGGAATATATTATTGTATCCCTATGTTTATAAATTCATATTATGTTCTTACATATACTTACTCTCATAAAATGGGTTTCACTGAGCTTCTCTAATCCTAATTCCCAAATTAACTAAACCATCCTCAAATACTGACTATAGTGACCCTAATTTTCTAACATCATTTTAATGATAAAAAAATTACACAATGAGGATCCAAATGATTAGTGTGTCATGAAAACTAGGACCATACATAAATTTTACAACATAAACATTTATTTAATTATTTTTTATCTAGCTACTTATTGTCCCTTTTCTTCTCCTTAGTATATGTAGTCACCTGAGGTATACATCAAAAAGGGGTTAACCAAAAATCCCAGAAAGAGGGTAGAAAATAACATGAAACAATATAAAATGGGGTGAGAATAATCATTATCACCATATCATAATCATATTATCATAGTCATGAGAGGAATAATTTATAAAAGACTTGGAATGTGGAAATGCATAAAAATGAGACATCATGTCTTAGTGGTCATCTACAATACATAGTTGGGAAAAATATAGCATCATGTTCACAGATATTTTACTTTACTCGTGAATTTATTCACAAAACCCAATGCATTGTAGTGTTAAATAACTCCAAGCACAACCATAACATTATAACATTCACATTTAGCAATATAATTCCTAGTGCACCTGTCACATCACAACATTTAAATTATCTTTCATTCCAAATAGAAAATATATCAATAATGAACATATAATAACACATGGATATGAATAAGTTTAATTTAATTAGAATAAATTCATACAAAATTTGTTTCCAATTTGAAAAGGAAATAACATACATGATATAAAATTCATCAACCTTGAGTGAGAGATAGAAGTTGTGTTTTTGAAAGAATAGTTATTTTGGGAAACATTTTATTTGTCATAAATTCATGTAGAAACATGTATATCCCAAAAAAGGTAAGATAGAAATTATATTTGAGTAATATATATAGTGAAAATGGTGTGAAATATTGAATTACCAAAGTAAGAGAGTTAGGTTCGAGAATTCCACTTACCTTTTGTCTGAAAGTTTCCTTCACCTTAATATCCTCTGGAATTTTCCTATTGATATCCTCATCAAGGAACCTAGGCATGGTCTCTTTATGAGAAAAAGAGATCATAGACGTGTGAGAGGGACTAGGGAATATTATTGGGAAGAATTTAGGAAAGGATCAATGCTTGATAGGTGTGAGGGTGGTATTTTTAGTTGAGGATAGGGGTGTTTTCTTATTATTTTAATCATTAGTTTATTATTTTTCTCAAAGAAAAAAATAATGAGAATTTATTTTAATAAATACAGTAATTAGTGCATGTGAGTTTGAACTACTGGTACTTACATAAGAGATGACTTAATAGATAGTTTATTTAGCTTATAATGTATATATACTGTAAATTATCATATTTTACTACTCACAAAAAATTCAAGTATTTTAGAAAAATCTAAAAAATTCACCCTAACCATTTTTTTATGTGTAGAATTAAAAAATGAAGTCCATTTTATAAAAAATATTGTAAATGTGAATAAATTAATTTCTAATTAAAATCAACATTTATTTGAAAAATATCAATTTTGAAATTATGCCTGATTTTATAACTCATTGAAAAATTACATGAGGTCTCATAAATTTTTTGAAAAAATAAAATGACATAAAATTATTAATATATGAATTTATTTTAGCAAAATAATATGTCTTTTAAATTATAAAATTAATTAAATAATTTATTTAAATAATTATGACTTACAAAAAATACCAATCACTTAATTAATAATATTTAAAACATTTATTTACTTAGTATATTATTCCATTATCTTATTTATAAGATGCATATATTTTATATATACATTTTTGGGTGAGAATACTCTTCATTTTCCATGTTTACTATTCATAAAGGTCATATTACTATTCATAACAGTAACAATACAATTCCTAAGGGCATGTTACTATTCACACAAAAATAAGTTTGTCCTATCTGACTCCAAATATATTACTGATCACAACTATATATACAGATTTTTAAAATTCAAATAATAGAAGTGGAATAATTATGTTTAATGGCTCAGATATAAAATTCACATAGTATTTAGTAGTTCATTTAAGCATGATGTGGTATTTTGTTTTTTAAGGTGATTTTGTGTGACATAATAATAAGAAGGGAATTTCCATTGATAAAACATTAGGTTGTTATAGGGCCCAACTATAATCCTATGAAAATAAGAATAAAATAAACACTCCTTATTCCTATGTAATAATATCATTTTCTAAGAATCCATATATCAAAACAATGTGTGTCTTGATTCTCATTCCCTTAAGATACTTAGTTATCCCTATATACCACATTTAGTATCATCTATTAATTTTAATATACATGGGAAATAGATTCATTTGAATGTCAATAGAGCATGGGATTTATGAGTATAAGATTAATAATTGCCTACTTCCCTATGCATGAGATTTCTCTATGTAGGTACCATTATTTTGATGAAATTCTTATAGATTTATTCCCAAACCATGGGATACGTAATGAAACATAGATCCCCTATTTTGGGCCTATCCTTGACTCCTCATCACTCAAAACTATTAACCTTTATTATAACCATTTTTTATGATTCATACTCATACCAATATGTGAAACCACCTATATATTCTATGTTATGAAATCTCTCACAGCTTGATCGAATATCTAGTTATATCATGTTTTTTGTGTCAATAATCACTCATGTTATATTAGGAAACCTGGAATGTAATTTTAACCCGCATGATTGAGTTTTGGTCTATCCAATTATGGTGGTCAACACCCTTGTTTCATGACGTTAAACTAAATGAGAGGAGGTCTCCACATTAAACATATCATCCTCTATGATGATTGTCTAATCAAGAATATAATGTTCTATCAATTCACTTAGAAATGTATAAAATACACTCTATCATAGAATTTATTATTCTTGAATCCTTCTTTAATTTTACACTCTCCATGAAACAACATCATATCTTCAATTTTTTCTTAATACTAATCTATTCTTTGAGTGTAAATCATTTTGTAGGAACCCCATAGACCATAGGCTCCCCTTCTCTCGGTTCCCCTAATAGAAAACTATTAAAATGGATTGGTTAATCCAAACAAAACCCATTATGATTCAATTATGAATAACATAATGATTAAAATCATATGCGTAGTGGATTTTTTTCCTAGAGGATATGCCCCCTTATGTATTGACTATTTTGAATATTGTCTTCCATAATTATCAATCATTAACCATTGTCGGATGGTCTTCACATCCTATTGACTCAGATATTATTAGTCTAAGATTTACATTTCCCATATCAAAACTATTCATGAGGATTTAAATACCCTCATTATTACACATCTATGTAACTTTCCAAATTTAAAATAATGATTATAATATCAAATTCATGAACCCCTCCATTCAGAGGTATACATATCCTATAAAGAGCAAATTTCCTTGAGTTAATAATTTCTTTATATACATCATAGTCACATGAAATTAATCTGAAAAATCAACCTTGTCATATAAAATTAAATATCCTAACAACTTCATAGTCGTATGAAATTATACTGCCCAATAACATCCTAGTCGCACGATGTTAAAATATACAATAATGTCTATTTCACAACACATTAAAATAAAAAAAATGTTCCATCCTGTATGACCTAAATTTTCTTAGAGTGGAGAATCCTATACATAATTATTTAATAGATATGAATATTTCTTCTAAATAATACAATTAAAAATGGAATTGACATTTTCTAATTATGAGGTTAATATTCATGGAGGACCCCTTAGTCTACCATGATGTCGAAACTCAGTAATGGAATAAGAAAAAAAATACCCCTTTATATGAGCTATATATATGTAGGGGGTATATATTAGAAAAAACTATGTCTAGAATTATTATGTACCTATTAGGATATGAAATGACAAGGGGAAATAGTGACATGGGCCCGGATGTATATTTTGATCCATATGGAATGTTGTGAACCTCAATTAGTCATGAGACTACATAAATTCCCCCCACTAGTTTAAGAATCTACCAACATGATATACTATCACCTAAATGGTATAGTAAAATTTAATTTATCATGTTCCCAAATTATAAAGGATGAACTGCATTTTAGGAAAAACAAGAATGTTTCCCCTTCTTACAAATCATATCATTGTAAGGGGCCACTATATTTTCCTAGACTATATGTGTATTTATTCATATCCTTATGGATTACAAAATGATTCTCTGAAATCTTGTCACCAAGCCTAAAAATAAATTTAATAAAAAACTATCTCCTTATCTTTAATGTTGGAACCATTATTCTTCCACTTTCCTCCCTGACTGCACTACACAGAGATTAAGACTTAATACTCATTGTCCGTAGTTAGGATAAATTAAACAAGTTAACTCCTCACAAGTATTATATACTATAAGATTAAAATTACCCCTCCCCACATTAGTGTTATATACCTCTAGGGATCCATATGAGAAATCATATTATAACCTGATTCCTTACCATAAAAAATGTGTAACGAAACTTAGGGAATCCTAGCATTGAAAATTATTACACCCCCAAGCTCTAGTAAACCATGTAAGACTATAGGGTATCCAAACCATAATAAATATCTTTACCAATGTATAAAACTATTCTATTTACGAATTTTTTGTGAATGATATAGATCTGAAAAAGATGGTCCCTAACATATGATCACCTTCCAGTAAGCTTTTGAAAGGGTAAATAATATCTTCCAAATCTAAATTCCCCCGATCAGTCCCAAGTTTCCCTAATTTTATCTTGTAATATATAAATTTGTTTCAAATGGATTTACTATATGAAGATCAACAAAAAGGGAGTAATCCTTGTCACATAACATCAAATAACATGACAAATGTGTTTCCACTACATGAC
The DNA here is from genome assembly GCA_963277665.1 of Viscum album. Lineage (NCBI taxonomy): Eukaryota > Viridiplantae > Streptophyta > Magnoliopsida > Santalales > Viscaceae > Viscum > Viscum album. Next base: position 1,158,724,159 of record OY728145.1, read on the forward strand.
ATTAAGCTATATGAATTGTCTTTCATCATTAATATTTATCAAAGGACTATAAGATATTTTCCTTTATCAACTAATTATTAGAGTGTTTTTATTATCTATCTGAACAACTTGGTACAAGAATCACATTTCCTTCCATGTGCACCTCAGGTTGAAAAAAATATTACATGACCCTTAGAAAAGAATACTAAACTTTCCGGGTCCTTTTGATTGACTATGTATGTATGTCCTTGGCTCATGTATAAGATCCCATGGACTTTTAACCCATTGTTTATTTTACTTGAAAAAAGGTTATATGAATCCCTATGATCATGAAATTATAGAAGTGGAACTCTTCGCCATAGTATGAATCACAATCATCATCAACATGATTATCTCTTTCCCTTACTCACGACTTGAGATCCTTGATCCATGAAATAAAATCCTCCTATCACATGATCTAAAGGATGTTAGAGTACTCTGAACCTTGGGATTCCTAATTAGTCTGATGTTTATCACTCCCTTGGCACCAGTTCCACATGCATCATGACCTTAAACCATATTCACATTGGTCAATGTTGTACAACCATATAATTTATACTTTGATGCTCTAAATCACAATACCTAACACTATTGTTAAAAGATACATAAAGCATCTTAGTTTGAAAACCCACAATGGGAGGTCTGAGAAAACATTAATTATCCACTCTCTAAGATGAAATAAAAAACATTAGGCAAAAGTTAGATCCTGAATTAAAAAAGGAATTAAACTTGTAGGGCCTATCTGGCGACCACATTAAATGTATATATATACATGATAGACCCCATGTCCATGAAATTATTAGAGTAATGATTTATCACATCTTCTCACTAAGATAATGTGTTCACCTGGCAGTGACACATCTTTTAGGGTGCTCAAAACCTTCTTGAAAATTACACTGTCCACAATCCACCATCAATGTCTTCAATGTTTTACATGACACTCAATAATTCCATGAGATAATAAAATCATCCTGAAACTTGATAGCATTGAGGTATTTATCTTGGCTCATCCATGTATTGTATTGGTACCAGAAACTAACTACTTTGATGGTAACCCACTATGATTCATCGGTGATTAACACAACACCATAGAGATTGTTCATAGTAGATGTGTTGTACTCAGAGAAAAGTACCCCCTTAAATCCATGATATATTGTCCATGAAATGTGTGATAATGGTTTCAACCATTACTAAAGGTAAAACAGTATTAACTGGCCCCAATTTTCTTTTGAATAAGATATTCAAAGAACATGATTTACAATCCCTATAATATAAATAATCGCGTTGAATCAATATCCTTGACATTATGAATCCATGTATTGTAACTAATCTCAAAGTTGGAATGTGGTACTCCATTATTGAGACATTGGATTTCCCTCACTGTATGACCCAAAAAAACATTATATAAGGACCAATCACAGTGTCCATAAACATAACAACCCATAGGGTTCTGTACCTCTCCTAATATAGTCTTTATTTTATATTTTACTTCACTATTCAAGTCTTTGAACCTCCATAAATCTCTCACAACCTATAGAAAGTTGTGGAGGGCCCTGTGTTTTAACTTGTACAAGTTGGAGTTTCATAAGGGCCTTAGTCCTACCAATTATATTCATCTACACCTTGAACAAAGGACCTCCAAACCTCATAATATTTGGTAACATCATAGTGTAACTCAAAACCTAGGAGTTTTTTGAGATCATCCCCAACGTTTCATCCCCATTCTATCATCATGTATTCAAACTCATAGAGACATGATTTAAAATACCTCTATTCCAACCATCCATGTGAATTTTTCATCCCTAACATTATAACACCATACAAAAATCTATATTTAAGAAAATATTATGGGTGAATAAACCCTTCATGAATACACACTATTAATAATTTTATCTTGGATGCCATGTGGAAACACACCATTTTATTTTATAAAACATTCATTACATTATAAAATTTTTAATAATATAGAGGATCTATTATACTTTAATATCTATTAATTTAGTAACAAAATAATTGAAAAATACAAAAATTCTAATATTCCACTTGAAATTTATCTTCATAGGTTCATCTTAAGTTACTTTTAGTACTTCTCATATCCTGGTGACATAAATCAGTGAAAGGGGTGAGAATATTTTATAATAAGGTAAATAAACAAAGGAAATACAAACAAAGTTACATGAATAATATCAATATATAATAATAATATGAACATGAGTCATCTCAAAATATAATTAACATGTATTAAAAAATATAAATGTGACTATAATAGAAAAATGATACATTCATAATCACATCACCAAGTTGTAATAAATAAAAATTAACTAGGTTATGCACTAAGAAATCATAAAACATTTGATCTATAGAGATTAATTCTTTTCCCAATGAATTTTAGCTATATCAAGGTGCTCCCTTCAAATTTATAAATTCATGTTTCCCATATATATCACTAAAAAATGATTCATTAATAAGCCACTAAGAAAAAATAATGTGTTTTATATAAAATCATTTATTACATATGTGGTTAATGACATGAAAATTTCATAGTTTTTAACACGTGAAGAGGGAATGGGAGTTTCATTAATGTAAATCCAAGAATAAATAAATTAGTTTTACATCTAGGTGAATACCAATTAAAAAATAAGGAGTTTTAGTATTCACAATATTGAAATTTCATAGGTAAAAGAGATTAATTCATAAAATAGATTCGACATTATGATGGTAAACAATATAGATTTAAGGGAGGGAATAATGAGTGGGAAAAAATGTCTCCCATTGGTAAAACAAATTTTTTTTATGCATAAGGATGATAAAAAGTGAATGAAAAGAATAAATATTTGACATTAATAAGACTCAAAAAATGAGGTACTTGAATGAAAAGGAATAAGAAGAGAACTCTACTACCTTAAGGATTTTATTCTTCAAACTTGGGGATAGAATCGTGAGGCATTGAAAGAGCCTTAATGGTACTCTCTAGGGGGTAAAATAACCACAAATTTATGGATTATGAATATTTAGTTCAATGGAATGGGAATTGGTTTTTTTTGTACATGAGGATGTGTGAATTATAAATTATTAAATAATAGTTATTTTATCATATAAGCCTACCATTTGTGGGTAAATTGAATTCCAACCAATATATTGGATAATTAATGAGTGAGAGAGGGTGGGTTTCTATTCATGGCCTTTCTAAACTTATATTTACCTTTTAAACCACCAAATTATTGAAAATAAAAAAAATATATTTTAAAAATATAGTTTTGGGTTTAAAAAAAGTATACTGTAAAAATAAAAATTAATATTGATATTAATAAAACTCCACGTTGACCACAAGACTCCATTCTCAATAATACATATGCTCCAACATCACCAAATAGCTAAATAATCATGAAGTAGTGTGAAATATGTGGGTTACTTTACCTTTTCCCATGTCCCGATAGATGACATCTATAAAAGTACCAATGTTTGAAAGTTGGGGTGAGTACTAAAAATAAGTAGGTTTTCCCCAATTACTTCCCTACTCATTCCAATAGGATATAAATGATAAAACTATTTAAATAAAACAATTTATATAAAACAATTCCCAAAACAGTTTATAACAAAATATATAGAACTTCTAAAAATAATTTATAAACAAATATAAACAAGTGCAATGTCACCCAATTTTCTAGAAAAATATAATTTTCATGAAAAAAAAACAACCATTGATTTTAATCCATTTCTCAATATCCATTTTGGCATAAACATTCTATTCCACCTATCCATACATCCAACCATGCATGTAACCAACACCTCCCTATACTCGTGAGTAGTGAGTTTTCCTTTCCCAAATTCATCACATAATGAACCATTTTGATGGGGTAGAGCCCAAACCCTTATATATCCCACTAATTATGGGGGAGAATCTACACCATTATCCTTTCTTGAATTCATATGAAGCCACAAAAACAATATTATAAAAACTAATGCAAAAAAATAACTATTTCAACCATTTTGATAAAACCATTATTTTATTGAAAATTGTTAAACATACTAATTCAAATCAACAATACACAATTCATTTCATTAAAATAATACCTTTTATTGAAAACATTTTTATTAATTCCTTTACCACAATTCCATAAAAATATTTAATTTAAAATTAACATTTTAAAACAAACCAAAGTACTTTTTAAGAACACTCAATTCCCATGTTTCCACAAACCATCACTCAAGTGGGTTTTAAAAAATAATTAAAAATCCAATTAAAAATCAATATCAAACCAAATAATTAATTTGAAATTAATAAAATTAGTTCTAGTAAGAGGTGTTGAGAGTGAAGACACCTACCTTGACAGTTTTGGTGAAAATGATAAATGACATGAAAAACGTTTAAAAACAGCTTGAATCTCTATGAAACCACCTTAGATATCTTCACCTATCATAAAACAAGGGAAATATGATCATATTTGGCATCCTTAACTTTACATCTACCCACAAAAGGCATAGATCTATGAATCTAAAAATTGAAGTGAAGTATATCTAAGAAACCGACCAATAATGATGAAAAATGATGACATACGGCAATGAATCGACATACATTCAAGAAGGGAAGCCTTCATATCACCTCTAAATTGGTGGTAGAACCTTCCATTACAATTGGGTAAGAAAAATCCTATGTTAGGGCCAATAGGTGGAAAATAAAAATAGTTAATGGAAAAAATGTCTTAGAATCAATTTTTTAGGATCTAACCTTGACCCTTCACAAAGTTTAGTTGCACGGTTAGGAAAACTGTACATTGACCATGAAACATCCACTAACTTAAGGATAACCCTCAATAGATCACCTTACATGGTCTCCTTAACCATGCACCAACCATGCCAAATCCACTACCTCAAAATACCCAAGATATATTCAAAGCACACAGTTTCTCCTAGGCTATCACACTATTTGGATAAACCATGTGAAACATGTGCACCTTACCTTTATCCTTAAAAACTCATTTAAAGTTCTATAAACACTTCCAAACTTCACCCATATACTTTATATACTTAAAATCCTAAATAAATTGTTACTTACCAAAAACTACGAGTTCTACATAAACCTATTTTATAATAAATATATGTTTATTGTAAATATATTAAAGAACAGTAGTTATATCTATCAAAACATATATGATTAACATATGACCTTTTATTACCCATTATTTATAATCACATGTGAAAATCATGATTCTGGAAAAAACTGATTGGTTTTTTTCACATATGTTTTGAACTTTTATTTTTAGTCCACTTACATTGATCATGATTCCATAATATATAGAATTATATACTAATTATATAATTATCATATATATTCAGTATATATTCATTTAGATTAATCTATAAAAGTTAGACGTAGAAAATGATACACACTGCACGTGTAGATGGGGTAAACATGAACGTTATTTCCATTTTATCAACGTATGAATTGAAAGAATGGTAAAAAAATATATTAGTTTTAAAAAATATTTTTTATATCATAAAAATAACCAATATTAATTAAATTTACCCTTATTTACTTCTATCAAATGTGTAGTGAGAAATTAATCACATCCCTTGGTGATGTGATTATCCTCTATACACTCAAATGACATTATCATATCCTATAGAATGAAAAATAATTTTTTATTTTTGAAATGAGTATTAAACAAGTATAATTTTGCGAAAAATATCATATATATTCATTTAATCAATCCTTCTTACCATACAAGTATAACATAAATGAAAAAAATGTCACATCAGTTCATGAGTCAGTAGTCTTCCATACATGCGAACGATATTATTATTTTCCAAAAATTTGGGTCATAAGAATTTAGATGTATTATTATAATTATATAGGTATAAAAATATCATAAATAAAATATATAAATATTAAATCCACCATTATATTCATTCATAGTAGTTGGTAATGAAAAAAAATTACATCGACTTGGAAGGAGGTAGTCCACTATACACGTGGTCAACATATTTGTTTCCCATTTGATAGAAGATGAGATAGGTATAAGTTATTAAATTGACATTATAATTTATATTTATATGGTATACAATTTTTTTATTATATAATAATAATTTGAAAATTTTTATTGAATTTGAAGATGAAGTAAAAAACACATAGTTTAAAACATTACCAATTCTTCAGTAAACCTCTTTAAGTTTAAACTAAATCCTTCCTCAACTGCCTTAATGTCCAAAAAGGGAATCTATGATTTGATGATAGATATAGGAAATATATTTTGGTAAGTATTTGATGAAATAATGTGTTTTGGATGTGTGAATAATAGGGAAGAGTGGGTTGCCTTTTATAAGAGGGGTGATGACACATAAGAAATTATTTTTTAGAAAAAACTATAACCACTTTTTCCTAGGAAACAATGGTAAAAATGGTAATTTCTAAAATCGTAGTGGTTATATTGTCATAATATAGCCATATAATTTATTTTAGTCAAGTTTATATGGAATATTACCCATTATGATTTTAATTTAGCCCCATAGTAAACCCCTTTTAACCTTAACCATGGTAATTAATTTTTTATTATTTTTTATATTCATTTTGAATAAATATTAATTTTAATATATTATATAATATATATTATGCTGATTACAAAAATGGAATAAATTTTTCCAAATTCCACTCATAGAAGTGAAAAATGATTATTTTGAATTAAACCCGTAGATACGATGAGAATACATTTTTTCAAAGAGAAAATGTTCAAAAGTTTTACAAAAAGTTATATAAAAATTCAATTTAAAATTCACTAAAATTTAAAAAAATATATATATTAATATATATAATTTTACAAGTTTAAATTTTAACACAATCTAAAATAATTTTTTTGTTTTTAAATACTTTTAAATAAATCGTTGTTCTTAATAAAAGCCATTATTTTCTTCTATTTTGCGAAAATTTTATATTCTAATAAAATTCAAAAAAAATAAACCTAAAATATTTTTTACATTTTGATTTAAGAAAATATTTTAATCTTTTAAAAAATTCTATAATTTGAAAAAATAATTTTGAAATAAGTTCAAAAAATGTGATAAAGATTGTTTTTAGAAAAATAAAATATTAAATGTACAATTTTATTTTTTACTATATCTTATCTAGAAAACACATAAAAAGAATGTTAAAAAAATTATTGAATATATAATATATTCATATCTTTAAAATAATTCTTCAAAAGTTATTTTTTTTAATTTCTTGACGTCAAACACATTACTAAGCAGAAATATTAGTTTCTCTAAAAAATATTTTCTTTATTTTAAAATTACTCTTATGTTCATTTAAAATTAATTTTTCACCAAAGAATTCATTTTATATACATAAGTAAACTATATATCCTCATAAATTAGTTAGTACACTTCATAAATTCCATTATATTGGCTAAGAAAAAAATTTCAAATTAAATAATAAAATTTTAATAGTATTTCATTTTTTTCTAAAACTCAATGTTCCAAGAAGCACATGTTATACGATAAATAAAAATTATTTTAAAAACATATATTTCATAAAATCGATGGTCATTTGTAAGGGCCTGGACTTAATAATTAATAAATCTAGTGATATGAGCTAGAATTCAATTTTTCAAAATTACTGATGATCTTTTTGTTTTAATTATTGAGATATTTAAGACAAACTCTTACATGGTATACTAGTACATTTCAATTGGAAACTTATAATTAGTACGATTTTCTCCTCTGAAACAAAATTATAAAAATTTAATGTGATTTCAATTCATCAAAAGGCTTCAAAATTTTCATCTTAGACTCATCCTTAAACTCTATGAAAACCATTTTAAAAACATGGGATGATAAAAAAATTATTATTAAGGGATATAAAAAATAAATAAAACCATTAGTATAGTGAAAAACAGTAAAACCCATGTAATGTTTTTCTTTATCTTCAATGTTCATTGAGTATAATAAATATCTAAATTTGAAAATAAAAACAATTTTTAATCCAAGAAAACATCCAAAACCAATATAAAGAACTAATAAATCACATATAAAACTTTGGGAATCATTTTCATATCATACATACTAATGGAGTAAACTATATAGATATATATGAAATAAACCTTATAGATATACTTGAAATAACCCTTATAGTTATAATTTTAGTAACCATGTAGTTACACATGGAATAACCATCACATTAAACTTCTAACATACCCAATTCATTTAAGAGTTATAATGAGGATAACCCTTTGTATAAGCTATATCGGGGTCACCCTTTTCTCATACATAATTCCCATATATCATGACTAAAATGTTTTATATAATCATTGAAAAACTATTTCAAACTAGTATGAAATGTACTTTCAGATATCTAAAATATCCTTCTCTTTTAAACAAATTTTCAAAACAATATTACATACAAAAAAAATATTTTTTTTATTTTAAGAAAATATCCTTAAAATCATTCTTGTATAAAATAAACTTTTCATTTTGAAATTTCTTATTTTAAAAAACAATGCGTGTATAAGGAAAACATTTTATTTTAAAGTAAATATATAAACTTATAATGTAAGGTTAAAAATATTAATGTTTTATGATGGTATAAAATTATATTAATAATGTATATTCATAAAAATACATTCATTTTGACCATTGTATAAAGTATTAAAAGAGGAACGTTAAAATTGCATTCTTAAAAGAAAGTCCCTTACATTGAGTCTTAATCATCACATTTATTATTTATATTCTTGAATAATAAACATATATTAATTATTTACTTTATTAATAAACTTTATCATTTTTGTTATTTCATATATCTAACTTATTACCATTTTATATACAATTACATAATCATTTAATTTCACATCAAATGCTTTGATGATATTTAGTTCTTGTCTAAGAAATGACATCATTAATTTTAATAAGCTCAAAGAGGTAATTTTTCCATCATCTTCACAATAATAATCATGATATAATTATAATTTTAGTGTATAAATTATAATATTAAACCCATCTATTAGATATAGTTAGGGAAAATGAACTATGTTACAATCATGAAGACTTTAGGCCCTATGTACACATGAGTTACATCTCCACTATTCAAAGATCATTATATAAAGAAGTTATAAATTAGTTTATATTAAAATGATGATTATAATATCATATATATCACATTAATTCTATAAATATACTTTTATATATCATTAATGTGATGTGTTTATCGAAAATAAATCATATGGCTTTATGAAGGTGTCAATCCACAAGTACGCACGAACAAAATTATCATTTTCCAGTGCATGGAAAGGTAAGAAATTAAATGAAATATTAACTTTTAATAATGAATAATATTAAATAAAATTCATATAAAAAAATTATTTCCCTCATTATATTTGGTTCTGAGAGATACTGATGAAAGTCTAATTACATCAGTTCGAGAGGCGGTAGTCCTCCCTACACACGAACAATTAATTCTTCTCCCTTTTGATGGATGGGGAGATGAATATAAATAATTAAACTAAAATAATAACATATAAATATATAGAGGATAATAGAGTTATAATTTTATATTTTTTGAATTGTATTTGAAGTGTGTGTAAGAATAATCAAAATAAAAATGCACAATTATAAATGATACCTCTTTTTTAGACAATCTTGTTTTCTTAACACCTTAAAACCTCAAAGATTAACATTCTATATAAACAAAGAAATCTATAATGTGTGAAGGTAGTATAAGAATTTATTTTTATAGGTATTTTATAAACCAAAAGTGTTTGTATGTGTGATGAAATTATAAGAAAATGTTTCCTTTTATAATTGAGGTGACGGGCACTTTTGGAATTTCGCAAAATACTAAAATATAACTAGTCTATTCTAGAGAAGAAATGTACATAATATCTTATAAATACATATGAGGTTAAAATTTAGACAATATATTATCCCGTTTGTTATTATTTAATATTTTTCTAATTTTTATATAATTTAATAAAATATTAATCCCTTATAATATCATTATTGTCAATTTTGATACTAATCATTACTTTGACTTTAAAAACATCAATCCATCAAGTCAAATTCAAAAACAAATATTTTAATATTTCATAAAAATTTCAAGGTAATTTATAGTATTCCTGAATTTTATTAATTATCTAAAATTATATTTCATTTAAATGTTTTAAAAATCATTTATTTGATATATCTTTTAATTAAATATTTACTCCATTAGCATTCGGTTGACATTCATGGTGAATATTTCATCACTATAAAATAAAAATAGTTACCATGATAAAGATAAATATTTTATATTTCAAAATAATATTTATAGCCAAATATATCCTCTAGATAACATAATATTAAAAATATTACACTAATTAAAAACAAAAGGATTCCATGTTTGACTTCCCTTTAAATAACATACTATAAAGATCATAATGTCATCCATTTGACCCCATAAGGACATAAATTAGACCCTTATAAGATTATAGAAGTGATTAAATCATCTCATAAAATATAATCATGTGTTATGGTAATTTTATACTACTTTTAATTTTATTTTTATTCTTTAATTACCTGATTTCCCTTTACCATGATAAAAAATTACTATGGTTACTATTCATAATGAACAAAAATAAAGTTACCTATTTACTAAATTTATACCCATTTATTTCATATATGTAATAAAAATTTCAAAATTTGAAATAAAAAAGTAATAGAATCTAATTTAATATCAAACTGTAAAAATGCAATGAAAACTCATTTTTTCTGAAAAATACCCTTTTAAATATAAATTTTTTATACTAAATTCAATTATAAAATAAATTTAAAAAAATAATTGTATTATTTAAATAAAAATTAACTAATAAAATTTAAAAAAAATTAAAAAATATAATTTTACATTATCAATACATTAAAATAAAATACAGTTTTCAATAAAAATTAATATTTTCACTATTCCTAGAAAATAAATATTTTCATAAAATTATCAAAAAGTCATTTTAATAAAATTTTTGCTTTATTAATAAAAAATTAAATTAATATTTTAAATTAAATGTTATATAACTTTTGAAAATTATAATATTCATTCATAAAAAGAAGAAAACATATTTTTAAAGAGAATATTTTTGGACGAAGAAAATAACATTAGTAAAAATTGTGTGATTATTTCATAAGAACATAAAAATACATTCATATTGATTTGAAACTTTTTATTTATTTCATAAATTATTTTTTCCTATTCATACCCACCAATTTAATGTCTATCTAAAAATGGTTACATTTAAATAATAATATTTAGTTGTTCATTTAAACTCAATGTGGGGTATCTTATATTCTATCGAACATGGTGTTTCCTTTTAAAATATTGGGCTGTTAAATGAAACCCACTTTGGGAATTTTTTACCTCATAATTTAAAACTCTATCATGGTAAACAAGGTTTAAATTTTTCAAATGCCTTTATTAGAAACCCACATCCTAACAAGGATTAATAACACTTGCACTTTAAAAGATAAAAATGGAAGTATTAAGGACATATGGAATCACACATAATATGATTCCAAGTAAGAGAACATATGTGGGAAGTGAAAACATGGATTTTGAGGATAAAATATAATGTACAAGTACTAAGAAATAGATTTAGGGAATATCCTCTTCCGTTGCTTCAGCGCTGCGTGGTTTTCGGTTTCATTTATGGGAAAATCCTATGGTTTCTTCAAGTCTACCCAGGGCCTTAGGTAAGGGGACCCAATATCGCCTACACTATTCATCCTCACTCAATATATGTTAAGCTGGATCCTCCAAAGGAGTATCAATAACTGTGGAATTCTCCCATACTGGTGTCGGTTGAAGGCTCCATCTATCTCCCACCTAATGTTTGTCGATGATACCATCCTCTTTCTGAATGGGAAAAGTAGATCCCTATTGTGTTTAAGCAAGGTGCTGGACGGATACTGCAGTTGGAGCAGTCAGAGCATCAACAAAGGTAAGAGCGAGTTCTTCATCTTCAATAGGTGCGCGTTTGAGAGGGTGGAGTCGGTCAGCAGGTGTTTGGGCATACAGAAGGGGTCTTTCCCTACAACTTATCTTGGCGCACCTCTTTCATCAGGGAAACTTCGGATTCGGGACTTCAATGCCCTCCTCTCTAGGATCACGGAGAGAGTGCTGAACTGGAAAAATAAATTCTTATCTTTTAGAGGGAGGATCGCCCTGGTGAACAGCGTCTTGGTGGCTGCCCCCATTCACAGTCTCTCCTCTAGCAAGGTTCCTAAGGGGGTAATCAGCTCCATCGATAGGATCCTCACGTCCTTCATATGGGGCCCGTACGCAAGAGGGAAAAAATACTGGGTGTCCTGGACCAGAATGGAGAAACCTGTGGGTGAAGGGGTATCAGTGTTAGGAACGTAAGTGATACCATTTTTTATATGCAAGAATGGATTTCATGGAGCGTACTAGAACGATGAACTCTCTAGGGAAAAACCATGCACTCTAACTCATCGGGGTTTCATGGACTGGTGGATTTGGGTCGCTCTACCCTATGGTCGACAGTTGGGCCGATTATTGAGACCCTTAGCCCTTTTGTGCATCGGTTGGTTGGGAGAGGCGAACTCTCGTTCTGTCACCAGTACTGGGGGTGGTGTGCTGGCATTTCCCGGATGCCTGGCCAAGAATATCACATTCAGGGAAGCGAGTCTCTTCCCATCGTTCATCTCTGTGGTTCTGGATAACAGTCAGAGAGAGAGATTCCAGTGTATTGTGATGAACTCCGAAGATGACAGATGTGTCCTCACTGCTTCTGCCTCGGGTATGTTCTCATCGAAGAGTTTCAGGGGTGTGGTGCATGGATCGGTGCAGGCTGGTGGATGGGATGAGATTATTTGGGTGGAAATCATTCCTACTAAATATAACTTTCTCACATGGAGGCTCCTAAATAGAGGTATGCCTACTGATGATAATATTCTCAGGCGCAGAATCCAAATGGCATCCAAATGCATGTGTTGTTGTAGGGCACATAGAGAGGAGAGAGATACTCACCTTTTCTTAGGCATCGAATGGGTGATTGAGGTTTGGAATGCTCTGGGGGAATTTTCGGTGGTTCTTACTCCATATGGTGATATCCTTTCCTTCTTGGAGGACTGATTTCATGGCACTAAGGGAGGCGAGGTGGAGATGGTGGCCTGCTCGGTGTTGCTGCATGCTGGGTGTTGGTGAATTTGGCAGGCTCAAAACAAGATGAATCATGAGGGAGGGACAGTGACTGCCCATGTTATAATTGTCTGGGAAAAAAACCCCATGTTGGACTGGAATAAGGCAGTGAAATCTTGGAAAGAGGCTCCCTCGCTCCACCGTTTTCAGTCCAGGATGAATGTGACTTCTAGTAGCAGGTCTGGAAACTGGGTTAGCTGGTGTAAACCTTCGGGTGGCTTGAAACTCAATACGGATGGTTCTTGTATTTAGGGGTACATGCATGATGGAGGAGTGGTTCGGGATGCTTTTGGGTTAGTTTATTTAGATTTCTCGGCTAGGTTGGGGCAGGGATCCTCTCTCCAAGCGGAGGCTATGGTTATGCTCATCGGCCTCACTTGTGTAGGCAGTATGAGCTGGGCATCTCTGAAGTTGAAACAGAATCCTTGGTTGTCCATGATTCCTTGAAAGGGTGTGGGGTCACACCTTGGCCGATATGATATAATATTAGGAAATGCAAAAGTATGATCAATAGTACCATTAGTGTACAACATACCTAGAGGGAGGGGAACAAGGTGGCAGACTACCTAGCTTCAGTGGGGTACCCTGGAATAGAGGATGTGTTTCTTCATACGGAAGGCAGTATTAAATCCATGGGTATTAATTTCATAAAAGAGGATTCCCTCGGGTTACACTACTTCAGACCTCCGTAGGCTTTCCTTCAGTGGGGAGATCCATTTGGCCTCCTCCTTCTTTTTGTACTCCTTCTGGTTCTCCTTTTTCAATAAAATTACAAAAACAGTATTGGATGGATGATAGGTTAAAAGGCCATTGATTTCTCGGTAATAAAAGTAAATGAATAATATTTTTGTTTCAAATTAATCTTCCTTGAGTTGAGTACTTTCTTTATAGATTGGTTTAAGATCATAAATACATATACATACATGAAAATATTAATTCTATTCTCTAATGAATTCCAACTATTAACTCATCATTTTCTCTTAAATATGAGTTTTATAGATGAGTTTCTCTTTCTTGAATATTTAGAATAAATTTCTATGGATAAAAAATACCCAAAAATTCAGTAATGAATTCCTCTTATCTGTAGGAATTAACAAAACAAAAATGGTTTTTACAGGATAAGATAATTACCAAAAATAATAAATCTTCATATAAAGAAATATACTTTAATATCAATAATTAAATAGTAATACATAATGTTCAACATAGATCATTCAAGAAATAAATACCCTTAAAATCCACCGACAATTTTCTAGATTAAGATTGATACCCAAAAATTATAAGGGTTTTATCACACAATATTTCAATATAAATATTAAAATTTATCTCTATATTACATCAATCAATCATAATATCTCCTACCAAAAATGAATTTTCCAAAATAACATACTCTTTATGATATACAACCCATTTCCATAAATTACTAGAATCGCCATAAATTAATGTTAAAAAAATATGTGACTCCAAAATATAATTCAACCTTTAGTCCTCAACTAAAATCCCACAATATTCTTTATCCCTTAATCCCATAACGTTCCCGAAATTTATAGTGGTATTTTCTAAAAATTAGATTAATCACTTAATTATCAAAAAAATCTCACAAAAAGATTATCAATGTGTAAAAATAGATGATCCCAAAAGCAACATATTCTTCATTAATAAAATTTTTTAACGAAAAAAGAAATTTTCATATGAACTGGGACTTCATATGGGCTTGTGGTAGGTTATGAACCCTTGTAACCCTTTAGTTATTGGTTCAAACCTGAATACCTTATCAAATGAAAGGAGTTATCACCCAACTTGTGGGTCATACTTTTTCTAAAACTATAAATACTATAACATTCCATGAAATGTGATAAAATACTGAATCTAACTTTAATATATTCAATATTAAAAAAATTAACCTTAAATTTTGTCTCATACCTTTCATTTTTTCATCCCAAAATTTAAGAACCTGTAATTACAATCATAAAATATTCACCAAAAATTTCATTACTAACCTTAATTTTTCATAACATAAAGCCTCAAAAGCAGTTTATAATACATAAAACATATGAAAATTCTAAAAAATTTAAACTGATGATGATATCAATAACTCTTAATAAAATTTCAAATGAAAAAATCATGATATCTAAAACAATCTAAACCCTCCTCTCATACAAACTATAAAGACCCTATCTTATACATTAATATTTCTAGTGAATTTGAGCTAAAATTCACTTTTTTATAATCCTAAGGTTCTATTTGGTCTAGAGTTTTAGATATTTAGTTCAACCCTTAAATGGTAATCTAATACATTAAAAGTGTACACTTATACCTAGTATCCATTTTTTCACAAAATAAAACAATATAAATGAAATGTGATTTCATTTCATGAAAAGTATTCAAAAAAATTATCTTAAAATCGTACATACCATTAGTAATCATTAAACCCAATTTAAAACATTTTATAAATTTTCTTATGAGAAAAAAATAATATTAATGGACACAAAAAGATAAAAAACCATTAGTCTAGTGGAAAACATGAAAACCAATATAATGTTTACCTTTATCTTTAATGTTATTTGAGTGTAATAAAACATTTCCCCATGAAAATAAAACACATATTTTTCTTAAATAAAACATTAAAAGGCTTATTAAATAAAAAAAATCATGTTGGTAGTTTGGTTCTCATTCACTTGTCATACTTAAAATAGAGTAACCCTTATAATTACACACAAAATAACCATCATGATTATAATTGAAATAAAACTCCAAGTTATAATTGGTTTAACCTTCATAGTTACACATGGAATAACAATAATAGTCAACTTCCATCATAAAAAATTATTTGGATATCTATAATGTGGATCACCCATCAAATAAATTATATTTTTAAATCCCTTTACTAATCTATAATGCTCAAGTATTAAGAACACAACATTTTATAAAACCATTGAAAAAATATTTTAAAACCTTACGCAAAAAGATTTTTTATATAAAAAATATCCTCCTATTTAAAAAACCATTTTCATTAAAATAAATCCCATAAAAATAAAATACCATTTTTTTATGAACATATGATTAAAAATATTCATAGGTAAAATAACTTTTTCATTTTGAGATCAGTTGTTTTTTAAAACAACAAACATACAGTAGAGAAAGTTTTATTTTAATGTAGCCATATAAACTTGTCTAGTATGATTAAAAATATTAAGGCATAATGATGAAATATAATTACATTCATATAGGATGTGTAAAAAATTACATTCCTTTTGACCATTTTAAAAATACATAATAGAGGAACTTTAAAAGTGGATTTAAAAATGAAAGTCCTTTATCCTAAGTTTGACTCATCAGTTTCTATATTTATCCCCCTAAATAATAAAATATGGTAAATTATTTACATTATTGAGAACCTTTTTCTTCTTTATTATTTCATATATATCACTTATTACCTTGTTATATACAATTACATAATCAATTACGTTTACATTAGACACTTTGATGATATTGGATTCCTATATCCAAATACTTAAATCGGTAATTTCCCTATGGTCAACGTGATAATTATTAAATAATATAAACAATAATAATAATTAAATAATTATCATTTCTATGAAAATATCATAATTTTATATACAACTATTAATTTTCACTATGAAATATAAACCATGTTACAATCATCGAGATGGTAGGTTATATGTACACAAGAGTGACATTTACATTTTTTCAAAGATTGTTATCAAATGATGGTAAATATTATTTTAACCTTTATAAATTATAATTATATTAAATATATCATAAAACTTCTTTAAATACAATTATATATATCATTTATTTTATGTAGAAATTATAAATGAATTTGAATGATTCGTGAACGTGGTAGTCCATACATATGCATGAATGATGTTATCATATTTTAGTGCACGGAAAGGTAAGAAGTTAAATGATATATTATCATTTAATAATGATTAATATTTCATGAAAATATTATATAAATATTATATCCCTAATTATAACCCCTTTATATAGATAATGATGGAAACAAATTCAATCAATTTGTGAGGCGGTAATCCACCTTGCACACGAACGATGATTTATTTTCCCATTTAATGAAAGTGGAGATGAATATAGTTCATTACAATAACAAAAAAAATATTTTTATATATAGGATACTTGAGATATTATTTGAAAATTTTTAAATAAGTTTTGAGGTATGTGTAATAATAAACATAACACAAATTCCTGATTAAAAATGATACATCTTCTTCAGAAAATAGCCTTTTTATAATAACATAAGGCCTATAAAATTTGTATTGGACCTAATACAAGGCCTTTATATTGTGGATAAAAATTCTTTTAAGGTATTTGGATAGTTAGTGGCTGAGAAAATCAGTTTTTAAGTGTGAATGCATGATAATAAGTGGTACTATATTATATATTTTGTGAGGGGATCTTTTGGAAATTTGAAAAAAATTAAAATATAATATGACTATTATAAGTAAAAAATATTCCCACTGGACAATAAATTAATAGGGGTGAATTTGAGACCATATAATATCTAATTTTAGTATATTTAATTTTTTAATTATTTTTAAATAATTTAATAAAATATTAATAACCTAAAATATTAATATCGTCTATTATGATAATATTTTTCATATATAATTTAAAACCATTTATACCATAAGTAAAATTAGAAGTAATGATTTTATTAACTACTTAAAATTTCAAGGAAATCTATATTATTATATTGTTTTACTATTTTTCTAATATTATATTTATTTTAAAAAAATTAATGGTTTTTATTTGATTATATATTAATTGAATAATTATTGCATCATCTTTGTGTACGCATTTACTATAAATATTTATTCACTAAAAATTTAAAAAATATTACCATGGTGAAAAAATTAAAATCTTGATTTTTGAATACTATTTATATCTAAATAGATATTCTGTATGAAACCATATTAAAAATATTACAGTTATTTAAAACAGGTGTGTGGCATGTTTGAATTTTCTTTGAATAAAATATTATAAATGTCTTATTTTCCTCCTCACATTAAAAATCTTATATATTTTACCATTAAATGAGTATGAATGAGATATAATCAAACAATAAAAATTAATCATGTTTTATGGTACTTTTATAGTGCTTATCATTTTATTTTTAACCTTTAATTACTTGATTTACCTTTTACTAGGGTAACCAAATTGACATGGTTAATATATTTATTCCACAAAATTAATGATACCTATAAACAAAATATAAACCCATAGATTCCAAATATTGAATCATTTTTTAAACATTTTGAAAACATATGTGGCATATTTTAATTTCAAACTAAACCAACTAAACGATGAAAAAATAGTTTTTTGGAAAATTACCCTTTGAATATATAATGTTTTAATTGCAAATGAAAGTATTAAATATATTTAAAATACCATAAATGGATTATTTTAAATAAAATGGAACTAATTAAATGTTAAAAATAATACAAATCATAATTTTAATTTTTTTAATACAATAAAATAATATATAGTTTTCAATATAAATCAATATTTTTCACTATTTCTTGAATAATCAATATTTACATAATATTCTAAAAAATTAATTTTATAATAATTTTGACTTTTAGAATTAAAAAGTATAATATATTTTGAATAAATAAATTTTCTATAACATCTAGAAGTTATAATAATCACTCATAAAAAGAAGGAAAACACATTATTGACGAAATTATATTTTTTGAAGAATAACATAACATTACTAAAAGTTTTGTCATTATATTCTATGAACATACCAATAAATTAATATTGAGTGGTAAATTTATATTTATTTCATAAATCTATTATTTATATTTATGACCTTTAATTTAACAACAAGGTTATAGTGGTCACATTTAAATAATAATATTTAGTTGTTTATTTAACCTCAATGTGGTTTATCTTGTGTGTTATGAGACACGATGTTTACTTTTGAAATATCATGATGTTACTGTGTTATAGGTGGATCTTTAGTTATATATACACTAAATGAATTTATAGTCATGTGAGAGTAATAACTTTTCCATATTCAATGGGTTTTTGTGTATACTTACCCATCAATTAAACAATCTTCGCACAATGTCATTGCGGTATGGATATCATGATGTCTGAGATCATGAAATCCTATGTTATGAATTTACACAATTGATAATTAATATATTATAATCCTTAATATTATTGTATTTGATATTTTTCATTGATGAATTTTTATAATAAAATAATACCCACACTCTTTGATTTAGTTCTGATATCATAAACATTACATTTTCATCATTGATTCTGATAATTGTGACCCTTTTTTCCCTCCAAGCCTTAAAATATAAAAAGAAAAAATTGGCTCAAATAAATTATACAGTAAAATTTTGGTTTTTATATTTATAGAAGTTGGAAAAACACCAAAATAATACCCATTTAATTATGTGATAATATATCCTACTTAAACCGGCTTTTCATATTTCACATTAATTCATCATCATCATCTATATAAAATACCTTCTAGACACAATTCATTCAACATAATTTCTTGATAACATGGGTACATGAATCATAATAATTGTTATCTCAAATTCTTAGTAAGAGTAAACATGATTTTTAACTAGTGAATGATGTCATTAAACATAATAAGTTCATGAGGGAATGAAGAAATAATAAGAGTGCATAATAAAAACATAACATATTTCATACCCATTATTAGATGAATGATAAATCATAATGAATGGAATAATAAATTAAAAAAGGAAAGAGTAATAACAATAAATAAGCATGATCCGTGTGACATCAGTATTTTTCAAATGAAATAATATAAACCAAAGTAAACGATAGATAAAAAATATTTGTATCATGGGACATCATCTTTATTAAACACTTACAAAACCCTTACAATTGGATCAACCATATAAATGACATCTAATATAATCCTTTGGAAAAAAATAATCATTACTCGATGAATTTAAGTGATATCTAGGCACACTTATCATTTATTGTATAATAGGATCAACCAGTACTATCTGGTCCATGACACTATATAATCTATAATGGGCTCACCCTATTCTATCTAGGATGCCCCATCTTATATTTAATTCCAAAGAACCACAACATGAATCAAGTATATAGAGAAATCATAATAAAACTCATAAAAAATCATTATTATATTATACCTTATTAACCCATGTAAAATAAATGGGATGCATATCAATCTTTTTGAAACATCATAAACCCGTAGAAATGAAAGAGGTTATATTACAATATCATTGAAACATGATTAACCATTGTAAAAGAAATAGTTTCTATAATAATTTTTTTGAAATGATCATAATCCATCCACATAAAGAATTAAGATGGTATTATTACCAAATATCACCAATGAATCATAAGTGATAATAAGGATTTTTGACGGTGATGAGCGGAAATACCATTAAAAGAAAATTAAAAACATTTTTGAATAAAATAAACTTTTAATTTTGAAATCACTTTTAAAAACACATAAACTCATAAAATATTATAAAAAAATTATTTGAAAATAACCTAAAAAATATAAATAAATATTTAAAAATAATTTACAACATTTCTTGAAGAAAATTTTATTTCCACTTCATAAACAATTTGTTTTAACCCAAAATATTTTGAAATCATTTTCTTTGGAAAAAAATTTTAAAAAATAATAATTTTAATAATATAAGGAAAAATATTTTCTTTAAAAAGCTCCTTAAAAACATAAAATAGATGTATCAATGAAAATTTAGCCTTGATGGAGGGTATTTCTATATACATCCTGCAAGATGAAAATAAAATTTCTTTTTCACTATAAAAATAATATAAAAGTTCCTTGTTCAAAAAAATTACAAGAAGGTTCCATTCACATTTTTAGTAAAAACCAAAGGGAATTTTATATAAAATGACATGAATATTAATTTTAAAACATTTTTAAAAGAGGTCAAACACTGTTAAAAAATTATTTTTTTTAACTATAGTAGAATAGTGAAACATTTTTTAAGAAATTTTTAAAAAAAATAATTTTGAAATAAAATGGATTTTAAACAAAAGAGTGAAATATTTTATGATTTATTTAAAGAGATTTTATATATTTCTTTGTGTACCAAAAAGTCAAAAATGGTAATATTTTTTCTAAATATCATTAATATAAATTGTAAAATATAGATTTATATTTAATTGAAAAATGGATAATAAGATCTCATAATTTGATGCATTATGATAAAAAATCATGGTGAACGATGAGATTGTTACATAATACTCTTTCCAATTTGGTAACATTGAATCATAATAGACATGATAAAAAATCATTAAATGAAACATATAATATCAATAAAATAAATAGATTCATAATATAAATGTTAATGTGGAAGTATATACACATCCTAAATGAATATTGGTGTATAGCATAAAATACATCTCAATGAAGTCATATTAAAACAACAACCCCTTACCACTTTGGTAACATTGAAACCCTAAAATCCATAAAAGAGAGATCCTAAAATGGATATATAAATCCAAATGAATTTAATTTTAATAATCATAAAATACATTACTAGGAAATATATACACCACAAAAAAAATAAGTGGTTAATATGGCATATATCTCACCGCAATAAAAGTTAGATCATAAAACTCTTTCCCTGAGTTTGATTTGTCACGCATGTTAATTATCTTCCTTAACAATAGAATTTGGTTAATTATTTTCTTTCCTAATATCATTTATTATGTTTATTATTCCTTTTTTCAATTATTATAATTTTATATATGATTACATAATAAATGAGGTTTTTTTCATATTATTTATACCATATTTGACTTAGGGGTCAAACAAGACTTTGGTAGGTTGACTATGGTCAATGTGGTCATTAGTTAAATATATCTTGAATAATAATAATTACATAGTTATCATATTTATACATAAATTATAATTTTAAGACATATATGAATTATGGTTATAAAAAATGAACTAAAGTTACAATCATGTAGATGGTAGGTCTTATATATTAAAGAGTAGTGTTTCCATTTTTTCAATGATCATGATATAAAGAAGTTAAGTAAAATTTTTTCTTTCATGAATTATAATAATATCATAAATATCATAATATTAAATTATATATACTTTTATATATAAATATTTTGGTGGTGTGATGAAAAAAGGAATCACATCGCTTCTTGGAGGCAGTAGACACACATCCATGAATGACATTATAATTTTTAGCAAGTGAAAATGTAAGAAAGAAAATGGTATATTATATTTTCCTCCATATATTTCGATTCATGTTCATGTTTTGTATTAGACTTATATTCTCAATTAATTATGTGGTAATATGATTTTAAATACTCCTATAAATTTTAATTCGATGACTTATTAATGAGATAATTTATTTACATCTAATTATAGTATTTTTTTATGTCATTACTCTGTAGATAAAAGGCTTGCTTGCACCTATTTTATGACTATCTTGGAAAGACATTTTCAATGCCTTATTATTTAAATATGAAATATTTTATACATCATTGTTATAATTTACTTGATATTTTATCAATGTTATATCACCATTTTATCTCATTATTTCACCTACAAAAGCTGTTGTAATTCTACAGCATTCCCATACCAAAAAAGAAATCCTAAATTTTAGTAAGGAATGTGTTTGTTTATTTTTTCTATGTAATTAGATCATTTTATAGATATTAAAAGTGGATTTGGATCAAGAATATTTATTCATAGATTTAATTACCTCAAAAGGGCACATTGGGATTTGAATCGATCATATCCTGGGGCACAATAATGGACATTGTTGTAAACCTAGTATAAAACTCCCAGGGGATTTAATTTGGATAATTCACAAGGAATTCATAAGCCATAATAAAAGGATAATAAATCATAAAAATATATTTTCATTCAATTGATATCCTTCTTCAAAGAATTTATCATTCACCACTTCTTATTATAATTCCATCAATTAGGTCACTACCTTTTAAATTGTGATTTTCTTATAGTTTCCAAATCATATTATAAGATATTCACTAAGATTTCCACATTAATGCATTGAAAGGGTTGCTTTCCCACCCAATTTGTTACTAGTATTTAAGTTATATTTCATTATACATATTTATCTTGTATTTTACCTTTCTTATACATGTCCATGTTCATATTTACATATTGTGTATTGAAAATATGATCTCTTTAGAGAATGATCCATCACATACTTTTCATTTCCATATAATCAATTATGCATAATAATTATTTTCCACATGAATACTCATACATACATTATTTTATTTAAGTACATTCACCTATATATTCATATATTAATTTACTGGGGAAATTATTGATTAAACTGTATAAAATTTATGTATATAGTGTAAATAATTTACACATAAAAATACTGTTTTATGGGTATTTACCTAAAAATTTATAAAATTTAATTGAATACTAATTTAATTTCTAAAGTTTTTATCATGATATGATTAATTTATATATATTTACCTTATGTGTTTCACATGAATTAAGACATATATAGGGTCCAACCTGATAGCACTAAAATCTATTGGGTAATGTATTGGAGTTAACTAGATAGAAGTTACTCCTTAGAGATAAAAAATTTATGATACTCCTAAGAAATGATTGAGTTTATCGTTTATATGTTACTCATAAGAAATATGTATTATGAAACCCTGGTGATAATCTGTATTGATATTTTTATGAATGTATCATGATAATTTTGTATCCAAATTTCCAAGTTATGTCTCACATACAATGATCATGTTGTGTATCATATAATTATGATCATGTTATGCCTCATGTTCTTATGATCATGTTATTATTATTTCCCCCATTTTAATTTTCTTATATCACGCCTCATGTTTTACCCATGATGTTTATTTATTCTTAATTATCATTATTTATTCCATACTATGATTCATAGTTGACCATTGTCTAATTTTAATCCCTTTACTTATGAATTTCAATGAAAGTCCTACATATAGGGAAGTTACACAGGCGGAGAATCCTTTTAGAAGATTTGTGTGTTGTACAATCATTTTATTTGTAAATTTTACTAGTTTCCAAAGACACCTAACATTTGGTATTTATATTTTTTGTAATTTATGTTATGAATTAATTATTATGCATGATTAGAAATAGATCCGGATGTTCAGGTTTGAGGATTCTTGATCAAGCGCCACAAAAATAAAAGAGTTCTACCATGATGCGAAACCACAAAATAATCATATGAAAACACAACCAAACAAGAATTAATAAATGATATAACATCTATAAAATAACATAAATACAATAATTTCAAGATAAATTTAGGAGAAGGAGAAGAGCATGTACATTAGATCGAAGGAAAATAACCACCTGAATTTTTATATTTAGATCTCAATGTAGATTCCCATAGAGCACAAAAAGAAGGATTGTGGTTAATTAAGGTTATATGAAGATAATTAGCATAGAAGTATGGGATTTGATTTACCCCTATTTATATTATATCATTATTTAAACACTCTATGATGTAGTGAGAACATCACCATAGTTTAAAAGGATTACTAAAAGGAGACATGGATTTCCTAACACTCAAAATGGATGGATTCATCAATTGAAAATATTTTTTAATCCATTTTAATAATTGAGTTTATTATTACAATTTTATTGATATATAAACATTATTACTCTATCCTAACCTTGAATAAATTCCAAGAACCACCGCGACATAGAGAAACCACCTACAATATTTTTAAAAGTCTCTGATGTCGTGAACATGATAAAAACACTTCTAACACTTAAATAGAGGTTGAAAAATCACTTGAAATGTTTAATTTTTTCATTTGATATTTTCCATGTGTATTATACCTAGATATATTATAACTATACTTAATATAATGTAATTAATACCTCTTGTATTCCATCTAAATTGGCACCCAACCCAACCAACCATAAGGGCCAAAGGGCATACCTAATCCCAATGAGATAAAAATTGGTGATTAGAAATCAAGGGAAACACCATGGAAAGTATTTCACCAAGATAAAATTATATAAATCCACAACATAATAAAATAATTAATACAAATTTTAATGATACAGTGAATAAAAAACCTTTCCAAATATAAGATATAATCCATATATGAAAATATAGTTAAAGAAACAAATACAAATTTGGGAGGTGTATAATAAAAATCCCAAACAGAATTAAAACCCCAAACCCCACCTTGAGGCACCCCATAAGCCTTTAACTCCATAAAAAACTAACACATATCCCTCATCTTAACAATAAAAAAATCATACCAAAACACACCTGGATTTTCAAAATATAGGTTTGAGCTAAATATGATAGTATGTCACCACTGATAAAATCTATATAGTCTCTTATATAATACATTCTATGTATGAATATTTGAAATAAAAAAAATGGATTTCCATAAGACATTATAAAATACACCAACAATACATTATTGTTGTTTTAAAATATTTTTCACTATTTTCATTAAATGAATGTAATCACTTTGAAAACATTTTCCCCCAGTTAGAACTTATTTTACTGAACCAAAAATTAAATAGTTCACTTGAATACCATATTATAAGCACTTTTTATTTATATAAAACATTAAATATAGAAGTGGGATTTCAATTATAAATGTTTTTTAAATTTTCTAGAAAATAATGGTTACAAGTAAAACAAAGCATGATATCCCAATACCTCATTTTAAATCCCACACAACTTATTTAAAAAAAATTACTTTTTAGTAATTAAACTATTTGAAAATTCATTTATTTTATTTATACTATTATAAAAACAATAACCCAAATTAAAAAAAATTAAACAGTGATTGGTCAATACAAAGGTAAAAGAAACCCATCAAGAATAAATATATATGTAAGATCATAATACAATGAGAGATAAGAAAAGAAATAAAATACACTAAAATAATTCTAAAATGGATCCTACCATCATGTTTTCATCCCTGGATATAGGAAACATTATGAACACTTCTGACATAGATCCTATGATAGAACTAATGAACTTGTCATGTTTATTATAGTACTATCAAAATATCTCAAAATGAAACCTCCTATAATCTTACCACTACCCTATGCTATAAGGGAATATCTCATATTATCTCCCTCAATATAAAATCTATTACTATTTTAACTAGTTAACTAGGTCCAATATCCCACCTTTCTTAGTCAACATGCTACCCATAATAAGATATTCATTTACAAAAATCTATACATATCTCTTAATTTATCTCCTATCATTTATCAAATAGAGGTGACTAGTCAAAAAAATCACAAGGAAAAATATAAAGAATTTGAAATTAACTCAAACATCAACACATACTCCCTTGCATTAGAAATACCCTAATATAAATACCATATCTTTATATACAATATGGACCACCCATAATAAAAAGGGAAATGTAGATACACATGTTATAATGAAGGATCCTAACTTTTATAAAGGCCATTTATCCTAAGTTTCCAAATGAGAATTCCCAAAACAATATTAATATTCCAAGTCAATAAATTCCATTTAAAACCTAATTTAAATCCACTCTTGATACATAATAGATAAAAAATTCTTGTAAATCTACTATGAAGTTGACACTTCTTCTAAAACAATAATAAAAATAGTATCCATTAAATTACATTAAATCACTATTTACATGAAAAACACAGATATTTTATAGTAATTAATTCCATTTAAATGACATGAAATGATTTAATTAGTAATCTAAAAATGTGAAACATCAATTAAATATGAAAACTGAACTTCAACATCCCTTTTAAAATATTCAAATATCTTTAGAAATACACGTGGTAATTTTTATATCCACTTGGAATGTATCCTATTTCAATACAAGGGTTACACCCATTTATAAATAATAATTAATCCCATATAGGAGACACACATAGGCATATTATGGATAAAAAATATCTTGATAAAAATCATGCTTTAATGAACCATTATTAATCATTATATATTATAGTGACTTTAAAATAAAATTAACTTTATCACATCCTAAGGATAATTTAGGTTTAGAGTTTTACGTAATTTTTTCATAACTAATAAATAATAATCTGATATATTTAAATATGGTCACTTATACTGAGAATCCATTTTTCTTACCCTATAAAACTTCTAAAATAAAACATGATTTCTTTTTTCGATAAATCTTCATGAAATTGAACTTCAATTCAAATTTTCCTATTCCAATCATTAAAAACCATGAAATTTTTTAAAAACATGCGTTGTAAAAAAATATCTCAATAAGGGAAATAAAAATAGAGAAATGGAATGATTTTCCATGAATACTTATAAAAAATATTATGATTCAATTAATTTTTCTCAAAATAAAATATTTCAAAACAAAGATATGACCATATATGCCTAATGATTTTCATGAAATGTTCATTAAGAAATATTAAAGGTAAAATAAAACACATAATGTTTCATTGAAATCATAAAACATTAATGTTAAAAATTTTCACAAATATCATATTGATTATTTTAATATACTTATATATATCATCCATGTGATGTAGTGATGAAAAACGAATCATATCACATTATAGAGGTTGTAATACACATGTACACAAGAATGACATTATCATTTTTTAGGGAATGTAAAGTTAAAAAGGTAAATGATATATTATTAAAAATGATAAATAATTCATATATATCATATGTAAACAATAATTCGACCAATTTAACATACCCATGAGAGATGATGATGGAAATATAATTACAATGGTTCACGAGGTGCAAGCCCACCCTACAAAAGCATGATTGTTTCATTTCCCATTTGATGGAAGAGGAGATGGATATAGTTTATTAAATTAATAAAATAACATACTTATATATGGTGGATACGTTTTTTATATTATCATGGTTGAATAATATTTTAAGGACTAGGAAGATTAAGTAAGAATAAAACATATGGTTCTAAACTATAAATCTTCTTTAGAAAATATCATTTTATTAATAACTTAAGATAATTAATATTTGTATTTTTTTCAAATGACCCCATAATGTGAGGAGGTATTTTAAGAAGAAATTTTGGAAGATCGTTTCTGAACCAAAATGGTTTTGATGTGTGGAAATATTAGAATATGTGGTATCTTTTTAAAATTGATAGGAGGGACAATCATGGAATTTCATAAAATAATACTTTTATAAAAACTAAATTTTATGTAAAAATATAACCAAATTGATAATAATATAAATAAATATTATGATGGATTTAAATCCTCTCATCCAGTAATTTTATAGAAAATTTTAGAACACATTTTTACACTAAACATGTGGTTTTAACCACCCGTTAACCCTTTTTATATTTACCTTGAGAACAAAATATTTTTACTCTTTGAGAGTAAAGATAGTTATTATAGATGAAAAAAGACCAATAAATTAATCAATTTTGATATTTAATATTATTTTCTAGAAACAGGGATGAATATTATATTTTTATGAATTTAATGTTATTTAATAAAATAATATTTTCATAAAAAATCAATAATACTTTTTTTTGAATTATTAATTTATATTGAATTTTATATCATGAATACAAAAAAAATAAATCAATACAGACCTAGCATATTATTATTTTATATAAAATTTTTGGATCTCTATAATTCATTAAATTATACTATTTTTAATATTTTTAATATCAATTATTTTATTTTTCCACTAATTGAATAATTAATGTGTTAATGTTGTGTAAGAATTTAATGTAATTATTTATACACTAATGAATATTAAAATACCATAATGAGAAAACATAATTCATATTTATAAATAATATTTATAACTAAACATATAATCTAGTGGTACCCATTTAATTAATATAATATTTTTTTAAAACAAGTGTGTGACATTTTTTACATCTCATTGAATCATATATTATAAGGTTAATAATCACATATCAAGGGAAAAAAGTTTATATATTCAATATTTAGATGATTATGGAAGTAATATACTCATCTAATAAAATTTACATATATATTACAGTTATTTTTTTAGTTGTTATAATTTTATTTTTAACTTCAGTTACCTGATTTACACTTTATTGTGATAATAAAAATTACTACAATTATTATTTCTATTGTACAAAAATAAAAGAGACATATTTAACAAATCTGTAACACTAGATTATAAATATTTAATGAATTTTTAAAAGTCAAAAAATGTATATAAAAGAATATAATATAAATATAAATTAGAAGGAAGGGATAAAAAATAGTTTTCTTGTAAAAATACACTTTTCTAAGTATATAATAATTATTTACTAAATATATGTATGAAGTTAATTTAAAATCTATAATAGGATTATATTAAATCAAAGGTAACTAATAAAATTTTAAAACTAATTCAAAATAAAATTATAAATTATAAATTATATAAAATAAAATACAATTTTCAATAAAAATAAGTATTTTTCACTATTAATTTTTAAAGTCAGTATTTTTCAAAAAATCGATAAATTTATTCCAAGTAAGACATTCAAATGAAGAATAAAAAAATAAAATTCAGTTTTTTAAATTAAAATTCAATTAATTTGAAACAAAGCATTTATAAAAAACATATTGTGAGTGAATACCCAATTTAATTAGAAATAAAACTTTTATATTTTAACTAAACAATACCTAATATTTTTATAATTAATAAAATATTATAATATTTAAAAAATGAATGATTTATTCTAACATCACATGGGTTTTTACATTCCTCCCCCATTTTATAAATATTATTCTGACAATTTTATTCAATAATCACACATATGGGGGTATCCTTGCATCATAAACGTTTCATAATCCCAGGATTCTTCTTAAAAAATATGGTTTTCTAAAAAGCCTTAACCATGTTAATTAACTTTTTTCCTAATAATTTCTCTATAATGTCATGAATAGATATGTTTTGTTCCATATATGAATTATTCTCTTCAAACTAAACTATTTTAGGGCTCAAAACATGAGATGAATCTTGAACATACTTTGTTAACATTGAAACATGAAAAATATTTTAAATTTGGGATAAACTCATAGGAGAGGATACTCAGTAATAAAATGATCCAAAATTATCACAGATTTCATATATTCCAATTAAATGTGGACTTTTCATCCCCCTTTTACAAAAATCCATCATAGATTTCCTTGGATATAATTTTATAAAAACATGATCCCCAACCTTGAAAATAATATCATTCCTCTATTTATCCACATACCTATTCTGGCTACTCTAAATTATTTTATGATATTTTTTAATTAACTTCATATTTTCAACTATTTACTCTAAAAATTATTCTCCCTTCAACTTCATATCTCCCACTTCATTCAAAAAAGCAGGAGATCAAAACATCGTTCTGTATAATACCTCAAAAGGTTCCATGTATATAATAAAATAAAAACATTTATTATATTAAAATACAACTAATAAATATATTGATCCCAACTTCCCTGGTAACCAATTAAAATTCATAAAGCATTCATTTCAATGTTCATTCAAACTTTGAATCAGGAAAAGTATGAAAGGTTTTATTTAAATTTAATTTATTTCCCAATGTATTATGAAGACATTTATGAAAACTAAAAGTTATCCCAGGGTCATGATATGATATAATAGAGATATTAATTCTATTTAAGATAAATATATCATTGAGATTCCATTGAGAACGACGATCCAAAGGCATTGTATCTTGAATGGGAAGAAAATCCATAGATTTAATTAATCGAAAAATAATAACACAAATCACATAATTACCTCAAGAGGACTTTGGTGATCCCAAAATGAAATATATAGATATTTTTTCCATTTTCCCTATGGTAGTGGAAATGGATGAAGAATCTGCTTTTGTAAAGTTCATTATGTTTTAACATATTGATAAGTAAAACATTTCATGGTATGGTCACCAATATCACTTTTTATTTCACCCCACCATTAATATTAATAAAGGACTCTCTATATATTAATGATGCTATGATGATTGGAAAATAAATAACTATGAGTTTCTATCAATAATTCACTATTAAATTAGGGAATAAAAGGCACATGATATCATTCAAAATCTCAAAACACCTTTATTTTCAACGATAAACTCCAGAAAATTACAATTGTTAACAATATATAAATTTTCATATAACTAGTTATATTAATTCTTAGATTTCTTAATTAATTATAACAAATACCATTTTTTCAACACCTAAAATAAAAAAAGAGTATGTTTCAGTATACACAACTTCTAGGAAATATTTCATCAAATAACTTACCAAAGGGCCATGTTCCGAACATAACAAGGTTAATGATTCATTATCATATATACTCATAGAATCATCTATTTTTTTATTTTCAAGGATTTAATTTGATTATACATTGATAATCCTTCATTAGTTCTATCTATCTTCTCTAAATCGTGTTCAAATCATTCAGAATGAATATATACTTCACACTTTTGTGATCATTATAAATTTCACACTCTACTATATATAAATGATGAATCAAAATTTTTAAAGAAAAACCCATAATAGATAATTCAATATCATGTGTAGGATAATAAAACTCGTGAGGTTTTAGTTTTCATGAAGTATAAGAAATTACATGATCATTCAGTATCCAGACAATAAGAAGTCCCTTCAAAGAAACATCATTGTAGATGAAAAATTCATCACTCTATAAGGGAAAATATAAAACCATAGAATTAACCAATATTGTTTTTAGTTCTTAAAAAATCACCACATTATTTAATCCATATTAATTTAACTCTTTTTCATGTTAACTTAGGAAATGGAACTAAAAATTGAGAAGATGTTTCAACAAACCTCCGGTACTGACCCAAAAATCCAAGATAATAGTGAATCTATGGGACATTTGTTGCTCTTGTCCACTACTCAGCAAATTCAGTTTCAATAGCGTCAATATTTTTAATATATTTATAAAAAAATTACTAAGGGAATAATTTATTTTTAACCAATATTCACACACATTAAATTTTAAATATATCTTATTCTTTTTTATGGTTTTCAAATAAATCCATAGGTATCATTATTGATACTTGTGAATTTTAAAATATAATAATATGTCATCAATAAACACAACCAAAAATATATCCAAAAAATATTGGAAATTTATTTTGATTATATCCATAAATATAGTGGGTGCATTAAATAATCCAAATAGAATAACTAAAAAGCATAGTGCCCATATTTAGTCCAAAACAAAGTCAATATAATATTTTCCACCTTCACCTTTAACTGATGATACCCTAAACTAAAAGCAATCATCAAACGCATTGTACTCCATATATCATATAAATCATATCATTAATATGAGTAAAGGGGAAATTATTATTAACAATGATGATATTCAATGTCCAATAATCATTTATAAGTAACCCTAATCCATATTTATTCTTTAAAAAGTGGGATCATCCCATAGTAATGTTCTATGATTAATGAAACCATTTTATTACCACTCCTATAATTTTTTTTAATAATCAAATTGATACACATTCTATTTAATTAAGAGGTTTAAAAATATGATTAGAATCATGTACTAAGTCAACATAAAATTCAAACTCTTTATCAATAATAACACTATATAAATCATCAATAGAAACATCCATATATTCATTCATTATAAGTAAATCTATAATCTTATTAGTTTCTTTATTTTCAAAAACATGTGATATATATCTTTTTTAGGAATTTCTAATCTATTTTTCACCTTTATAACAGTAGTTCATATGTCTAAAATCCTTGAACAAAACATTCTTCACTTTATAATCAATTTTAGCATGAAAAACTAAAATCCAATATATAACTAACATTATATAAAACTCTATGAGGGGTAGTTAAAAAGATTTAAATGAAAGACCATTACATTGATTATAATAATAATATTCTAATTGATCCTATTTGAATTAATATTTCCACACCTAGTCTTAGCAATAAGTTACAGCATACTTTTATAAGTAAATATCCCAAATTTACCTAAAAATTTAACAAAAATGACATAATGTGAAGATCCCTAGTCAAATATGGTATTGGAATAATATAAATAAACCATTAATATACCTTTAACCACTTCATTTTATAGCCTAATGTAAACCATAATAGTATAAAAATATTTATACACTCATTTTTTATTTCAATATTGTTGACTTCTAGCTGGAGTTACTAACTTTAGTTACATAGTAGAAAAATGTCCCAACTCATTACAATTAAATCACCATACCATCAGAAAATCATTATATTTATAATAAGTTACCTTGTATTCCCGAACCATATACCCAAATATTCCACACTATAGGAATTTTCTAGACTTTGTAAAACATTTCCTAGGGATATTTTTACAGCACCTATCACAACATGGGAACATTAGTTTCTTACCACTATTTTTTATGAAACATTACCCTTTTCATTACATTAAGAACTTTTCATAATATTTTTATTAGGGAATAAATGATCATTAAATACTACATTTCTACCCTCTCAGCACATCGAACTTGCTTCTAATAAATATTAACCTCATAGGAAGATAATTCACTTTTATTTATTTATTGAAACCATAGTTAAATCGATTAATTTTACTATCCAAATATTAAATAAAATTTTTAATGTACCATTCCAAATGGGTGATTTTTTCTTCATTTAGATCCATAAAATATTTGTCCTTTTGTCTCAATTAAAGGAATTGATTTTCATCCCATTTCAATCATCCATTGGAATATATTTCCCACAAAAAATATTATTAATTTCATCCCATTCTATGATGTCAATTACTTCACTTTCTTTTGTATTATTAATAATTATAAACTACTTATCAAATAAACCTTATGAATGGTAAATAGAAATATATTCCATTATACACACTTAACAACCCATGAAATCGAATATCATATCCAATACAATAATCTATCCTTCAATTATCACTTGGTTATAATATACATTGAATGACGAAGGGTGTTGCCACGTAAAAAGTTCCACTATTAAATATTCCTTAATAGTATAACTAGATGCTCTCTCACGTAGATACCACCACATTTTTTCTTATGTCAACTTATCCATTGATTCAACAAACTACTCTATTAAATTTCTAATCATTTTGTTTTGTTGATTCAAAATGATATCATCCCCTTGGTTCCTTCCTAAAACAGCTTCCATGTTCCATTTGTGGGATACCTATCAGAATAACCATAATATTGAAGAAGAAATAGGGTAATGTTAAATTTATAAATTAACTATAATGTAAAATTTCTTAAGGGTATTATATTAACAATATCTTAACCTATAAAGTTCTTTAAAAATTATTTTGATAAAAATGTAAGGGAAAAAACATAAATATTACATATTTTAGTGACTTTGAACCTGAATTCACTTTCTAACATTATAAATTATCTTCTGGGTATATAGTTTTAGATAAACTGGTCATATAACATATGTAATGATCATATATATTACAATATAGAAACTTTTACATAGTATTCATTTTTCTCACCATGTAAAACTTTTATAGTAAAACATGATTTCCTTTAATGATAAATATTCATGAATTTCAAATTTTATTTTAAATTATCATTACCCATACTTATAACTTATTATAAAAATTTCAAAACTGGGGATGAGAACACGAATCCCAAAAATGAATATAAAAATAAATAAATAAAAATTTAGTCCATGAATTCTTATAATGTTTTTCCTTCTTCTAAATAAACATAAGGATAAAAATAAAAAAATCACCTATATAAAAAAATAAACTTATCAACCCAAGGATATTTATAAATAAATTAATATAAATTATTAAAGGAATAATAAATCTCAAAAGTTTTCATTGAAATCATGAGAAACTTATAATAAATTTTTCACAATGTTAAAATATTTACCTCTAAATGTATCTTATACTTTCTATTAAACAAAACATTATTATCATTACTTTAGAAATAAAAATATTTCCATAATAACCCATATAAAGAATATATAACACATGTAGTTAACTTGGGACATAATTTCCATATCACTCTTAGAAATTTAATTACTATATGGTAAACTTCCATACCCAATTCATTGGAATGAAATCATGGATCCACATATCTATGGTTAATCACAGAGCCCACTTTCATTGGATAACAACGTAATGACCCATACTTGGTTTTTAATGGGGACAAAAATTATCACAACACATAAAATCATACAATATCCAAAATTACACACATAAAAATATTCTTTAGATCCATAAGAAAACATTTTAAGATATTAAAATGTATGATCTATTTTAAAACCCCTTTTGAAGATAACCAGAATATAGGGAATGAGGGTATTTAATTTTATAAATAATATATTATTTTCTAAGAATCTAAAAATAATTTGACAAATAAGTAAGTGGGAAAATTCATTATCATCGTAGATGTTAAAATAGAATATTCCTTTTATCTTTTTGTAATGATTGTAAAAATATTCGGAAAAAAGAATATATTTGGAATAAATTTAAAAAAAAAATAAAATGATTCATAAAATAAATATAAATTTATTTAATATTGATATATTAATATCAATACAATTTTTTTAAAATATATATATAAATGGAAGAGAATGAAAATTTTAAGGTAAATTTTATTACTAAATTTTTTAAAGTATATCCCTTGCATTGAGTCCGGATCATCACAAAAATTATTTATCTTCCTTAATAATAAACATATGATAATTATTAAAAATAATTAGAAAATTTTTTTGTTATTATTTCTTTTATTTTCCTTTTTACAGTGTTATAAAAATTACTTAATCCTTTAAGTTCATGCTGGATATTTTTTATGATATTTGATGCATAAGTTAAAAATTACATTGGTAGGTTGACATTGGTAAAATATTTTATTATTCCATAATATATATATATATATATATATTATCATTTTCATACAACAATTATACTTTTAAATTGAACCATTAAAATTGGTTTTGAAAAACGAACTATGTTACAATCATGGAGACGGTAGGTCGTAAGTATACATGAGTAAGATTCCTAATTTTCAACGATCATTGTGGATAAAAGATAAGTGTTTTTTACCTTTATATAATACTTATAATATAATAAATATCATGTTAATTATTTTAATCAATATATATATATAACATCCATGTGGTGTGATCATGAAAAATAAGTCACATCGCTTTGTGGAGGTGGTGGAACACAGTTACACGTGAATGGCATTATAATTTTTCAATGAATTGAAAGTTGAGAATGAAAATGATATATTATATTCTCATATTGAAAAATATTTCATTTATAACATAATTAAACACTAATTCAATAATTTTAGTATAACCATTATAGATAGTGATGGAAAACAAATTAAATCGCTTTGTGAGGCGATTGTCCGTTATACACATGAGTGATGGTTTTGCTTCTAATTTTATGGATGAGGAGAAGGATATAGGTTATTAAATTAATATAATAAAATATAATTATATGGATGATATTATTGGTTATATTTTATCATGTTTGAGCAATATTTCACGGTTTTGGAAAAAAAATAAAACTAAAACTTATTGTAAAAAACTATATATCTTCTTTGAAAAATATACATTTCTTAATAATATGAGACCTATAATATTGACATTATTCAAAATATAAGTCTTATATAATGTTTTTAGGTATTTATGGATGGTATTTTTTCATATCCTTCCTGATCCAAAAGTTTTTTAAATTATGAAGAAATTATAAGAGGTGGATCCGTTCAACAATAGACAAGAGAGGAACTCTTGAAATTTCTCAAAATATTAATTTAATATAAATTAAATATTATGTTACCATGGATAAAAATTGATAATATTTGAGTATAATATTAGTATGTGTGAAAATACCCTTATAAAATAATTTTTTAAAATGTTTAGATCACATATGTACCCTTATCATGTGGTTTTAACCCTCATCCCTTTTCACACATATTGTGAAAACCAATTTTTATTCCTCCTTAAGTTCCATGAAAGATTATATAATTGGGAAAAAGTAAAATAAATGTAACATGGTTATTATTTAAAACTATATCTTTTTCAATTTTTTAAAGATATAATTTTTATGTCTTTTATATTAATAAAAAAATTACTTTCTTAAAATATCAATAATTTCAATTTTGGAACTATTCATTTACTATTTATTTTATAATAGAAATAAAACAAATTAAAATGAAATAAAAAATTGAAAAAATCATAACAATTTATTGTTATCTATAAAATTTATGGGCCACATTAATTATACAAATTATAGTACTCTTAATATTTCTAATAAAAATTATTATATATTCCCAAGATTTTTATAATTTGATCCTTAGTGTCGTGTAAGAATTTATGGTAACTATATCTACCAAAAATGCGATGAATGGGCCTAGATACCCTAGTTCTCTAAAACCCGAGCTGACACAAACATACCTTGAAGGGCATTCCCGATCCCCAATGGTGAGAGACTAGCACCAGGAGTTAAACATGACAAAGAGGGAATAGTTTTTCCACTCAAATAGTATAAGAAACATATACAAGTCAGTATGCTCGAAGGAAAAATCCAATGGTATAATTGTACAATAATTCAAATAGGTATAAACAACCCAAATTATATCATCAAATTACTATAAATCCCTCTAAGCCCCAATGATTACCAATAAGAACCACCTTAAACTACCAGTTTACCCTTACTTATACTTAGAATAATATAATCTAAAAACACCCATTGGTACATTTAGGGTGTGAGAAAAACTCCCTATAGGGTCTCAATAAAAATTCCATAATAATATTCCACAATAATTAACCAAATAAATCTATCAATTTTAAATAAACATTTATGGTTGTATAAAATCATATTTAAAACAAATCATAATTTATATTTCAATTAATGGAAAAAATTTCTAAACAAAGGATTAATAAACATTTTATATAAATTATTTATATAAATTCACAAGAAACTTGTAAAATAGTTTAGAAACAGTTGAATATATATATATATATATAAATAAACAAAAAAGATAAACATGTTCATCTTCTAATAGGTATGATAGTTCCATGTTATGTGATCCTCACACACTCATATGATAATAATGAAAATATGAAAAAAAATCTCTATAAAACTAACTATAGTAGACTATCGAACATCCCACTGTAGATAATATCTGCCAATAAGTTTTTGTTAGAGTTGTAAATCATTAATCCGTTATTAGGGAATTATTATCCTAGCATATTTGTCCCTTATAACTCCCTAACTTCTTAGGATTCCTTGTTCTCAAACAAAAATAAACAATGGGAAATTTATTTCAAAAACAATTCAAAATACAATGAACCTAATTTTCCATTTAAAATATGACAATTTCTATTTAAAAATGGTTTTTAACAATTTCATGACTTTTCTATACAAAAAAAACCAATGGGTAATTATATAAAGAGTTGAATCAATTTTCCTCATATTTAAATTTGAATTAAATTTCATAAATCATTTTTTTAATGTAGATTCAATAAGAATATTTCATAAATTTCCATCAAAGTCCACAAACACACCCAAATTCATTGAAATTAGGGATTTTCTGTAAATTTCATTCCAAAAAAAGAGAAAGTCCAAATTTACATCAAACTAGGGTTTTAAATTTTAATTTAATGTAATATAACTAAAATAAAGTAAATAAGAGTCAAATTAATTGGCCAATAACAAACAGAACCACCTACCATAGATCATGGGATCAAGTAGTACAACATTCACAAAGGGAAAACTCCAAGAAAGAACATTGGAAAAAGATATCTGAGAATCAAACCTATAATTAATATCTAAAACAATATAGATTAAATCCCTAACCAATAAGGATATCTGACAAACCCTAAGGAATAGAGAGGAAGGGAGAAGGAGATAAGGAATGGGAGAATAACACTTACCAAGAAGAGATCGAATGAAGTTCACCAAACTTTAATCCACTTCATAAGGGGTTTGGAGGATCCAAAATTGGTTATTTAGAGCTCCAATGACCTATGAGGATGTCTAATCATGTGTTATATATTATAGGGTAAAGAAATAGGGGTTGGATAATTTTTATGTAAATTTTCATAATTAAGAAAACTAGTGAACACTATTTCCAGGAGGGTCCCACAAGTTTCTCAAATCATTCATCCTAACCAAGAACCCCTCTAAACATTGAATTATTTCAACTAGGAGGGTGAACGGTTTTTGAAATAATGTTCCAATCATGGAAACCTCAACTTCTTTTATTTTTATGGTTTTCACTATTAGGGCACATAGTTTGGGCAATCCATTCACCAATCTTGCATAGTCCAAGATCCTTCCAGAATTTACAAAATTTTAATTGAATCACCCCTAAATGAGAACCAAACAAATCATGATCAAACTTGGGGTTGAGGAGTACCTGAACATAGTTACATAATTCTATAAACTCTAAACTATAGAAACATTTTTTCCCCAAAAAGCATTCTAAGAAAATTTCATGTAAAAAATATTATGCCACTACTCTCTCATTAGTGTCTCTCTCTCCCACATATAATGGGTATAATAACCATACCACCATAGAAATTGAGCCTAAGGAATCATCCTCTCATGAAGTTCCTTGGTTGTAGAATCAACAATACTGAATGGATCACTTTCATCGATAAATTAGGCTTAACATAAATATCACACTAGCTCAAAACATGAAATGGATCAGGAATATACTTTTTTAGTACAAATACATGGGAAAAACTATATATAAATGTCAAATATGGTGTAAGTTCTAAAATATAATACAAATTCCCCACATTCTCAACAACCTTGAATGATCCCAAAAAATTAGGGGCAAGATTCCCTTCTCTCCCAAGACATCAATGACCCAACCAAGGTGAAACTTTGAAAAACACATGATCCCCATCTCAAAATTCCAATTTTCTACAATTATAACCATAATAATACTTATACTGCCCCTATTTAGTCAAAAAAATTATGAATCAACTAAATATTTGATGTAGTCTTCTAAACCCAGATTGGTCCATCCATGGAACATTCACTAATCTCCAACCAACACAAAATAGATTTATAAGGATAGCCATAAAATCCCTCAAAGAAATCCATTATGATCACGGAATGAAAATTGTTATTATATGAAAACTAAACCATCCCAATATGGCCATACCAAGCTCCACAAAATTTAGGAAAGAATTAATGATTAATAACCTAAATAATATATATAATTATTTATGCCCGGACATCAGAATATGGATTTTATGTCATACATAAATGAACTTAAGATCCATGGGCCTCAAAAAGTCCTCTCCAAAATTGATAAGAAAACTGGGGGTCTCTATTATATATTATAGTAGATGAAACTCCAAGAAAAAGAAAAATATTATTCACATAGATATTTCCCAACTTCTCAATATTAAATGTATCATGAATGGGTATAAAATAAGACTATCTAGTCATCCTATCTATTATAACCCATATAAAATTATTCTTTATCTAGGTATGTGGAAACCAAACCACAATGTATATAGAGATCTCATCCCACTTCTATTTCTCCATTGAAAGTTGATAAAGCAGACCTGAAGGATTCTAGTTCTTAACCTTGACCTATTGGAATGTATAACTATGAGATAAAAAATCATTGATTTCTTGTTTAATACCTAGACACCAGAATCATCAAACCCTATGATAGGAAATGTTTGTGCTTCCTGGGTGCACTTCCCACTAGGAACAATGGAAATCACCCATTACATCATTCCAAACTGATAACATTACTAAAAATGATAATGATAACCTAGAATTCCTTCTATTGAGAATGACAAATCAACAATGGTATCCCCATCATAACGAGAGTCTATAATTATTTGGAACTTGTCATAAAGATGTTTTTAATAAATAATTAACTCAATAAGGGAGGAATTCAATTTAAAACTATTCAAAACAAACTCAACACTTGATTCCCAAACTCTAATATGAAACTGTGTCAAAATATCCATCAAGATCCACTCATATAATGATGCATTCATGGCAAAGGTTAGAAGATTCATACACAAAGCATTTGTGATGAAATTCCCTTTACCCAAGTTATAGGAGATGTCATAGTCAAAAGATTTTAGGTATTCCACCTATTTCCTCTGATGGAGATTCAAATATTTTTAAGAGAATATATAACTCAAGAACATATGGTGAGAAAAAATGGAAAACCTTTCTCTAAAAAGGAAATATCAACAACTTTTATGTGAATTCATCATAGCTACTAGTTTAAGGCCATGGTTCAGTTAATTATTCACATGTGGACTAATGTAACGACATTTTTAGGTGATGAAATGATCACCCTACAAAATAAAACTACCCAAACCTGAACTTGAAGCATCACAGAAGAGCACAAAGCCCTGCCTGCCCTCTATAATATTCAACACCGAGACAACAGTCATATGAACTTTTAGCTAAAAAAATAAAATCTAAAATTTTTCATTATAGGAAAACAATACTCCCTACTTAGTTAGAGTAGTCATTGAATAATCCAACTTTGAGAAGTCCTTTACAAACATGTGATAAGATCCTGTTAAACCCTAGAGGCACCAAATCTCAAACAAATATTTCTATTATTCCCATGTCAAAATAGATTTCACATTTTTAGGGTTAATTTAAATACCATGTTATGATGCCACATGTCCCAAGAAAAATACATAACAAATCTAGAAATCACATTTTTATAGCATGGCACAAAGTAGGTGATTTTTGAATAATTCAAAAACTACTCTTAGATGAAACACGTGATCATCCTCAGACTTATGTAAAACAAAGATTTAATCAACAAATACTATAAGAAATGTAACAAGATACTAATGGAAAATAATGTTCCTTAAATACATAAAGACTATGTGATAATTGATTAAATTAAATGTAATTATAAATTACTCATACTGGCCATACCTACTCCAAAATACAGTTCTACAAATGTTAGATTCTTTTACTCTAAAATGATGGTAGCAAGATCAAAGATCAATATTCTAGAAACACTTCTCCCCTTTGAACTGGTAAAAAAATTATCAATCCATGTAAATAGATACTTTTTTAATATAACTCGATTGAGTTTTCAGTAATAAACACAAAGAATATGCGACCCAATAACTTTCATAGAAAAGGGATCAAGCACTGCCAAAGGTGACACACTTTGGCATATAAAGACATACAATAAGATATCATACAACTCAAAATTAAACTCTTTAATCTTATATGGTTCCATGTGGTAAGAAGAAAAAGATATTAGCTAAGTACCCATCAATAATTTACTAGAGAACTCTACCTATCATATTGGTGGAAACCAAAGAAGTTATAAGGAAAAACATCAGGAAACCTGATGACCACTGGAGGGAGATCTCCACTTAAATATTCTCACACCAGATAAAAAATTAAACATAGATATTTATTTTAAAAACTATGGACAAGAAGGTCAGATTCTACTTGACCTCAGGTCCTATTACCACTTAAAGACACATAAAACCCCATTAGGTACAGTAAAGAAGATTCATCAAAGATAACAATAAATTAGGTCTTTATTGGAAATGAGTCAATACATCCAAATTGACATCATCATGTTTCATGTTGAGAACAAAAAAATCCCAAGAAATCATGATATAAGACAATGAGAAAACATATGTTAGACAATAGGTACCCTTATCTTTCTTCATTCCTAGGGTTGTAGTAATATCCCTCACATAACATAAAAATCCATATAAGTATTTCAAAGATTCATAATACAGATAGAGATAAATGATTTGGATGCACATGTATCAAATAATGAATTTACTGATGACAAAGTTATAGTGATGGTACCTCTCATAGTTTATAGACAAGTATCCACTTCCTCTAGAGACTCTACTACTTCGTGAATAATTTTCAGTCTAAATACATGTGGTTGGAACCCATTTTTCCATGAAGAATCTAATTTCACCACATTTATAGTAGGTTCTAATGATCTCATGCCACTATGTAAAGTATAATGGATAGGTAATAACTTTTTCAAGTGAAAAAAGAATCTACAGGAACTACATCTCTCTTGTGCCTCAATGAAAACCAGTTTTAAGTGATTAGTTTTTTATACACTAGTAACAAATCTAAAGGAATCTGCCAGGAACTATAGGTGGTCAAAAAACCATACTATCGAGAACCACCTCAAGAGTCATCATACTTCCTAATCCCTTTACATTATTTCACAAAATTACCAATGTGAGAAAAAAGGAACTTCCATCAACCCTGACATATCGGCTAGGTCCATTTCAACCATCAACTCTCTACCTAGTACATCATTATAAGAAAGAATATTTAGAAATAACCTTGAGAAAGAATATCTACCTAAAGCCCCATCTCAAATAATAATTTTCTCATCTCCTCATTCAATGATATCTTAGGTGAAAACTGCACAATAT
This sequence comes from Viscum album, assembly GCA_963277665.1. Classification (NCBI taxonomy): domain Eukaryota; kingdom Viridiplantae; phylum Streptophyta; class Magnoliopsida; order Santalales; family Viscaceae; genus Viscum; species Viscum album. Next base: position 1,158,767,772 of record OY728145.1, read on the forward strand.
TAACAAAGTGATTTTTATATTCCCTCTTGGTCTTGTTAGCTTGTTAGATTTTGAAAAACACTAAATACTTGTCCAACACCATCAACTCTGAATAGAACTGGTTGGTGAAATGATCTTTAAAGGCTTTCAAATGCAATCCCTCATGCATATTCTCCATCACCATCATGTTCCACCATATCTTTATAGGTCCCACTAGCTTAATGGTGGAATTTTTCACCTTGATTTCATCTGACATATCCATAAACCCAAATAGAATCTCAATATTTCTCAACCAATACTCACCTAGTTTAAGATCATTAGATGCTTGGAAATCAAATGGATTTTGGTGAAGGATCTTCTGAGCATGAATTATGAATTCATCCCTTAAATAATAAATATCTAGAGCCTTATTGTGAATGGGTGCAGGTGCATGTACTAGAGCTTGGTTAGCATATCCAATAACTTCAATTAGATTCCAGTCCATGAGAGGATTTGTTCGCTGAGGTTCATCAGCAATTTCCTCCTGGAACTTATTCGCATGTCTTCTTAGAGGAATGATTCTATACAACATCATCAGACAACATTGAAGACAACATAAAGGTTATATATAATAATGCTCAATCAATAACAACAGGGAAAATTAATCCCAACAGATAGATTAACCATATTTAGATTTCAATAAATCCAAATCAAAAGAAGATAAAACACTAGAACTAATCCTTATGATGTTTTTTCTAAACCACCCCTGGTGACTTAAGGCTCTTCATGGTGAGATTTGGCCAAACATCCAATTTTAACTACCTCCCGAGTGCCGAAAATATTAATCAACTACATACTAACATCGATTAAATATTCTAAACCATCAATTTCATGCCAATTTTTCATGAACCGGTCTAGATACCATGGTACACTGACACACTAGATGACATGTACATATCTCATAGGGAATTATGGATCCCCCTAATTTGGTAACTAGAACCATACATCATACAAGACAAAATGGAAATAGTTTTTTCATATAAACAATAGATGAAACAGATACAAGTCAGTACATAAAAAAACACTACACAAGGAGAAATGTTCTAGATATCAAATAGGTATAAACAACCTAAAGTACATAATCAATTTAATATAAAATAGGAATGAAAACAACCCAAGTCTAATAGACAAAGATCTCTAAGAACCAAATATCAATAACAAAAACCATACTGAAGTGGTGCTTTACCCTTACTCAAACCTAGAATAAGATAATCTAAAACACCAAAAGACACATGTAGGGTGTGAGATAAATTCCCAGTAGGATCTCACCATGGATTCCATAATAAGTTTCCACATTAATTATCCTAATAAAGATTTCAATTTTAAATAACCAGGAATGGTAGTACAAAACCATATTCAAAACAAATCATGCTTTATATTTCAATTGATAGAATGTATTTTTAAATATTGGATTAATAAACATTTTAGATAAAATAGTTTATATAAATTCTCAAGTAATTTGTAAAAAAGTTTTAAAAAATGACATATATATATATATATCAAAATAAACATAATGGAGAAACATGGTCATCTTCCAATTGGTATGATAGTTCTTTGTTATGGGATCCTCACATAATAATACGATGATAGTGGAAATGTGCACACACATCTCTCTAACACTAGAAAAATAAGACCAACCAATATTACATTGGGTATAATATATCCCAATAAGTTTATGTTAGAGTTTAAAAGTGTTGATCCTTTGGTATGGAATTCCCATCCTAGCATGTTTGTATCTTATAACTCACAAACTACAAAGGTTTTCATGTTATCAAAGAAAAATCAATAATGTGGAATTTATTTCTAAAATATTAAAAATACAATTAATCCATTTTTCCATTACAATATACCAATTTCCCTTTAAAAACAAAAAAAAATTAATCAATTAATTCCTTTTTTAAAGATAAAAACAATGGTTGTTTATCTAAATAGTTTAATCCATTTATCTCAAATAAAAATTTGAAATCAATTTCATAAATTAATATCACAATTTAAATTCCAAAATGTAATGTCATGATTTTTAATAAAATTCTACAAACACACCCCAATTCAATGGAATTCGGGGTTTTCCACCAATTTTATGGAAAATAAAAACCACATCATAATTTACATAAAATTTGATTTGAAAAATTTATTTTGAAATATATATAAATTATATCTAGCAATTTAGGGTTAAATCAATTATCCAATAATAAATAGAACCACATATCATACATCACAGGATCAAGTAACACAACTTCCATAAAGGAGAAACTCTAAGGACGAACATTGATGATAGATATCTGATAATCAAACCTAGATTCAAGATCTTAAAAATAATAGACTAGATCCCCCAGCAACATGTAGATCAAAAAAACACTAATGAAGAGAGAGTAAGAGATCAGAAGAGAAGGAACGAGAAAAAATTTATAGGTAAGAGATTAAATAATTTTCTACATGCTTTCATCCACTTCAGAATGGGTGTGGAGGTGAAAAAACGGGTCTTTAAGAGCTCAATTTACCTATGAGGATGTATGATCTTGAGATAAGGATGAGTGGAGGAAGAAATAGTGGTTTGATAATTTTTAAGTTAATTTTAGGAATAAAAATAAGCTTCCTACATGGTTTTCAAGAGGGGGTTTCATGGTTTTCAAGAGGGGGTTTCATGGTTTTTCTAAACATGTGCCCAAACTGGACACCCCTCAAAATAAGTACACTATTTCAACTAGGTTGGTGCATAGTTTTTCAAATCATGATCCAATGGAGAAAAACGCTAATACATGGGTTTTCATGGTTCTCACTACCTAGAAAAAATATTTGGGAAAACTATACACCAATAATTCACTTCCCAAAATCCTTTCAAAATTTCTAAAAAAAATTACCAATTGCACCCCTAAATAAGACCCAACCAATATATGATCAAAAGTGCTGTTGAGTAGTACCTGAAATCTATAATCAGATATTACACTAAAAATTAAAAATAAATTAAATTGATGAGGATAACCAATTTATCTTTACAAATAATATTTATAAAATATAATATAATATAGTAATCCCCATATTAAAAATATAATATTTATTAAATATAAGAGTGTGAAATTTATGTATTTTATTTAAATAAAATATTATAAAGTTCATAATCACTTCTAATTTGAAAAAAGCTTATATATTTAAAATTTGGATGATTATGGAAAAATTATCCTCGTGTAATAAATTTATGTCAATGGTTTGGGTAATTCTACATTCCTTATCATTTAATTTTTAACTTTAATTTCTTGACTTACACTTCACTATGGTAGCAAAAAGATACCAATTCTACTATTCATATTGACAAGAAATAAAAGGGAAATATTTTCCAAATTAGGACCCCCCAAGATTCAAAATATAGAATCAATTTTTTAAAATTCAAAACTTATGAGTTTAATAATATAAATTAAAATTATACAAGAAAAAATGAGATGAAAATGTTAATTTCATAAAAATTCCCTATTTAATAGAAATTTTTTTTATTAAATTTCATTATAAATTTCATTTAAAAAAATAATATGATTATATTAAATAAAAAATAACTAATTAAATTTTTAAAATAATGAAAAATCTATTTTCATTTTGTAAATAATGGAAAAAAATGAATTTTCAATAAAAATCAGCATTTTTCACAATTACTTGAAAAGTAAATATGTTCAAAAAATCATCAAAAATTAATAATAATATAATTTTCAAATAATTAATTAACAAATGAAATTAATTTTTTCAATTTCCAAATTATTTGGAAACAATTATTTAAAAACCATATAATGCCTGGAGATCCAATTTGGTAAGAAATAATGATTTTTTTATTTTAAATGAAAACAAACCAAATATTTTTATAATGAATATAACTCTACAATATCTAACCAATGAATGATATAATCTATCATTACCTAGGATTTTACACAAGTATTCTATAACTTTTCATATAAATAAATGACATCGGAACATCTACTTTATTCAAGCAAGGACCATTCAAAACATGTTTTGTTCAATAAGGAACACTCAATCAAGATAAGAAATTCCTTCTATATTACCTAAATGAATAGAACCCCATGATTAGGTCCACTCCCATTCCTAATATTACCAAAGATACCACTGGGGATTATTGGTGGTAATTAAAACAAGGAAAAATAGTAGATAAAAGAGATTATGTGGTTTATAGGTACTTACTATATAGAAATCTACATAAATTAGAGGTGAATCACTATAAAAATGGATAGGAAAAAACTCTCTGCAGGAGTGTTTGGTATGTTTGGGAAAGTGTAAATAGAAATAGATTATAATGTGGTTAAAATATATTTACGTACAAATGGTAATTTCATGTTTTAATAAATATGGGAAGGCCTAATGGTTTGGCCACATGGTTTTCCAAATCATACACCTACCATGTGTGAGCCACTATATATGAACAAAAAATTTTCATGGTCATGTAATAAGGTTTTTGATAACCATGAACCAATCATAAAGATCACCCTTATACCCAAAAAATGTCAAAAAGTCACATATTGAAGGCCCCATGATTTTATTAACTATAAATTAACTATAAAAAGTGACATACTGAAAACTATAACACTTTCACATGGGCTTTGCGCATTTTACACAAACCATTCCAGAAATGATGTTATACTTGAAAAAATTAATAATTGTGGAATTCAAATCCCAACAATCATTGAAATTATAAATAATTCATAATAAACAATACCACATTATACTGACATAAGGGTTCCAAAATTGTCCCTATTATGCCACATTGATCCCCTGAAAACTCATTTTTATGGTAGTGGTCATTAAAAAATGAATCAGTTGAATTGCTAGAATAAATTCCAAAAGAAAATAATATGGGAAGAGGGAACAAAAAATGAAAAAAACCATCAATCTCAAGACAAATTATCTAATAGTAGGAATAATCCTCAAACAACATCAAATAACTTTAAGAAATGTCCAAAATATAACCTACCTGATATATCTTTAAGTTAAGTTAGTCCAATAATTGGTCACCCCACTATTTTAAACTAATATAAAATGATGTAATAGTAAAAAATCTATTCTATAAGGCGACAAATCATTACCAAAAAACCAAAATCTAGAAAATTTTAAATGGGAGTTACAAAACTCAACTAACCTCAACCATCCACAAAATTGGATACAAATCTATAGTAGAGACACTTATCTAAGAAGCATTCAAAATCATAACTAGACCATATCACTAATTCCATGGTATCCTAAAAATCAGGGATTATAATAACCTATTAAATTCATCTTATGGGAAAAAATCTCTAACATTATATTCCAGTGTTCTGTATGAGGTTAATAATTTCCAATACTATATAGTACGATTGCATGGATATTTTTATAGGAAACTCAGCATGGGGGAACCAATATTCAAACCATAAATAAACCACACCACAAGTCACTCATGCATATACCATGGCCTTCCCCATGTATAACCAACAATATTCCCATAAAAATTTTTACACTATGAATAAGAAATATAAACATGTTCAAGCATTATTATATGTGCATTCCCAAAAATAACAACTACTCAAAAAGAGAAACAAAGGTTATCAATGAAAATACCACGCAAGGATTTCCCCAAGACACAATTTATCTAAACTCGCATAGAATAAACCCAACATGGTTTTTTATCCCAATGTGACACAACCAGTAATCTAATGGATATATCAAAGGATAATCACCTCTTCAATCCTGAACATATTTAAGATCAGTCAAACAAACATGACAATTTATATCCCTGACAAGAATCTATATAAAAACTAACCATCAATGTTTGAACTATCAAATAAATTCTCAGTGGTGTAAACATACCAATAAATAGGATACCTAAAAATATAACTATAAAACACATCTTTTGATAAATTCATGACACTTGGCTGAGAGAATATAATAACACCTTCCACTCCATTTGAATCCTAGGCATTATTAAAACTGGAGAAAGGAATGAATCTTTTAAAAATCACTCTACATTCACACTATTTCATTTTGGAGGCATACTATAAAACTAATAAGACATAGACTAGATCCTTTTGTGCATATTAAATTGTATTATTCCATAAAAAGGTAAAAAATAATTTATTAATTCCTCTTTTACAATTTTTGAACAACTTTTACAAAGATTTCTATAAATTGAGATGGTACTACCCCAAGAATTATACCATTAATGTGGAAACAAATTTTAGAACCAATTCCTAAAACAATCCCTTTTTTTGATTCCTAAAAATTATAATTTTAAAATAATTTGAAACCACTGACTAAAGGGATAAACCACAAAAAACACTAAATTTGAGTTTTAGAAAAACATAGTATCCAATTAAAATAAGAATAATGTTTTTATATTTCACTTCATGTTTATAAAAACCTTACAATTAAAAAATATCATATAAAATGAATTCCCTCTTCAATGTGATTACAAAAAAGTAAATGACCAAAAATCCCATCCACACTTTTCAATTTAAAAAAATCACACTTGATATAGACCTCAAGAGAGTTTAAATACATTTAAAAGGAATAAGAATCCATTTTCCAAACCAAAACACCTCTTTTATAGGAAATAAACTATATTATACAAATTTTACTAAACAAAATTAGATTTTACAAATTGGCCTTCAAGAAATATTTCAAACCTAAAAACATTTCCTTATAAACCCCACTTTTCATAGAAGAAAATATGATTTCAAATCACACACCAAAACAAACAAGAAAAGTATTAACATGAGCCTCATCAAAAATCCCACCCAATCATGCCAACACATAATAACACCCACATTAACTATTTCCCCATTTTACCAAAACACTCTTTGAATTCTAATGGTTATTGTATCTAAATAGAAAACTCACTAGGATATAGATGCATTTTAAACTCATCTACACAGTTAAAACCAACATTCCAATCATATAATAGACTCTAGATCATTTTTTAAATTAGCCACTTGTTTTTTTTATTATTTTTTGGGCCCTATAATCCAATGTAATTCCTATATTCCACTTATTTTTCTAACTAGAATCATTGAACACAAACCCAAATCTAACTCAAACTATACAATTAAGGGTCAAACTACTATAATCAAATTACAATTTAAAAAATCCAAAAAACCCAAAGATATAATCCTTATTACCTAAGAAAACATGATTAATGTCATGTGAAAGATATTTTCACGCTATCCTTGCACTAAACTCCCATATATAGATATCCCTACCTCGAAACAACCAATTACCTAAATAAAATATAGCTCACCTCAAGAAAATAGTCCCTAATAAAAAACTAGGACATAATACCATTTTCTAAAAACTGACCCAAGATTCTATCTTGATCAATAGCTGAAATAGTCTGTCATAGGCCTCTATGGCTATTTCAAATCATCATGGACTATAATAATCTTCCAACGAATCATAGAAAAATCCTTGGGCACAATTTCAAGCTTTTAAAATGATATTGTTGGTCGTAGTGGACACTCAAGAGGGGGGGTGAATTGAGTTCCAATTAAAATTTTCTGTTAAAAACAATTTCTAATAAAATCCCCCAATTTCAAAAACAAATTAAATTGTAGTGAATTTATATAGATTATAAAGGTTCAATTAGCTTCTCAAAGATTGATTAGTTCTCAGTTAACTTAATCTTATGATTAAATTAACTTTTGAAACTAATTTACTGATTTATAATAAATATAAACACTTGCGAATTTAATTATCAAAGTAGCTTTGAAGATAGATTATATTTCAAAGTAATAGCAGCGGAATATGAAATAAATATGTATAGTATGGATATAGAGTATAACTACAAACACATAGAAGTAACCAAGAGGTTCAGTCTCAAGCTGAGACTTAGTCCTCTCAAAAGTTTATATAAAAGTGATCCACACCCTGGATCGGGGTTAACAACAGTGAACACATTGTCCAGGTCACAAGACCTCTACCACAGTTCTACGTGGGAAAACAAACAACAGCAACCAGCTGTCCAGGTCACAAGACCTCTACCACTATCCACAGTGGGAAATGAAGTGTAAAAGGTTTGCTGAGGATTTACAGATCCTCCAGTGAAAGTACAGGAGTCAGTGTGTGTGTTTAATACAGCAGATAACACACACTGCTCAAAATGTAGAATAAATAAATCACAGAGCAGAGATGTAGAGTTTAGGAATGGCTCTAGTGATTTCAGTGTAGCACTGGACTCGTTTTGGAATTAATCAGAAGTGATTCTGAGTCCTCTTCTCGATTTTGGTTGAGAAGCAGAGTGTCGTATGCTTCAGGTTCACAGGCAGTGAGATGCAGTCGATGAAGCTCTTCAATGTTCTATTGTATGCACACCACTCTTCTTGAGTAGGCTTGATTATATGTTTGATTCTGTCTTGCTTGGTTCTTCTTGTATGCACAGAGCTCTTCTTGAGTATGCCGTATGCTTCCTCATCTCTGTGTGTGTTCTCTCTCTCTTCTTAGTTTTTTCACTACACTCTTCAGCAGAGTCTTCTTGTATTTATATCACGTGCTCTGTAGGACAAAAAAGGTTTCCTTTCCGCAGGTACGAGGTACGGTTTCCTGACATCCGACAACCTTTATTAATTAATTGTCAGGGTATTAAAATATAACTAATATGACCGTTGGTTAGAATAAATAAAGATAAAGATAAAGAAATTCAAACAGTTGTTTATGACTGTTCAAGAGATCGGTAGGTCATCAGCATTAGAGTAATGATCGGTGACTCAGATAGATCAGCATCGGTCTGTCATCTGATCGGTGAGTCATTTTGATCAGCATCGGTCTGTCATCTGATCGGTGAGTCATTTTGATCAGCATCGGTCTGTCATCTGATCGGTGAGTCATTTTGATCAGCATCGGTCTGTCATCTGATCGGTGAGTCATTTTGATCAGCATCGGTCTGTAATCTGATCGGTGAGTCATTTTGATCAGCATCGGTCTGTCATCTGATCGGTGAGTCATTTTGATCAGCATCGGTCTGTCATCTGATCGGTGAGTCATTTTGATCAGCATCGGTCTGTCATCTGATCGGTGAGTCATTTGCATCGGTGAGTCCTTGGATCGGTGACTCATTTGCATCGGTGAGTCCTTGGATCGGTGACTCATTTGCATCGGTGAGTCCTTGGATCGGTGACTCATTTGCATCGGTGAGTCCTTGGATCGGTGACTCATTTGCATCGGTGAGTCCTTGGATCGGTGACTCATTTGCATCGGTGAGTCCTTTTGATCGGTGACTCTGATGGATCGGTGAGTCTGATGGATCAGTGACTCTGATGGATCGGTGAGTCTGATGGATCGGTGACTCTGATGGATCGGTGAGTCTGATGTCTGTTGAATCCAGAAGACTTCCAACATACTTTGTAAGTCAATAAGCATAGTTAAAAACATGATAACTGATTCATTCATAGATTGGAATTATGTTTATGAGACATCAAACCAGATTAAGCATCAATGAGTTGTGATGATTTGTGATTATTAAAACATCAGTTATAAACATGAAATCAGCAATCTTCCAGAGGGCTCAACAATCTCCCCCTTTTTGATAATCACAAATCTTCATATATATATATAAAATAAAATAAAAATCTCCCTCTTAAAATAACATTCCCATATATATAGAATTCCGATTTCTCCCCCTGAGATATTGATCTCCCTCTTCATATATAGAGTACTCCCCCTTAGATATATATTTCCCCCATTATATATCTTTTTCCCATTATATATATCTTTCTCCCATTATATATATCTTTCTCCCATTATATATATCTTTCTCCCATTATATATATCTTTCTCCCATTATATATATCTTTCTCCCATTATATATATCTTTCTCCCCCTTTGGGATGATCAAAAAGGAGGGAAAGCAGATAAGGGAAAAGAGAAGCAGGGTGCAGAGAGGATAGAACATAACACAAAGGAAAAACAAATTTGATAAAGTCACAGAAAAGGGATAAGAAATACATAGATCACCCCATAAAAAACAATACATGGCTATTTGTTGGGATACAAAGGGGCTTTCCCTTTATCCTTTGGATCAATGATAGGTAAGGTAGAAGGATTGGAGGCAGGCTGTGGTTCACGGAGCTGAAGTGGCGGCAGGACAACTCTGGCAGGTGCAGTTGGAGGTGTCACAGAGGGTTGTTGAGAAGGAGTAGGAGCTGGATGAGAAGCTTTCTGAGAGACTGGCTGCAACTGAGATAGAGCTTGGGCAACAGACAGCTGATTTGGAGCGACATCAGAGGCACTGAGAGGTTCAGAAGTAGGGAGTACAATTGCAGTGGCCTGTGCATCCAAGTAAGGCTTCAACAGATGAATGAAGTCCTGAATGACTTCTGCTCCATACTTCATAGCTTTTTCAAAATCATCCTTGTTTTCCATGAACTGTGCCAAGGAAGGGACAAAATCTTGCAATTGGCGAACTTGAGTGTTGAAGGCCTGAGTGACTGGAGGTAATTTCAGATTCTCTGTCAAGACTTTGAAGTTGGCAGCCATCTCATGCTTTGTATAAATCTTGGAAAAGTAAGTATCAACTTTTTCCTTGATCTCTTGCAGAGATTTCTTAGCATCTGCTGAATATACTAAGGCCATCTTATGACTATTATCACAGAGCTCTTTCATCCTCCTCAAAGATTCTAAGTCAAGAATTTGTCTTACAGCAGCTAGCTCTGCATGCACAACTTCTCTGAGAGCTTCTATCTCACAGGTAGTGATTTTGGTTACCTTGCCTGTACTGGCTTGGCCGACTATGTGAGTTAGTTCAGCTTTCAACTTCCTCAGGTCAGACTTGTTGAGATGTTCAATCAGATTTCTCAAAAATTCCATCATACCAGAGATGGTTGATCTGAACTCATTTGATAGAGAAAGTAAGCTAACTTGGAGATCCTTCAAAGTTTGATTCAAAGAGGCTATGTGCCTACCAACAAATTCACCAGTAGCAGTCAAGTCTGGCTTGAGAACATCTGAGACTGCCGTTGAAAAAGCTTTCAAGGAATTTTCAGAAACTTGCAGAGATACTTGATGAAGGGAATTGGAAAGTTCTTCTCTGACTATATCTCTCACAGTGGTTAGCAATTCAGTCTTAAACTTATCAAGATCAGCTCGAGAGATTTCAGAACCAGGTAAATTCACATTTACAGGATCATCAGTAGGAATAGACCTTGCTTCTCTTGGAAGGTTCCTTTTCACAGCTGCAGCAGATTCTGGAAATTCGTCTTCTTCTTCAGAATATTCTAAGCCCAAAACAGCATATCCAGGGTAGTCATCCCAAACAGCAGCACACAGGGTGTAGTTGGGTTTTTCATAGCTTGCTGTTCCACTGATTTTTGGTGAGTCAGCCTTGCCACTGATATGGATTTCTGGTACTGACTGAGGTTGTTCTACTTGATCTACAGCAAGACCATCCACCGGTCTGTTAACACCATCAACAGCAGCTTCAACATCATCAGCATCATCATCATCACCACCAAGATTGTCATCAGCATCACCTTGCTTATTATTACTCTGCTCAGAGGCTTCACTGTGATATTCCTCAGTATCAGAATCTTCTTCATCATCAAGAATAGGTTCTGACTCTGGTAGGGTTAAGGGTGGACTAGCAGGTCCAAATTCTATTCTTTTCTTGGGGCTAGCAGTGTCTGGATCACTCCTATCATCAGGAGAAGACACACTTCCTTCTTCAGTTGCAGCTTTTTCTTGCTCATCATCATTAGAATAAATTGGTTCCTCATCTGGTTTTAATCCAGGATCTCTCAAATCCTTTGGCCTCTTGCCATGATCTATGGGATTGTAGGATTCATACAACTTATCTTCATCTGCAACCCAGCACTTCTTCCATGGATTCCAATTGATTTTCATCCTCTTGCAGATCTCTTTGTTGAGACAGAAGGTACGCTCTGTTTCAACAACTTCATCATCTTCATCAACACATTCCAGATTCTGGAGCATAGTAGATATCATTTTTGAATAAAACAACGTTGTGGCTTTCTTGGAAGGTTTCAGCATACTAGCTATGTGGACCATCACATATCTACACAGGTTTATCTTTTCATGGGTTTTGAGCAGAAACAATAGAAAAACATCTTGAAACTTAACAGCAGCAAAATCTCCTCTTCGAGGGCAAAGTTGGTGCTGAATAAACTTGAATAGGAGTCTGCTTTCACCATCTAATTCTGAAGCTGTGATTCTCCTCGATTCTCTGTTTCCAGTTAGAAGCTCTAGCGCTAGCTCATAAGAAAAATAGTCAGTGACTGGGGGTATATTGCCAGCATAGTCCTCATATCGACCTTCATGAGGTACGTTTAAACATTCAGCCCACTACTTAGATGAGAAAGATATTTTCTTTCCTTTTACAACAGATGACATCCTAGCATCTTCCACACCATCAAGCGTGATTTTCAGGTTCATGTAAAACTCATGTACTAGCTTTGGATAATCTATTCGGGCGTTGTCTGAAAACCAGTCTATCCATCCTTGTGATTCAAGAACTTGTAGCAACAGAGACTTACTTGTCAGAAGCCACGCCGAGTTTACTTCCTTTTCTACAGCAATAATCCGAGTTTCCAGGTTCGGATTTACTGATCGTTGAGAGGTACTGCTCGACTCGCCTCGAGCACGCTTTGAAGGTACAGGGCTATCTGGTCCTTTGCTCGGTCTCTTTTGCTTAGCCATTCGAGGATTTTGGAGAGGCAGGAGTTCGAAGGTTCGAAGGTTCGAAGCAGAGGGGAAGAGAGGTTGAGAGGTTCGGTGGGAAATGAAAAGTCAAAGGTTTAGGGAAGATAAATAGCCGCGTATCATTTATTTTATCATTTAGGGTTCCCATAAAAAGTAATTTACTAATTAATAAAAAGTAATTAAAAAAAATCAGTTTGACAGAACAGTGTGACAGATCGGTTCCACAGATCGGTTTCACAGATCAGTTTCACAGATCAGTTTCACAGATCAGTTTCACAGATCAGTTTCACAGATCAATCATACACAATTCTTGTTTAATAAATTTCATTCTTTCAGAGCATAAGGGCTTTGTGAAGATGTCAGCTAATTGATTTTCAGAACTAACAAATTCTAGAGAAATATCACCCTTCTGGTAATGATCTCTTAGAAAGTGATGTCTGACATCAATGTGCTTAGTTCTAGAGTGAGACACAGGGTTCTTGGATAATTTGATTGCACTAGTGTTGTCACAGTTAATTGAAACATGTTTAAGATCAAATCCATAATCCAATAGAGTGTGTTTCATCCACAAAATTTGTGCACAGCAACTACCAGCAGCTATGTATTCTGCCTCGGCAGTAGACAATGCAACTGAATTCTGTTTCTTACTACACCATGATACTAGGGATTTTCCAAGCAAATGACATGTTCCTGATGTGCTTTTTCTATCTAACTTACAACCAGCAAAGTCAGCATCTGAATAACTCATTAACTCAAAGGATTGTCCTTTTGGGTAAAACAAACCTAAATTTATAGTATACTTAAGATACTTAAAAATCCGTTTAACAGCTAATAAGTGTGATTCTTTAGGATTAGCTTGAAATCTAGCACACATACACACACTAAACATAATATCTGGTCGACTAGCAGTAAGATAAAGTAAGCTTCCAATCATACCTCTGTAATTGGTTTGATCAACTGGTTTCCCAGTCTCATCAACATCCAATTTACAGGTAGTACTCATAGGTGTATTACTTTCCTTAATACTATCCAATCCAAAACGTTTTAAAAGATCCTTTGTATATTTACTTTGATTCAAAATAATACCATTTTTAGTTTGAAGAATTTGAAATCCAAGAAAATACTTAAGCTCTCCCATTAAGCTCATTTCAAATTCATTTTGCATAACCTTTGAAAAATCAGTACATAAGGAGTTTTTAGAAGATCCAAAAATAATATCATCAACATATATTTGTACAAATAAAACATCTTTAGAAATTCTTTTAATGAAAAGAGTTGGATCAACAATCCCTTTAGTAAAACCTTTTGAAATAAGGAAATTGCTAAGTCTATCATACCAAGCTCTTGGAGCTTGTTTCAAACCATACAAAGCTTTAGAAAGTTTAAAAACTTGATTTGGAAAATGGGGATTAGTAAATCCAGGTGGTTGTTCTACAAAAACATCTTCAATTATAAAACCATTTAGAAATGCACTTTTAACATCCATTTGATATAATTTGAAATCTAGATGTGAAGCATATGCAAGTAAGATCCTAATGGCTTCTAGTCTAGCTACAGGTGCAAAAGTTTCCTCATAGTCTATACCTTCTTCTTGACTATATCCTTGTGCAACTAGTCTAGCTTTGTTTCTAACTATATTTCCAGATTCATCTACTTTATTTCTAAACACCCATTTTGTGCCTATTGTCAAAGTGTCCTTAGGTCTGTCAACTAATTCCCAGACTTTGTTTCTTTCAAACTGATTTAATTCTTCTTGCATAGCCATTACCCAAAATTCATCATTGATAGCATCATTGATATTTTTAGGTTCTGACTGTGAAAGAAAAGCTTGATGTTCAACCTGGTTTCTTAGATAAGCTCTAGTTTGTGTTCCTCCATCTAGATTTCCTACAACAGCATCTATGGGATGGTTCTTTAGAGTCCTAGATGGTCTTGAAAAGATAGGGCTAGAAATTTCAGGTTCATCTAGAGATTGAGGTTCAACAGAAGCAGATTCTGGAGAATGTCCAGAACTGGATGCTTTTATAACAGGTTCTTTAGATTTATCATTAAGGTCCAGAATAGACAAATCTTCTTCAAGATTCCCAAGAGAGGTTTTAGGCTCATGTGGATCAGTTTCATCAAATTTGATGTGAACAGATTCTTCCACACATTTGGTTCTCTTATTGAAAACTCTATAGGCTTTACTAGAGATAGAGTAACCTAGGAAAATTCCTTCATCACTCTTGGATGCAAATTTATCCAGATTATCTTTAGTATTCAGAATAAAGACTTTGCAGCCAAAAACTTTGAAGTAGTTTACCTTAGGTTTCCTATGGTTCCACAACTCATAAGGGGTTTTCTTTAGAACAGGTCTGATCAAGACTCTATCAATGACATAACAAGCTGTATTAACAGCTTCAGCCCAAAAGTAAATTGGCAGGTCATATTCATTGAGCATGGTTCTAGCAATTTCTTGCAGGGTTCTGTTTCTTCTTTCTACTACACCATTCTGTTGGGGTGTCCTAGGGGCAGAAAAGTTATGAGAATAGCCATTGAGTGAGCAGTAAGATTCAAAATCTTGATTTTCAAACTCACGGCCATGATCACTTCTTAGGGTCTTAATCTTGAGTCCACTAAGATTTTCTACAGACTTGGAGTATTTAACAAAGTAAGAACAAGCTTCACTTTTGTGAGCTAGAAAATATACCCAAGTATATCTAGAAAAGTCATCTACGAGAACATAGACATAGTGCTTCCCATTTAAACTAGAAACTCTTGATGGTCCAAACAAATCCATGTGAACCAATTCAAGTGGTTGAGAAGTTGAAACTTCTTTCTTTGATTTAAAAGAAACTTTGTGTTGTTTTCCCTTTTGACAAGGATTACAAACTTTGTCTGCTGGAAATTCAAGTTTGGGTAAGTCTCTAACCAAGTTCTTCCTAGAAAGTTTTCTAAGTGAGTGCACATTGCAGTGTCCTAATCTTCTGTGCCAAAGCCAAGACTCTTTATGAAAAGAATTTAAACAAGGAATGTTCTGTTTAGCTAAAGAATTTAAATCAACAGCATAGACATTTTCATTTCTTAAAGCAGAAAATACTAAAACATTTTTAGAGTTAAAAACATTGCAAGAATCATTTTCAAATTTAACATGAAAACCATCATCACATAACTGAGAAATGCTTAACAGGTTATATTTAAGTCCATCAACAAATAAAACTTTAGATATCAAAATTGAATCAGTGTTACCAATCTGGCCTAGGCCGATGATTTTTCCTTTAGAGTTATCACCAAAAGTGACAAAGCCTCCATCAACTTTTATTAAGCTCTTGAAGCAAGAATAATCTCCAGTCATGTGTCTTGAGCACCCACTGTCTAAATACCATATCTTCTTGTAACAGCTCTTCAAGCAGGTCTCCTACAAAACAGATTTAGATGGAAGATGATTTTGGTACCCAGATCTTCTTGGGTTCAGACAGGTTAGCCAATAACACTTTAGGTACCCATATTTGTCTAATGGGTCTCATATAATTTGTAGAAATAACATTCTTTGAAAGATAAACCTTATTAGATTCATAACTATGAGTATAACTGGTTGAGGCATAAGAAGTTCCCGAATTAACTATCTTCTGTCCAGATTTAGGAATGAATCTAGTTTTGGCAACTTTCCTTTGTCCAGGTTGGTATCCTATACCAGTAGTGTATCTAGGTGCAACTTGCTTTCCTAGCATTTGTGTTAGAGTATTTTTACCATTGGTGAACTTCTCTAAGTCTTTCTTGAGTTTCTCATTAGACAATTTTAGTTCAGTATTCTCTTTAAGCAGCTGAGCATTCTTTTCTACTTCTATATCCAGATCAGATTTATGCTTAACACTTAAAGCATACTGTTTCTTTAGACCTTTATATTTATCTTTAAGCTCATTACATGTTTCTTCTAGCATGTCACAGTATTCAAACAATTCAGATTTTGACATGTTTTCTGAGTCAGAATCTTCTCCAGAATAGTATGAATTAAAAGCAGGAGTCTCTGATGTTACCTCAGAAGTGTTTGTCATGAAACACATGTTGGCCCAATTCTTTTCAGAGTCTGAAGATCCAGCTTCACTTGTGCTGTCTTCTGAAGCACTCCAAGTAGCCTTCATGGCCTTCTTGTACTTGTTATCCTTGTATTCATATTTCTTTTTATACTTCAGCTTTGGACAGTCGGCTTTAATGTGTCCTTTCCTCTTGCACTCATAGCAGACAACATCATCTGATTTGTCATTCTTCTTCCAGTCCTTTTTCCATTTGCCTTGTTGGTCATACTTTCCCTTGTAATTTGGTTTCCTAAATAATTTCTTTTTCCTATAAAACTTTTTGAATCTCCTGGCTATTTGAGCCATCTCATCATCACTGTCAGAATCATTCTCACTTTCCTCACTGCTTTAACTTTCATTGATAGCTTGAAGCTTTTCCTTATCCTTATTCTTTGAGGTTGTAGTCTTGAAGGCAATAGACTTCCTTTTAGGTTCATCATCTTATTCTTTATTTACTTTAAGCTCTTCTTCATACATCATCAGCTTACCAATTAATTCCTTGACAGGTAGAGCAGCAATGTCATAGGATTCTCTAATGGAGACAGAGGTTCCTCTCCATCTTTCAGGTAGACATCTCAAAATTCTCATAATTTGTTCCTTTGCTGGAACATCCTTTCCCAGAGAAGTCATTGTGTTGACAATTTCATTGAACATGAGATACATATCAGAAATGGGTTCATCAGGCTTCATCTTAAAATTATCATACTTAATAGTATAGGTATTCAATCTCATCTCCTTAACATTTGTTGTTCCTTCATGAGAAACAGCTAAGGTATCCCAAATTTCATATGCAGTTTTACATGCAGAAATTCTATTAAACTCTTCATCTCCTAGAGCACAGTACAGAGCATTCATAGCTTTACAATTGTTATTGTAAGCAGTCTTTGTAGGTTCATCCCAAGTAGATCTAGCAGTAGTGGGAATTTTGTATTCAGATTCAATAGCAGTCCAAATATCAAAACCTATGCTTTCTAGATGAATTTTCATTTCCAGTTTCCACTGAGCATAATTAGTTCCATTGAAGAAAGGTGGCCGGTTAGTAGCAGCACCCTCAAGTCTATTATCCATGATGAGAAAATTTTAAAGAGATAAAAATTTAGATATAACAGAAATTTTAAGAACTTTAAAATACAATTAAAATCACAGTTCAAAAGCAGAGTACTTTTAGAAAGTATTTACTTCCTTTGATACCAAGTGTTGGTCGGAGTGGACACTCAAGAGGGGGGGTGAATTGAGTTCCAATTAAAATTTTCTGTTAAAAACAATTTCTAATAAAATCCCCCAATTTCAAAAACAAATTAAACTGTAGTGAATTTATATAGATTATAAAGGTTCAATTAGCTTCTCAAAGATTGATTAGTTCTCAGTTAACTTAATCTTATGATTAAATTAACTTTTGAAACTAATTTACTGATTTATAATAAATATAAACACTTGCGAATTTAATTATCAAAGTAGCTTTGAAGATAGATTATATTTCAAAGTAATAGCAGCGGAATATGAAATAAATATGTATAGTATGGATATAGAGTATAACTACAAACACAGAGAAGTAACCAAGAGGTTCAGTCTCAAGCCGAGACTTAGTCCTCTCAAAAGTTTATATAAAAGTGATCCACACCCTGGATCGGGGTTAACAACAGTGAACACACTGTCCAGGTCACAAGACCTCTACCACAGTTCTACGTGGGAAAACAAACAACAGCAACCATCTGTCCAGGTCACAAGACCTCTACCACTATCCACAGTGGGAAATGAAGTGTAAAAGGTTTGCTGAGGATTTACAGATTCTCCAGTGAAAGTACAGGAGTCAGTGTGTGTGTTTAATACAGCAGATAACACACACTGCTCAAAATGTAGAATAAATAAATCACAGAGCAGAGATGTAGAGTTTAGGAATGGCTCTAGTGATTTCAGTGTAGCACTGGACTCGTTTTGGAATTAATCAGAAGTGATTCTGAGTCCTCTTCTTGATTTTGGTTGAGAAGCAGAGTGTCGTATGCTTCAGGTTCACAGGCAGTGAGATGTAGTCGATGAAGCTCTTCAATGTTCTATTGTATGCACACCACTCTTCTTGAGTAGGCTTGATTGTATGTTTGATTCTGTCTTGCTTGGTTCTTCTTGTATGCACAGAGCTCTTCTTGAGTATGTCGTATGCTTCCTTGTCTCTGTGTGTGTTCTCTCTCTCTTCTTAGTTTTTTCACTACACTCTTCAGCAGAGTCTTCTTGTATTTATATCACGTGCTCCGTAGGACAAAAAAGATTTCCTTTCCGCAGGTACGAGGTACGGTTTCCTGACATCCAACAACCTTTATTAATTAATTTTCAGGGTATTAAAATATAACTAATATGACTGTTGGTTAGAATAAATAAAGATAAAGATAAAGAAATTCAAACAGTTGTTTATGACTGTTCAAGAGATCGGTAGGTCATCAGCATTAGAGTAATGATCGGTGACTCAGATAGATCAGCATCGGTCTGTCATCTGATCGGTGAGTCATTTTGATCAGCATCGGTCTGTCATCTGATCGGTGAGTCATTTTGATCAGCATCGGTCTGTCATCTGATCAGTGAGTCATTTTGATCAGCATCGGTCTGTCATCTGATCGGTGAGTCATTTTGATCAGCATCGGTCTGTCATCTGATCGGTGAGTCATTTTGATCAGCATCGGTCTGTCATCTGATCGGTGAGTCATTTTGATCAGCATCGGTCTGTCATCTGATCGGTGAGTCATTTTGATCAGCATCGGTCTGTCATCTGATCGGTGAGTCATTTGCATCGGTGAGTCCTTGGATCGGTGACTCATTTGCATCGGTGAGTCCTTGGATCGGTGACTCATTTGCATCGGTGAGTCCTTGGATCGGTGACTCATTTGCATCGGTGAGTCCTTGGATCGGTGACTCATTTGCATCGGTGAGTCCTTGGATCGGTGACTCATTTGCATCGGTGAGTCCTTTTGATCGGTGACTCTGATGGATCGGTGAGTCTGATGGATCGGTGACTCTGATGGATCGGTGAGTCTGATGGATCGGTGACTCTGATGGATCGGTGAGTCTGATGTCTGTTGAATCCAGAAGACTTCCAACATACTTTGTAAGTCAATAAGCATAGTTAAAAACATGATAACTGATTCATTCATAGATTGGAATTATGTTTATGAGACATCAAACCAGATTAAGCATCAATGAGTTGTGAGGATTTGTGATTATTAAAACATCAGTTATAAACATGAAATCAGCAATCTTCCAGAGGGCTCAACAGATACATTAATGAAATTCAGAAATAAAATATGAAAATATATTTCCATAATCGATTTCAAAAGAAACCAACAACGCATCATGTTTTTTTAAAATTTCTTTCTATTTCAATTAAATAAACATATTCACTTGGGAAACACTTTTCTAATGATTCAATATTCTTTTAAATTACCATAAATTGAATATTTTACTTGATAACCATATTAAAAACAACAATTTCAAAAATAAAATATTTAAACCCAAATTAAGGATTTCAATTTAAATAAATGTATTAAATATACTCTTAAAACCCATGTTTACATATAAAATGAAAAATGGAAGCCTGAAAATATTTTTCAAAACCAACACCCTATATATTTAGAACTAAAACATTTAACTTTGAAAGAATAATTCCATTAACAACTATCAATGTTTTTAAAATTAACAATACCACACCTAAAATATGAAATAAAAAAACTAGGAACCAGGAGGTCAATGAGTATATAAAAGAAAACAATCAAATTAAGGTATAAATTCAATATCATATTTTACAAGTGATATATGCACAGAAAATAAGGAATCCAAAAAATGATCAAAAATAGGATCTTGGCATCATAAGAATCATTTTAGGACTCGCATTAGAAGATCTAAACATGTGACAAAGAACCAGGTCGACACTAAATAAAACATAACTCAGTAATCTCATGGATATATCTGGGAATAAAACCTATCGAGATCTCACCACTACCCATGTCCATAAGACAATCTCTCCCATTAACTTCAATTGTCTAACACTATGTATAATTTTTATAGCTCACTCAATTTATCAAGACACCATCCCTTGCTAATACACCATTGAAATTATGGATTTCAGTTACATAGATCTCAATATATTCTCCTATGACTTCCCATTACATGTATAAATCATATTTCAGTATATAAATGTTAACTAGGAAAAATAAAAGTTGACTAAAATATCTCACAACTCACTTCCTATACCTTTACATGAAACATCCCCTTATATCATCACATGGTCTCTAAAAAATAGATGTACCATCTTTAATAAAAATGGAAGGGATAAACATGGAACAAAAATGGTATCACCACATCCATAAAAGATCTTGACCATAAGGTGACAAATTTTCCTTTTCAAAACATTCTTGGGATTCCAAGACAAACCATTCCATTTTAAAACTCAATTTTTTCAATTACTGACACTTAATTAACAAAATATTTTTTTTCAATCCATATAAAAGTCCACAATACCATTAAAACCTCTCTAAAAATTACCAAAAACATTGAAGTGATTCAAAAATGAACATAAATGTGCCAACACACCCCTTTTTTTAATAAAAAATATATTTTAATAATTTTAGAATCCTGAATTAAATATCATCTAGTGTGAAACTCCAATTAAAAACTCAAACTAGTGTGCACCACTAACATTGGGAATTTTATAAATTTAACTATAGAAAAAATACAATGATTTTAGTTTTCATGACTATTTGGTATGGGAATTGGTTTGGGTACTCCCCTATTGATTTATCATCAATGTGGTGTTACTTTACCATATATTTTAAAGGGTCATATACCCCCATTTTTAATGTAACATCAATACGGTGTGGTTCTATTATATGTTTGATGAGATTAAGTACTACAGTGATGATAGTTATGTTATTCCCCAATGATTAGAATTTGGAACATCCCTGATGAGGGGTATGTGATTTATCTACTAGTGGAATTTTGTACCCCCAATATTTCTATGGTTTTAGTCCTTTATCAATAAGGATATATACTCCGATGATAACCGTGGTGTTGGTTCTCTTTTAGAAATTTTAGATGCACTAATAAACATTGATGTGATGGTCCTCCACTAATGGGACCTAGTACTCCATTGACTAATATATATATATCTGTGTGTCTTGAGTCTATAACCATATCTCAATGATTAGTGAGAGCTTATATAACACCATGACCAAAAGACCAAAATCCAGATACCTTATTAAATATTCCATATGGTCTCAATCATGTCCCAAAATTCACTCTAGGCAAATGATAAACACAACATGGAATATATTCTACATAGGG
Source organism: Viscum album (assembly GCA_963277665.1). Classification (NCBI taxonomy): domain Eukaryota; kingdom Viridiplantae; phylum Streptophyta; class Magnoliopsida; order Santalales; family Viscaceae; genus Viscum; species Viscum album. The sequence goes on from OY728145.1 coordinate 1,158,789,842, forward strand.
ATTGATTTTCCTTTAAATACAAAAAATCAAATCAAGAATGATCAGGTAAAATATTATTTAGTAAACCATTTTAATAAAAAAATAGTAAAAAAATATGTTTTAAAAAAATTTACATTTTAGGATTATAAAATAAATAAATGTAACACATTAAATCATTATGGATAAAATGAGATACCTCCACCTCTATCATGCCTCTATCATAGAGTTACTGACAAAAAATTGAATGTTTATTAAACCAATTATGCTAGAAAATAATGGTCATGGGGTTTAAAGTAGTGGATCCCAAGGAAATCCCCACATGTTACAATAAAACCATTTATTTCCTTAATAATTAATTAATTAATTAATTTCCAATCTCTTGCTTTCATTTCAATAATATATATTTCAAATTATTGAATGTAAATGAATGTAATTTTTTATAGTAAATTCATAGTTAGGAGTAACAACATAGAGATCTTTTCAGTATGTTGGTATATTTAGTAGTCCCATTTATCAGGGTTAGAGAAGGGGTTCTTTAATAGTTTGAATGAATGATAGAGTTTTCCTAGTGCATTTATTAAAGGATTCATAGTTGTATAACAAATTTTTAAACATTTTTGAAACCTAAAATTACATAAAAAATTATATTAAAATTACCATCCTACCGCTCTGAAAATTAACCATTAATATACCTAATAGTCATTCTTCTCTATTACTGATTCTCATCCCACCTAAGGGAGATCCCCCCCATAATTCATGAATTCCCTATTTCATCTTACAACCTTAATGGTGATTTAATGTGATTCCTTAAGGATTTAATATTGAATCTTCAAGGTTGGGACTCATCTACTCCATACTCTTCTATCCCCCATTTTTTCTTCATCATCATATCATTTCAACTCACCTAAGGTCATATGAAAGGTAGGTTTCAATTTTATTTTTATGTTCATTTATGGTTTTAGGTATTGTGTTGTATCTTTCATATCTCATTGATCATGTATTTTAATCTTCAAACCATTGTCCATCGATTCAAAGTATATTTGGCTCTGAAAAAACTCCTTAATTTTAGTTACACTGATTTCTATCCATCAAAATTCATGCTATTATTATCTTATACAAATATTATGTGTCATATACATAGCTTATTTTAAATGTATTTTTATTTTAATTTTCATTAATGCTTTGTCTTGTGGGTTTCCAAAAGGTTTTATGTAGAATAGGTGAGTTTTCATGAATTGGGCCAAACTGTGAGCCCGATTCCAGATTTAAATATAATTTTCGTTTCTTTTATATATTTTTTCATTTTTTAATATTTTTCACTGATTATAACTCCTAAATGTTCTCCCATGATATATTAACACCAAAATTAAAATTTGGAGCTTTTAGAAATCCATAACCAATGTTTAGTTTGGTTTTTATTTAAGGGATTGGGCCTGCCCGGAAGCCCATATCCAGTTTTAAAAATTAATTTTATGTATTTAATAACTTATTCAATATTAGGTATTTTTCAGTGATTCCAAGTCTCCCACGATCCCATTACACCCAGCCGCGCCCCCATAATCTTTCCCACCACTTTGGAGCTCTTAGGAATCTCTATTTAGGGATGAACTTCTTAGGGTTCATCAAATCGTCCAGATTTAAGAAGGTAAGTTTATTCTTTCATATGTCTTTTAATTTTCATCCTTTTTCCCCCATTTCGGTCCCCGAATGACCTAATTTAAATCCTTCAATCCTCCATACCTGTTTTGGGTACTTCAAGATTCAAATATTGGTGGATTGGGGCCGATTTCCTCATGATTTTTCAAGTAAGGGAATTCCTTCTTGGTTTCTTCCATCCTCTTTTAGTTTTATTTCCACTTTCTTGAAGTTCCTAATATCCAGAAGTTGGGGTTCGATCCTAAGGTCTGATTTGGTGTCTTTTGGGTCAATATTTGTGGTCTAGGTCTGGATTTATATTCCTTGAGTTGTGGCGGTGGTGTGGTTGATGTTTCGCACCATGTTTTGAGGGTTTCATCATAAAAGGTAGGTGATTCCATGTGTAAGCATTTCTAGATGAGTTAGTTTTCTTGAATTAATTATTATTCATGTTTCTAATATTCTGTGTGTGGTGTGTGAACTGTTTATGTTGGATTTGGTAAAGCATTTGTTTTTATAGTTTCATTTTAGCTTAAAATTCGGTTTTTCATGTGCAACCCTTTGGGTATTGTTTGGGATTGTTTTATAACATATGAATTTGGTTTAATAAATCTTGTTTGGGATGAAAATTATGATTTGGTGGGGTATTGGTGTTCCAATAGGTATTAAAGAGGTTTTTTTAAGGGTTTAAGGTGTAAAACTTTATTGTACTTCATGAAAGTGATTTTGAAAACGTGTGCGTTTCATGTGGATCTTTTGTGCTATTGTTTGAGGTGTTTGTATAACATAGGGGGGTTATTTAATAAATGTTTTTGGGGCTTCCAATTCTGTTTTGAATTTTTATTGATGTGATTTTGTCCTTGAAATATGGTTTTGAAATGGGTTTTATTTGAAAAGCTTTTGTACACTATTTAGAATTGTTTTATGAAAGTTTTGAGTGGTTTAATGATTTATGTAAGATGTGAAACCATATTGGAAAACTATTTTGGATTGTTTATACTTTAAAATAAACCATTTTAAATCTTAATAGTTCTGTTATGTGATGTTTATCATATTTTTAGGGACTTCATAAAATTGTTAAAGGATGTGTTGGATTGTGAAAGTTATGAAAAAAGTGTTGTGGGCTATTTTGGTGTGAGTTTGATTTCAAAATGAATTTGAATGAAAAGTGGAATTTGTGACTTGTGTGATGTGAATGGGGATTTTTGGATAATGTGTGATGTGGAAGTGATATTTTCATGTGAAAAGTATATTTCTTGGCTTGTTGAACTTGTTTGAGCACAAAGGGAAAACCCGGGTATCTAGGTGGCTGGACGTGTACTAGTATGCTAGTGAATCCGTGGGGTTTGGCCTCAGTTTCACTTAGCAGGATTAACGCTTAAAACTCTAACTAAACTATGATGATGATGATTCGGGACCACTAGGTTATGGGTATGTTCCCTACTACTGGCTCGTGCACGAGAACGGATAATTTTTGTGGTTACTCTCACCAAGATACGAGGTACTTGGGACCCATAGCTAGCTAGTGACTAGGGGTTATTTCCTATTGCTTGTGATCATTAGATACTTTATACTTACCATCGGCATATGGTATATTTGGATGGAAAATTCAGTAGCTTTTGAATTTATTTTAAAAGTGTTGATTCTTTAAATTATCCCACTTGAAAACTGTTTTTTTAAGTTGCATCTTTTATAAATTGTAACTAGAAATTACATGCTTTTTAAAACTTGCATGCTTTTCATCTTTGAATGTTTATCACATGGAATCTCTTAGTGGTGGTATCCTACTGGGAATTGGCTCACACCCTACTTACACCCTTGGGTATAAGTAGACTTGGTTATTTTTGTTGTCACAGGTTTGGGTATAACTTTTGTGCCAACAGTTCAGGTTTTCACCGGTCATTCATGATGCGGTGTTGTGGATATGGATTGAGGGAAATGCCTCTTTCCATGTTGAGGTTCTTGGGCTGTTCATTTTTTTGTTTTGTTCCTTTTTTATAGTCTTGTTGAGTTGTTTTAGATTATGTAATTCAGTTCTGATTTTCTGTAAAACATTGTTTGGTTTGAAAAATCTAGATTTGTTTCATTGGATTCTTTTGTTGTTTTATGTTTATAAACTCGGGTAAATTGTTCCCAATTTTCATTTTATGATACCCGGGCACTTGTGCCAGCCCTTGGGGATCAGTAACACCCTTCAGGACTTCTCACAGGGCGGGTTTGGTGCCATTTTTGGTTTTGATCGATTCGGTTCGTGACAAAATGGTATCAGAGGAGGTTCGCTCTCTTTGGGTCATGTTATTTGGGGAACAGTCGAGATAGTCTGGAGTTAGGATTTTCAGGACTTGGAATTTCTGTTATGAGTAGTGTGGCTGATCACCACACCTCATGACGGGATTCAAGTATCCAGGGGAAGTTTGGACCTTTTTGAGTCCTTTGGTTTTCTTGGTTTAATGATGATTAGGGGAAATGAAAAGAGAGTTGGGTTAATGGTCTCAGTAAGCTCGCAGGGCCTGGAAAGCCATGTGGAGCTGGGGATATTACCAAGAACACTCTCTGTGATAGTGAAGTGATTGGAACATGGATGCCAACCATATGTCCAAGTCACCCACTGAAACTAGTTTCCTCTCACATTGTCTTGTGTTCTTTAGTTTTTAAATCTTGGAACTTTGGTTTTAAAGTTACTTGGTTTTAAGAAGTGTAAAGTTTTTTTGAAATTATTTTCAAATAAATATGGAATGGTTTGATTTATGAAATAGTGGAACTGAATATTCAGAATTAATTTGAAATGGAAAATGGTGTGTGTACACCTATTTTGAAAGGAGAAACTATACTGAAGTTGGTTTTGAAAAAGTGTTTCCAATAGAGTTTTCTAAACTATCATAGGGTTTTTTTTTGGGATGAGATGTTATGAAATTGATGTGAATAACATGAAATTGAGTTCTTGTATAAATGGTTGTGTCTTTATGAAAATTTTAGTAATATTTGAATTGGGATTTGGATCTCCTGGTTAGCAGTTTTGAGAAAAAGGATGTGTTGGTTGACCATTTTGGTTTTGAAAAGTTGAAAGAATCTTTGTTTTAACCTTTGGTATTTCCGTGAGTGACCACATGCATGGGGTTATATGTGATGATGGATGGTTGATGGCATGACTAGATGAGTGCCAGGAAGGATATGAGGAGGGTGCCCAGTGTGGCACAAAAACATGCATGTGTGAGACCCATGGGGTACCATTGGTGGATAAGCTTACTACTAAACCGTTTGTTTTCAAAGAATTGGTTTTAAAGAAAAAAATTATGTCTTTGATGAATAGTTTGGTATGGTTTGTATTATTGGTTTTTGAAAATGTTGATGTTGTGGGATGTTTTGAGTCCAAGAACCCCTTCTGTTTGAACTATGTTTTGGGTTTGTGTTTGGTTGGTAAGTTGTGTTGTAGGGATGGTTAGTGGTCTCTTTTGAAAAAAAATTGGGATTCCTTTATGGTGGATCCCTTCATGTGTTTTTATCTGGTTTGTGGAATTTTTTGACCAATGGACCAGCTTGGTTGGGTCCTTGGGTTCTCTTATTGGATAAGGTACGCCACCATTAAGGGTTAATTCACAACTGAAGTGCAACCCGTATTGTTTCGCCATTGGAAAATCCTCCAGTTGATCAATATAAGGAATATTTTATCGATCATTGTTGATTGAGTCTACACCCATTCGTTTCATTGATTTTGGGATCCTCTTGTAGTGGTAAAGTGCTTGTGGAAGTTTGAAAGAAACCTTAGTTTCTTAAGTTTCATGATCCATCGAAGGTGGAAGTGTTCTTTGGTTGTTAGTGTGGATGAGTGTCATAATGGTGTCTAAGAGGGCCTCTGGGTTCTTCATAGTTTCTTTGAAGAAAGAGTTATTATTAAGCCACCAATTTTGAGATTTTGGTCATGATAGGATATTGTCCCCACTTTTTGGACTTGTCTATTGTTTAGGGACTTGGAATATGGTCATGTTCCATGTATTGTTTCTATCAATCGCAAGGGTCATGTTCAGTGACACATTGTGATGTTGTGTGCTCTTTTGACTATAAAGGTGAAGGTCAAACAATCCTCAGAGGTTCTATGTTATGTTGGGAGTATGTATTCCTTGGGAAAAACATAAAATACTCTATCTTAGAGGAAGGTGTTTATACGTGTCCTTCCCTTTTGTTGTTTCTCACCGAAAGAAACAAGGGGCGATGTGTGTGCATCTTCTGATCCCTTGTTTCAGTGAAATGTCTGGTTTTGGTAAAGTGAGTTATGGAGTGTGTTATGTCTTGATGAACCCATCGGGGTATGCAGTTTAGTTGTTTGTGGCATCGAAAAAAGAAGTTCCATATAGGGGTTTCCACAGCCTAACTGCGAGGCAGAAGATGCTTCAATATTTTGAGCTCCAGCCATAGGTCCCGGAGAGAAGTTGGCGCGTAGTCAGGGGAAACCCCAGTGTCATTTAAACCCTTGTACAAAGTCCTATACTCAGTATGAAAGATAGAAAGAGTTTAAACCTATGGTGTCATTATATTTCTTATGTTTTTCCCGTTCGGTGGAAATAGGTGGAGGATCTTGTACCCATGTCATCAAACAATGTTATCCCCCCCCTTTGGTTTCCTTTGAGTCTTTGGAGAATGGTTGGAAATTTGGCTAGACAAGTTGAGTACATGGTTTTCACATGGTTAGTTCTAACCATGAACAAAAAAAATAACCATGCAGATATAAGGATCCACATAGTTTTCGCACAGTTTCCCGAACTGTGCAGACTAACCGTGTGACCGTCCCAACTCCTTAATTTTGGGGTCTTTTCATATCAGCCCACACCGGTCGGTTAACATGGTTGGTTCTTATGGTGGGAAGACCCACCATGGGTATCATGCATATTATTTTGTAAATTTCTAATGGATGTATAACCCTTGTACTAGGGAGTCTGTTTGGGCCTCCCCCTATTAGTGTCTTGTGAAAAAAATTAAGTTGTCTCTTATAGGGGGGAGCCCATTTGTGTCTCTTCATACGAGTAACTCATATTTTTCCTTGGTATTGTCTGGGAAGTATGTATTATCATTCGGAGATATCTAACTACCTATATCTTCCTTGGGTAAACATTGATATTGGAGAGTGCCCAATGGTTTAGTTATAGTAGGGTACGTGTAACCTTGTTTGATGTTGTTGTTTATTTGGGTAAATTGATTGAGTATTGTTCAGATTGTGTTTGAAGAGATTTCATCTGGGATAAAACCTTAATGTGATTGATTGTTTCAGGAAATTTTTGTAAGTTTGGTTTGTGAGATTATTCCTTCCTTCATTGATCACTAGAGGTGTTTTGGCCATTGGGGGAGAAACCTGGCAAGGGAGTGCCTCTTGGTTTCTCAGTTGGGTTTGGTTGTTCCTTTGGCCTTGCTGTGACTTTCCGGGGTGGAAAGTTTTTCATGGTGGGGAGAATTTTCATATAAATAGCTTATTTTAAATGTATTTTTATTTTAATTTTCATTAATGATTTGTCTTGGGGGTTTCCAAAAGGTTTTATGTAGAATAGGTGAGTTTTCATGAATTGGGCCAAATTGTGAGCCCGATTCCAGATTTAAAAATAATTATTGTTTCTTTTATAAATTTTTCATTTTTTAATATTTTTCACTCATTACAACTCCTAAATGTTATCCCCTGATATATTAATACTGAAATTAAAATTTGGAGCTTTTAGAAATTCATAACCAATGTTTAGTTTGGTTTTTATTTAAGGGATTGGGCCTGCCCGGAAGCCCATATCCAGTTTTAAAAATTAATTTTATTTATTTAATAACTTATTCAATATTAGGTATTTCTCGGTGATTCCAAGTCTCCCACGATCCTATTACACCCAGACGAGACCCCAGTATCTTTCCCACAACTTTGGAGATCTTAGGAATCTCTATTTAGGGACGAATTTCTTAGGGTTCATCAAATCGTCCAGATTTAAGAAGGTAGGTTGATTCTTTCATAAGTCTTTTAATTTTTATCCTTTTTCCCCCATTTCGGTCCCCAAATGACCTAATTTAAATCCTTCAATCCTCCATTACAGTTTTGGGTACTTCAAGATTCAAATATTGGTGGATTGGGGCCGATTTCCTCATGATTTTTCAAGTAAGGGAATTCCTTCTTGGTTCCTTCCATCCTCTTTTAGTTTTATTTCCACTTTCTTGAAGTTCCTAATATCCAGAAGCTGGGGTTAGATCCTAAGTTATGCTTTGGTGTCTTTTGGGTCAATATTTGTGGTCTAGGGCTGGATTTATATTCCTTGAGGTGCGGCGGTGGTGCAGTTGTGTTTCGCACCATGTTTTGAGGGTTTCGTCATAAAAGGTAGGTGATTCCATGTGTAAACATTTCTAGATGAGTTAGTTTTCTTGAATTACTTATTATTAATGTTTCTAATATGTTTTGTGTGGTGCGTGAACTGTTTATGTTGGATTTGGTAAATCATTTGTTTTTATAGTGTCATTTTAGCTTAAAATTCGGTGTTTTCATGTGCAACCCTTTGGGTATTGTTTGGGATTGTTTTATAACATATGAATTTGGTTTAATAAATATTGTTTGGGATGAAAATTATGATTTTGTGGGGTATTGGTGTGCCACTAGGTATTAAAGAGGTTTTTTTTAAGGGTTTAAGGTGTAAAACGTTATTGTACTTCTTGAAAGTGATTTTGAAAACGTGTGTGTTTCATGTGGATCTTTTGTGCTATTGTTTGAGGTGTTTGTATAACACATGGGGGTTGTTTAATAAATGTTTTTGGGGCTTCCAATTCTGTTTTGAATTTGTATTGATGTGATTTTGTCCTTGAAATATGGTTTTGAAATGGGTTTTATTTGAAAATCTTTGGTACACTATTTAGAATTGTTTTATGAAAGTTTTGAGTGGTTTAATGATTTATGTAAGAGGTGAAACCATATTGGAAAACTATTTTGGATTTTTTATACTTTCAAATGAACCATTTTAAATTTGAATAGTTATGTTATGTGATGTTTATCATATTTGTAGGTACTTCATAAAATTGTTAAAGGATGTGTTGGATTGTGAAAGTTATGAAAAAAGTGTCGTGGGCTATTTTGGTGTGAGTTTGATTTCAAAATGAATTTGAATGAAAAGTGGAATTTGTGACTTGTGTGATTTGCATGGGGCTGTTTGGATAATGTGTGATGTGGAAGTGATATTTTCATGTGAAAATTATATTTCTTGGCTTGTTGAACTTGTTTGAGCACAAAGGGAAAATCCGGGTATCTAGGTGGGTGAATGTGTACTAGTATGCTAGTGAATCCGTGGGGTTTGGCCTTAGTTTCAATTAGCAGGATTGACTCTTACAACTCTAACTAAACTATGATGATGATGATTTTGGACCACTAGTTTATGGATATGTTCCCTACTAGTGGCTCGTGCATGAGAATGGATAATTTTTGTGTTTACTCTCACCGAGATATGAGGTACCTGGGACCCACAGCTAGCTAGTGCCTAGGGGTTATTTCCTATTTCTTGTGCTCATTAGATCCTTTATACTTACCATTTGCTTATGGTATATTTGGATGGGAAATTCAGTAGCTTTTTAATTTATTTTCAAAGTGTTTATTCTTTAAATTATCCCACTTGAAAACTGTTTTTTTAAGTTGCATCTTTTAGAAATTGCAACTAGAAATTACATGTTTTTGAAAACTTGCATGCTTTTCATCTTTGAATGTTTATCGCATGGAATCTCTTAGTGGTGGTATCCTACTGGTCATTGGATCACACCCTACTTACACCCTTGGGTTTAAGTAGACTTGGTTATTTTTGTTATTGCAGGTTTGGGTATAACATTTGTGCGAACAGTTCGGGTTTTCACCGGTTATTCATGATGCGGTGTTCTGGAGATGGCTTGAGGGCAATGCCTCTTGCCATGTTGAGGTTCTTGGGCTGTTCATTTTTTTGTTTTGTTCCTTTGTTATAGTCTTCTTGAGTTGTTTTAGACTATGTAATTCAGTTCTTATTTTCTGTAAAACATTTTTTGGTTTGAAAAATCCATATTTGTTTCATTGGATTATTTTGTTGTTTTATGTTTATAAACTCAGGTAAATCATTCCCAATTTTAATTTTATGATACTCGGGCACTTGTGCCAGCCTGTGGGGATCGGGAACGCCCTTCGGGCCTTGTCGTAGGCTGGGTTTGGTTCCATTTTTGGTGGCGATCGATTCGGTTCGTGACATTATGTGTGTTAATTCAATATATTAAAAATAAATTGTTGTTTTGTAGTTCCTTGAAATGTGTGTCCTAGTTTTATGAATCACTGCTTCCAGGCAGTTTCCCTTAGATTTATTTATGGAACTGGAAACTTCCAATAGTTATTTATCCAAATGGGACCTTACTTCCAAAGGCATACATTCGTTAAGTTTGAACTTTACAATACTTATAAACGTACAATAGTCGAGAGGATGGGAGGATGGACTCATCACACCCTTTCTTGGGGAATTATTGTCTACTCTGGGACTCTCTTTATAAATTTAAGATATTTTCATGAATATTTATTAATTCACCATGTATAACATAAGTTTCCCTTGGAATTAGAAATCACTTATTAACATGTGTAAAATTCAGAATCATCAGTATGTATTCAAGGTTCTTCATTAATGGAGATATTTGTATGTATTCGAGGTTATCCATCAATGGTATCCTTTCATATACTATTTAAATATTCTTTTAATCATTGACATGATAATAGTGGCTTTTAAACCACTCAGTGGGGCACTCTGAAATTTACTGTCATTCAGGGAGACGAATGTTTTCTTTGATCTTTGGATCATGCCCATAAAATGGGCTATCGACGTATCCTTATGAAAGGAATCAGAACCCTCGTAGTTCGGTGCCACTTAATGGGAAATATCATACCTTTTAATGCCATGTTATAAGGACCTAACCATACAGTTTAATGTCACGTGGTAAGGACATCTAAGCAGAAGGTTCTTAGTCAAGTCTTAGTGTGGGACTTATGTGGAGTCGGCCCAATAAACATGGAACAGATATGGGTTTCCATGTAAGATTAGACCCTATTGGGAATATTTACCAAGGAGAACAGGGTTGATTTAAAGTATTGGGTTTGAACCTCAATGAGGTTTCCTACGTATCCCATGTGAATTAGAATAAAATCCCACATAATTCAATAAATCTCGTAGGAGAGTATAGTCCTTTGAGAGAAATGGGTTTGGGATTACTTCCTGAAAAGTATGACTTGATGATTTGGGGGGTTTAATTTGGGGCTTATTTCTAAGGAGGATGCCCATATTAAAAGAATTAAGATTAGATTCCTAAATAGTATGTTCAGTGAGCTCGAGCCCTGGAAAGGCTTCCTACATATCCTGTCTTGAATAGGAATCAGAGTTCTCATAGTTCATTATATTGTGAAAATGTTGTGACCATTACAAATCTCTAAGCCCTCGTGAGTCATGCTCAGTGTGAGAAATAAGATGATGTCAAAGATTCAACAAATTCATCTACACTTTTCCTCCTCTGTTGGTGGAAGAGGGAGCACCTACTATGGTGAGAGTAGAGAGGGTGAGGCGACGGTGGAAGAGGGTGAGGCAATTGGGGAAGAGGGTGAGGCGGTGAGCCATCCCTCTATTCACTTTACATTAGGCAAGGCTCCAATGAAAGAAATAAGGGATGAAGGTCATGGGCTTACACCAGGATGGTTGCCCTTTAGGAATTAGTTGGGGCTTACTCTTAAGGAGGATTCCCATTTGGAAATTGGTTGGGGTATACTCCTAATGAGTATGCCCAATTGAGATTGGTTGGGGCTTACTCCTATGTATGATTACCATTAAGGGATTTTTTGGAGCTTACTCCTATGGAGGATGGCCATTTGAAATTGGTTAGGGATTATTCCTAAGCAGTATGCCCATTTGAAATTGGCTAGGGCTTACTTCTAAGGAGGATTCCCATTTGAGATTGGTTGGGGATTACTCGTAAGGGGGATGCCCATTTGAAATTGGTTAGGCCTTACTCCTAAGTAGGATGTCCATTTTAAATTGTTTGGGGCTTACTCCTAAGGAGGATTCCCATTTAAAATTGGTTGGGGATTACTCTTAAGGATTATTTCCTTTTAAGATTGGTTGGGTTTTACTCCTAAGGAGGATGCCCATTTGGTATTTATTTGGGGCTTACTCCTATGGAGGATGCCCATTTGAAATTTAACCTAGAACCGGAGTTAGATGATGAAGTTTGAGTAGTTTCCTGAAGAATGTATCGACTCATGGTAATCGCAGAATCCATGGCACAACTTCATATGTTCAAGACCCTAATGGGACTTTGAACCACTTTTCCCCCTTTAATTCTCCATTATCTCATGTTTTAGAGTGCTGGCTGAGATAATTTGGGGGATTTGGGATAAAGATATATGCAATGGGAGATTTGGGACTTCTTCCAACTTTTTCTGTCTCTGAAATGGGGAGCCCAAGGGTCCTATTTATAGGAATGGATGGGACCTGGGCGAATGGAAGTTCTCCACGCAGGTCCTTCGCATAGGTCCTCTATGTAGCTCTTCTATGTAGGGGTGTAGAAATTATATTTCCACATAGTTCCTCCGCATAGGTCCCCCGTGTAAGTCCCCCGTGTTGGTCCACCACGTAGGTCCACCGCGTAGGTCCCTTTGTGAAATTTGTCCGTCTTCCGAGTGCCATAACTTTTGACCATAAGTTTGTTTGGGTTTCATGACCTGTCAAATAAAATATCTCGAATAAATCTACACTTCTTGATATGGTGAACACACCATGTCTTCTTTGATGAAACTCAGAAATTGAATTTAATGTGTTGAAACCTTTTCATCATCAATCCTGTAAATCCACTACCTACTTCTGTATGGGGAAATCATTCCACGTATTCATTAATCAAGTATAGAGTAGTATTTTGGAACATATAAATCCATCATGCATTATATTTATTCCTGGTGAAAACATCTTTACTCATACATGACATTTTTTGTCTATGTGAGTATCATATCTTCACTTCTACAGAAAAGTGCATGGAACACATTTCATGGTGACAAAAAAAATCCACCCCTTAGAATTTAATTCATTTGAAATGAAAAGAATCTTGTTATAAAGAAAAAGTAGGGCACTTTGACGCATTCCAATTTCATTTGATTATATTTGGAGATATGCAATGTTTGGAAGGATGATCAAATTTTTACCTAAGACTAGGGGCCTAGTGATAATAGTTTGAGTTTTACTAGGTTTATATAGAAAACCCCACAAACTTTGTATCTTTTGACTTTTTATTTCTCAATATTACTTAAATCATACAAAAATGTACTTTTAGTGAGCTGGGACTTTACTTTTGTTCGGATTTCCCTTTGCGGGTTCTCAATCTAGTGAGTACCATGTCTCTTATTGTTAGAAGTTTAGAGTCATGTATGTTGGACTATAAAGGGATAATTTTTAAGGTCGAATAGCTTTGACCTTTAATTTTTAAATTAGATCCCAAACAAGACACGGCAGTTAAGAATTGCTTTAATATTCTTTAGATATTTCCAAGGGGAATCTTGAGCCATGATTTTTATGGTCACCAAATTTAAAACATATATCAACATAAGGGGAGTCTCTTCTAAGAAAGAAGTTACCATTATATGAAAAATCCAATATGAGAATTTTATTATGCACGAACAACTAGGGATTATGCTGAATAGCCAAATAGTGGCATCATTTGACTTACAAGCCTGTTATGTAGGAAACTTATGCAAATACACCTAAGGGCACATGATGAATAGTTAGGAAAAAGAGATCTTATATGTTTTACATTTTACTATTGATAGGAAAGAAAAAAATTGATTTGTGTGACTCAAGACCATAGTGGGTGGGTTTTCCAAGGAAATGAATTTTAAGAATGAAAGGGATACATTATCCCAATATATTTCATAAATAGGAAAACCATTTCTATAAAAATTTGAAGTATGAGGAATGGTTAAAATTTATCAGAAAGGTGAATTTCTAATATCATATTATGAAGTTTTAAGTCATGTAGTGAGAAAATTGTACTGTGCAGTTTTAAGTCATGCAGTGAGGACATTATACTATGAAGTTTTAAGTCATGCAGTGAGGATATTGTGTATATTTAATTTAAGGTTTTTAGCTTTGACCAAAGTTATGATACTCTCACAATTTCTTGATAATTAGTTTGGAAACATACTACCATATTCAGTTATGGAAGGAAAAATTGTAAACTATTATTTGGCAATTTCTAAATCTGAAGAATGATATGAAAAAAGTGTTAATGGCATTAGAGGAAGTCCTTTTCAAGAACTATGTTACCATTATTTTTAAAACCTCGATATGGGTGTTTTATTATGTAGGGATAACTAGGGAATATGTTTCATAGCCAAACATTGGCACCTTTTGACTAACAGACCTGTTATGTAAGCAAATTTTATGCAAGGCCACCTAGGTTCATGTAATGCATAGTCAAGCAAAAGATCATTTAGAATTTTGACATTATATTGCTAAAGGATGAAGAAAGTTTAGGGAGATCCAGATTTTCTGAAGCATAAAGTTTGGTTTATGAATAAAGGTACTTGAATATGGAGAGAGTATTCCCAATCATGATTTCCAAAGAATCAGAGGAATATGACTTCTACAAAGGTCTGACCCAAACATAGAAGGTATGGTGTTTGTAGTTTTAGGTCATATGACTAGGAACAGAAATGGAAACAATATATGATATGTGGTCATGTGATCCAAGGTTATTTCATACTACTTTGAACACATTGAGATAGATATGTGTAAACCATGGTCTTGAAGAATTTCAGATCAAGAGAAAGATAATGGGACAAATATACATGAATGATTGTTTTAAAATACAAATTCTTATATATTGTCATCAATGTTTGAAGGGGGAAATGACACTATAACCAAGAACGAAATTACCATCATTTGACAAACCCATTATGGGGGTTGTATTATGCAGGTCCAACTAGGGAATATACTGCATAGCCAAATAGTGGAATCTTTTTACTGACATACCTATTATGTAGGAAACTTATGCAAGGCCACCTAAAGGCACATACTGTATAGTCAGGAAAAAAGAATTCTCATGTATTAGAAACTCTGTCACCAGAGACCATAAGAAAGATTATGAAGATCTAGAAATATTCAAGATTAAGAGTGTGAAATATAGAAGGGGTTATGCTCATTTCACATAAGAAATATTTGAATCAATATTTTCCAGGTTTTTAATGTCCTTTACATGGATATGACTCATATGTAAAATGGATACTTTTCTTGTTTATTTTGAATTAATATTGTGATGTGTAGTTAGATTCTTATAGAGTGTACATTATACTATGCAGTTTTGAGTCATGTTGTGAGAACATTGATAGCCCCATAATAAATTGAAGCACCTTATTTATATAAAGAAGCCTTTTAACTAATTCATAATCCCACGTGAGCTATTCTTGATGTGAGAAAAAAGGAGTAGTAAGGGTTTCTTCTATTACACAAAGGTGACACAAACTAAGAATGGGGGTGTTAAATTTACATGTAGTTTAACATCATGCAGTAAGGACGAAGATGAACTAATGTGAAAATAAATACATATTTTAACTGGACTAAGCGATAAAACCCAAGTGTCGCTATGTGTCTTGCGGGGGGAAAGAATCAAGTCATACATAGTTCTTAAAACATTCCCTAATAAGGTTTTATTCTTATATAAGGAATAAAGGGTTTTTTATCATGGTTGGGCCCATGATTGGAGATCCGGACGTCTCTATGTATCTAATATAGATGAGAATCAAGCTGTATGTAGAACTTTAAACATCCATTTCCAACACCAATCGAGTTTGATATGGGATATGGGGTTTTTTTGACACATTCTAGAAGAACAGTTAAACTTAAGACACATAATGGATTAAAGATCAGACCATGTATCTTAAGGGAACACTATGTACATATCTCATTCATATACAATATGAGAAAAGGAATTAAAAATTTTGTGGTTACGGTTGGGAACAAGATTGGAGATCTAGGCCTCTCTATGTATCTCATATAAATGAGAATCAAGCCACACATAGTTCTTAAAATGAGGTCCCTATGCAGATCTGACTCAGACATAGGGAAGAAAGGGACTCATATTCCACTAAGAAGTAGTAATGTTTTTAATGATGCTTACATACAGAATCTCCCAACATCATATAGATAAGATGTTAGCTGTATATTTTAATGTCATGTAATGAGGAAAAATGGTGTCATGTAGTTTAAGGTCGTGCACCAAGGACAAAGATGTTACACATTTTAACATCATGCAACATGGTCACTTATGGTTGTTATGCAGTTTAATTTCTTGCAACTATGACTTTGTGCTGTGTAGTTTTAAGTCTTCTGGTAAGGATGTTGGAGATATGCAGTTTTAAGTCTTGCAGTAAGGACGTTGGAGCTGTGCATTTTTATGTCTTGAAGCAAGGATGAAGTGTGAAACTACACAAAGTATTTCTTCAAGAATCTTTCATTGGTTGGAGTTTTAATAAGCTATAAATTCATTGAGATTAAGTCATAAGCTCCATTTGAGTTGACCTTATGTATGGAATAATGACCTTCCCACTTTGTCTTGAGTTTTGGAGGTTTCTTTCCTGGTATCATTGGAAACCTGAGGACTAATACCAATTTTCCTTGAAGAAATTAACTGAGGAGAACTTTTTTGTTAAAGGCTCTCACTATTCTATTTTAATATACTTCTAAATGATGCAATGTATGAAATATTTTCTTGTCTAATTGTTCCATCTCATTAATCCATTTATTAGACCTCTCATCAATAGACAATTGATCACATATTACAACTCTAAGTGAAGGCAATTGCATTTCAATTGAAAAATCTGCTTCTATTCTATATACTAGTGAATAAGGAGTTTCTTGGGTGGTAGTTTAAGTAGTAGTCTGATAATCCCATAAAGTATGCAAAAGTTTAACAAGCCAAGATTTCTTATCTTTATCCACCATCTTCAGGAGTATATTTTATAATGTCTTATTGAAAGCCTCTATCTGTCTGTTGGCTACTACATGAAAGCCAGATGAATGGTTGGACTTTATATTGTGCTCCTGATATAACTTCTTTAACTCAACTAAACAAAAATTGGTGCCACAGTCCATCAATATAGTATGAGGGACACCAAATCTGGTGATGATGTTAGTTTTAAAAAAACTAATTATACTTTTGGCTACAGCTTCTATAATAGGTATTTCCTCACCCCCTTTGGAGAAGAAGTCAGTAGCAGTAAGGATATAATTGAACTGCTTAGATTTAGCTGGAGGATAAGGTCCTAATATATCCATTATCCATGTGGAAAATGGCAAGGAGTATTTATATGTATGTAGAAACTCTGAGGTTTGATGAATGAATTTGGTATGCATTTAGCAGGGAAGACATTTCTTAGTGATATCTATGCAATCCTGCATCATTGAAGGCCAAAAGTATCCAAGCCTTAAAATTTGATCAGAAAGACTATGGCAAGACCGGCAACCACCACAATCTCATGAATGTACTTCTTTCATGACAGCTATAGTTTCTTCTCATTCAATACATTTGGAGAGGATTCCATCAAATCCTATCTTGTAGAGTATTTTATGATGATCTGGACTATCATAAAGAGTAAAAGTGGCTACTCATTCTTGGATCTGTTCTTTTTTCAGCCCTATCTGGTGGGAGTATTCCATTTTGAAGATATTCCATGATGGGTGTTATCCATCCTATGGTATGACAATATAGCACAGAAATAGGGCTAATTTCATTAATTTCCTCCATTCTGGTTAGAACAAAAGGTGATACCACATGATAATGGGCTATGTTGGTGACTGTCTCATCCTAATTTGGATCATCCAAGGTTGTAGCTGCATTAGCCAGTTCATCAGCTTGTACATTTTGTGGTTGCAAGATATAATACAATATTGTATCTGAGGTAAATTAAGACATTAACCCTCTGATGTAATCACACAAGGGGATTAACTCTTCTTTTCTGGTAGAATATTCCCCATTTATTTTTTTGATTACCAATTCTGAATCACCTTTCACTTTCAAGTGATTCACTTGCACTTAAAGTGTCGATTCCAAGCCTATAATTAGAGCTTGATAATCTGCCTAATTGTTGGTTCTGCCTTATGATAATAGGAAGGAATAAGGAAATAATTCATTTTCTAAAAATATAAGGACAATTCCTAACCCAAATTTGTTGTGTTTAGAGTTTTCCATTCTCTTTCTTGTTAGACTTCTAGATCTACCATCAAAGTACATCTTCCATTTTTGAGAATTATCCTGAATAGAGAAGACCTCATCATCAATAAGTTCAGTATTTAATGATGTATCTTTTGTAGATAGATGTTTATCAAGGAATTCATCCATATCTTGGCCTTTTATTGTCTTCTAGGGCACAAACTGAATATAAAACTATTGCAAAATAACTACCCATCGTTCCAGATGCCCTGTAAGCATAGAACGTCTGAGGATAAATTTAAGCGAGTTACTACAAGACACCAACTGGACCCCATGATGTTGCAGTTAGTGCCTCAATTTCTGAACTGCAAAGATTAATGCTAGGCGACACTTTTCAATACATGAATACCGAGTTACCGCATCAAGCATAGTTCGACTGAGATAGTAAAGGCTGTTTTCTTTACCCACATCGTTCTTTTGAGCAAGGAAGGAACCCAGTGATCTCTCTAAAGCTATCTCATATAGAATAAGTGGTTTTCCATCAACAGGGGAAATAATATCAGTGGACTCAAAAGATATTTCTTGAGGGTTTCAAATGCTTCTTGACAGCCTTCGGTACATTAATAGGTGACTCCCATCTTCATTAATCTAGTGAAGGGTAAACAATTTCCTTCCAAATTGGTGATAAAGCACCGAATATAGGCCAAGTGTCCTTGGATTAATCTTAATTATTTCAAATTTTGAGAAGTTAACATTCCAAGGATTGATTTTTTTTCTCCGGATCAACTTGGATACCATGATGGCGTAAAATGATGTTGAGAAACATTCCTGAGGTTACCCTGAAAGCACATTTCAATGGGTTCTTCTTCAAACTGTGTTGTCAAAGTTTATTGAATATGGTCTATAGATCAGCCAAGTGACTAGAACATTGTCTAGATATGACCACCAAATCATCCACATAACATTCAAAAAATTTCCCTAATAAGGGTTTGAAGATATGGTACATGGCACATTGATATGTTTCACCTGCATTCTTTAAGCCAAAGGGAATTACCCGATAATAACAAACACTTTGAGGGGATCTAAAGGCTATATATTCTTGATCCTCTAGGATCATACGGATTTGATTATAACTAGAGTATCCATCCATGAAGTAAATAACTTCATATATAGTTGTTGTATCAATTAAAAGTTCTATAATCAGAACTATAAAGTTATCATTAGGGAAATTCCAGTTAAGATCTCTAAAATTAATGCAGACTCTAATTTGTCCATTCTTCTTTTGCACTGGGACAATTTTGGACAGCCATTTGGGATATTGAACTTCCTTGACAAAGTTATCCTTTATAATCTTATCAACTTCAGATTCAATTTTATAGGCATGATTTGGGTGTGTTCTTCTTGCTGTCTGCTTGAATCCGCGATGCTCTTTTGGAAAACCCAAATGATGGGTGGCTACATCCTGATTATGTCCTAGAATTTCTGTATAATTCCAAGTAAATATATCTCGATGTTTCTTTAGTAATTAATTATACACATCTTGCTCTTTATAAGTCATGTCCTCACTAATTAGAGTGGGACATGGATCTTCTTTTGTACCTAGATGTATTTCTCTGAGCTCATACATAGTGGTAGAGACACCTTCCTCAAACGCTGGAAGAGCCTCCCTAATATCTTCCTCCTCTTATTCATTTTCCTTATGTTTCACTTCTTCTATCTCTACTTGCATAGTATATGAGAAAGAAAAACTTCCCAAGTTAAGGGAGAAGTCAGTATTTAAAAACATAGAAGAAGAGGCCAACATTTCTGACCCTACTGATGATGAAGAGTCTTCCTATGGTGATAAAGAGGAGATGATGGATTGAGAATCATTGTCTTTATCCTTATCTAGTATTTCTACAAATTATTATACTATGATTGAAAAACTAGATTATTGTCATGGTTCATCAGATTATATGAAGACATCTCCCTTTATGCTTCCACCAAGACTTGGTGAATCAACAATTTCTCCCATGCTTTCAGGCTCAGTTGCTATAATTGACACTATGGAAGTTATTGTGAGAGTGCTTAGATTTGGTTTTACCCTTTCAATTTGATTGATGGGTAGCATATATTATATACTCAAATGTATGAATGGGTTTTCTGGGATCATTTTCAGTCCATTTGGAGCATTAACTCTGGTTATCTTTTTAATTATGAACCTCGTTCCTTTTGTGTGATAAAACTCTGCCTCAATGTATTGATATTCACATGTTTTGAACAAAGACCTGTCACCATAAAATGTCCTAATTTGACCATTGAAATAGTACTTAATACATTGGTGGTATGATGAAGGTATGGTTGCATGTTGATGTAGCCAAGGCCTTCCAAGAAAAATGTTGAAGGTTGTGTCCTGATGAACAACCATGAAATCTGAATTAGACACATGATCTCCAAATTGAGTTCTAAGTGCAATATCACCAAGAGGTTCTTCTTAATTCTTGTCATATCCTTGAAACATTAAATTGGAAGGAGATAAATCAGATTCATTCAGGCCTAATCGATGAAGTGTATGAATGAGAATAAGGTTGACTCTGAAGCCATTATCAATGAAGGTGCGTCAGATATCTATGTCATTGACCTTTCCAGATAGATAAAAGGGTCTGATATGTTGATGTACAGCATCATCTTCATCTTCACCCATAAAAGATAGGACTTCATGAAATTCTGTAAGATCATTATCTATACGGTAATCCTCAGTAGCAACAACTTCGGTTTCAAACTCTTGAGGACTTAACAAAGCCTCTATAAGTGCTTCTCAAAGGTCTTTTGATAGATTCAATGAATCCAAAATTGATAACATGGCTGGTACTTGGGCCAATTGATTCAATACATCATACTTTTGGTCCAAAGGTCTATGTTTCCTAGCATGGAGATGTAGTTTTGCAGGTGCCTTGGAAGTTGATTCTTCTAATGTAGAAGTACCTTATGTCAGAGCAGTAGATCGAAATAATCCTAGTTTTAATAGATTGGAATAACTAATTCTACTCACTTTCTAAGAAGAATATGGTGTGATTTCTAATCAGTCCTCCAAAATCATCATGTCGGAACTGAACCTGTCTTTCATGGAAGAAACTACTTGTTCTTGTTGAGCCAGCTGAAGGGCTCTTTCATGATTTTTCGCCGCATATATGGTTTGATCAGGGGTATAATTAAAATAGTAGATTCTAGAAGACCCGTTTCTTCCATTATATCCTTGACCTTAGACTTTTTAGTTCCCCAATTAAGTAAAAGGAAATCCGGATCATTATAATCAGAATCACTATTAGCATAAGGATCTGTTATGTGGTTAATGTTGATAGAACCAAAGATCATTTTTTTTTTTTGATGAAGATTCTACCTGCCAGGTTATTTTTGGTTGTTCCATTTGGCATGATGGTGCATGTTCTTTTGAAACAAGTTGCATAAAATATTCCTGGTTCAAAGACGACATTGGCCTTAACATGAGATCATCTTCTTCTTACTGCTCTTTGTCCTTCTGATCACCTCGTTTCTTTAAGGATAGACCATTGGATGAAGGTGGTTTTACTATGACAGAAGTGGAGGAAGAAACAATTGGTTATTTTAAATGTGTTCATAAAATGGAATGAATTAGGTTTATCATTTTCCTAATCATCCAATCATCATATTTCTACACATTTTTAATTTTGACATCCTGCCATTCACCTTCTTCTTTTGGATCAGTAGCAGTAACACATGCTACTTGAGCTAACGAAATTTTTAGTTTCACTTGTCCAGAGTCTACCATATTTTTCATGAGGCCCTTGAAAACAAATCACTTCTGAAAGGGATGTCCTAACATCTACTAAAAGGTACAATAAGTCATAATATCTTCATATCCTTCTTTATTTGGTTTCTTCAGCCTTGGAAAATGAACTGAATTGTTTTCCACAGCAGGTATGTAGTAACCTGGAACTCTTTCATTCTGGAAAGAATAAAATTTGTTCTTTAATCCCTCAAACTATTTCCACCTTTGATCTCTATGATTATATTGATGAGGCGGTCACTTATTATGATGCTTAAGAGGTGGATCCCTTCGATATGCTGATGTTTTTGAAGTGGAAGTAGGTACAGGGGCTTGCTTGAGTGTAATTGTAGCAGCCTATGCTTTCCCTTTTCTCCTTCCTAGAGCTGATGGAATTACATGAGTTTTAGCCTTAGTTTCTATAATATAATCTTATATCTGTTGATAAATTGAAGTAAGGTCTATAAACCCTCCTATGTATTTCATATGGATCAGTGTTGTGAATAACTCATCACGAGATTTTCCACACAATTTGGCAACAATTCTTCTTGAGGGAGTTCCAGACATAAGGAATATGTTAATCCTTTCTATCGCGCAATGAAATATGAAACTCTTTCATTCTCCATTTTTTTACAATTAGTGAGATAAAAAATTATCTTCTTTGGTATCATTGAGCTGAATTGAAGAAGGAATTTCTAATAAAGATCTTCCCATCCAGTAATTGATCTAGATTGTAAACTTGTGTGCCAAACAAAAGCTGGTCCCTGTAATGACTGCACAAAACACCTAAGATTTACTACTTCTTGTTGTTGAGGAGTTCTAATCATGGGATCACATTGAGAAACAAAATGTGTTAATTGTTGTTTGGATCTACCGAACCATTAAATATTGTGAATGTTGTATTCATAAAATTTGGTGGAGGAGGAATCAGATCCACCCATTCAGGATAAGCTTTCTTTTCCAGATGAACTGGGGCACGTCATTCTTCCATAGCTTACAATCGATTTTTTAATTCCTCAATTATGTTCATAATCATTTGGGGAATATCTGTATGAGTTAGAACCTATACAGGTATGTCAACTAGATATTGGTCTAGTGTAATGACTAGGAAAACCACTGATAGTGGTGCTAGTATTTTCCTTGGATAACCCATGGGAACAAGCCTATCAATATGTGTTTGATACTGCCTTGGTTGTGTACCCAATAGAGGGAATTCATTATCTATATTTGTAGTTACTACAAATCCTCTTTGATGAGGATATCCTACAAGATTTGAGAGTTGATGACCTTTTTAAAGAGTATGTATAGCAGAAATACTGCTTTGAAGTAACTCTGTATTGAGTCTTTTCAACTCCTTTATCTCCTATTCTTGCTATGAAAATATCTCTTCAAGCGAAAGGTATTGACCTTCTCTAGTGGAAAAGTGAGATTCAATCTAACTTTTACCTTTCCCCTTGTTATATGCCTTTCGGAAGGGGTTGGTTATTTGAAGTCATACCTAGATTCTTGGTAAGCTTCTGATTTCAGGTATGTACTCCTTCTTCATTTTCCTCATTGTGTACCATATTACAGATAATAACTTCATCTTCTGATTCCCATAAACTAGACTCATTTTCTGGTGGAACTTCTGAAATTGTGTTAATGACATTTACCAATGCATAATGAATTGATGTCATTTTGTCAATATCTTTGTGAGATTGTCTCCCTCTATATCTTCCATGAGACTTTTTTTCCTTGTATTATGAATCCTCAGGAACTGTTTGAGGGACAGTAACCCAAAGGGAATCCTCAGATAGTTTAGTTGTGTGCTCTCTTTGTGGTTTATTCCCTGGGGCCATAAAATAGTTAGTTGAATTCTAGTAAGAACTCAATTTACATATTTATTATTCTACTCTCTCTAGTGTCCATTAGAATGGAAATTTTTGTTTATTAGGATTATTCCTCTTAATTATTCCTTATAAGGTTAGAACTAGTGTTTGTGTAACATAGGGATATTTTTTTAAAATGTTTTTTAATAAATTTAATTTTTATGATAGCTCATGTCACTGGAAACTCAGAGTCTAAATGATATATATTATATTATACCATTATTACATAGCCATTAAATTTTATGTATAAATAGAAATAAAAAAAATCGAATAGTTTTTAGGTAATGAAAATATATTTTTAATATGTACTCAATTTTTAATAAAGCCAATATATTTTTTAATAATACATGTTTCCTCAAAAATAGTATTTATTGATTTTTTTTGAAAAAATAATATAATTATGTTTTCAAAATAATAGAAAATATATTTTATAAAATGAAAATAGTTTCTAAAATCATCTTTTCATTATTATATTAGAGTGATTTTTTATCATTTTAAAAAGATTAAATTTTCGATTAATAGTGATATAAACTGGTTTTTATTCAAAAATAATTTTTTATGTATTTAAAAATTTAAAAAAAATAAATGTATTTACAATTAAAATTATTTCATTTTTGTATTAATAATAAAATTATGCTAATTAGAAATAATTTTATGTTTTTTATAAATCTTTTTATACTTATGAAAATGTTTTTCTTGAAAAATGTTTCACCGCATTTTGTTTTTTATCATTAATAGTAGTTTTTGAAATAGGTGGATATCAAATTTAATAAAATGGACTCCAAAATTTTAATCATATTGTTAGATTTTTTTAATGATGTCTCATTCATTTTTTGACATAATTAATAGTAAAAAATAGATAAATTTAATTTCCATGGTTAACGTTAAAACTACTTTACTGACATAGTTAAACCAAGAGATAAGTGTATGTTTTCCAATTATTCTTGTCTAAATCATATTGTATTGAAATATTTCTACATATTCTTATCAAAAAATTTAATATATGTCTGCTTTAAGGAATTTTTCTTGATAATGAATTTATTATATTTTAATATTTTTAGTAATTATAATGGTGTACTTTCCATTACATATAAAAGGACACTCCTCCTTTCCCTTTTAACAGAACTTATAGCATTATGGATTATAAAAACTAAACCCAAATAAAATGACCTCGAGCCTAGTAACATGAGTAGGTTCCTTTTTTATTAAAATGGAATTTATATAAATATTTAAATGTTTGAAGACTGATGAGTTTAGTATTTCTATACAACCATATACATACATGATACCCATTTAACATTGGTATTAAAAAATAATATATAATACATAACAAACCAAAATGTGCTACATCCTTGAAAACTCATTCAATGGTTTCTTCCTCATTTCATGGGGAAAGGAAACAAAACAATTCTTAACTCAAATGTTCAGTCAGGGTTATGTATTTTGAAAACTATCAATAATTAATAAGAAATAATCCACATGTAAATGTAAATAATTGAACATTAATTATATTTAATTAATATTACTACGTGTATAGATAAATCATTAATCAATATGTCAAGGTATATAACAATAAACTCAATCCATTTAATCAATAAAATGGTAATGAAATGCATCCAAAGATAATATCATTTTCAAAAACTCATGAATAATAATAAAAATTTCTTAGTGAACTAAATTTTTAATTACTAGATTTCATGTCCCATTCATAGGACAACTCCCCATTAAGACCTTTCACAAGAATTTTTAAACTACAGGTACAAACATGTTTAAGTTGGCCAAATTGGTTTGTCTCTTGAAACCTACTCATGCATGAAGTGGATATATAATTTTGGTCCCCATCCATTATAACAGGTCTTAAGTATTCCTCATATATAGAATAGTAAATTTTAATTCATTAATCAATATGAATTATCATCATATATCTATATTGAGTAAAGGATTCATATTTAGTAATATTTTCCCAGTTATTCAAACATCTTTAAAAGTAAAACTCATATGTAAAAATGGTATACAGTTTTGGAAATAATCATATCCATCAGACAAGAATTTTCATATTTGAGAAAATTTTAACGACTATTGAAAAATGATCATAACAAAGTTATTGTTTTAATATTATTTTAACAATCATAATCAAAAGTGAGATTGTACAATTGTATTGACCTCTTTGTAATTTTTCATATAAAATATAATTGGATGAAATTATTCAAATTGAAACATGAACTATAATGAATTATGTTTTAATCATGATATTACATTTAAAAGGGGTAGTATTTACATAACATAAAATTGAATTGATGCATAATAACAAATAAGTCCTAATGGAATGTATATTGAGACAAACTCGAGTACCACACACTTACTTTTAGATGAATATTCTTTGATCATATTTAAACTGGTTTTAAATCTATTATTAACTTGTCAAATAACCATAAAAATATTTATAAAATCATATATGGTACTTTTATCACATCTTATCATCCATTAGTTAATAATATTTGTTTACTTTCATTGATTTTAATGTTAATTGCCCTATTTTCTCATTCTTGCTTTGTTGTAAATGTTCTAGTTAGTTTGATTAATATAAAATTACATAGTATCTATAATAATTATCATGACATAGTTATCATATTTATATAGAAATTATAATTTTATGACCATACATGAACCATGGTTTTGAGAAATAATGTATGTTATAATCATGGAGATAGTTGGTTATACATATAAATGTGTAACATTTCCATTTTTCAATGATCATTATTGGAAGAAGTTAAGAAATATATTATATTTACATAATGATAATATTATCATATATAACATTTTATTTCTTTAAATATACTTATATATATCATACATGTGGTGTGGTGATGACAGGAGAGTCACAACATTTTCTAAAGGCAGTATTCCACAAGTACACGACTAATGGTTTTGTATTTCATTGAGTGAAATGTTATGAAAGAAAATGATATATATTATATTATAAGAATTATAAATATTTAATTAATATAATAATTATTCCATATATATTTTATATAAATATTATCTTTATCTTTATCACCATCTATGGAAAGCATTATTGATCATCGAATCACGTCGCTTTTTGAGGCGGTAGTCTTCCATAAAAACAAGAGGCATTATCGTATCTTATAATGAATGGAAATTAAAAATATATATATTTGATATAATGAATAAATACATATAATTATGTTATAAATATCATACATATACTTTATATTCATTATAATTACCAACTGTGAGAGGTGGTAATGGAAAATTGAATGATATCAGTTCACGAGGTGGTAGTTCATCATTTACATGATCAATGATTTTGTAACCCATTTGATAGAAGTTTGGATGGATGTAGGTCATGAATTTATTATAAAATAATATTATTTTATGTATGATAATAATTTTTCTATGTAATTATGGTTTATTAATAATTAATGTATTTTGAGAAAGAAATAAAATAATAACACTCGTTCAAGAACGTTGCCTCTTCCTTAGGTATCCTCCATAGGATTTCACTAAAGACTTACTATTTTGGATTTATACCTATGATATGGATTCTTGGATTATATTACGAAATTTCAGAAGTTATTTGGGTAGGTATTGTCCAAATAAATTTGGTTTTAAGGCACTAAGAAGAGTGGAGAGTGGGTGACAAATTATAAATGAGGCGAGTGGAAAACATGTAATGTTATAAATGATTAAATCATAAAAAAATTATTATAATGTAAAAAAGCCTACATAATGGACCATTATCAAATTAATAATAAATAAAGTAGATATATGGACTTAAAATGGGTGTTTTATAAGTTATTTGGTCATTTTAACCCCTATATTCTTAGATTAACACTATGGTAAATCAATTTTTACCTTAACTGAGGTAATTATTTTTTAATGTTTATAATATTCATTTTTCAAAAATTTAAGATTATATTATTATAAATAAGAAGCCTTTATTATTAAAAAATTTAAATACACTTTTCCAAATTCAATTCACAGAAGTGAAATTTTTTTAATTTAAAATTAATCTTGCAAAAGTGAAGAGAAAGAATGTTTTTAAAGATAAAATGTTCAAATGTTTACAATGTTTTTATATAAAAAATAAATATGAAAATTATTCCAATAAACTAAATTAGATTAATATATGTATAAATGAACTAGTTTTACTTTGAAAAAAATAAAAAAAAAATATAATATAAATTTATAATAATTTAAACAGAAAGGCAGTTTTGAATAAAAAGTCATTATTTTCAATATTAATCAAAAAATGAAACATTTTAGAAAAATATAAAAAATTACCATAATCTAATTTTTATATTCCAAATTAAAATATGAATTTTATTTTTTAAATAAATTTTCTAATGTTTTTATAAATTTTTTTTAAATTATGTGTGCAAAGCGCGATTAAACTGTTTTTTAGAAAAAATACTATTTTTTCATAAAATAATTCCATTTATATTGAATGATTATTATTTTCTTACTTATCAATAATTAAATAATAAAAATTTGAAAAAAATATATTTTCATAGGTTAATTAATACTATTCATAACATAAATTCCAATGGTCCAACAATAACCACCAAATAATAATTATTCTTATTATTATAATAGTATATTGTTGTTCGATAAAAACTCAGTTTTGTGTGAAACAAAAGCTCTCAAAAAAATTCATTATTGTGTGTATTGTAATCTATCGAAGAAATTAATTTTATTCTAAATGAAATATATTGTAATGTTTTTGGGTATTATATTCTCTTCAATGTTATTTGTTTCATGTCGCATACACTATTAAATAAAAATATTATTCTTTTAGAATTTTGGGGTCTTACATTATCAGAACCTTAAATATATTTTGTCATTTCAATTTAAAATTGATCATGATAATATATGATTTTAAATATGGAAATACAAATTTTTAAAAATAAAATTCATAAAATATTTAATAAAGTATAACTTTAATAAAACATCCTCTTAATCATATTGAAATGGAAGAATAATGGTTTTATGGAATAACACATATTATATTTCCAAATATGAGAACATAGGAGGGAAATGAAATAATGGACATGGAAGAGAATAAAAATTATCAAGGATTAATATATATTGATAGAGGCCATTTATCACAAGAAATTGTTTGATCCATATAAGGTTAACGACCACTAAACCATAAACCATATATCTATAAAAATTTTATTTGATATTATCAGAAATTATGGTAACAGGATAACATTTGATTTTCATATCATTTTCCTATATTGGATGAAATATTTTGTGATAAGATATACTTAATTGATTTCATTCCATTTCATAAGAAAAATTTCATCATTTCATTATTCCTTAATAAATTACCACTTATTCTCTCACTCTAATAATTGAATATGAATTTTTTATACCTAATCTACAAATAGATAATAAGATTCATATTAGAATGATAATTCATTCCTTTTATCTCTAGTTATCATTTTAACTGAATGGTTAGAACATGTTATCCAATATTCATAAATCATAATATAGTGATGTGATATAAAACCCTCTAAAACCTCATACAATGTTCAACCTGAAAATTTTCATAAATGGTAAATATTATAACCATTACAAAATATTATGTTTCAAAAATTTACAAATAAGGTTACTGAATTTCTAATTTTACCATATCATTAATCCCCAAAACAATATGAAGTTACTCTTAATTTTTACACACCAAAATGAAAATATTCATTGTGTATTCTCTTCAAATGTGGTAATAATATCTCGCTCTCGCTCCCCTATTGATCTAGGGTTCCTCCGACGGTGATCTAGAGGGGGAGGCTTGCGCGCTGCTTCTCCGGCGTCGTCTCCCCCTCCCCTCATTCCTCCTTCCTTCCCTCCTCACTTTCCCCTATTTATTCTTTCCTCCTCACTCTTGCTTTCTTGGTTTTATTTAGTTCCTTTATTTTCCCTCTCATCCGCTCTCTTTACGCGGTCTTAGCCCCTGTTGAATCCCAATCGGTTCCTCCACTGCTCATTCCTTCCGGTTACCACGTTTCTGACCTCATTCTGGTCTGGTGCCCTGGTTCTCTCAGAAGGTTTGGGAGGTGTTGGATGAATCATGTCAGTGTTCCAGGAGCTCGACTTGTGTTCGGTCTTTGTAGTGTTCTTTTTCTTTGGCAGTCGTTGCCTCTTCGATGTGTTGATGATGTGCTTGTTTCCCGGCAGCGGTTCCGGGCGAGGACGTGCTTATTCGTTGAGACCCTTCTGCTTCAATCTCTGTTCTGGACTCTTTTCCCTTTGTTGTTGTCTATTTCAGTCTGCTACGATGGTTTCAAGAGGCTTTGGGAGGTGATGTTTGTTCGGTAGTCGATGCTTCGGGTGGCGCGTCCTTCGCCAGCTTCAATCTGTGTTGGGGATGTGCCTGTTGATCGTTGCAGTTTTCGTTGAAATGGGCGGCTTGTTTCTTCCTTGATGTGCCATTTTTGTTTGAAGACATTTTTTGGGTAATGATGGCGTGGATGAAGTTGTCTCTGTTGATGTCGTTTAAAGCTCCGGCAGAATCTAATGATGTTCGTCGATGATTCGTGGAGTGTCGACGCGGGTGCTCATCAACGACGACTTGGTTTGTTTCAGATCTTTGCAAGGGTTCAGCGGTATGGATGGTGGTTTGATGATGACGGGGTTATTCTTGGTCTGTCCTGGTATGTCTTCGTTGAATGCTTTTTCGTTTAACTTCTCTAGTGTTGTTTGGTCGACGTCGATGTTGGTGTGACGTGAGGGACGTGCTGCTTGATTCGTGGATGGAGGTTGCGCGGCTCGAGGTTGTGGTTCAATCTGTGATGATATCTCTAATTTTTAGTCTCGTTGATGGCGGTGACGTTCAAAGGTCATTATTTGGGCGATGGTCTGGCAATGTTCATGGTTCACTCTGGTGAAGGCACTTCATTCAGCATTGATGACAACTGAAACATTTGAAGTGCTTTGAGCTCGTGACGGTATGGCCTTTTTGGCATGTCGAACTCAAAGGTTTTGCTGATATCTGCTGGTCTGGTTTCCCAAAAACGATCGACGTTGTTACTCTCGGATGATCGGTGGTGACAACAGGCACGATGATGCTTTCCATGGTTCGAGATTTGGTGGTGCTTCTTGAGGGCGGCATATGGATGTAGTCTTCATCTCGCAGTGGTCACGTGGAGGTTCTGGGCTCGAGGGCACCAACTTTTGGATGGTTTTTGTTTGAATTTTGAGTTTTGAATTTTGAAATCATCTGGATGCGGGATGCGAATTGAATGTAAGGTTTCTACTACCATAAAGTGGCTTTCATAAAATTCAAAAAAAAGGGATTTTGAGGTGGTAATAATATGAATTCCCATATAAAATTATTGAAAACATACCCAATTCAATCTAATTATTTGATATATTCCTAATTCAATTTTTTTTAAATCCATCAATGATAGTATATACCAAAATATAAATAAATCATTAAACAGTTCAAATGTAGTTAGTACTATAGAAATTAGTTTATCCATTTAAATAATATATTAATATAAACATCATTATCTCAATATTAGGAACATATTGAGTTCTATATTTCCCTCCATTATGTGTTTTCCAAAAATTTATTATTTCCACTGAAACAATTTTCTTGGCCCATTCAATATATACATTCAAATCCATTATGAAATAATATTACAGTACAATACTTATGTGTTTAATGGTTATTATAATGGTAATATAATCAATATATTACCTTTATATCATATTTCTTTGATCAAAATAATTAGCCACATTAATCATTCCACTTGGGTTGTGTCAATAACATAAGCATGACCTTGATCCCTTAGCTTATTTTGAGTTATATTCCCTTCACAATTGGGATTTTCATTTGACTATTTCCCCATCACCTAAAATTTGAAACATTGAACATTTAAAATTTATTTCTCATCCTTACAATCATTATCATAGTGGAATTAATCTCCAGAATTATAGAAAACACATATTTGTTTCATGGATTTACTAGGGTGTTTCTTTACAAAATTATCACATGTGGGAAAATAATTCATTCCCTTATTATCTTTATTTGTTTTTTATCTTCCTTATTCTTTCCTTTCATCCCTTAAATGACATATTATATAGAGAATTACTTCTCTATATTTGTGGAACATAAGACTATTTTATCATATGAAGAAAAATATTGATAGACCAGTTCCCTTGAGAGACACTTTTTAATCCCTTTAAAAATGGTTAATCTTACACTCTATATTGCTTATGTAATCATTTGTATACCTATATGACCATGTAAATATAGATTTACACCACATAACACTTTTTTTATTTAAGTAACATTATCTTCATCTAATTTTGTTTCTCATGATTGAAATATTTTTTTTAATAAAAGCTTTTTATTCTATTAAACATTTTTCTTATTACTCCTTAGTATTATAGATTAATAACCATCATTTATAAGTAATAAAATTTGAGATGATACATTTAATGTTTAATCATTTTCTTTTAACTTCATAAAAGTCTATATATATTATCCAGAGACTTAATCCATTATTCTTCTACCATTGAATTATTAGTCCCCCAAAATGATGGGGTATTTTATCATATAAATTGATCCAAAAAATGGAATATTACTATGGAATAGGTTGATCTATCCATAAATGGTTATATTTCATAAACTGATAAAACTATCATAATATAGCCATAATTTTCCCTGTTCCAATACCAGCTATATTGGCTTCCCTAATAGGGAAATCTCTTTATTGACCACGAGTATTAATACCCTTCTTCCTTACAGGTTCCATTTCTAAATTATGCAATACACTATATGAGAAAATATAATTATGAAACATAATGTATAATATAATAAATAGGGGAATACTAAAATTAATTGAAATATTTATGCCTAGAAAAATCTTATAATCATGAATGTGGTTCATTTGAGGTTATCATTATTTTAAAATCTTTAATACTATTTTGTAAATAAAATTTAAATCATCATAATAATATCCCCCTAGAATTTAAAACAATGTGTTTTTAAGGATTATTTTTATGAACTAGGTGATGATCAGGTGTATCCAAATACAACCTTTTTGTAGTTATTATCCAAAACCACGTGAACTTGTAGTATCCAGAAAAAAATTTATTTATAGGGAAACCCATATAATATTTTCCTCACAAAAAATTTAGGACGTTCTTATATTATTTTATATAAATACAATCATAGGGTCATTTCCCCTAATATATGTTTTCATTACTCTAATTACATTGGGTTCTATTAAACCTTCCTCTTATACCAAGTTTAGTGACCGTGACCCCAGTAACCTAGAGTGAATGCCTATTTTATTAATTATCATTTCTTGTAAATAATAAAATACTAAACAAAAATTAGTTTAGTAGTTTTGGAGAACTAGATACATAAAATATACCCATTTTACATTATTAGTAAAAATTAAAACATAATACCTAACAATAACAAGTGAATTGCATCCTTGAAAACACATTCCAAAATTTCTTCTTCATATTCTGCAAAATTGAAAAAAAAATAATGATGAGATAAAATGGTTAGTAAGGGTTAAGAATAGAGAAATAAATCATGAACCATTAAAGAATAATCTATATAGAAAGTTATATAACTTAACAATAATTCCATTTAAATAAATAGACTTCCTAAATAGATAAGGCATAATAAATATATAAAGTTAAATAACTAAATCACGTGAAATTTTATCAATAAATGAAGAAACAAATGAATCCAGATATATTATCTTTGTGAAAATATAGTGGATAAAAAAATTGAATTATTAATGAGGTAAATTATTAATTATTATACATCATGTCCCAGTCACATGGTATCTTTACTATCTATACCCTTCATAATATGGTTTAAACTATAGTTAGAAACCCATCTAATTTGGTCAACATGATTTTTCTTGTGAGACATACCAATGCATCAAGGGGATATATAATGATGTCCCCCAACCATCACTAAAGGTCCAAAACATTACTTATATATCAAATAATTGATTTTATTCATTAATCAAAATACCTTATAATCAATTATCCATATTGATTAAAAGATTATGATTTCTCAATATTTTCACAGTTTATCAAATAATATTAAAAGTAAAAACCATATGAAAAAACTGTAAAATTTTTAGAAAATAATCATATCAATCATACAAGAATTTGTTTATTAAATATAAATATCATTCTTATGTGAAATGATAATAATAAATTGATTTCTTCATGATAAATTTAATAAAAAAATAAAATGAGATTGTGAAATAACATTTACCACTTGATAATTTTTAAAGTTAAATCCCATGGATAAAATGACTAAAAGTGAAACTTAAACTACCATAAAGTATGAACGGATCATTATATTAATTTTAAAATGGTTATTATACACACCACATAAAATTATATTATTTCATAATAAAAAATAAGACTCAATAGAATTTAAATTCAAATGAAATCCCTTACTATGTACTTTATTTTGGCTAAACGTACTTTAAAATATTGTATATTGGTATTAAAAATGTTAATAACTTATAAAATAAGCATATTATTTTTAATAAAATCATATATGGTCCTTTTATAACATATTATCATATGTTCATGAATAATATTTCTTTATTTTTAATGATTTAGGTATTAATTACCTCATTTTCTCATTCGTGCTTTATTATGAGAGTTATGGTTATTATGAATATTATATAATTACATAATACTCAATTTAATAATCATGAAATAATTATGAAATTTATATAGAAATTATTATTTGAATAGAAAAAATAAATGATTGTTTTGAGAAATGATGCATGTTTTAATCATGGAGAAAGTTTTAATATATACCCTTGAGTAACATTTCCATTTTTCTATGATAACTATGAAAAGAAGGTATAAAAAATATTATCTTTCTATAATGATTATAAAATCATATATAATATATAATTTCTCCATATATACTCATATATATATAATCTATGTGGTGTGGTGATTAAAAGAGAGTCACATCATTTTGTGATGGCGGTAGTCCACAGGTACATGAATGACATTATCATCATTCATTGAGTGAAATGTTAAGAAAAAATATGATATATATTAATTATTAAGAATAATAAATATTTTATATATATAATAATTATTTATTTTATTTCATATATATCATTAACATTATACTTATAACCTTTCATGTAAAGCGTCAGCAAAAGATGAATCACACCGGTCCACGATGAGGTAGTCCGCCATACACCTGAGAAAACTTATCATATTTCCAATGGAATGGAAAGTAATCAAATTATATATGATATGATTACTATATTAGTATAATTATGTAATAAATATCATACTTATAATTTAAATCAATCATCATACCCAATCAGTATAGGTGGTAATAGAAAAATAAATGACATCAGTTCGTGATATGATAGTCTATCGTATACATGATCAATTATTTTATAACCCATTTGATAGATGTTTGGATGGTTTTATACCATTACTATATTGTAAAATTATCCAAGTATATTTAAAATACTAAATAAATTATATCATCATTGTTTAATAATAATTGAAGGTGGTGTAGGAAGAAATATAATAGATACCCTCATTGATGAACATGATCTTTTCTTCGGGTATCCTAATTAAGATTTCATTAAATCATTTATAAGATGGTTTTATTCCCATGATAAGGATTATATGAATATTCTAGGGATGTTGGGATGTTATTTTGGAAGGTATTTTCCTTACCAAAGTTGTTTGAAGGTGTGAAGAATAGTAGAGAGAGGATGTCCTTTTACAAGTTAAGTTAGTGGAACACTTGTAATTTTAGAAACTTTTCAATCATACCATATTTATTATCTTATAAAAAGCACCCCAAATGGTCCATTATATACCATATAAGATATAAGGTTTAAATATTTCCATAAAATTGGTGTCGTTTTTAACACTAGTATTTTTAGTTTTAACTTCCATGTAAATCCATTTTTACCTTCACCGCATTAATTAGTTTTTACTGTTTTCGTTATTAGTTTTGGTAAAAAATAATTTTACATTATTAAGAATTATATATTATTTAGATTCCAAAAATGGAATCCAGTTTTCAAAATTTAATTCAAATAATTAGAAATTTTTCATTTAAAATTAATCCTGCAGACGCGATGAGAAAGAAAGATTTTAAGAAGAAAGTGTTCAACTTTTTATAATATTTATAAAAAAAATTAATATAAATGTTGGTAGGAGTGGAAACTCAAGAGGGGGGGATAATTGAGTTCTAATTAAAATTTGTATTTAAAATCATTTACTAAAATCCCCAAATTTAAAATACTAATTTAATTGTAGTGAAATTGAACTAAAGCAAACTTTTAGTTAGGTTCTCAAGGGATTGATTAATTCCCAGTTAATCTAATCAGAAGATCAAATTAGCTTTTGAAACTAACCTAATGATTTGTAAGTAATGCAAACACTTGTTAATTCAATTATCAGAGTAAATTTGAAAAATAGTTTAAGTTTTAAAGCACTTAGCAGCGGAATAAAAGGTTTTAGATAAAACTAAACAAAGCACAGCAGATATAACCAAGAGGTTCAGTCTCAAGCTGAGACTTAGTCCTCTCAAATTTATATAAATTTGATCCACACCCTGGATCGGGGTTCACAACAGTTTACAACTGTCCAGGTCAAAGACCTCTACCACAGTTCTTCGTGGGAAATAAAAACAACAGCAAATACAGCTGTCCAGGTCACACATGACCTCTACCACTATCCACAGTGGGAAATAGAAGATGTAAGGAGTTTGAATAAGGATTTACAGATCCTCCATTTAAGGTTCAGGAGACAGTGTATGTGTAAATTAAAACTGATGACACACACTGCTCGTAATGTAAATAATAAATCACTGAGCAAGATATAGACTTTAGAATGGCTCTAGTGATTGCAGTGTAGCTCTGGACTCCTTCGGATTGATCAGAAATGGTTCTGAGTCCTCCTCTGGTTTTTGTATGGAAAATAGAGTGTCGTCTTCTTGACATCCAAGTTCAGAGATAGTGAAAATGTAGTCGATGAAGTTCTTCAAAATCCTCGTGAAAGTACACAACTCTTATTGAGTAAGCGTGAGTGTTTATGAGCTTCTGTGTCTTCTTGATCATGCATGTATATCTATATGATCTCTTCTTGTGTATGTCACTTGTATCACTTCTGTATTTTTCTTGTTTTTTCTCTTGCAGCAACAGGGACTTCTTATATTTATGGCACGAGCTCTGGAAAAAGAAATGATTTCTTTTTGTAGGTATGAGGTACGGTTCCCTGACATCCAACAACCTTCATTAAATAAATGATAGATCATTAAAATATATCTGATATGACCGTTGGTTAGATTAAACAAAGATAAAGAAATTAAGGCAGCGTCAGATTCTCTAGAACGGTAGCTTTGGATATCGGTAGCCTTGTGTATCGGTAACCTCTTGTGTAACGGTAGCCTTTCTATTCGGTAGACTTCATGTCTGTTGGTAGACTTGATCGGTAGAGGTAGACTTAATGTACCAGTGACCTTTCGTGTAATGGTATCCTTCATGTACTGGTAGGTTCCTTGGTGTATCGGTAGACTTCCGTCGGTAACTTTTCTGTAACGGTAGGCTTGAATAATGGTGACTTGTCTATATCGATAGGCTTGAATAACGGTGACTTGTCTGTATCGGTAGGCTTGAATAACAGTGACTTGTCTGTATCGGTAGGCTTCAATAACGGTGACTTGTCTGTACCAGTGGACTTGATGTATCAGTGACCTTCACTTATCGATAGACTTTCATAACAGTGAATACTTGTCTGTTTAATCATTCTATTAGCAGAAAGTGTTAAGTTAGAATATATATCCATCCAGTAACCAAATTCTCTGAAGATAATATAAATATTATAATATATGAATATGTGCATGGTGTACAGAAATACTGAAATAAGTAATTAATCATTAATCAATATAGGGATTATCAAACTATAATTGAGCATAATTGGGATTTTCAAAATATTAGTTCAACTAATTCTCCAGAGGGTTCAACAATCTCCCCCTTTTTGATAATCACAACTTATGCCAAAGTATTAAAATGGTGTCAGAGGAAAATTTTCTTAAAAAAAACTTTAAAAGAAAGTTCTCATTTTTCTCCCCCTTTGAATTGCACTAACAGTTCTCATTTTTTTCATTTTCTCCCCCTTTGTTATTAACAAAAAGAAGGGTATAATCAGAGAAATGTAGAGACAAAAAGAGAACAGATGGAAAAGAAACATAAACACAGTAAGAGTAAATTTCCATTAAGTCACAAAAGGTACAAACTGATAAAGTCATTATTACAAAAAAAATACAAGTGAAACATATCAAAAACATCCAGAATCACTCAATAATCCTCTTGAACATGAGTCTTTCACTTAGGACTAGAAGATGGTGTAGGTTCAGATTGAGTAGATGGCTTGGGAATAGCTGAAAGAACCACCGGAGGGTCAGCCACTGAAACTGTATCAGATCAGAAATTTGTGCTCCTTTGTGGGATCATAGGAGTTAAGCTTCGAATAGCCTAAATTGGAGTCAACTGAGGTGTACTTCCAAAGGCAAAGGCAGGAAGAGAAGGAGGTACAATCATAGGTCTAGCATCCAAATGCAATAATGGTAGCAACAGGTTCCTGAAATACATAATAATACTACCTCCTCTCTCCATTGCTGACACAAAATCATCTAGATTTTCAATGAATTTATCCAAGGCAGGAGTAAGCTCCCTGAGCTTACTAACCTGTTCTCTGAAATCTTGAGTTACTGGAGGCAACTTCATATTCTCCATCAAGAGCTTGAAATGATTGTTCATTTGATGATTGGTATAGACCTTCTCAAAGTAAGCATCCACCTTATTCTTAATGGCCTCTTGAGAAGCAGTAGCTTCCTGTAGGTGATCACGAACAAAACTGCTAACTTCCCTAGTGGTAGAAAGAATCAGATTATCTGAGGTGCCACTGGTACTGCCCTTAGCCAAATCTTCCTGGATCACAGTTCTGATCTGGTCAATGTTCACAGTGGAGCTGGATGAGGGAAGGGGTTTTACCGAGAAAGCTATTGTCTCTTTGAAAGACTGTGTTAAATTACTAATCACCTTCTGAAAAAGTGCATCTTGACTATTCAAATGTTCTTTGACTGATGTCTTAAAAGCCTCAAATACTTCCACAAACTTCTTGAATACTTCTTTGATATGTCTAATCTTAGTATTCACTTGGGTTTGAGAGTTGTTCATGGCAGTCAATGAAGCAATCAATTTTCTTAGAGCAACCACAGCTCATGTCCAACTCTCAATTTTAGTATGGCATACTTTAACTTCATCCATCATTTCCTTCACTGGACTAGACACAACACATCCCATAGATAGCTCCAGGGATTGCTCCACACTCCTCATCTCATCAACCAGGCTTTTCTTTAAATCTGCCACTGATTCTCTCAGTGCTTCATTCATTTCAGCCTTTAAGGACTCAAGATCCTCCTTGGTTGCCAAATTTTCAGCCACAGAAGGTAGGATAACTGACTCCCTTTGAGGCTGGTCTTCCTCATCTAAATCTCCATAATTAAGTCCAAGAACCATATATCCTGGATCTGATGACCAACCTTCGATGTCATACAGTACAAAGACTGAACCAAGATGTTCTCCCTTACTTAGAGCATTCTCCTGAGGAATCTCCTCTAACTGTTCTGCTCGTGGTAACTTCACAACCTCCTCTACAACTTCAGCAGATTCAATGACCATTTTCTCTAATATTTCAACATTGGGGTGAGTCCTATCCTTTTCTGATTCATCAATGACTCCCTCAGTACTGGCAGTAGGTGCCACTACTGCTTCCTGATCAGGCACTATCCTGACTATACTATCTATCAGAGGGCTCAAACTGAGCTTTTCTTATTCATTTTCCTCATCATTTGCTTCAGCAACATCCTCCTTTTCTTCATGAGCAAACTGATCTGACTCGATTGCCTCATCCTCCTCAGAGGTGTCTTTGACAACATTCTGATATGCTTCTTCTTCTTCTTCTTCAGTGGACTCAGTATTATTGTCCTTCAGAATAGTTTCTCTCCTTGGTAGTTATTTTAGAGGGATAGCTGCTCCATAGGAAATATTTTGATGCACAGGACTAGGAGGTAAATCTGGGTCTCCTCCTTCCTCAACTGACATCTCTTCCTCCTCAGTTTCAGCGTCATCATCACTGTAGATCGGTTCTGGCTCATCTGGTCCAAGACCAGGATCCCTCACATCCTTTGGTCTAGAAGGATGGTCCACAGGAGTGTACTTGTCATAGATTTTACCTTCATCATTAACCCATGATTTCTTCCAAGGGTTCCAGGTAACTTTCATAAACTTAAAAACAATCATGGTGATGCAAAAATTATCCTTAACCACAACAGTTTCATCTTGAGGTCCAGCTACCTCCTTTGCCTTCAACATAATAGAAATCAACTTAGAAAAGAATAGTGCATTGGACTTAGACTTTGGTCTTGTCATATCATCAATCTGAATCATTAGAAATCTGCACAAATTCACCTTTACTCCATGCTTTAATAGATAAAACAAATAAATATCCTGAAATATGAGGGTAGAAAAATCTCCTCTCCTTGGACAAATCACATGCTGAATGAACTTAAAAAGTAGTTTATCCTCCCCTGCCATATCTGCAGCAATGATCTTTCTAGGAGTTCTATTTCCTGTCAATTCTAACAAGGCATCCTCATAATTGAAAAAGTCACTAGCATTAGGTATGGATTTTGAATAAAATTCATAATCACCTCTATCAGGAACTCTAAGGTTCTCAGCCCATTCAACAGATGAAAACGAAAACTTTTGACCATTCACAAAGGAAATCATCCTATTCTCCTCTTCTGATGTTTCAAAACAGACAAACTCATAGAACTCTTTTACCAGTACTGGATAATACGTTCCATTATTGTTCATGAAGCATTCGATCCATCCTTGATCTTGTAAAATCTTCAGAATCAAGGACTTACTTTCCAACAGTCATTCCACACATAACTCCTTTTCCACTACAATTTCTCGCTTCAATAAATGCGGATTCACAGGATTCCTTTGAACAACACCTCTACTACTTCCACTAGCACCAGCATTGGTTACTTTCTACTTCTTAGCTTGTGGTGCATCACTCCCTTCATCCACTGAGGGTCACTTCACACGGGCCATTTCAGATTCTGAGGCTTAAGGTTTTGCGAGCTTGAGAGGTTTTAGGTAGGAGGGATTCGAACAGACGGGTTCGTGGTGATTTAGTGATGTCTAGAGTCGGGTTTAATATCTTTTAGGACTCACATATAAAATAAATATCTTATTAAAAACGGTTTGAAGTCTCGGCCTTAATACGAAAATTTAAAACAGCGCGAGAGATGTACTGGTGAGGTGTCCTTAAATGGTGAGGTCTATCCTAACGGTGAGGTTTATCCTAACGGTGAGGTCTATCCTAATGGTGAGTTTTATCTTAACGGTGAGGTTTATCCTAACGGTGAGGTTTATCCTAACGGTGAGGTTTATCCTAACGATGAGGTTTATCCTAACAGTGAGGTTTATCCTAACAGTTTTAAGAGTAAGTTATCATTCCTAATTTGTGTCTAATGAAACTTAATCTTTCTAAACTTAATTTCTTAGTGAAAATATCAGCTAATTGGAGTTCAGTGCCTATAAACTCAAGAGTTATATCAGATCTTTGATAATTATCTCTTAGAAAGTGGTGTCTAACATCAATGTGTTTGGTTTTAGAGTGAGACACAGGGTTCTTTGAGATGTTGATCACACTAGTGTTATCACAGTTAATTGAAACATGTTTAAAATCAAATCCATAGTCCAATAAAGTGTTTTTCGTCCACAGAATCTATGCACAGCAACTACCAACAGCTATATACTTTGCTTCAGCAGTAGATAATGCAACTGAGTTCTGTTTCTTACTACACCATGATACTAGGGAATTTCCAAGTAAATGACATGTTCCAGATGTGCTCTTTCTATCTAACTTGCATCCAGCAAAGTCAGCACCTGAATAACTTATTAAATCAAATTATTGTCCTTTTGGGTAAAATAGTCACAAATTAGCAGTATATTTAAGATATTTGAAAATCCTTTTAACAGCAAGTAAGTGTGACTCTTTAGGGTTAGCTTGAAATCTAGCACACATACATACACTAAACAAAATATCAGGTCGACTAGCAGTAAGATAAAGTAAACTCCCAATCATACCTCTATAATTATTTTGATCAATTGGTTTCCCAGTTTCATCAATATCCAATTTACAGGTGGTACTCGTAGGTGTATCACTTCCCTTAATACTATCCAAACCAAAACGTTTTAATAAATACTTAGTATATTTACTCTGATTCAAAATAATACCATCTTTATTTTGAAAGATTTGAAATCCAAGAAAGTACTTAAGCTCTCCCATTAAGCTCATTTCAAACTCATTTTGCATAACCTTTGAAAAATCAGTACATAAATAATTTTTAGAAGATCCAAAAATAATATCATCAACATAGATTTGTACTATTAAAACATCTTTTGAAATTATTTTTATAAAAATAGTGGTATCAGCAATTCCTTTTGTAAATCCTTTTGAAATAAGAAAATTTGTAAGTCTTTCATACCAAGCTCTTGGAGCTTGTTTTAAACCATATAAAGCTTTAGAAAGTTTAAAAACATGATTTTGAAAGTGAGGATTTGAGAAACCAAGTGGTTGTTCTACAAAAACATCTTCAACAATAAAACCATTTAGAAAATCACTTTTCACATCCATTTGATATAACTTGAAATTCAGACGTGATGCAAAGACAAGTAAGATCCTAATTTCCTCTAATCTAGCTATAGGTGCAAAGGTTT
The DNA here is from genome assembly GCA_963277665.1 of Viscum album. NCBI lineage: Eukaryota > Viridiplantae > Streptophyta > Magnoliopsida > Santalales > Viscaceae > Viscum > Viscum album. Next base: position 1,158,832,159 of record OY728145.1, read on the forward strand.
CCTCATAGTCAATTCCTTCTTCTTGATTTTAACCTTGTGCAACTAGTCTAGCTTTGTTTCTAATGATGTTTCTAGATTCATCAACTTTGTTTCTAAACACCCACTTTGTGCCTATGGTTAAAGTGTCCTTAGGTCTTTCTACTAATTCCCAGACTTTATTTCTTTCAAATTGATTTAGTTCTTCTTGCATAGCCATTACCCAAAATTCATCATTGATAGCATCATTGATATTTTTAGGTTATAACTGTGAAACAAAGGCTTGATGTTCAACCTGATTTCTTAGAGAAGCTCTAGTCTGTGTTCCTTTATTTATATTACCTACAACAGCATCTAAAGGATGGTTCTTTAGAATCCTAGTTGGTCTCGAAAAGGTAGGGATAGAGATTTCAAGTTCATCAACAGGTTGGGAATCAACAGAAGCAGGTTCTGGAAAATTTCCAGAACTGGATGTTTTAACTATAGGTCCACTATCTTTATCATTAAGGTTCAAAACAGAGAGATCATCTTCAAGATTTTCAAGAGAGTTATTAGGTTCATGTGGGTCAGTTTCATCAAATTTGATGTGAACAGATTCCTCCACACATTTGGTTCTCTTATTGAAACTCTATATGATTTACTAGAAATAGAGTAACCTAGGAAAATTCCTTCATCACTCTTGGATGCAAACTTGTCAATATTATCTTTGGTATTAAGAATAAAGACTTTGCAACCAAAAACTCTGAAGTAGTTAACCTTAGGTTTTCTATGGTTCCATAACTCATAATGGGTCCTCCTAAGAATAGGTCTGATCAAGACTCTATTGATAATATAACAAGTTATATTGACAGCTTCAGTCCAAAAATAAACAGGTAGGTCATACACATTGAGCATGGTTCTGGAAATTTCCTGAAGGGTTTTATTCCTCATTTCTACTACACCATTTTGCTGAGGTGTCCGAGGGGTAGAGAAATTGTGACTATAGCCATTGTGTGAGCAGTAGGATTCAAACTCATGATTCTCAAACTCACGGTCATGATCACTTCTCAAGGTTTTAATCTTAAGTCCACTAAGTTTCTCTACAGACTTGGAATATTTAACAAAGTAAGAACACGCTTCACTTTTGTGAGCTAGAAAATATACCCAAGTATACCGAGAATAGTCATCTACTAGAATATAGACATAGTGCTTCCCATTTAAACTAGAAACTATAGAAGGTCCAAACAAATCCATGTGAACCAACTCGAGAGGTTGAGAAGTTGATACTTCTTTCTTTGATTTGAAAGAAACTTTATTTTGCTTTCCCTTTTGACAAGGATTACAAACTTTATCTACTGGGAATTCAAGTTTTGGTAGGTCTCTAACTAAGTTCTTACTAGTAATTTTTCTAAGTGAATGTACATATCAGTGTCCTAATATTCTGTGACAAAGCCAGGACTCTTTATGAAAAGCATTTAAACAAGTAATATTTTGCATAGCTAAATAATTTAAATCAACAGCATAGACATTTTCATTTCGCAAGGTGGAAAATACTAAAGCATTTTTAGAATTAAAAACATTGCAAGAATTATTTTCAAATTTAACATTAAAACCATCATCACATAACTGAGAAATACTTAGTAAATTATACTTAAGTCTATCAACAAATAGAACTTTATAAATTAATATTGAGTCAGTGTTACCAATTTGGCCTAAGCTGATGATTTTCCCTTTATAATTATCACCAAAGGTGACAAAACCTCCATCAACTCTGACTAAGCTTTTAAAACATGATAAGTCTCCTAACATATGTCTTGAACATCCACTATCCAAGTACCCAGTCTTTCTACAGGAGCTCTTTAATTAGGTTCCCTACAAAACAGATTTAGATAGGAAATGATTTTGGTACTTAGATTTTCTTGGGTCCAGACAGGTTAGCCAATAAAACTTTAGGTACCCAAATTTGTCTTATGAGTCTCATAAAATTTGTAAAATCAATAGATTTTGAAAGATAAACCTTGTTGGATCTGTAACTAAGAATATAACTAGTTGAAGCATATGAACTTCCAGAACTAGAACTATCTACATTCTGTCCAGATTTAAGAATAAATATAGTTTTGGTAATTTTTCTTTGTCTAGGTTGGTATCCTATACCAGTAGTATATCTAGGTGCAATATCCTTACCTATCATTTGAGTAAGAGTATCTTTTCCATTTGTGAACTTTTATAAATCCTTCCTAAGTTACTCATTTAAAAATTTTAGTTCAGTGTTTTCTTTAAGCAACTGAGCATTCTTTTCCATTTCTATGTCAAGATCAGATTTATATTTAACAGCTAAAGCATACTGTTTCTTTAAACCTTTGTATTTGTCTTTCAGCTCATTATAGGTTTCTTCCAACAAATCATAGTATTCAAAAAGTTCAGATTTTGACATATTCTCATAATTAGAATCATCTCTAGAATAATATGTATTTAAAGAAGGAGTTTCAGATGTTACCTCAGAAGTGTTTGTCATAAAACACATGTTTGCCTTATTTCTGTTTTTAGTCTCAGAAGCTTCAGATTCACTGGAGCTATCCTCATAAGCACTCCACGTATCCTTCATGGATTTATTATACCTACTATCTTTATACTCATGCTTCTTCTTGTATTTCAACTTTGGATAGTCTGATTTTACATGTCCTTTTCTTTTGCATTCATAGCAAACAACTTCATCAGATTTGTCAAATTTCTTCCAGTCCTTTTTCCAGTGACCCTTGTTGTCATACTTACCTTTGTAATTTTATTTTCTGAAAAACTTCTTCTTCCTATAAAACTTCTTAAATCTTCTAGCTATGTGAGTCATTTCTGCATCACTGTCAGATGCATTTTCACTTTCTTCACAGCTTGAGCTATCACTTACAGCTTGAAGTTTCTCCTTATCCTTATTCTTTAAAGTAGATGTCTGGAAGGCAACTGACTTCCTTTTTGGTTCATCTTCTTCTTATTCTTTTTTTACCTTAAGTTCTTCTTCATACATCATCAACTTACCAATAAGTTCCTTGATTGGCAGTTTACCAATATCACAAGATTCTATGATTGAAACAGAAGTGCCCCTCCATCTTTCAGGTAGGCATCTAAAAATTCTCATGATCTGCTCCTTTGATGGAATATCCTTTCCCAATGAGATCATTGTATTGAAATTTTCGTTAAACCTGAGATACATATCAGAAATGGGTTCATCAGGATTCATCTTAAAATTATCATATTTAATAGTATAGGTGTTCAATCTCATTTCCTTAACATTAGTTATTCCTTCATGAGAAACACCTAAAGTATCCCAAATTTCATATGCAGTCGTACAAGAAGATATTCTATTAAATTCCTCATCTCTTGAAGCACAATACAGAGCATTCATAGCCTTGAAATTATTATTGTAAGCTATCTTAGTAGCTTCATTCCAAGTAGATCTAACAGTAGTGGGAATTTTAAATTCTGATTCTATGGCAGTCCAAATATCAAAACCCTTGCTTTCTAAATGAATTTTCATATTAATATTCCACTGAGCATAGTTGTTTCCATTGAAAAATGGTGGTCTATTAGTAGCAACACCTTCAAGTCTATTATCCATGATAAGTAGGTTGAAACAAAAAAAATTAAAGAGATAAAAATTTAGAAATAACAGAAATTTTAAGAACTTTAAAATACAACTAAAATCACATTTGAAAAACAGAGTACTTCAGAAAATATTTTAAACTCCTCTGATACCAAATGTTGGTCGGAGTGGACACTCAAGAGGGGGGATGAATTGAGTTCCAATTAAAATTTCTGTTTAAAATCCTTTACTAAAATCCCCCAATTTAAAATACTAATTGAATTGTAGTGAAATTGAACTAAATCAAACTTTTAGTTAGGTTCTCAAGGGATTGATTAATTCCCAGTTAATCTAACCAGAATATCAGATTAGTTTTTGAAACTAACCTAATGATTTTCAAGTAATGCAAACACTTTCTAATTCAATTATCAGAGTAACTTTGAAAAATAGTTTAAGTTTTAAAGCACTTAGTAGCGGAATAAAAGGTTTTAGATAAAACTAAACAAAGCACAACAGATATAACCAAGAGGTTCAGTCTCAAGCCGAGACTTAGTCCTCTCAAATTTATATAAATTTGATCCACACCCTGGATCGGGGTTCACAATAGTTTACAACTGTCCAGGTCAAAGACCTCTACCACAGTTCTTCATGGGAAACAAAAACAACAGAAAATACAGCTGTCCAGGTCACACAAGACCTCTACCACTATCCACAGTGGGAAATAAAATATGTAAGGAGTTTGAATGAGGATTTACAGATCCTCCAGTTAAGGTTCAGGAGACAGTTTATGTGTAAATTAAAACTGATGACACACACTGCTCATAATGTAAATAATAAATCACTGAGCAAGATATAGAGTTTAGAATGGCTCTAGTGATTGCAGTGTAGCTCTGGACTCCTATGGATTGATCAAAAATGGTTATGAGTCCTCCTCTGGTTTTTGTCTAGAAAATAGAGTGTCGTCTGCTTGACATCCAGGTTCAGAGATAGTGAAAATGTAGTCGATGAAGTTCTTCAAAATCCTCGTTAAAGTACACACCTCTTATTGAGTAAGCATGAGTGTGTATGAGATTCTGTGTCTTCTTGTTCATGCATGTATATCTGTATGAGCTCTTCTTGTGTATGTCACTTGTATCACTTCTGTATTTTTCTTGTTTTTTCTCTTGCAACAACAGGGACTTCTTATATTTATGGCACGAGCTCTGGGAAAAGAAATGATTTCTTTTTGCAGGTAAGAGGTATGGTTCCCTGACATCCAATAACATTCATTAAATAAATGACAGAGCATTAAAATATACATAATACGACCGTTGGTTAGATTAAACAAAGATAAAAAAATTAAGGCAGCGTCGGATTCTCTGGAACGGTATCTTTGGATATCAGTAGCCTTGTGTATCGGTAACCTCTTGTGTAACGGTAGCCTTTCTATTCGGTATAATTCATGTCTGTCCGTAGACTTGATCGGTAGAGGTAGACTTAATGTACCGGTGACCTTTCGTGTAACGGTAGCCTTCATGTACTGGTAGGTTCCTTGGTGTATCGGTAGACTTCCTTTGGTAACTTGTCTGTAACGGTAGGCTTGAATAACGGTGACTTGTCTGTATTGGTAGGCTTGAATAACTGTGACTTGTCTGTATCGGTAGGCTTGAATAACGGTGACTTGTCTGTACCGGTGGACTTGATGTATTGGTGACCTTCACTTATCGGTAGACTTGCATAACGGTGACTACTTGTCTGTTTAAGCATTCTATTGGCAGAAAGGGTTAAGTTAGAATATATATCCATCTAGTAACCGAATTCTCTGAAGATAATATAAATATTATAATATATGAATATGTGCATGGTGTACAGAAATACTGAAATATGTAATTAATCATTAATCAATATAGGGATTATCAAACTATAATTGAGCATAATTGGGATTATCAAAATATGAGTTCAACTAATTCTCCAGAGGGTTCAACAATAAATATGATTAAAATGAACTAAATTGGATTAATAGATATATAATTTTACTAATTTTACTTTAAAACCGATTAAAAATATAATTTTCTTTATAAATAATTTAAACAAAAGCACATTTTTCAATTAAATTTAAGAAATTTTCATTATTCAATACAAAAATGAAACCTTTAAAAAAAATCCAAAAAATTCACCCTTTGAAAAAATTTATATTCTAAATTAGAAAATAAATATTATTTTGTGAAATAAATCATCTAAAATTTGTATAATTTAATTTTAAATTATGTTTCTGAAGTGTGACTGAATAGTCATTTTGAAAATAATATATTTTTCAGAAAATATAAAATTTTCTTTTAAACGGTTATTTTTTCACTAATTAGTAGTTAACTAATAAACATGTTTAATATATATATTCTCATAAGTTATTTTACATATCCATACCCTCTAATCAACATTTATGGTGATAACTATTATATAACAATAATAATAATAGGTTGTTGTTCGGTAAAAACATAATTTCGCATGTAATGGAATCTATTAAAGATACTCATTGTTTCATGTATCATAATCTATGAACGAAATTAAATTTAAAATAATATATATATATATATATATATTTTATTATCGTGGGGTAATATATTCAATTATAATCATGGTGTTTCATTTCACTTATGTTATTTAATAGAATGTTATTGTTTTAGAATATCGGGGTGTTGCATTCTCCCCACCATAAATAAATTTTCTTTCCATAATATAATCTTCATCTCGATAATGAAAGTATTGACATTTGAAAATACCATTATTGAAAAACACAAATTGTGAAAATTTTAATAAAATGGCATCTTTATAATATATTTTGGTAAGTTCAATGGTCATATATAATCATACATGTGTTTCTAAATAAGAGAATGTAGGTGGAAAATAAATTCATGGGAATGAAATAAAATATTAACACCCAAGGGTTAATAGAGAGTGATTAAGGTCAATCATCATAGAAATATGGGTGATCTATATAAGGTTAAAAAAAACCCATAAACCAAATATGTGTGAAAATGTTAGTTGATATCACCAAAAATTATAGTAATAGGATAACATTTTATTTAAAGATAGTTTTCCTAGAGTTGATGATCTATCATTAGAAGATACAATTACTTTATTTCATTCAATTTTTTATGAACAATCTCATCCATTGGTTATGAATTAATAAATTTTTACTTCATATATTACTCTATGAAATTATGACGAATTTTTATACCCAATGCACTAATGGATCAAAAGATCCACATTAGAATGATAGGTTACTCATTTGATATCTAGTTATCATTATAAACTGATTGTTATAACAGGTTATCCAATATGAATAAATCTCCATATAGTGATGTAGTACATTAATATCTAAAACCTTTTCCAAATATCAACATAAACCATTTCATAAAGGGTTAATATTTTGACCCTTAAAAATGATTATGATCCAGAATATTAGAATGATGGTTACTAAATTTCAAAAATGAAAATATCATTAATCCCCACAACAATATGTAGTATCTCTAATTATCCACATAACAAAATGTGAATAAATTTATTATGCATTATCTTAAAACATGTTAATATCTTGAATTACCATAAAACCATATTTAATACATGCATTCATAATTATTATTTAAGTAAAACCTAATTACTGGATATATTCCTTAAATCCAAAATTATTTTAAACTCCAAAAATGATGGTAGAAGAAACATTATCAATAAATCATTTATCAGTTCCAAGGTAGTAATTACTATAAAATTTAATTTATCCATATCAATAATAAATTTATAAGATCATAATTATCTCAACATCTAGAACATAATAAGTGTTATTTATCCCTCAATCATGTTTTTTCAAAGAAGCTAAACCCTCCTTTGAATCAATTTTCTTGGTATCATTCAACACATACTTTCAAATAATTTCAAAACTAGTACTATAGTAAAATACTTATATGTTTCATCAATATTATAATGTTAATATCTTCAATAAAATACCATTACAAATATTTCATGGATCCAAATAAATAAGAAAATTTTTCATTCAACAACAGTTGTATGAATAGCATAAGATTGATCTTGATTCCTTATCTTCTTCTAAGTTATATTTCCTTTATTATTGATACATTCGTTTTCATAATTCCATATCTTCTTATAGTTAATGAATTGAACAATTGAAACTTATTTATTTCCCTAGAAATTACAATCATGTTATCCTTTCTCTCTACACTTTTAGTAAACTTTAATTCCTTTCAAGAAAGCACTAGTGTTTTTCCTTTCACATTTATCACATATCAGAAAATCCTTCTTTCTCATACTCCCTCTATATATTTTTTTCTATCCCTTCCCCTTATTCTCTTTATTTTTGTTAAAACATAATACTTCGATAATTATTTCTTTATCTTGATAGCACATAAAATTATTTCATCATATAATGAAAAAAATTTAAAGACCAACACCCTTTATAGAATTGACACAATCCATTAAAATAAATGAAAAATAATAAACTCTGTGATGCATATTTAATCCCTAGAAAACCAAGCTCAACATGTAAATATAGCTTCATACTCCACAACACATTATAATTAATTTTAATTTAATCTAAGTTTTTCTATTCTTCTCAGTTTTTTGTTCATAAGGGAAATATTTTTTAAAGAATGTCTACTTAAAATATTTAGATTCCATGAGTTCTTTTTCCCTCTTAATCAATAGTATTCAAGATGAATGACCACCATTGGTCAACATAGCTGTTTAGAAAATACACTATAAGTGAAAAATTCTCCTTTTCTCCAAATACCATGGTTATAAATATCTTCTCCAGATACTTAATTCATTTTTCAGATACCATTGTATTAATAGTCTCATCAAATTCTAGGGGGATTCTTTCATATAAAATGATACTTCAATGGAGAATATCTCTATGTAATTGGTTTATCTATCTGGGAAATGTTATGTTTCATAACCATTAAAAGATTCCCTAATATAGAAATAAGTTTTTCAATTACAATAAATTTTGTATTATATTTCTCAATAGGGTGAACTCTAAAATAACCATGAGTGTTGATACACTTTATCCTTCATGGTCCCATTTCTAAATGATAGTATACACTAGATTAGATTATATAATTATTTAATATAATGTATAATCCCAAAAATATTGTCCATCCAATGAACCAAAGGCCTTTATTTGTTATTGATTTTTGATAATCCACCTTTTAAGGGGTGAGGTGGAACCCTTACAAGGCCCGTAGGCGTAAGTATTACATGGCCTGTATGTCTTTAGAGGAATTCATTTCTCATAGGCTTCAAACATTACATAAAACCCAGACTAACTACTTTGGAACTGTTCCTCCCCACCATCTTTATCATGATATCAGATCTCCACCTTTTTATGGTTGTTTGACTAGGCTTTCCTGTGCATGCAAATGCTTGTCCCGATGGCAAGTGTCATACCCTCTCATTCTTGTAATCTGTTTTAGCTTCTGCTATTGTGAAAGCTCTTTTCTCATCCTCCTTCTAGGTCTTGTTACTCATAGGTTTTCTGGTTTGCATCTGCACTTAAGGTGGCCTGAGGGCCTTTAGGTGGCCCGAAGGCCTTACTAACCTGAATGCCTTGGTGGCTCGAAGGCCTTAAAGGACTTGGGGACCAAATCGGTGGCCCAAAAGCCTGAATGAGGGAATAGTCCCGGCTGTAACAGTGCCAAACAGTACCTCCTACAGTTTCTGCTACAGTACCTACTATAGTTCTTCTACATTACCTGCTATAGTACTGCTATATTACCTGGAAATTATGCCCCCACCTAGATTTGATCCATGGTCGTCTAGATGCACTTAAGGAGTCCTCACCAACCAGGCTGAGGCTCATGTGCCAAAAAATACTATAATAATTATAATAAATTGATAAATTTACACATAGGAAATCTCATAATAATAAACATGGTTATATTGAGGATATTTTTTTAAATCCTTTAGTACGGTTTGTAAAAAAAATGTGAATTATCCTACACTTATCACCCGAGATTATCAAACCAGTTGAACAGTAAGTCTTTCTATCTTACACCAAGTTATAATAGCATCTAACCCAATAATCCCTTATTATATTTGATGCCAATAAGTATATCTATGGTAGTACCACATCCCCATGTAGTATCCAGACATAGATATATTGCTAGGAAAACCCACATAATTTATTGCGTAAAAAAATGTTAGGATTTTATTCTATAATTATAATCATAGTTTATTATAAATGTATGTTCTATAATATATGTTTGTCTTATTCTAGTTCCCAAGTATTCTACTAAGCATCCCTATGATACCAAGAATAATGACCTTGACCCCACTAACCTAGACCTAGTTCATATTTTATTATATTATAGTATATACACATAATCAAATCCCAAAGTACTATTACATTTAATTATTTTGGAAAAATGGATAAAAATGATAAAAATATACATTGAGAGTCAAAAATAAAACATAACACATAAAAATAATAAAATCATTCCATCCTTAAAACCACATTAAAATATTTATTCTTCATATCCTTGGGAAAGTAAACAAAATAAAGTTGAGCTCATATTATTATTTAGGGTTAAGTACAATGGAATACATCTTGAATAAATAATGAATAATAAATAAAAAAATGTAAATATATAAACATTCATTCCATTTAAATAATTTTATGGATTAAAAATATAATTCATAATCAATATGGAAAGGTAAATAATTTGAAAACACACTATTTAATTAATAAACTATGAAGGAAATTAATCTAGAGATAATATAATTGTGAAAATATCATGGATAATAATAACCAAATTCTTAATGAAAGAAATGCTTAATTATTGGATTTCATGCCTTAGTAACATGATACCTTTGTGTAAAGACCTTTCATAAGATGATTTAAACTATAGGTAAAAACCTGTTTAATTTTGTCAACTTGATTTGTCTCATGAGACCGACTAAAGAATTGAAGGGATATATGTTATCATGAACCACCCATAACAATAGGATAAAATAATTCAACATATATCAAATAATCTATTTAATTCATGAATCAATATGTCTTATCATCAAATATCCATATTAAGTAAGGGACAAGGATTTGTCAATACTTTCATAGTTATAAAAATAACATTCAAAAATATACTATATGTAAAAATGTTATACTATTTAGAAAATAATCATATTCATCAAAAAATAATTTCACATTCAATATAAATTTAATTTCTGATGGAAAATGATCACCAGAAAGTGATTGTTTCAGTAGAAAGTTAACAATAAAAAAGAAAGTGAGATTGTGCAATAACTATTATAACTTGTTAGTTTTTCAATAAAATACCATTGGATGAAATGATTCAAATTGAAAATAAAAATAAAATAAAGTATAAACATATAATGATATTATATTTCAAATGGAAATTATATTAACCACATAAATTATAGTTGGTGTATAATAAGAAATATGTCTCAATAGAATTTAAAATGAGATTAAATCTCTTACCTCATGATTCCTTTTAGATGAACACGAGTTAAACACCATTATAGTTTTTTTAAACATATTATTAAGATATAACTTAACCATATTAATATTTATAATATCTTATCTAAATTATTGTAATATTTTATCAGTCATTTGTTACTAATATTTCTTTATTTTCAATGATTTGGGTGTTCATTGCCCTATTTTCTCATTTATGATTTTTTTATGAGAGTTTGGTTCTTTTTATTATTATATAATTCCATAATATCTATAATAATAATAAATAAATAATTATAATATTTATAAATCAATTAAAATTAATAAAAACCATTAATGATGGTTTATAGAAATGAAGTAAATTATAATCGAGGAGATGGTAGGTCATATATGTTCATTAGTAATGTTTTTATTTTTCAATGATCAATATGGAAAGATGGTAAGTAATATAATATCAGTACATAATTATACTAATATAATATATAACATATTATTTATTATAATATATTTATATTTATCATCCATGTGGTTTGGTGATGAAAAATTGCCACATCATCTCTTGAAGGCTTTTGTCCACAAGTACATGAATGACATTATCATCATCCATTGAGTGAAAAAGTAAAGAGGAATATTACATATGTTATCATTTAATAAGGATAAATATTAAATTAATTTTATAAATATTTAATTTTTATCATATATAATCACTAACATTATCCTTATCACCTTCCACTTAAAAAGTTATTAAGTTATAAATCACTTCGCTTCCTAAGGCGTTAGTCCTTTGTTCACATAAAGGACATTATTGTGTCTCCTATAGAATGGAAAGTAAAAAAATTGTATATATGATATAATGACTACTAAGGTATAATTATGTTATTAATATCATACATATACATTGTATTCATCAACAAACCCAACTATGATAGGTAGTAATGTAAAAATGAATGACATCAGTTCGAGTAGCGGTAGTCCTCTATATGCATGATAGATGATTTCATAAGATATTCAAGGGAAGTGGGAATGGTTGTATGTAATATAATTTTTATAAAAACATCGTTGTATTTGGATGATATTAAGGTTATTATATCAGAATGTTTTAATAATAATTGATGTAGGTGGAGGGATAAATAAACTAAATATTCTCATTGAAGAATGTCACCTCTTCATCAGGTATCCTCCTTAGTTTTGCATTAAATCCTTTATAATTTATCTATATACCAATATAAGGCTTATAGGAGGAGTGGTGAGAAATTTTAAAGTGACTTGGGAATTTATTTTCCAAAAAAAAAAAGATGTGATATGGTGTGAAGAAGAGTCTAGATTGAGTAAACTTTTATAAGTCAGTTCAATGGCACACATGTAATTTTTTAAAATATTCAATCATAAATACATTTTTATCAGGTCACAGGCCTCCAAAATGATTCAATATTGAACATAGAAGAGATAAGGACACCTTATTACCATAAAATGGGTGTTGTAAAAGTTAGTAGGAAATTTTTAACCATTATATTCATAGTTTAACCCCTCGGTAAATCCATTTATACCTTAACTGTATGAATTGATTTTTTCACTATTAATTTTGGTCAAGAATTAAGTAGACCTTCTAATAAATTATAAATTATTATAAATTTAAATATTTATTCCTATTTTATAAATAAAATTCACATGAGTGGAAAATTTTAGTTTAAAATTAATCCCATAGATGTGATGGGAAATCAGGTTTTTAAAGAGAAAATGATCAAAAGATTACATGTTTTTATATGAATATTTAATATAAAATTGATTTTGATGAGCTAAATTGGATCAATATATATATATATATATATATATATTTGAGTTAACTTTACTTTAAAACAAATTAATAATATAAATTTACTTTACAAATAATTTAAACAAAAAGGTTTTTTTCAATTAAAATTTAGTTCTTTTCATGATTCTTCAAAAAATGAAATTTTTTAAAAAAATCATGAAAAATAACCCCAATATAATTTTGATATTCTAAATTAAAAAATTATTTATTTTTTCAAAAAAAAATTCAAAAAGTTTTATAAAGTAATTTTACTTTCTTTGTGAAAAGTGTCTTTAAACTGTCTTTTAGAAAAATGCATTTTTCCATAAATTATTTCTTTTTCTAATTAAACGAGTCTTATTTTATTTAAAATAAATATATAATTGTTAAAAATTATTTAAATAGATTGGAAGTGTGTTTTTTCCTCCAATATTAGTAATTCACAAATATTATAGTTATAAATAAATTATTTTCATTACATTCTGAATGGTTTTGTGAGGGTTAATGTTTCATTGATATGATAGGAAGTATGTGATGTGGTGTACAAAATCCATACATAATAAGCTTAAAGTTCATATATTATATTTTAAATAAAGTGAATTAATTTTCATAATTATTAAGTTTTTATACTCATTTCAATGATGAAACATTTTTATTTTACAAAAATAAGAAGATGAATAAAATAGAGTCATTCAATATTTCATAATTACATGAGGAGTTTTTTTAATTCACATAGTTTTAAAAAAATATAACTATGTTAGATAGTGTAAACCAAATGCAACACTAGGCCAAAACAAAGAATTATTTTTTAATTATGACCATTATAACATTTATATTAAATTTAAGGTTATGAATAGGATTAACTAATTTATGAAATATATATAATATTCCTTCAAATTTTAAATTTATTTATTAATGGTTTGGAAGTAAGAACCCAGTTTTTGGAAAGTTCATTTTATGTTTTAATAATATGTTTCCCTCAAAAATTATTTTTTTATTATTTTAAAATTTAATATTATAATTAATATATAATTCATATATTAATGTTATTTTATAGAAATTATATCATTTTTGAATTCATAATATTAAAATTATGTAATGTTGATTTTTTTTGGATTTCATTGAATGATTTATTTTTCAGTGTGTAGTGAAAATTATTGGTTTTTTAAATAGTATCATTTTTTCATTAAATAATGTAATTTAATACTCCCATTATAATTTGGATTCGTTATTAAATTTACATAATAACCTATTTATTTATAATAATCTAATTAATATTATTTAAATAATATTTTTTTGTGATTTTGATATATAAGATAAATTTTATACATAAAATACCGTTTTCTAAATTTATATTTAAGTCCTTTTTAATATGTAATGTATCCCCTAATAAAAAAATATTTAAATGAATTTTATTTATTATATGTCTATTTATATGAAATAAAATTCCTATAATGATTATTTAGATTCATATAGTTAATATAATATCATTTTATGCTTGGAAAATTCATTTCTGGAAAAATCATTTTTCAACACATTAGGCTATGTCTTGTCTCATACCTAGGTAATGGATGAAGTAGGCCAGATGGTCCCTATTGCTCTGATTTCACCTACTAAAAAGTGTAGCATCATATTAAAAATTAGGCTATGTCTTGTCTCATACCTAGAAACCAGTACTAGCAATGATCATCGTAATATATCTCAGCAGTACCAAGATGAATGACCCACTGAGACTGGTGGCTATCTTACATCACCACCTTTCGTAAGAATAAAAACACCACTGCATGGCCCTTAAATAAAATAATACCCTCAGGAGACAAAGGCCACTCTAAATAATTCTCTCCACCATGAAGAAAGTGCATAGACCTCTGACATATCTCATCACTAGGCTACTCTCGTTGAATCAATTACAAAAGGTAAGGATTCAACCAAATACTGGCCAAGAATACACCTTCAATGTGGTCCTTGTTCTCCAAGTGTGTCTAGGTGAAGTGACTCATCAAAGTTCACTCATCGCTGGACTTCTTCAACACCATCAATGGTACTTTCCTGCTGAAATCATCAACAACTGCATTACCCTTTCCCAGGGTATAGACAATGTCAAAGTCAAATCCCTGCAGATACTCGATCCAACAGCATTGCCTCAGATTGAGATCCTTTTGAGGGAAAATGTAATCTAGGATCTTATGGTTAGAACAGACCACAAATCTCTCCCCAAAAAGTTAGTGACGCCATGTATTTAGTGTGTTCATCACCACTACCAACTCTAAGTCATGAGTTGGGTAATTCTTTTCATGTGTCTAGAGCTGGGGAGAACTATAAGCCACCACATGATTATCCTGCATGAGTACACACCAAAGGCCCATACCTGAAGCATCATAGTAAACCACATAGACCTTCCCAGACTCTATTAAGATCAATACAGGTGTGGTGGTCAACTTCTGCTTCAACTCCTCAAAGGATGTATGGCAGTGTGGGATCCATTCAAATTTCACCTCTTTTTGGGTGAGTCCGGTCATGGAGGAGGCAAGCCACGAGATACACCGAACAAAATACCTATAATAACCTACTAGGACAAGAAAACTTTTTATCTAAAAAAAACTTGGATGTTACCATGACATCACTGAACTAATCATCTCATGATCCACTGAAACCCCTTGTTCTAAGATGACATGCCCAAGAAACTTCACTTCCCTAATCTAGAATGTGAACTTCAAAAGTTTTTCATATAAGAAGTGATCCCGAAAAGTTACCAAAATAGTATGCAGGTGATTCTCATGTTCCTCCTAAGATCTAGAATAAACCATAATTTCATCCACAAATTCCACGACAAAAAATTTGATATATTTTTGGAACAGTTTATTCATGAGTTCTATGAAAACCACCAGAGCATTTGTTAATCTGAAAGGCATGACCAGATACTCGAAGTGACCATACCTTCTCCAGAAATCTATCTTCGAAATGTCTTCTTCTCTCACCCTGAGTTGTTGGTAACCAAATCACAAGTCAATTTTGGAGAACAACTTTTCCCCCTTCATCTGGTCGAACAAATCTTTAATTTGGGGTGAAGGGTATTTATTCTTGATGGTTACCTTGTTCAATTTATGGTAATAATTGCACAACCGGAGGGTTTCATCAGACTTCTTTGCAAATAAAACAAGGGCGGCCCAAGGAGAGATTCTCAGGCGAATGAATTCTTTGGATTCTAAATCGTCCAGCTATATCTTTAATTCCCTCAATTCGGTGGGGTCCATGCAATATGAGGGAAGAGATATAGGTTGTGTTTCTGGTGCCAACTCAATCGAGAACTCCACATCCCACTCTAGGGGTAAGCCTGCAAAATTATCTAGAAATTCATCTTGAAACTCATCCACTACAATAGGTAATACACTCTGATAAGTGCCACTATCATCCTCCAATTAGAGCGATTATAACTAATAAGAAAGATTCCCCAAATCAGGAAGAGGAGGTCCCTCTTGACCTGACTGAGGATCCCATTCCACAAGAAATACCTAGGGGCTCCCATCAGGTTCTATAAAAATAACTCATCACCGATAACAATCAATAATTTATTGGAATCAAGTCAGCCAATCCATGTCGAGGATCACATCAAACAAGTCCATATCTAGGACCAATAAATACCACTCCATCTTGAATCCTAACACAAAGAGTGTGCATGATAGACACCTAAGGCCTTGATCCCTCTTTTTCCCCAACGGTATTACCAACTCCATGGCCAAAGATAACAGTTTGATTGGTAGGTTCAGCAGGTTCACAAGATGGGTAGATATAAAAGAAGCTAAAGAACCAGTATCAAATAATATTACAGTTATAGAAGATGAAATCAAAATGGTACCTCAAACAGTCGAAGGTACTGCATCAGATCCCACTAGTTCCTGATCCACATCATGCAGATTTCTGGTTCCTATCTCAGAACGACTGATGGCCTGAGGATATTCCCTTATCTGGATCTGCCCCAAATATGATTCAGTCCTACCACCATGGCCACCAAACCAAGATCCCATCATCCTGGTTGGCTCTGACTAAACTGGTACTCTTATAGAAGCCACGGATCCAGTCCCACTCTGGTAAGGGTGGGTCAACCTACAAAAGCATTACACATGTCCCATAACTCTGTATTGATATCAAGGCTTGGGAGGGGAGGGAAATCTAGTTCAAATGTTTCCTACCATCCCGCGCTGATGGCACACTACGGACCCTACACCAAAATCCCCAGATGAAGTTTTCCTAGGAGGATGACCTGAGCTGCCACCACTCTTCTTCCCTTGCTCATCGCGCTTCCTATTCTTCTCAGATGAACTACCACTGCCAAACCATAACATTGATCTAGGAAACACTAAATTTCCTCTTTGATCAATCTCAACCATGCAAGAACAATCGAACATATCGGCCTAAGTTCCCATCATGAATAAGAAAAACTGAGAGTAGATTTTTGGTTTAAGCCCTTTAATGAACTTCCGAGCTTTCCAAGATTCATTTGAAACAATATCAGGCACGTACCATGTTATCTCAACAAAGTGGTTTGCATACTCAACCACTGTCTAATCCCCTTGGGAAAGATCAATGAACTCTGGATATATGGCATAGGCCAGGGACTCGGGACAGTACTTCTCATTAAAGATAGCCTTTAAATCCTTCCATCCCATCTGCTCATTCTTCACATCCTAAAGCACTGATTCCCACCAATTTTGACTAGAACCCTCTAGATGAAATGAGGCACACTTTACCCTAACCTCATCAGGTGAGTTAAGAAATTCTAATATACGATCTATCTTTTCAAGACATTTTATACCTCTTAAGGTTATGAATTACTTCAGAATGAAGGAGGTTTATTATTCAGAAACCCTTAAGCTTTATCCTTCTTAGATTCAGTATCATCTCTTCTAGCTGGAATTGGAGGGGGAGCAGGAGTCACCCCATGTCCTAAAGCCTGAACAACTCGGACCACAGCTTCTAAGAACCTCTAATCAAGCGTTGTCGGAGAACTTTCCTCGGCATCCTCCCATTTATGAAAGGGAGCTCTTTGGGGAGGCATTATACTTCAAAAATAGAAAGTTACATAAGAACACCATTAATACATTAAACTTGAAAAATAATATTTCATCATGAATAATAGAAATTAGTAAACAAAACATGAAAGAGAAACACAATAACTAAACCACTTCTCCCTCACCTGATGTCCATAAACAGTCTTCAGTCTACACGTTCCACCTGGAGGAGAAGTTGAACAAGGATCCTGACACCCCATGCTGACTCAAGATCTATCACGAGGTGTGCTGCCAGGCACCCTACTCGCAACCAGAATTCTGAGCCCTGATAGTCCTAGATCCTATCTAACCAGACTCATCCCAAATAAAATAACTCAAAAATAAAAACATCTTATAATACCATTTGGTCACAAACCAAATCGGGTTGCCATCCAACTGGCACCTGACCCAGCCCACAGCAAGGTCCAAAGGGAGTTCTCGATCCCCACGGGTTGGAACAAGTGCCTGAGTATCAAAATAAAACATGGGAATGATTTACCCAAATAATAAAATGTAAATAAATAAACCAAAAATATAAAATAGACCAAAGATGAAAGTTACAACCAAACATTCCTTTAACCAAAAAACAAAATTTGAGTTTCATGTTTAAACTAAAAACTGAACAAGATCTACTGCTTAGTAGAGTGACCAAAAACAAATACAAAAACCTCCACCTGGATAGAGGGCACCACCCTCAAGCCATCTCCACAATTCCACACCAAGTAGTCCACTAACAACTTGAACCACCACTTCCAAACACCTTAACTTTACCTGTATCTAACATTACCAAATCTACTTACACCCAATGGTGTAAGTAGTGTTTGAGAAATCTCCTAGTAGGATGCCACCAAAGAAAAGGATTCCATATATACAAATTAAATAATAATACAGTTGTAGTTTTAACCAAATAATGGGAATAAATGCTTTAATAATTTTAAGGAAAACAGTTTGAAGAAAAGTAACTTTAAAAGAAAAAAATTACAAATAAAATCATTTTTACTTTTATGTCACCAAAAAAGTCACACCATATGCTGATGGTGAGTGTAATGTAATCCAAAATCACAAAAATTGGGAGAGGGCCTATAGGTACTAGCATAGAGTGGGACCCTAGAACATCATGTCTTGGTGAACAAAGGAATAGGAACCACAACAACATATGCTCTCATGTATGATCCACTAGTAGGGAAACACATCCATAACCTATTGGTCTCTAATCATCATCCAAAATTTTGTTAGTGTTTTAATCATCAAACCAAATAAGTGAAACTAGGCCAAAGTCGCTCCTGTATCACTAGAACACTAGATCTAGTTCACCCACCTAGTACCCAGGCTTCCTATTTGTGCTCAAAGGTTCTAAGTTCACATTTCATGTCAAGTTCAATAAGAAAAAAAAGGGTGTCATCAAAACCCAACACCACACCTTCACACATGAAAAATACATTTTTAAATAGTTTTCACACCAAAAATCTTTCAAAACTCAATATGCTTCACTTAAACAGTCAAAAACCAGCTACACCATTTTAAATACCATATATGCAATTAATCAAACAGTAGAAAAATTCATTTAACAGTTTTCAAAAAAGTTTCTTATGGATTAAGATGCCAAAACCCACTTAAAACCTCTTTTATAAAAAAATTCATACTAACACCACATCAAAACACAAATTGTATCTCCTGCACATTCTAACAACTAACTGCATAATTTAACAAACACTAATATTTCATAAACACGCTACTAGAATAACAAAATCACATCAAACTTCAAATAAAACCAACTAAGCACTTTGGAAATGAAATAATAAATATATTAAAATAATTAAGCAAGTAATTTAATTAGTCAGTCAATCCTTACACGTGGAATTACCTACCTCAGTGTAGGAAAAACCTTACAAGAGGACACAAAACTCCCACTGCACGACAATTGTACTGCAATGGATCTATAATGGACCCTAAAACAAGGTATTGAATAAATGCATCATGATACAACCAATCATGAACCAAACCCCAATTCTAGACCATCCAAAATGAAAGAACAATCACTCGGAGGGGAAGAAACTGATGAAAAGGGTGAGGGAGGTCAGTAGGAGCTCTAAGGAGGCTGTCAAGCTTGCAAGGTGATGAAAAAAAAAAGATGGAAGGCCATCAAATGTTCATCCAAAAAAGGGGAGGTGCGCGGGGGGGTTTCAGCCGAATCAAGGGAGGTGAACGTGGGATTTTCTACTGGACAAGGGTGGGGTAGACCGTCAGTGCAGGATTCTAGTTGAGGAGGAAAGTTCTGGTGTGGCGAGGTGAGGGAGAAAACTAGAATATGCATCCGCCAATGGTTATCTCATACCAACTAGGTGAGGGGGCAGATGAATAGTTCTACGGTGGGGAGAGAGTGTGGGGGGAATAGAATAAATAAAATAACAAAAAGAAATATAAAATAAAGGATAAAAAAGGGGTAAAAGAAAATATATAAAAAAAGTGGAATAGAAACCTTAAAAAACTTAAACCAATCTAAAAAAAGATAAATAAAATTCATAATATATATTAATAAGGGAAAAAATAATAATAATAATACTATTGTTGTTAATAAAAATTACCTACTTAAATCATTAATATAAATGGGTTAATAATGTTATATGATAAGGTCAAAAATTCAGTTGAGGTATTAATAAAAATAATAATAATTATTATTATTATTATTATTATTATTATTATAAAAAAATTATTTTTATTAGGCCAGTTAACTATCCACGCACTGGGAAGGTCGCACGTTAAACTGGAGAAGCCACATAGCTTAGCCTATGCCCTACACATGCGTCAGGCATTGTCAATTTGATGCTCACTTGTTAGAAAAAAAGTAAAAAATAATGTTATTCTCAGCTCACATTTCGACAAAAAAAAATTATTAGAATTGGCAGATAGAGTTATGAGATAAAAATAAATAATAAAACATTCTACAATCTATAGTCTGGGTGTGACAATGATGTCTAATAATTAATCATTTCTTGCATTCAAAACTCAGTTATTATTGTCCCAAGGGTTTTCACTATGAAAAAAATATATGGATGCATTTCATTCTATTTTTATTCATTAAATGTCACATGTTCTCAGTTATTTACCTTTATATATTTTTTATTCTTATTAATTAATGTTATCTTATGCCATACTTAAACCTTAATGATCATTTGATCTCACCCCTTTCTTAGGTTTTATTTTTCTTAGTTTCCAAGATTTTTATTGTGCTTGATATATAGGGTTACACTAAGGGTTGTAATGGTGTTCTCAAATAAAATAATTTATGTATTTTATATATAAAATGTAATTTTAATATTAAATATGTATCTAGTTTTCCAATAATACTAAATTATTCTATTTTGTGCGATGAAATTTCTTTTATCTCATTCCAATGTAATAAATTAAGGCACCAGCTCTAGGATACTAGAGTCTTGGTATTTAAATTCGTTTCTCACCCTTATTTTTTCCATTCCATGAGATATAAAGAAAAAATTATTTGTATGATTTCAATGATGTTGAATGTTTTTCATCGGTATGTTTTATATTTTATAACCAGTTTAAAATAAGTATCATGTACATATATCGCTCTCTAAGAGTAATAAAATGATTAATCCTTTAATATTTGACCCCTTATAACTATTAAAATTTAATAAATTACTGACTAGGTTAGGTTTAGTTGATTTAAGGTTATTACACTATATACATTATCCCCTTTTAGATTCTCTATGTGATCGGAGTTGTGGCTTATCAACTATAACTCCCATAAACCCTTTCTCAAGTAATTGATGTATTCCATATACCTGTATTGGATAATTACATAATGTATCCTATGCATTTAATGAATTAATAGGTTGTATTAATGGAAAATATTCTCTCTTATGATGAGAAAATGGTAAATATCATGGACCATAGATATAAAGTTCTATGTGCCAACGAGCCCATACCGGAGTGGTAAGGGCTCCTGTTTGGCATCCAAGAGACTCAGGTTCAAAACTAGGTGGAGGAGAATCTCTGGGTACTGTAGCAGTACTATAGTAGTACTGTAGTAGTTATTGTTTAGTATTGTAGTAGCCGGAAATATTCACCCGATTTGGGCATTTGGGCCACCGGTTTGGGCCTACGGGTCTCAAGGGCCTTCGGGTCATCAAAGGCCTTCAGGCCACAGGGCCTTTGGACCACAGAGACCATGGAGTAGCCCAGTTCACATAGAAAAAGTCTCATAAGAGGATTAGAGCAACAATAGTAGTAGCCACCAGAAGCAGAGCTAACCAGATTGGAAGAATGAGAGGGTATGACAGCCGCCATTGGGACCAGGCACCGTGCAGCTTTGTATGGGGAAATTCTAGCAGATCAGCAATGCAAGGTGGGGAGTTAGGTGATCATGAAACAGAAGCTGGGGAGGGGTATTTCTAGTGGGTTGGGTCTATAGGTCATGTAATGGGCATGGTATGCCTCTGGGCCTTCGGGTCATGTATTTCGGGTCATTCGGGCCTTATGCCTTGGTCCTACGGGTCATGTACGGGTTCCCCTTCAACCCTTAAAAGGGGTATTATCCATAATAAAATAAAAATAAGGCCTTTGGGACATTCAGGCTATGCAACTAGAAAACGCACCTGGTAAAAGTAATATGACTGAACAGTAAATATGAAGAGGTGACCAGGGAAGAGGAGGAATCTAAGAATACAATTTACCCTCACATTTTCTCCTTAAATGTAATAAATTTTTTTTGAATGAAATTCCCTTAAGGGGGGTTAATGTAACAACCAAATTTTTTTTAAATAGGAAACTATATTTGATAGCATATACAATATGAAAACTTGATAAATATACAAACCATGATTATTTAAATGTGACATTTATATTATATCCATTGAATTTGTTGAAATTAGTAGGATTAAATGATTTATGATATATATATATATATATAATGTTCTAATTAAATAAAAATTGATTGATCAACTCTTAAGAAGTATGCACATTGTTTTCTATAAACTCATTTTATGTTTCAAAAATTTGTTTCCTTCAAAAAAATATTACATTTGTTAGTGGATATAATAAATATTTTTAGAACTTATAGTAAAGGAATTTTATAAAATGGATAATTTTTTTAAAATATTCATATAAAAACTATCTTAGTGTTGTATTTTTATATTTTTCTAAAAAATTGATTTATCGGTGTTTATTGAAGTTTATTGATTTTTCAAATATTGTAATTTCATTTAATTTAATAATATAATGTTAAATTTCCATTATTTTAAGGATTTTTTATTAAAGTTACATATGAATCAATTTTTTATAATTACCTAATTTCTTACATTTTAATCATAAATTTTCATGATTTTGGTATAAGTTTATTTTTATTCCTTAAAATGTGGGTTTCTAATGACTATTTTTATATTTATAATGTCTAACCTTTTAAATTAATTAAAATAATACTTAATAAGGAATGATTTAAATGATATATAAATATAATATATATTTATATATGAACTGAAATTAATATAATGAATATTTATAATCATAGATTAAAAAAATAGCATCATTAATGTGTGAAAAAATCATTTCTTGAAAACCCATTTTTTGACATGTTTAGTGGGTTTATTTTTAAATTAAATTCTTACACTTATTTTAATTGTATTATATAAATTGGATTCAATATTTTGAATCATCATAATTAATACTATTTAATTAGGTCAACTTATTTTTTGATCATAACAAATAATAAAAAGAAAAATCATTAATTACAGACATTGTGGTTAAAATGGGGTTTTGTATATTACATTTTCAAGTGTCAAAATTAATTTTAAACATAAATAGGAATTTTTTTATGATTTAAAATAAATATTTAGAATCATTGGGTCAAAATTATCTAATAATTCTCATTTTATTTTTGATCTCAATGGAAAATTTTCCTAGTTAAAAACTAATTACCATGTTAACAACTAAAATGAATAAATGTAAATAACTATAAAGAAAACGAGAATATATTGATTTAAACATTTATTTTTAATTTTTTAGGTTTTTAATGACCATATAATCCCTCCAATATATCATTTATCAATTTTTAAGGCACTTTCCTTGATACTAACTTCGTATTATTTAATATTTTTTCGAGTTTACAAAAATGCCTCTCATTCTCACTTATAAACGGGAACCTCCTGTCCTATTATATCCAAACAAAAAAACAACTTTTAGTATCTATAATAAATAAAACAATATATTACTTACTTCCCACACCATGTTCTATAATTCTTGGTTTTATTTGAAACCCCACTTAAGAAGGTATTTGTTGCAATCCTAAAGTAGTTGTACAAAGAAGATGTATCATTCTGAACCAAACATTTTTGTATAATTTCTTCTTCCACCTCATTAAAATGTTATTAATCCATTATAATATAATAATATCAGTATTTACTATATAAAAATATTTTATTATGTATATTTAATAACAAAAATCTATCTCATATTCTATAAAATGTTAAACGAAACCATTATTTCTGTGTTTAGAGGACTATTATATTACCATCTAATGTGATTAAATTTCTATCTGCTACTCTCATTTGTGTGCACATTTGGATTACCATCTCCACCAAGAGATATGATTCTATTTTCATTACCACATCCAATGGATGGAATTTATTAGGGTATTTGAAAAAATAATATTTTATTTATCAGATATTTATCATTTTATAATTATAAAATGCCACTTACTTTATATCCACCATGACCGTTGAAAAATAGAAATGTTACTCATCTGTAAGTACGGCCCACCATCTCCATGACTTTAATTTAGATAATTTTTACTAACTATATATCATTCTTTGTTTTACGATAATAGTTTTTGTATAAAAATTTTAATAATTTTATTATTATTATTCCTTATAGAACCGAATTAAAATTTCTTTACCTTAGCCAATTTACTAAAGTAATTTTGGATATATGAACAGAATACTGGAAAAATGTATCACATGATCCTAAATGATTAAGTTATTGAATAATTCATGATAATAAAAAAACATAATAAACATGAAAAATGTTATTATGAAAATAAATAATTAATATTTATTTATTATCAAAGTGGATAAATAACATACATAGTGATTCGAAATCTTGGTATAAGATCCCTCTAAACAACCATTTTCATCAGGTTATAATCATTATCTATCTAAATATCATTCTTTATCTTGTTGGTGATATATAATTATTATAAAATCTTTATATACATCTCTAAAATATATGCATATCCCATTCTTCCTTACTTTATAGGGTAATACATGTAATATATTAATTTCTAAAATGCTTTCTTTATGAAAATTCATTTGATTATGATTTGAGGAAATATAATGAAACCAATTTAATTACATGGTTAATTATTATGATTATGAATTATGACTAATTTCCTTTTGTGGAACACATAATCATGAAAAAAATTGATGGGTATTTCCATATATCACTCCAATTCATTGGATATATATTTTTTCACATTAAAAATATGTATGGGATAATGGAGTAAACCTAATCCATTTTGGGAATTTTCCACCATATTATTTTGTCTTGGATATTATCCTTGGTAAAAAAAATTCATTTTATATTTTGCAATCACATTACCCATATTTCTAGGATCATATGATACCATTTTATTTATGTTCTGCTTTTATATGACTAGTCACGGCCCTCATTATTTGATATCATGTTATAACATTTACTCACATGTTATATTTCATTACCATGTTCATTCTATTACTTGAAGTTTTAGATCAACCCTTTATTTTATGTATTTGTCTGGTTATCCTATGTAGTTTTAAGAGCTCAAATGTCTTTAGTATCTCATTATAGAGAACAAAATATAGATATCATTTTTAGTTTCCATTATGTTTATTATAAATCTAGTCATCCAAATAAACTAGGATTCTTGGTCCTTGTTTTTTTAATTGTTATTTATTTAAAAATAATAATTCAATAATATGGGTAAAAGTATTGGGTCTCTATATGTTTTATATATACCATGAAAATATTTATTTTCCAGAAGATTTAAAAATTTGTTTTTTTAAGTCCATGAAAAAATATAAATACATGTAGACATTGATTACATGATGAATCATTTTAAATATAAGTTAGCTTGGAAATTTCATAATTAATAATCACTAAGTACATATATTTTTACTTTTCAAAAACTAGGGATAGTCATTAGCTAACCGCGGATCACCTCAACAATTTTTATGGGACCCAAGGATCTACCATGTTGGAGAGGTTTAACCTAAAATGATATGGGTTTTAGGCTTATGAGAAGACACACATAGTTCTAACAGAGCATTCATGGGTGTGTACATGGTGCATATAAAGTGTGAATGAGGGTGCATGGAGTACCAAAAAAGGTTCTATTATAGATCGATGGTAGTTTTGTGTCCATAATTATATACTAGTGCTAACTCTTATGCTGGATTTAGCTTCAGCACAAACAGGATTATATATATTGAAGAGCACAACCACATCGAAGATTGATGTTGGAAAAGGTAATGTGTTGTATTATTCAACTATCAAAAACAAAACCATATAATAATTTCCATCTGATAGATTTTATCCTAGCTATATGAGTGAATCATACCTCATATTCTTCCTTTTTCCCATGAATGACCTGTGTCTGAGCTTGGTACATCACACGATCAATCCACACGCTTGATCGACCTGCTAACTAGCTTGAAATCAATTTCTTGCATGCATTTTATTATTTGAAATTGTTTATAATGAATAGGATATGATTTATTTTCAAAAAATATATCCATTAAACCATTATAATAAAGATACATCACTAGAAAAAGAGTGTATATGTTAAGATCCCATTGTGGATAGCCTTCATTGTATGAAGAATAAGAAAGGATTCAAATATCTATACACTGAGAGGACACATGATCAATCAAATCCAATCATTCTACTATTTATCCATTATATAATTATATGAAGAAATATAGACATTCATTATTTTAAATCCTAAAATGTGCATCATGTTCATCGAGAATTTCATGTACCATTAATAACCTTAAATATCATATGAGAGGTGGTGTAAATATTAATATAAATATATATGTGGGGGTGAATTTATCTATTTATAAAGACATCAATAATAGATATTGTTTCACCATGAAGTAGAGGATACACATTATTAGATCATACAATGAACAAAAAGATCCTGCAAGACTCATTAATGCAAATGATATCCCTAAAGACAGTCAAGCTTCTAAGAAGTAATATAGTAGGTATCGTGAACCTCTTTAGTTATATGAAAAAAAAATATGAAGTAATTAAAAGGTAACCATAGTAACCTAAAGTAAAAGGCCTCTAGTGTGAATTATTCACTTGAGGTAGAGGAACATACTGGTGAATTATTACATTTTATTCTTCAATAAGTAGAGACAATATTTATACTAGTCCCACAGATGAAGATATTTACATGAGTTTGTATATGGAGAATAGGTGCAAATCACTTTTGTGGAGAATATGAAGAGCGACCTTATATATATATATATATATATATATATATATATATAATGTGAAATCAGTGATATTGAATGTCACATTGTATGAAGGAAAGGGAGGAATCAGTTTTCCTGCATATTAATGAGAACCTCATTATGCATGCATGAATATGTTTATATGAATTTTTATGATACTTCTATGCATGATTTATATAAATACATGAGAATACGTGAGATTTTTATGAATAAAAATAAAAGATAAATTAATTATTTAATGGAAATGAAAATTATAGATATATAAATAGTGTTTTCAAATATAAAATTTCACTATAAATAAATTGATACTAGATTCACTATTGATATTGTGTATTGAAGATTAAGAATCCCACATTGTGACTGAAATACTAAATTTTTTGCTGAAGATCTCAAGAATAATAATAGATTCAATAACATTTTTCAGTTTATTATAATTTAAATTATGAAGAAATTTTAAGATATCCAGTCTATTATATGTTCATATCATTTTGAATGAAGAAGAAGAAGATTCATCCTAATTGAATGATTCATATTTTAGTCAACCCTTTGAATACATTAAAATAGTGGTATCTATTTGATTCATTTAGTCATAGTAAGTTGAATAGAACTCATTAGAGTCTAGAGGAGAATACTTAGGCTACACTTATAATCATTTTAGTTGGGATAGGATGATATCATATAATTTATTGCTTCAAAAATAACATTTTCAATGTACATAGTTGGTTCTAGGAAAATGATATCCAATTAATCCCCTTTATCATGATGATATTGATAACAAAATAAATGTTATGTGCTTGTGTGATAATATAATAAACATATGTATTATATCATCTTATATTAATATTCATTAAATAACATAAAAAATCCACCAAAGAACTATATAGGTCTACTGTATTTGGAAACTTGGAATTATAAATAACTAGTTCAAAAAATATCTATATTGTCTCCCACTTATTTCCTTCATAACTAGAACCATTATATACATATCTAACTAAATACATTTCTTCATATCCTAGGGAAAAGAATCGTCAGAAAGGGTGTTCCTAGATTCTCAATAAGAGTAAACAGGGGAGATATCAATAATTTCATAATAATAATATGATCATAAGGTTATAAGAATATGAACATAACCTTTAGAAATTATAACCTACATACTAAATATTATAATTTTGAATCATGGAATTAATTATGTAGTTCATAAGAAATGAATCATTAATAAATAAAAGATAATTATCCCTGAGGGCATAAAATTATCATAAAACGTGGTATTTTTTTCATAAAAATCATATAAAATAATTTCATTTTTAGTCAATTCTCACTTCCAAGACAATCATAACTGACAATGTTCTGTGTTGAACTAGATTCACTCCATATTCCATCCTTTTCTTACTGAACTAGGTTCATTCCACACTGTATCCTTGTCTTAATGAACCAAGTTCATTCCATGTTCCAACCCTATCTTACTAAACAAGGTGCAGTCCCCATTCTAGCTCTATCTTATTGAACTAGGTTCACCCACTATTCTATCCAAGTCTTACTCAGCTGGGTTCACACCATGTTTTATCCTTATCTATCTCATGAGATAAAAATCAATAAACAATGAATTGTAGGGAGACATAAGAACCACATGTCACAAAACAAAAATCATAAATATGTATTCCAATGTAATATAAATCACTCATTATATCATAACCCATGGAAAGAAATGGGTTTCTTAAACATTTTATTATTTAACAACCCACTAAAAAGTAACAAGATTCATAAAAATGATGCTATCATAAACATAAATCATCCAGAGAAATAATAAGGATGGAATACATGGATCATATCCCCAGTAAAGCATAACCAAAATCAAATAATGATATCATAGATGGGAAATTATTTTTAAATATCACTTGAAATATTGCTTGAAAAAATATTCTCTTTATTTTCAAAACATTATTATGTTGTGAAATTAGAAAATAAAATATTTTCATTGAAAATAATCTTGTAATATTGTGTCAGATTCTTCAATGAATTAAGGTGTCATCATGGGGGGAAATCCACACATACTGTATAAGTTAAAAAAATATTCCTTTGATATTTTTTTAGAAAACTCCCAACGTACATTGTTTGGAAAATGAAAAAAATACTCCATTCAAACTGATTTGTAAAATAAAAAACATGTGTAAAATTAATTTAAAAATTCATTGGAGAAAAATTAAAACCATTTTGACATCATTTTTTAGAAAAAATGGACATAGATGATAAATATTACCCATTATATACTTAATCATAAATAATCTCAAATTATAATGGGAATGTGAAATAAAGCCACACCACTTTGGTAACTTCTGAAACATAACCTCATGAAAGAAATTACTCTAGATGGATATGTAGATCCCTAAAAAATTCATAATATGCATCAAAAAAGAAAATTCATGGGAATTATATACACTTCAGAAATAAATAAGTGATGAATATGGAACGTGTCTCAGATAAATAAAAGTGAAATGAAAATTCCTTACCTTACGTCTTAAATTTCCTTGTTCACATTTAAACCACCTCTTATTTGAAATGCCTCCTTTAGATCACCTATAAAGGGCTCTAGGTTTGATCATTTGAGAATAAAATAACCTCCAGAATGTTTATAAGGAATTTTAAATGTTAATTTTTTAGGGGATGGTTGAGATGGAAGTCTGAAATTTGTTTAAAAAAGTGAGGAAAGAGATTCCATTTTATAATTGAGGTGAGTATCAATTTTGGAATTTCTCAAAAGTTTAAATTTTATTAAAACAAATTTCAAATAAAAATACCTACAAATAGACATGGATTCAAATATAAAATATGATACTTTTTTATTATCATCACCCAATATATTTTAGACAAGTTTTGGTGTTATTTTAAACCTTGTCATTTTGATTAAACCCTAGTTAACCTATTTTATGTTTAACTATGGTAAAAACATTTTCAATATTAAAGGATTGTAGTTTTAAATTATGTGGTTTAAATTAGATAATATATTGAAAATTTATGACATTTTAGACTATATCATAATATCATTTTATTTTTAATTAATTTAATGATTTTTAAATTATTTAATAAAATGTTAATCTCATAAAGTATCATTATTGTCAATTTTGATACTATTCAATACATTTAATTTTAAAACCATCAAATCAATAAGGAAAATTCAAAAAAAATATTTTATTATATAATAAATAGTTTATTTAATAAAATATATTTTTTATATCACCTTAAATATATATAATTATATAACTTTTAATATATTTATTATCATATTTTTATTTGTTTGTTGATTAAATAATTACTACATAAATGTTGTGTAAGCATTTAGGGTAAATATTTAATTCCTAAAAATTATAAATAAATTATAATGATGTAGATAAATATATTATATTTTATAATAATATTTATAGTGGAACATATCTTCTAGATAAACCCATATTAAAAAATTTATTCCTATTAAAAAATACGAGTGTGACTTGTTTGACTTTTAATTAAATGAAATACTATTAAAGTTATAATCATATCCAAGTGGCCCCAAGAAAACATAATTAAATTTATATCACTATATTAAGTATATAATGTTATAAATGGACTCTTATATTAATTTATAACATATTTTTTCACCATTTTGATACATAATAGATATTTCATACATATAAAGTGACGTTTTGTGACTTTATTTAATTTAAACAATATATAAGTCATTTTCAAGGATAAGTGTCCATTAAAAAATTTCATATCGATACATAGGTGATAAGGGTATAATTAAATTCATATAATAAGAAATTGTATTAATGATTATGGCCTTATCACTTATTTTCAATCGAAATTAATAGGTTTTCTATTCACTGATGTAATAAATTGTACAACAGTTACAATTCGTGTTGACTAAAAATAAGAGGAGTATAATTACAAAAAATTAACCTCTTGGATCTAAATTTTTAATTAATTTTATCTAATTCAATACCTATAAATGGAAGAAATTAATTTTAATGTATGTGTGCACAATGTGACAAAATAATATTTTTAGAAAAAAATACATTTTTAAGTTTAACTGTGGATTTATTGTTATCCTATGATTAGAAATATATTTGTTTAATGATTTAAAAATTTTATCTAGTAAATAATATATATATTTCATTAAAATCATTCAATGTGATTAATTTAATATCCTTATATAAAATTCAATGAATGCAAAAAATAATTTTTTAGAAATCATCACTTTTATTTAAAAAAATTATAATACAAATCATTTGATAACTAATGAATTTATTTGATAATGTAAAGAGCATATATTTTTTATATTTTAGTTATTATTGTTAATTCATTTGAAGATAATAGATAGATGATAATAATTACATAATATTGTTATTTGTTTCTTTAAACTTTTTATTTCATTCCAATAAAGCTATTGAATAAATAAAATTATTTAGATAGAAATATTTCATAAAAATATAGAGGTGTTACATTTTACCCCCTTGATAATTAATTTCATCCTAAAAATTTATCACATGGATACAAAAATATGAGGCTACCTCTACCTCATCACATCCTCTCTCTACTACGTGTCTTCTTCAAATTGATGGTGTTGCTATATAACATTAACTAGTCAAGTGGTCTAATTTCATAGAACATTTTATCTATTATCTAATATACCTTCTGTTTTTTATTTATATAAAAGATATTGATCTAGTGGTATAAAATATTTTTTTATTAAAAAAATGATTAGTTATGTAATTTATTAAGAGAGATACATGAATCACATACTGAACATGATATAGATTTGGTGTAAGTTCCCATTGATATGATACCATATCGATACGATAAAACATTTCAAAAGGACTAATATAACACAGTATTAGCTTTCCATTCTTTCCAAATATCATCACTCTATTCCAAGGATATATTTGAAGAAATTACTTATCACCCACTTCAAACTTTAGGTCTTTCCATTGATTATCGGTATAAATTTTTTGACCACTCTGAGTTTTCCTTATGTTTTGTTGATTAAATCTAACCTTATCCTCTTTTTCATCCACTTGGTCAGGCCCCAATAGATTTATTTCCCCAAAATCATTACATCATGTTATAATTATGCACTTATTACTATATAGGGCTTCATAAAGATCCATTAAAATTTGGGAGTGAAAGCTATTGTTGTATTAAAATTCTACCAAAGGTAGTTTTTTATCCCACCCACCATTAAAATCCATAGTATAATGAGTCAACATGTCTTCTAGAGTTTGAATTTTCCTTTTAGATGGAACATATATATGATTAAGATATGCAGTGTGGAAACTAAACTCTGTATCTATAGCCTACTGAATACTTCTATGGAACTCTGAGGTAAACCTCAGATCTTGATCAAATACAATAGAAAGTGGTACTCCATGAAATCTTAACACATAAATAATAGATATTCCATAAAGATGATCCAAAGAGAAATATTCTATGATTGTAGTGAAGTGTCCCATATTTTTAATGTGACTTACTATATAAAATATAGAATTATTTTTTTTTATGTTCTAGGGAGTCTAATGAAAAAATCAATGGTGATGTTTTATCATTTCTGTTCTGGTATGGGTAATGGTTGTAACATACCCTTATACTTTTTCCTCTCAGACTAAGATTACTGAAAAAGAAACACTGAAAAACATACTCTAAAATACCTATATTTATACCATACCACTAATAAAAAAAATTAGGTATATATACATATTTTTACTTCTAGGATGAATAAGGAATGATGAACTATGAGCCTCATCAAATAGTTCCTTCTTTAAATCTTGTATGGGTGGGACACATACATGGTTCAGGTACATTATCATTCCATCATGATCAAGGTAAAAAGTAGGAACATTTTAATCATTATTTTTGATTTCTTCATCTTCATTCCATGCCTCTTTAATATTCACTTGGACAGATAGTTGATCATCTATTTTAGGAAGATAAGAGTTCTCCCATTCTCTCAATATTTCATAGTCTATCCTTTATAAATCCATAAATATGGGATCCTTTTTAATCCTTATCATATGTAAGAAATCATTATCCTTTCAACTCAAATAATATCCATCTTTGTTCACTTTCCTATGGTGGTAATGTATTTATAATCCATAATATTTAATCAACTCTAACCAACTTCCTTTTAACATATTGAACCCCTTATGTGTGAATATACAAACAAAAATTTTGTAATAAATATATATATCACACTTTTCTTATTAAAGATAAATCCACCATATATTTAATGAAAATATTATTCTAGTTATCTCAAAATCATGATTTGGGTAATTTTTCTCATTAACCTCTAGTTTTCATGAGGAATAAGCTATAACCATGTCATTTTTCATGATAATTCATCCCAATCCCTTATTAGAATCACCACTATAGATTACATAACCTTACACACATTCAGGTAATATAAAAAAATGGGTTCTAAATAACCTTTTCTTTATTTTCATAAACATTTCGTCACATTCATTCATATAAAGAAACTTAGAACCCTTTTGAGTTAATATGGATAGTGGATTGGATAGTAAATAATAATTATCCACGAAGTGTTGATAATATCCATCCAAACCAAGAAAAAATTAGATCTATATCACTATTTTTGGTCGAGTTCAATGTTTAATAACTTATTTCCTTGATTGATCTAGAAATATAACTTCTATTGAGATTATGTGACCCAAAAATGAAACTTTCTATATCCAAAATTCACACATGGTAAATTTTTCATAGAGATTACCATTTCTAATGTAATTCAGTAAATTACACAATTGATCATCATGTTTTTCCTTACACATTTAATATATAAAAATATAATTTATAAAGACCACCAAAAATGATCAACATAGTATCAAAAGACTCTATTCATTAAATCCAAGATGATAGTGGGGGCATTAGTATGACTAAACGGTATCATAATAAATTCATGGTATCCATTCCTTATATAGAATGTCATCTTATGTATATACTCTTTCTTAACCATCAATTTATGTCATCTAGAATGATTATAAATATTGGAAAACTATTTATCTCTGCATATTTGATCATATATGTCATCAATATGGGGAATATAATAGTTTTTCTTGATATTGATCATGTTATGTTCTTGATAATCAATGAAAAGTCACATTTATCTATATTCTTTTTAGAAATCAGAATTAGTTCACCCCAATGTGATGCATTTGGGTGTCAAAATACCTTATCAAAATACTCCTTCAGTTTCTTCTACAATTCCTGCAACTCAATTGGGGCCATTATATGAGGAGCCTTTGAAATAGGAATATCATCAGGTATGAGTAATATTGAAAAACTAAGTTAATGATTTGGTGGATGACATGGAAATTTTTTTGGAAAGGCATAGAAACTCTTGTAAAATAATTAAATCCTTAGTGTTATCATTATCCCCAAATATATGACATAGATAACCTTCATTTATATGATATTGGACCTACAATTTTGAATTATTTTACATTGGAAGTTCATATTCATCCATTCGTAAATATATTATCATAGTTTCATTTAAAATAAGAAATGTGACTTCCATTCCTTAGTACTTGATATGAGATCCAAATATATAAAGTCAACCCATGCCAATAATCACATAAAATTAAACTAGAAGAAGAATCACATGATTTTCAGGATGCACTTTCACACAATCTTTAACCAGTTATAATTATAAACATGTGATGTGATCATTGTTCCATTATTATATTTAAATGCTAACTCAACATCTAATTATTGAGGTGATATATTAATACACTTATAAAGTTATTTGGAAATAATAGAGTGGGTGGATCCATAATTAAATAAAACATTACATATTTTAGAGTGGATGATAATTGTACCATTCACTACTTTTTTGTTGTACTCCACATCACCAACAATGATTAGATGATTTTTCCCTTTGTGTTTGGCCATAAGAGTTATGAGACTTCTATTAACAGTGTTATACATTTTAATTAGTCAATTATTAGTATAATTCCCATTTCCCTTAAACTTTAATCACTAAAGTGTGTGAGGTCATTTTGTGTTTCCTTATATATATTCTTATCATTATCTAACTTCTTCACATTATTTTTGAAATCATTCATTTTATATCCTTCACTTATAAACATAATGCATTTAATAATCGCCTTATGATAATTTCATTGTTGCTTCAACCCACACTTTGAGGATAAAGTAAACCTCGTGTTATTCTCCTTAAGGTCTTTCGATTTTCCATTTAGATCTGTCACCATTCTCATTTTTGAACAATGAGATTGACATGTAACTCTGACCAACATTTTATCCTTGATGGATAGTAAGAAAATTTATTTAATGATGCTAATGTCTCTTATAGATATAAACTATAAAAAACTTGGTTTTAAGCCACTAAAGATTCAATCAAACTTTCTTTCTGGTTGGATTATAACCCCCAAATCATACCTCAAATGTCTTGTAAAATTTTCTTAATATGTTTTAACAGATTCATCATCCCTTTTCCTTATAAAATTATATTTCTTATCCATTATTGTATAAAGAATACAAGGAAAGTACTTATTGAATAATAATTTAATAATCTCATCCCATTCCAGGGAGTCAATTTCATTATGATTCCTCTTATTCTTGATAATAGTCAACCATTGATCCACTTCACCTTTTAAAAAATAGACATCTAAAATGATTTTATCATGTTCTTAACATTGGATAATAAAATATATATTTTCAGTTGTACTAAGCCATTTCTCATTCACTAGTGGATCAGAAGTCCCACTGAAAGAAGGTGGATGCTTCCTCATAACAGACTATACAAAATGACGATCCCTCTATTTCTCATTGAGAACTCTAGAATGATTCATATCTTGAGAATGTTTTGTGATATTCTCAACAATATTTTACATTCTATATCTAGTAACATTTAGTTTCTCTAGAGGAAAATTATTACATTTCCCTTTGCATTAATCATTATCATGACTCCTTCAAGTTCCAACCATTAACTAATACTAGGAGTCATAATATGAGAAACAATAACAATAGTGGGAAAACTACATGATAAAAGGAAATTACTTATAAAATTTCAATCAAAAACATCATATTTTTAATCCTGGGTTGTTCATGATCATTACCAAAATTCTAGGATAATAACATATACATAGGCTTATCCTATGGGATCTTACTAGTTTTTTTTCATCATATTTTCCAAAGTTTAACTAAACCTTTCTCTAATACCAATAATAATGTCCCATTCTATTCATACATAGATATTACTTATTTTTAGATGAATATTCATTACATACTATAACAAGTAAACAACATAATTGTATAGGTCTGGTGTCTTTTGAACCTTGTAACCTTAAATAATATGTTCATAAAATATATACATTATTACCCACTTATTTACATGATTAATATAACCCTTTTATACATATCTTTTTGAATATATTTCTTCATATATTTTAGAAAAGAGATATAAGAATGTATGAGATCAAAATATTAGAAAGAGTATAAAAGAAAAATATCTATGATATCATAAGCACAATCTTATCATAAGGGTATAAGAACTAGAAAAAAAACATTTAGAAATTATACCGCACATATCAAAGATCATAATCTTGAATCATGGAATATATCATGGATTTTTATACGAAATAAATCACAAATAAATAGAAGAATATGATCCATGATAGAATAACATTGGATTAAGAACTATAATTTTCAGAATATACATAATCATTGAAAATTATTTCCTTATAATTCATGGAACACTATCAGCACCATCACATCGATCAATTTCCTTTACTGAATTGGGTTCACTCCCTTTTCCACTCATCTCTTACTAAATTAGGTTCATTATGTATTCCATTCACATCTTATAGAAATGAGTTAGTTTCCCATTTCATCCATGTCTTACTGAATTGGATTAATTCCCCATTTCATTCATGTCT
The DNA here is from genome assembly GCA_963277665.1 of Viscum album. NCBI lineage: Eukaryota > Viridiplantae > Streptophyta > Magnoliopsida > Santalales > Viscaceae > Viscum > Viscum album. Next base: position 1,158,869,443 of record OY728145.1, read on the forward strand.
TACTAAACTAGGTTAAATCTTCATTCCATCCCATTCTTACTAAACCTGGTTTAGTCCACATTCCAGCCCTATCTATCTCATGAAATATAAATATTTACCCAATGCATTGGAGGGAGATATTGGTCTCACAGATCAAATAATTAAAACTATGCATATGTGTTCCGCAAAAAAAATTATTCATCATATCCAAACCCATGAAAAGAAATGTGTTTCATAAAAATATCCTCATTGCATAACCCGTGGAAATGTAACGGGGTTCATAAAAATCATTCCATCATAAACATAAACCATCCATATAAATAATAATGATGGTTTATTTAGATCATATATCTAGTAAAGAAAAATTAACATCAAATAATATTGTATTATATGGAAAATTATTTTTAAATATCACTTGAAATAATTCAGGTGGAAAATATTCCTTCTATTTTGAAAACATTTTTTTAAATCCTCACAATTAAAAATTAAATAATTTTATTTGAAAATATCCTTGTATGTTTGTATTGAAAGATTATAATAATTAAAGAGTTTTGATGGAATAAAAATACACTCATTCTCTAGAGGATAAAAATACATTCCTTCTATATTTTTTATAGAAAATTCACAATGTAACTTTTTTGGAGAATGATAAAAAAATCCATTCAAAACATTTTATAAAAATTCAAACATTGGTAGAAATTAATTTAAAATTCATATGGTAATAGTATAAAACTTTTTTAATTTTTTTTATAAAACATCTATATATAATAGAATTATTCTGTAGTGGATACTTAGATAAAAACTATATTGAATAATAATGGGATTGTGAAATAAAACCGTAAAACTTTGGTAAATTTTTGTTAATAATTCCTATAAAATAATTAACCTAAGATATATATGTAAATACTCATAAAATTAATAATAATCATCATAAAATATAATTAATAGGATGAAAATACACCAAAAAAGTAATAGGTAGTGAATAAAGAATATTTCCCGCAGAAATATAAGTGAGATGAAATCCCTTACCTTATTTCTTTTCTTCCATTGTTCACTTTTATACCACCTATTCTTCTAAATGTCTCCATTATTTATCCTCTAAAGGGATTATGTGTTGGTCTTTTTAGAAGACCAACACCTCCACAATATTTTAATTAAGTTGAGAATATAATTTGGAAGTGGTGGTCAGGCATGAAGGCTCAAAGTGGTTTAATGAAGTGAGAGAGGAGGTAGAATTTTATAATTGGGATGAGAGGAACTTTTGAAATTTTCTAAGAAGATTAAATAATAATAAATTCATTTTCTATCCAAATATCACCAATTGGAAATGGATTAAAATATAATATATAATAAGTTTTTATTATCATCAACCAATAGAATGTAGAAATGTTTTAGAGTTATTTTAATCCCTGTCATTTTGATTAACCCTTAGTTAACCTATATTTAATTTTAGCTATGCTAAAAAAAATATTAAAAGGTTGAAATTTATACTTATATGGTGTTAATTGGACCATTAATGGACAATTTATTACATTTTCTACAATATTATAATCTCTTTGAATTTTTTTAATCATTTTTGTGTTTTCTAAAAAATTTAACAAAATATTGATCTCATAAAATATAATTACTGTCAATTTTGATACTATTCATCACTTTGAATTTTAAAAAAATCAAGGAAGTAATTCAAATTAGAAAAAACTATTTTATTATATTCTAAACCTATCAAGACAATCCATATAATTTTTGGATCACGTTAAATTTTTAAAATTATATTAATTTTAATATTTATATTATAATTTACATGGTTTTTTTTGTTACATAGATAATTATGAAATCAACGTTGTGTAAGCATTTAGGGTAATAATTTAATTCCAAAAAATTATAAATAAGGTACCATGATTAAGATAAATATTTTAGATATTAAAATAATAATTAAAATCAAAAATATCTTTTGAATAACATCATATTAAAATTATTATACTTGTTAAAAACAGAGTGTGACATGTTTGAATTTTTGTTAAATAATATATTATAAATGTCATAATTGTATCAATGTGGCCCCAAAAAGTCATAAATAAACTAATATCATGAAACTATGATTTTTAAGGTCAAAATTTAATCTTAAATGTGTTCATAACCTACTTTTTTTCTCATGTGTACACATAAGATATATTTAAGACAATGAAAGTGGCATTTTGTGACTTTCATTGATTTAATTAATATATATGTATTTTTTTTTTTGAAATTTTTCTACTAGAAAATTAAATATAAAACCATATAATTTGGGGTACTCTCCTATTGGATTTGTTTTCCTTATAATTCTAAAAACATAACTAGGGATTAATGCCTAGCTTCCTCGAATATTTGGGATTTCTCAATGTAGGTCAAAGATTGTGGGATCAATGGGCTAGCAGTCAGACACAGACTGAGCAATCAAGGGGTTGCGGTAGATTATGTGATGTGGGAAGAAAGGTCAGTGGTAAGGCTTAGACAAATCTCCTCACAATATAGTAGGTGAGAGGGATTAATATTCTTTAGGTAGGTTAGCTGGTAAGAGTTTAATGGTCATGTTTGGATGTATCACCTCACAACGGAGTAGTCAAGGGGGATAGATCTCCTTCAGGAAGACAGGTGAGTGGGTTTGTGACCTTCATAGCACCGTCGAGTAGTCAAGGGGACCTTCGATGGGATATGAAGCAATGCTGATGGATTTGGGTGGAGAATCAAGCAGGAAAGTGGGCGTGATCTCTAATCATTTGTGGGTGGCTCATAACTGAATGGTGGTGGAAGCCTGATGGGATAACCAAGAGTAGTGGAGGAGGAGACCACTCATGGTTACCTAGTCATGCGATGCAGACAGGTGGATGAGGCATATTATAGTGTTTTAGTTCTGGGCCTACAGGCCATCAGTTATGGGTTTAATTCTCAATGTGCCTACGAATCATGTATTAAAATAAAAACAAAGTCATGATGGGTGGGAAATCTTGGGGGGTATGGCCTACATTTCGGGCTTCTATGTGTGGTGTGTGTGTGCATGTGTGTTTAAATATAATTTTACCTTAAAGAATCTACTATATATATTATATAATATTATTAGTTTATTTTTGAATTAACTTTATACAATAATAAATATAATGAAAATTATGGCCTTATAACTTATTTTTAATCCATATTAACATGTTTTCCCTTCACTGAGGTGATAAAAATTACCACAATTACTATTCATATAGACTAAAAATAAATGGTTCATAATTAAAAAATTTAACCTCTTGAATCTATGTATGTAATTAATTTTATCAAATTCAATACTTATAAATTGAAGAAATTATTATTAATGTATGTGTGCAAAATGTGACAAAACATATTTTTCATTAAAATACATTTTTAAGCCTAACACTAGTTTTATTCTTGTCCAGATCATAAAAAACTTATTTTTTGAATGATTAAATAATTTTATCAAGTAAATAATATATAAATTTTATTAAAATCACTCATCAAGATTAATTTAATACATTGATATAAAATTCAGTGCACATGTAAAACTATTTTTCAGAAAATATCACAATTATTTTAAAATAATTTTTGTTTTAAATTATATTCATTTGATAACTAATAAATTTCTTTTATAATTTTTAGATTGTATATTATTCATACTATAGATAATAATATTCATTAAATCCAATATAATTTATAGATGATAATAGACACTTAATAGTGTTACATATTTCGTTTAAACTTTTTGTTGCATGCAACACAAGATATTGACGAAATAAAATTATTTAAATAGAAATATTTCATAAAAATTTCATGGTGTTATGGATAATAACCATATCAAATTGGGGATGTTTCCATCCATGTTATATGCAACCCTCATTAACTAATATTGGCTTTCTTATTCCTTTATTGTTTTATTTTTATGTTCACTAATTACAGGTAAAGAAAAAAATAGAACCATTCACTAAATAAGTGACAAATGCATAAAAAGTGATAAAAATTTTGAAGAGATAAAATTTCATCACACACTATTTAACCTCCCACACCCCTATAAGTGTGTTTATTCCAAACTGATCCTAACACCTCATCCCTACAGGTTATAGTATGACATTATTTACTAAAACAAATTGTGTACAATGTCATTTGATTGTTAGAGTGAGATTCATTTATGTATATAAATTAAATGAAATATACATACATATCCAAGGGGAAAGAAAATTCAAGTGATTATAAAATAAGTAGGTCCTTTAATGTTTGGATCTTATTTTATGATGACACATTTTTCTGAGGATGATAAGAAGTTGTCAAATGTTTGTCATTTTCTATATCCAAGTGAATAATCCCATAAAATTTTGATATGAAACATATGTCAAAACCAAATACAATTGAGAAAGGTATACCATTAATCCTATTGAATTTATTAATATAATGTTTTTCAATATAATATTGTGCTATATTATCCATTATTTTAGAATATGATAAGACTTTTTAAGAATCTATATATTAAATCTTTTTGTATAAATATTTACAGATATATTAGTAAATCCAATTACAAAGTCCATTGTGTATATTTTCCCAATTCCTTATCAATTTCCAAATAGGTTTTGTAAAAACTTCTGGAAGATATCTCTTATAAATAAAATTCTTACATGTAATGTATTTTGATAGATACCACTATATATTTTCCTCCAAAAATATTTATCATAAATTTATATACATATTGGTTTTATTTGGGTGTCCATAGAAAATTTAGTTACACGCTTTATCTTATAATTATTTCTCTGGTTCATTTTTTAATCATAAATATATTTTCATCCAAATTTTCAGTATTCTCACATTATTAATAACGTATATTATTTTCCTTATTTTAGAGCTTTAACTATATTTTTTAAACCCTTTCCATATTATTAATACTTATTTATCTTATGTATTAAATATGTTTGGATAATTATTTTAGATAGTAATTCAATTTTTCATTCCCAAATGTTTTCCATATCTTACTATACAAAATCTATGATTATCAGATTAATTTTCATCATCATCATTTATAAATCCCCATGATTCAACCCTATCATTGAAACTATCTACATTTTTACCTTCCTTGGGTAGTAGTGTATCATACTATTATAGTCTTTAAGAGGATATAACAATCTCATTTTTCACACGTCATTCTATTTGAATATAAATATACACATAATACGCCTACAATTCATATATATGTAACATAATTTACAATCAAAATAATTTATACATATCTTCAAAGAGAATATTGTGACTTCCAACTATAAATCAAATGTTTTATAATTTTTTTCAAGGGTATTTAATTTTATTGATTCATAATCAAATATATATCATTTTATATGAGAAAATGCCATGTCCTTTATTTGATGCATAACATAATGTAACAAATAAATTATTCACCATCTATAAAATTAATATTATTTCAATTGATTAGTCACATATACTATTATTTAATAACTTCATTATACTTCTTCAACAATGTCAATTTGACAACATTACACATCATCTTGGTTATGAGGTCAAGTAGTTATTAAATTTTTCAACTAATATTATATAGTAACTATCCAATTGAAGGAAACCATGTATTTCAGTAATATTCATAGGATTTTTACCATTATTTAATCACCATGTTCAGTTATGGTACTATGTATATTCCATCCATAGAGATAATATTCCATGAAAAGAATCATTTTAAAGCCACGTTTCATAGTTATTGTATTTCTTTTATAATTCATTCTATCTTAAGAAGAATTGTATAATCTATAGATCATCGACATATTTTATTTATATATATTAGTGTATCGTAAGATTTCATTAATAAATACCACAAAAAAATTAATCAGCATGGTTAATGAATAATCTATTAATTTGATCTATAACAACTAAGAGTGCCTTTGTTAATACTAAAGGCGCTATTATGAACTCGTAATATACATACCTTGTATGAAAATAATTATTTTTTTATAAATTCAGTATTAAATTATAATTAATGATGAAAATAAAAAAGATAATTCTTTTAGAAGTATTGATCTACTTGAATTTGATAAAATTTATAATTAATGTGTATAAATGGAAGGTTGTTCTTAATTTTAGAAGGAAATTATTTCCCAATAATCAATACACAACATCATATACCCATCCATCTTCACTAAAAATAGAATGGGTTTTCCCCACGGTTAGGAATTATGTTGTATGAATCTATAATCATACAGCTCTTATTAATCCATCATTAAATATAAAATTCATAATGTATAAATTATATATAGTGTATTAGATGTGGGATTTTCATAAGGGATAAGATCAATTGAGAATTCAACTTTATAATCAGTTGGATAATTCCTATACAAAAACTTATTGTAATCTTGAAATACCAGGAAAACTTTAGTTTAGAGGCTATAATTCTATATTATAGATTTTATTTTCTCTTATTCAAACTTCTAAATTTATTTTTTAAATCCAATAGAGGTTATTATTAACAATACATGAGCAATGAAAACTATCCACTAAAAATAATAAACTTCATGATCACCTTGTAAATTTTAATCACTTTTACCTAGTTGAAAATTCATTGATTGTATATTGAGATACAATCAATATAGATAATTACATAAAATTCAGTAATATGTATGAATTTTTTGATATAATTATTTTTAATTCCATAAATTTTTATAGGTAAAACCTAATATATTATTTTTGTTATAAGATTCCCATTTTTTTAATCTAACAACCCATTCCTAAATGTATATATATAGGAATCAATGTTTTTATAAATAATATAGGATTTAAAAGAATGTGAATAAATATAATCAAATAATGTATTTTATAAATATTTTTTATAATCAAATTATCTAATATAACATTATTTATAATTTTAACATCCATCATTGTAATTACATATGTTTGTCCTTTATCCTTAGGTCCCTTTTAAAATAGATTCCCTTGACAATTATAGAATAGAATAAAATACTTTCTCATCCCCTTTTAAAAGAATCCATGGATATTAGTGACAAAAAATTATTACCTTTTATGTCATGATCATGCTTTCCTATCTCTCCATACATTAAATAAACTACAATTCCCATAAGGTTGGCTCTACAGAGTTTCATCACACAATTATTACATGGTTGAAATTGAACCCATCCTTTATTTTTTATTTTCCAGAGTTCATTATATATTTAATTTATCTATAAATTATTCTCAATATTTTTTTTGATAATATAAGTCTTAGAGAACTCCTTCTTAATCTTGATGTCACATTTTACCATTTATTAATATGACTGAACAATTTAATATATTAATTCATGTTATTTAAATTGATTAAACACATCAAAGAATCAAATTATATTTATTTTTTGTGTGCATGTATATTTAGCATCATGAATGACTAGTATTTTTAAATTATGTTCATACATATAAGTATTATCATCTACCTTTTATCATAAATTCAGAAATTTCATTTTTCTTGTCAACATATTTATCAAAAGGAAAATATTTCAAATAGAATAAATCCTTAAAATAATTTCATTCCATTCTTTATATCTCTTCATACTTATTATTATTTTGAAATAATGATCACCACTAATCAATATCAATTTAAACAACATATAACCATAATAGAATACTCTATTTATCTCTATTAAAATGTTATAAATTTATTCTTTGGTGATTTAATCCATTTACCCAACACATAGATTAGTGATATGATTAAAAGATAGAGGTTGATATCAAATGAAATGATACAATGTTGTTAAACCATGTGGATGGGAAACAAGTTGATCCATACATGAAATTTCATTTCTCATTAGTCGAGCCATTTTATCTTATATAATTAAAATCATTCTCAAAATCAACTTCATTTTTATAAATTTACTCAGTATAGAAATTTCAACACTGATTATAGGTGTTAAATGGTTTATGATCCTTTGAAAAGGATTCATTTATAAAGAATGAAATATTCTAGTTGTCTCATAAAAAATTCATAACTGTAGGGTCCAGAAAATTCTGCTAAGGGGAAAAATACCCCCATGATCACTTTGAAGAAGGAAGAAAGTGTGTCTACAAGGCTATTAAAGAAAAGTTACTCAAGTTGAGATGCATTTCTATGAATAAACTTGAATTAATTCATGTTTTCAAGTGGCCCACGTACCATTTACCGAGAAAGTTATGCATAGAGGATTAATTGTGAACCGCCATGTATGAGGGACGATCCGCGAACCGCTAGCCTGCGAAGAAATGGCCAGCGAGCAAGGCTAATCACAAACCATGTCATCGAAGGAGCTGTACGGTGGAAGACCATATGTGTACCACACCGAGAACTCATCGGTGCGCTAACGAGGAAGGATGGGAAAGGGTCGGTGAACCATCATCAGAAACTGAATCCTCTATAAACCTCGGTTGACCGAGTCTTCTGTGAGTAAATATATCCCTCAATGGGCCTCTGCAAATGGTACCATGTGCCCAGTAGATACAATTTCTCTGGTACTATATAAAAGGATTATAGTACATAGAGAGAAAAGGAGAGACAGATAGTGAGAAGGATGTACGATGAAAGTTTTAGGGCGGCTTAAAGGTTCTACTCTGGCTTCCGTCTTGTTTCATCGGCGAAGTACGAACTGTGAACCACTTCCTCCGCAGGTACAGCCGACCTCAAACCATAAAATATGGGAATTGAATAATAAAAGCATAACTACGAACCTAATATGATAACTGCGAACCAAAGACTCCTCGTGAATGAATATTCAAAAAATGGCAGTCCCCAGACCCTCCTTTGAAATGGTGCTCTACATAACTCACTACTACGCAGACAAAACCCGGTGTTGCATACCCAATCAGTATGCAGATACAACCCAAAGCATCGTAGTGAGTCACGTACCACTTTGGTATACGGTTGGCGATACCTATGCCCACATACTGCATTGGTAAGCAGATGGTCCCTCCATCCGCATACCACTATGTTATGTGGATCCTTTCCCATATCGCATAAGAAACCAGTACGCAGAATGGGCTGTTTTCAAGTATTGTTCCTTCCGGTTCCAATCTCACCCCTCTATTACTGTTCAGTCCTCCACAAGCCATCCACTAACCAGTCCCCCAGCATCAGGCCCAAGCCTCCTCCAGAGCCACCAGACTCGTATGGTCAAACCCTCGGGTGCATCAGTGCACCCCTTTGATTATATATACCCATGGTAAGCAGAGTCACAAAGGCTCTCCCCACAATGGTGCAGGATTTGGGAATGCCTGTGAGGCTAAATTCCCATGGTAACTCGAATTCCAACCATGGGATGCTGACGTAAACCTTCCCATTCTTGGGATTAAGGATGATCACTTTCTTCTCCATTCAATAAGGAATAATTATCAGTTGAAGGGGTTATGTTTTCTCCCCCCTTTGATGAGGAAGAAACTCCTCCCCTTCCCAGAACGTTCTTTGGGGCCCTTCCACTGAGGTAAGTCCCTAATATTTTGGGGTAGGGATACATGACCTTTAATGCCTTCTCACATGGAAATGTTCATTGCTCTATTCCCTCTCCCATGGTCGCTCCAGCATCTTCCGCCCAGGTCTCTCCCTCTCACACTAACAGGGGAGGAGGCAAGTGCATTATTGAATCTTTTGCATACTCTTGTTTCCCACACTAAGAATGATTCATGTGGGATTAGGGTTTTGTGAGGATTAGAATATCCACATGATCTGAACTATGAGAACTCTAATTATTGATCAAATTTGGATAAGTAGTATGCATTCCAGAAGGCTCATGCTCAAAAGGGGGCCCATACAAAAGGGTTCACCCAATCATGTCCCCTCAAATGGGAGGCTTCTACGCGTAATCCCCACACATCTGAACTATGTGGGTTCTGATTCCTCTCATGAGTATATAAAGTAAACCCACCATATGGGTCTGATCCCATCCTCAAGTCACATTCCATCCCCCTGGATGATGATAAAATCTAGAGTGCCTTCTAATACGGCTCATGTCAGTACCACCCCCGTAGCATCAAAAACATGCATGATTACAACGGTCTAAAAAACTAGGGGTAGCCTGTGGACACACTCTTTAGGAATTAACCAAGTATTCATGAATATATGAACAAGACTTAGATCTGTAAGAGAGTCCTAGAACCGGCAACAACCCTCCCCCGAAAGGGTGTGGTGAGCCTGACCTCCCATCCGCTTGAAAAATGGAGTCCTTAAGTGTCGTTGGCCAAATCATCATCCGACGAGTGCCTAAATTTGGAAAGTAGGACCATGAATCATGGATACTAGGGTTGTTGGGAATTATTGGCTCCATGAATAAACCTGTTGGAGACCATCCGAGGAAGTTATATCAAAGAAGGATCGGTTTCATGGGTACTCGACCCCCACACAATCACCCGCTCGGACCAACAGTTCCACATATAGTTAATTCATCCTTATTAAAAGGATAATGACTGTGAATGGGTCGAAATAAATTAATGTTAAATCACTATTTTTGCATCCCCCGTAAATGCACCACCTCGGAGGAAAAACAAAAATGGTGAACCAGACGTGAATCCTTAACAAAGGTGGAGGTTCTACCCCAATGATAAAAGACAAAAGGATATTGTATGTCAGACCATTTTGTTCACCCCAGTGCACGAAAAACATGCCACCTCGGAGGCAGAACAAAAAATGGTGAACCTGATGTGAATCCTTAACCAAGGTCATGGGCTTCCCCCACTCAGACCCCTTCGCTCAGCAGCAAAAGAAAAGGTGAAGGGGGGCAAGTTGAATCGTCAAATATGAATATGTTCAAAAGAATGATACTTTGACGAAGTTTCATGGTTTTCATGTCATATATGTATATCGTAAGTCCCTATAGAGCAACCTTCAATCCAAATGGCATCCCAACAACCTATGAAGACACGCACATCATCGATCCCGCAGGCGGTACCTAAGCACAAAAATGGTACTCTCCCCACACTAGAGGCCACAAGACAAGCCCTCCAGTTTGCATAAGTCTGCTAGCCACCTCTTCAGTAGCTGTTGATACCTCAGCACAAGGTGGCACTGGTGGTTGTCACAAATCGTTTCGGGAGCCTGTCCCTAGAACGTGACAATGATCACCTCACTTACCTCATAGAGGCAGATGAATTCAATGCCGACTACTTTATCTAAATTGCATGGGGGTCCTACTCACAGGGCCCCACTAGAGAGTGTTGTCACCGACACCGGGTGACCAGTCCTCCTCCCGCTGAGGAGGAACCTATGCTAAGGGAACTTACCAAATTCTAGGAGACCCAGGGGCCTTGAGCTGCACACCAAGGGAGGAAAATATATAATCTATAATGTGCCATCACCCTTGTTCCTGAGGAGCATCTCTGCCGTACTAACGCGGTGGCGTTTAATGGGAAAACACGCAACCCTTTACTTTCAACTCAATCCCACCATAGAAATAGGGTGGCATGATACGAGCACATGCATAGTCCAGTTAATTCTCACCAGTCCCACCGTGTAGACAGAGCGGCAAGCTACAGGAAGATGCAGCTATCTTCCGACGCACAACAAGCCCACCATCAAAATAAGGTGGCAACTATATATACACAGGAACACAAAAAAGTCGATGCCCAAGAATTCCACCATCCAAATAGGGCGGAAAACAGCTATACGTAGGTACAAACACCTACTGAATCTTTCCAATCCTACCATCTAAATAGGGAAGAAACAGGATATATGCAGGCACAAACACCTGCTGATGCATTTCAAGGCCGCCATCCAAATTGGGCGGCACACAAATATTAGTGGAGTCAAATTCCTATGGATGCATACAAATCCTGTGACACAAATAAAGTGGCAAGAGAGTGGATGAAAATCCCCGCCCATGAATATGAAGCTCACCATTAAAATACAGTGGCAACCGGAGAAGATAATTAGCAACAAACTCATTCCTCTGTCCTGACACAGGAGAACTTCCAATATCTACTGGCAAATCATGTGGGACCAGAGCTAGCACAAATTCTTGTTCTGACATTAGAATAGGCCTTCATACCCATTCCATCCAAAGATGTATCGCAACACATCTTGGAAATGATAGAATATCAAACGTCAATTGCGGACCATATCCTCTAAACATGCCAAGATGTCATTGCATCAGTGGAAAAAGCGAGAAATCAGGACCATGACCCAATTTTCTCAGAATGAGTGACTCACTCTCCAAATAATTCAGTCACTCCAGAGCAGTTATGCATCCCTGATCCGGTCCAGGAGGGTCAATGACAATATCTCATGACATACGGACAACCGGATTGGGAACAAATACTCGTTCCAACTGGGGGATGTCGGTCCAACGTGGTGGCCGCTCCATGGCAGGCATATATCCCTTCCAAAACTCAAGATGCCCATCAGTGTATCCTGACGACATCATGAGACCCAAAAAATATAGGGACTCGTATATGAAGTCCATTACTAACAGCATATGGCCCCAGTTACCCGCAAGAGAGTGCCCAAAAATGAAAAGTGCCAAATTCAACTGGGAAATGAAGAGCACAAACATGATCCTGCTCTATTGGATGCTGGGGTTCTTGACACCCTCAAACATATATCAACAAAGGTGAATGACCCTACCATTCCATTACCAAATTGTGGAAGTGGAAGTAGCAGTTACAAAGTTCCTCCCTACAATGTCGCTACGAACATCTCTGAAGGTCCTCCACAGAGCACCCATGGGGGCTTACTCTGTGGGTCAAGAATAATTGATCATGAGAGCATATCTTTTGATGTGCATCGGGGTATCCCTCCCCTCAACTTGAAGATCAGACAGCAAGAAGGTCCTCCCCTTGCTGCCATCTGCCCTGATGGTTCTTCCAAGAGTATACGCTGCAGATATACTTCTCCCTATAGTTGGAAGTCAAGTCAAGATGGTAGTTATTTCCATAATGGAAGTCATTGTGAAGGACCTCCCCACAGTAACAATAATCAATGATAAGGTCCTCCTCTCATTGCAGTACATACTGAAGGCCCTCCCTATGATGTGCACTATAGAAATTCTTCCTAAAGTTAGGTATCAAGTAATGATGGTAGTCCTCACCATGATGAAATTTGTTACGAAGACCCTCCCCGCAATGGAGGTTGTTGTGAAGGTACTCCCCACAATAACATCGAACAGCAAGAAGGTCCTCCCATCACTGTATCCCACCCTAAGGGTCCTCCCCAGGGTATACATCACAAAGAAAATTCTCACGGTCGGGAATCAAGTTGCAATAATAGCCCTCTTCATTACAGCACCAATAGAGGAGGTCCTACCTGTAATCCAAATTCATACTGGCAAGAAGGTCCTCCCCTTATCAGAGAAAATGTGAGAAATCCTTCCTATGCTGAGGCATTCGGAAGGATGGAGTCAGACACATCATGCAATCCGTCTATAACAAGTGATATTCTTTCTCAATGAGAGGATGTCCTGGGGAGACGCTCATCTTCTGAGCCACCCCCGCGATGTCTACAAATCAATAAGGCCCCCACCAGCTCAATATCTTGGAACAAAATTATTAATAAGTAGTCAAGATGGGCATATCAAGTGGAGGATCCTCTAGAAGAACAACAATATGATATGTTTCTTGTGAGAAGACAACTAGCTAGGGATAATATACCAATAATCTATTGGCCTACTGCCACTTCTCACTTCGACATACCAGGAGAGTTGTTTGGGGAATGAATACATGATGTTCACATCAATATATGGATGATTCTTTGAAAGATAAAAGAAAAATTATTACCCTATGAAGGGTATACGGACCATGTCAGCAAAATAGGGGAGTATCGCCGTCTAATCAACCTGGAAGCTCTCCCATCCACAAGTCGACCACAGTCAGAAAGGCTGTAGAAAAATCTTTGACTGGCTTGCCTCCATGCACTGAATATGTTTTGAAGCCTCGTCGGTAATGTCCTCACTGGAGTTCACATTCGGGGATGGGGAGAACATGAAGCATCACACTTCACCCCACGCCCCATCCAGCAGGCCCCATTGGAAATGAAATGCTACAATGTCATCACCCAGAGGCAGTGATCAAATGAAATTCCTACTTAGGAAAGATGTAATACTCAGTAGAGATCTTCCCTGAATAAGTCTCAAAAGCATTAGGTCTGAAGAGATCAATCCATCAAAAATCTTTTGAATCAAGCAACCAAGAACATCCAACTGGATTCCCACCTAAGGGAAGCCGACCAGCAAGCAATTCTCATGTCTTCAAATGACTATAAACTTTGTGTGATCCCAATTCCATACTCATCTCAAACCCATGAGAGAGTACGCAAAATTGAAAGGGTGGAAATAGCGGCGACTAATGCCGCGATATGGGAATAACCCCATCCCACGGGTCTAGGGGAATTTTTAAATCAAAATTACCCTATAAGACCAACAAATCCAGGCTATAGTACATCGAATGGAGAACAAGAACAACCATAGCCCATAGGTATGGGGGCATTTTTACCTCAAATAAACACTTAGAGAACATATTTCTTCCACCATCTTGAAAGAACAATGAACATAGGAATTACCTGTTCCACCCTTTCTCATGGTTCGCACCCTTCGAGACAAAAGGTGAGTTATGAGGTTAGAACAGGGCTCCCTTCTAGACAATATTCATCAAGAATCCCAAATAATACCACATAATGGAAGGAGAAAATCCAAAAAAGGACGCAGGAATCCATCCTCCCATTCGAAACTGGGTACACCACCCCCGATGCGATATACCACAATGAACGTGGTGAGCGTCAACCCCAAGGATCTCACAGGAAATGACACGGGGGTAGAGGATGTGAGAAATGATGGTTCCCTCCTGGAATCATCCCATTACATGCCTGGTGGAGTGCATACATGGAACCAGAGAGTGGCCCTAAATCTGGGTTCCCCTTCAGATAATCCTTCGCCACCTCCCCCGCGAAACTCCAACAAAGAGAAAAAAATCCAAGGTCATCCATGAACTGCCTCCTCCTCCCCATGAGAATTCATACCTCACCCTCAAGAAAAGTTTTTCCAAGAAAGAGGAATAAATTAAAGAGATAAGGTGAATTAATGTCAAGCTGCGTCGAGGAATCTACCTCGCCAGATGTGTTCCCCCTACGGAACGTCAACAGGTGCCTTCAGAAGAGGTTATCATACCACATGCACTCATCCCGATGAATGAATCCAAGTTCAGAAGCTCATTTAGCCCATCCCTGGAAGGGAATCAAGACACCCCCCCCCCCCATTGGGAAGGCAGATGGAATATATCCAGGTAAACCCACAAATTATGCCCCCAGCTGGGTATCCACCTCAAATACCAGCAGCACCGACATGCCCAGTCTTGGCCCCTACCACACCAGATCAAGCTCAATTTTGACAGGACATGCATCAAGGTCTCTTAAAAACTATTGAGTAGCTAACCACTCGACTAGAAGCCATGTAAGGGCATCCCACTCCGATACAACCCGAGCGCAAACCCTACCCTGAGTGGGTGAGCAATGGTCTTCCACCACCAAACTTCGGGAACCCGATGTTCCCAGTATTCAATGGCTCAGGGGACCCTGAATAGAATTTGATGCACTATGCCTCTTACTATGACCCCATGATGGTCACTTTGGAATAGTAAGAAGCATTCAAACTTAGGTGCTTCATACAAACCCTACAAGGCTCAACCTTCATATGGTACACTAGCCAGCCAGCCAAATTGATTAAATGCTAGGAGGATCTCCGGTGATTATTTCTCTTCTAATTTAGTTCCATGATTCCCAAGATGATGGTCAGCGATCTCATGAACTACAAGCAGTGAGAGAATGAGAGAGTCTTAGATTTCATCCCCAGATGGAAGGGTCTGACGTATTCCCTGAACCAGCCACTCCCCCAGGATGAGATGCTCGCCATGTGCATCGATAACCTTAGGGATGAATTTTGAACACCGCTTATCCCAGTAAAGTACACCAGTGGGTTCAGAGACTTCTTTTACATTGACAAATGGATAGAGGACTCCCTGTAGAGAACCAATATCAAGTCCTGAGCAGCCCCATTATCCTCTGAAAAAAGAACAAAAATGGCTGAAGCAGCTTCTGTCATGCTAACGCCACCCCCGACACTAGCTCCAGTTACGAGGCCCCCACCGAACCATGTAGGTCCCCCTGGATTTCAATAGCCACCCCGCCTCAGCAGGATGAGCGATGGGGTGCTAAAAGAAATCAGTTCTAAGAATGAAGAAATAAATTCTATTTGTTCCGAGACAACCAGGTCCGTGACTATTTCATAGCCGCCATGAATTGTAATCTGCTCCGTCTACCAGAGCCAAAGCGATCTGATGAAGTGGGTCTCGACGACCATCCAAATTACTATATGTATCACCCTATTCTAGGACACACAATCCAGAAGTGTTTCATTTTCAAGTATCTCCTGCAAAAGATAGTGGATTATAGGAAATTTAAGTTGGGGCCGCCACTAGCACAAGTCGCGTATGTCTCCACCTCCAATTCAAGAGAGGAATAGGAATGTAAAACAATCACCATAAAGAAGGATAAAAAATTTTATAGCTAGATGACCCATAAGACTATCATTCGAGTCTATATCATCCTTCAAGTACAGTTGAGACAACCAACTATGCCCCCAAAATCTCCTGATACAGCACATCCATCCTCCTCAGCCCCGCGGTCTTCTAAAGGCTAGAAGGGAAGAAAGCAAGAGAAAGAAGATGATATGGTACCAATGTTGAAGTCAGTGCTGATTCTTTCATACTTCATTCCAAAAACCTCGGCACAATGGGCACCGCCCCACAAAATGGTACAATGGGAACCGCCCTTCCAAACAGTACAATGGGAACCACCCCACTAAACAGTACCATCAGAAGGAGGTAGTTATACAGAAACTGTATCGGATCTAGAATTGATCTTCAGCTCCATTAATATCATTCACTTGATGGAACCCTTCTTTGATGAAGACTATTTCCATAAACCTGAATTCCCTAAATCAAACTGGAGATACAGAGGAATAGGCCTCATAGGCTGGAGGTTTTATGGAAGGTGTGATCGTGGGAGGAGTCAAATTCCCCGCCACACCACAAGTCAAACAATTAACATCACAGAAACTCACAGAAGGACCTTCTAATAGACACAACAAGAACTGGAATGCTTCTTCACCCCCACTGAAGGAAACCCAAGCCTAGTTATCTTAGAGCATCAATCAGGGGAAGAACAAGTGTTAAACCGCCCAAGGTATATAGGAGAACCAGTCCGGCCAAACACAGAAAAGGCCGCAGTGCCACCAGCCTCTGTCACAATGGTTGGGACATCTACATCTAAAGCCAAAACCCCTAAGGTGTCTATGAAATAGAAACCCTAATCCAGTAAGTGCCTACTTTTAGTCTAGAAGTATTACATTTTAAAGCAGCTAGCCTCAATACCAACAAATTTGTCAATCCTAAACACATTGATTTTATCTGCAGACCTTAGGGATACACTCATCAAAGTCTTACTAAGTCCCCAGGAGTTCGAGGCTGAAGTAGCAGTGGCTGAAGTAGCAGTGGCTGAAGTTTACCGAATGGATACCAGTCCTAAAGAATGTCACTCTGTCATCTCCTTTACAGATAGGGATGAATATGCCATCATACAAGGGAACATCAAACCCTTATATGTTTCCATAAAGATAAATGGAAGTGATATTCGAAGGATCTTCATCAAAAATTGCTCTAGATTAAATCTCATCCCACTGAAAATTCTTTGTCAACTGGGATATGACAAAGATAGCTTGACACCCTGCACTACAACTCTGTTGGGATACAAAAAAAAGTGAGCAGAAACCATTAGGATAGATCAAGCTTAAAACTTGTTTTGGAGATCTCATATCAGATTCCGAGTTCCTATTAGTGTGGAAAGTATTGCTTTCAATTCCCTATTAGGGAGTCCTTAGCTACATCAGTACGCGGCAGTTCCATCCTCATACCACCAATGCATCAAATATTGTGCTAATGGGAAAAACAGGATGTTGCACGCCGATAAATCCTTGTTTGATTTTTGCGATTCCCACCATATCGGCGTTGGGTTCTATGAGCCAAAATAAAAACATATTTCAGCCAATGACGTTGATTGGATCAATTCCCCGAATGGATTTGAGATGGATCCCACCGACCTCTTCCAACAACTTGGGGAGGAGTATGTACTACCCATCAACCTAGTTGAATGTGTATGCACAATTCCAGATACATGCTCAGTTGTCTCTATGGTCTCTATTATGACCACCAAGTCCATAGACACGAAAGAGCGAGCTGAATCCCATGTTGTTGGGAAAAGCCCCATCGAAGATGCTCCCAGCCCATCCTTGGAGCATTAAACTGCCCTTTCCTCACACACAAATGCAAAAGACAATTTCTTTCCCAATATTGGATAATTTATCTCAAAAATACTTTCTACATCAGAAGAGGAAGATGATGAAGATGATGATGAAGAAAAATAATAGGAAGAAGACCTCAAAGATTCCCCTCTTGCCTTCAAAGATGGTGTCTCCACCATAATAAATGAACTTTAAAAGATAAATCTAGGCACTGAGGATGACCCATGACCCACTTTAATTGGTGTGGACATGACTATTGAGGAACATGAGTCATATACCTCCTTCTTAAAGAAAAATCGAGATGTGCTTGCCTGGAACTACATGGAGATTCCAGGCCTTGATCCTAAAGTCACCACCCATCATCTGGGCATACCAGAAGGTCACCGGGACTATAAGAAGGCAGCTAGAAGGACCCACTAGATGCATGATGCCATGTTAGAGGATGATGTTGAAAAACTGATTAATGATATCTTCATACGAGAGGTCCAATATCCGATCTGGCTGGCCAACATACTTCCTATAAAAAATAATATTGGACATATTAGAATCTGTATTGACTTCAAGGACCTTAATCGTCATTGCCCAAAAGATGAATTCCCGGTTCCGATCACAAAATTGTTGATCAATGCAACTACAGAATACAAAGCCCTCTCCTTCATGGATGGCTATTCTGGATACAATCAAATCCATATGGCCTGGGGAGATGAAGAAGTTATCTCTTTTAGGTCCCCTCAGGGAGTGTTCTATTATAATGTGATGCTCTTTGGTATAAATAATGTCGATTCCACATATCAGAATGCCATGCATCGTATCTTCAAGCCCTTTTTTGAAACATTTTTCAAGTGTTATGTCGACGACCAGGTGGTTAAATCACAAAAGCGCTAGAACCACCTGGAAAACCTTGAAACTGTCTTCAACAAATTGAGATAGCACATTTTAAAGATGAATCCCCAGAAATGCGCCTTCGACGTTACCTTGTAAATATTCATCGGCTTTGTCATACGCCATAGTGGAATAGAATTCAACCCCAAGAATACAAAAGCCATTCTTGGAATGTCCCCACCTCGCAACCTTATAGAGTTGAGAGGTCTCCAGGGGCACCTCGCCTACATTCAGCACTTCATAACTAACATAGTAGGTAAATGTTTACCTTTCACAAAGATCATGAAGAAAGTAGTTACGTATGAATGGGATAATGATTGTCAAGAGGATTTTGACAACATCAAAAGATATCTCCTAAGCCCACCGGTGTTCATTCTGCCAGTTTAGGGGAGACCACTCATTTTATACGTAATTGTCCTAGAACAGTCATTAGGCACCTTCCTCACACAGAAAAATAATGTCGGCAGTGAGGACAACCTCTACTATCTTTTCCAGACAATGATTGATGCTGAAACTCGGTATTCAAAGATTAAAAAAAACTTTCTTGCCCTAATCATCATAGTTTATAAGATCATGCATTACTTGCAGCACCATGAGTTCCACTTGGTCTCCTAATGTAACCCACTCAAGTATATCCTCAATCGTACCATGTTAAATGGGTGTCTGTCATGATGGGCAGTCATCCTACAACAGTTTAACATATGGTACGTGCCCCAGAATGCCATAAAAGGTCAGGCGTTAGTAGACTTCCTGGCTGAACATCCCTCAGAAAAAACAACATCATTGGATACCTAACTTCTGGATGAAAATGTGTTTTCCATCCAAGGGAACCCTCAGGCATGGGAAATGTACTTCGATGGTGCCTCCCGAAGTCCCATAGGAAAAAGGATAGAAGATATTAAGATGAACAATATAGGGTTGGGGATTATACTTGTATCCCCTGAAAATTATTTTTTCCTTATTCTTTTCTACTTTTGGAAGGATGTATGAACAATAAATTAGAGTATCAAGCCCTCGTTATCGGCTTGGAATTGGTACTCCATGTACAAGCCAAACACCTAAAAATAAAAGGTGATTTGAAGCTAGTCATCAAACAGGTCAATGGTGACTATGCCATCTAGAAAGAAGTATTGGTTCCCATGATGAACCATGTTCGAGAACTAATGGCGAAATCCCCATCAAAACCAATATTGGCTCATGTCCCCTGGTCACAAAATGCTCAAATTGACGCTTTGGAAAATGCAGCCACGGCCTTGCCCGATCCCGAACAGGATGAGACAGTCATTAGTATTGCTCACCATCAGATGGTCTTGCAATTCATCCCGAGAAATACAGAGGAAATTGATGAAATTATCCTCGTTCCTGAGCCATATGGTCATAACACAGGGTAGATGACACCCATTGAAAATTACCTTCAGAATGGAGAACTCCCACTAGATAGGGCTGAAAGGGAACAAGTCCGAAGGTGGTCAGTAAATTTTTTCCTTTACAATGGGACAAACCATGAAAAGGTTCTCTACAAACGAGTCATTGACGAAATCCTTCTCAGATTCATTGATAGAGAAGAGACTTTTATCATCATGAAGGAAGTGCACACCCAAGCGTGTGGATCACACTAGTCAGCAACCAAGCTCTCTCACCAAATTTGAAGGCTTGGGTATTACTGGACCACTATGATACAGAATTGGACACATTTGCAAGAAGTTTAATTCCTGTCAAGTTAATGCTAATTTTATACACCAACCCCCAGAGTTATTTCATGCAGCTAAGTACTCCTATCCATTTTCTGCCTAGGGGATGGATGTTGTCGGACCATATCCTCCCACCATAGCCAGATAATTCAAGTTCATACTCCCAGTTACTGACTTCTTTTCCAAATGGTCCGAAGTTGTACCTCTTAAAGAATTCAGGGTGAAAAACATTGTCAGCTTGGTGAAGGCCAACATCATTACCAAGTTTGGTGTCCCTCATACGATACTGACAAAAAATGGCACCAACTTCTGCTCTGTTGAGTTGGAAAAGTTGTACCAGGAGTATGGAATTAAAGCTAATTGGTCATCTCGCTACCACGTGGTGGCCAATGGGCAGATAGAGGCCTTCAACAAGAATCTGTCCAACATACTCCAGAAGATAGTTGATAAAGATAAGAAATTGTGGCCGAACAAGCTCCTCCAGGCTTTGTGGGATTACCAGACCATGACCCACACTACCACCAAGGAAACCCCGTACTCACTATTGTATGGGGAAAATGTAATGTTGCCTATAGAAATCTAGGTTCCATCACTACGTGTGGCCATTTCTGATCAATTGTCCACAGAAAAGCAATCCCAGAGACAGTTTGATGAGTTAGAGCATCTAAACGAGAGAAGGTAGTATACCCTACACCATTTAGAAATCTACCAAAATCGGATTGCACGATCCTTTAATAAAAAGGTTCTCCTTCGATCTTTCCTTGAAGAAGAAATGGTGTTAGTACTCAAAACCCCGATGATAATTGGGAAGAAGACCCCAAAGCTTGAACCAAAGTGGGAAGGACCATATATCATACATAAGGTATATTCTAATAGAGCATATTCCCTGATATCAATGGACGGAAAGCTCATCACAGCTTCTACAAATGTGAAGTTCTTGAAGAAATACTTCACATAAAAATGTTCCCAAAGATAAGGTCCAAGCTCTACGACCATAAACTATGAGTCATAAAAATTCCTCCCATATCAACTTCCAATCTCTACGACCCTAAACTATGAGTCCCAAATTCCCCATATCATAGTCTGAACTCAATGACCCTAAACTATGAGTAAAAATGCCTCTAATGTTATGTTATCAACTCAACGATGCTAAACTATGATTAAAAAATGCCTCCAATGTTACAATAAAAACTCTACGACCTTAAACTATGATTCATCGTCTTAGCCACATGATGTTAAATTGTACGGTATTAGTCTATGCAACAAAACATTAAAATTAAATGCCCCGGTCCAAGCTCTATGAACCTAAACTGTGAGTCACAAAATGCTCCTATGATATGGTCTAAACTCAATGACCCTAAAATATGAGGTATGTCACCCCAAAGATAATTTCTAATCTCTATGATGTTAAACTATTTTTCATAAAAATATTCCTAAAGATAATGTCCAAGCTCTACGACCCTAAACCATGAGTCATGAAAATGCCCCAACATCATGTTACAAACACTAAGACCTTAAACTATGAGTTAAAAAATGCTCTCATATTGTGGTTCAAAATCTAAGACCTTAACCTATGATTCATCATCCTTTCCACATGACGTTAAACTGTATGGAACATGTCTGCACCATAAGACGTTAAACTACATAGCATAAAATGTCCTAAGTACATGACAATAAACTCCATGAGCTCTCAAAAAACTACATACGATTTGATTCCTACCCTCTCAAGATATGTAGCGACACCTCAATATTCGATCTCGACCCATCCCCCATCATAAAAAGAAGTGCCTCTTTCACACCCACTATCTAACCATACTCATAAGGGAAACCCTTATCACTCCTTATTTCTCACATCGAGTATAACTCACATGAGCTTAGGATTAGTGGTAGATATTCTCTTACAAAATTAAACTATGGGGTAACATGATAGGCCTGGGCACTGTGATAGGTAGAATGAAAATGCCCTTGCCATTTGAACTAAGACAAATCGTACAGGGTACATGCAGAACTACGTACGACTTGATTCCTGCCCTCACAGGATACGTGGTGACACCTCGATCCTCGATCTTGGCCCATCCATCATACAGAAATAAAATTAAAATACCCTTATCATATTCTTCATCGCCTCACACTTGTAAAGGAGACTCTGTAACCACTCCTTGTTTCTCACATCGGGTATAACTCATGTGATCTTAGGATCAGTGTAGGGTTTATCTTATGCAAATAAACTGTAGGGGAGTATGGTAGGCCTAGAACCTATATTAGGTAAAAGAAAAATTCCCTCAAGTGTCCCTAAACATCGAACAAACATTTTTAGGTAACATACAAAACTGTGTTTGGCTTGATTTCTACCCTCATAGAATATGTAGTGATGCTCGGATTTGACATCCTGGCCCAGCCGCCATCAAAAAATGTTGCTTTCCCCCATGTGTTGGTCAGACCTATGTGGAAGCTCCAAAAAGTTCACAGTTAATCATGGTATAGATATTCTCACATTCCCAGGAACACCATTCCTAGTTGTCACACTCCATACCTCAAGAAAACATAGATCCTCCTAATCATCCAAGGCCATCTTAGATGGAAGGCCAGTGTCCTATAGACACCTTTTATTAATTATACACATCATTCCCCAGTGGCTCTGCATATTTTGCCCACAAAATTGGCTATCAATCAAAGGAAAATTTGTCCCTAAGAGATTCATCTCCTACCTTAGTACACCTAATGGATTTCAAGCCCCATGTCATCCCTCCTGATTCAAGTCACCCTCGGGACTATGGTTTACACCTTCTATCATCACTCACATTTTAGGAATTCCAGAACACCCTAACTGTAATTAACCTAAAACTTTTGAAGACCTTTGCAAGGAAAAAATCATCCTCACCGCACGACGCTAAACTGTAAGTCCAAAATTGTCCTCACCGCACGACTCTAAACTGCAAGGCCAAAATCGTCCTCACCGCACGACACTAAACTGCAAGGCCAAAATCTTCATCACCGCATTATGATAAATTGTAAGGCTAAAATCATCTTATCCACATGATGCTAAACTAAAAGGCCAAAATCTTCCTCATCACATGATGCTAAAATGCAAGGAAAAAATCGTCCTCACTGCACGATGCTAAACTGCAAAGCCAAAATCATCCTCACCGCACAACGCTAAACTTCAAGGCCAAAATCATCCTCACCACATGAGGCTAAACTGCAAGTCCAATATCATCCTCACCACACAAAACTAAACTACAAGGCCAAAATTTTCCTCACTGCACGACCCTAAACTTCCATGCCAAAATTTTCCTCACCACATGATGTTAAACTGAAAGGAAAAAATCACCATCACCACACGACACTAAACTGCAAGGTCAAGCATAAAAATTCCCACTAATGTTGAATTTACTATTCTTAGATGGTGGCATGGAACCATTGTAATCCCTTTTTTCTCACACTGAGAATAGCTCACGTGGGCTTAGGGATCTTAGTGATAGATCCACTATGACATTATGGAAAAACGTCCCAAGAATTATTTCCTTGCAGCATGACCCTAAAAGTCATGTCATGGTTCCATCCCCCGAGAGGAACCCCGTGTCCTAGCTATGTGATGTTAAACAACCAGTTATCCCAAATATGGAACGAATACCTCACCTTGCATATGAGTCAGATCTACATAAGGAACACCATTCCATGAGTAAATCGCAACCCAAATGTCTCTAATATGTCTGAACATGCTCTTTCTATATTCCAAACTCTGTGCTTCGAGTGATCTTGAATCCCCATAACCCTCAAAGGCCATCTGGGATGGAAGTCCACTATCCTACGGACACCTTTGATTGACTATACACATCATACCCCGGTGGCTCTTCATACATTTCCCACAAAAATGGCCATCAATCAATGGAAAATTCATCCCTAGGAGAGTCCTCTTCTATCTCAGTATGCCCAAATAATTTAAAGCCTCATTCCACCCCTCCTGATTTAAGGGCCCTCAAAGTCATGGTTTACATTTTACTTATTTTAAACATCATTGATATATCATAAAATACGGGCCCAGTTCATCTGTGGTCTCTTTTGAGGTTTCTAAAATATGTCTCATCTGTATGCATGAAGTTGACCTACATGCAAAGGAAGGGAACCCCCACTCATTTACGAGTTTCCCAGAAGAATTTTAGCTAAAAATCATACTTCTATGATTAGAGGCACCCAATATTGAAGGTCACGAACCGTATTCAGAAAGTTATCAATATCCATAATCCTCAAAGGCCGTCATAAATGGAAGGCCAGTGTCCTAAGAACACCTTTGATTGACTATGCACATCATTCCCCAATGGCTCTAAATATGTTTCCCAAAAAATGGTCGTTAATCAAAGGAAAATCTGCCCCCAAGAGATTCCTGTCAAACCTTCGTATGCTCAAATGACGTTCACATCTTGTCACACCCCAAGATTTGGAAAACTTCTGAATGATGTATTATGTACCTCCTTCTTCCCAAGTACCTCTGATATATAAGAGACTCTTAACTGAACTTACCACTTGCCATATCTCCCTCACGCATGTAAGATATGTGCGGGAACAATTACCCACTCAAGGCTGATGTGAATTTTCCTAATGTTCTCAGACAACACTACTCAAGACAGCCACCTATTATGGATCCCAACATCTAGATAATTCCAAAATATTTCACATCTCACCAAGACATCAAAAATGGAAGGGAAGTGTCCTGCAGACAACTTTGATTGACTATGAACATCATGCTTTGGTGGCTCTGCATATTTCACCCACAAAAATGGCCGTCAATTAAAGGAAAATTTGTCCCCAGGAGAGTCCTTTCCTACCTCTATATGCCTAAATTGGCTCCTGAGCCTCATGCACATCCAGAATCCACAAATATAGGGTGATGAAAAATCCCTAACCAATGTTTGAACGATACTAGAACATTCTTGGCTAACGGTCCCGAGTTAGGGGCCCTACACTATTAATTTTGGTCAAATATGTTTGACCTAAAACATCAGTATTAAGTTTTAATGGCAGGACTATAAACTTCCAGTGAAAAAGAAATCATACTTTCCAGAGGGAAAATATGCAGAAGGCACCTCTGGGTAAAATTCAAGTATCACTTCATTAAAAAATGATGAGCCACAAAAACAAAGAGGTTTAAATCTTGTTAGGCCAAAAACCCACAAAGGAAGACCTAAGAAAAATCCAACTTAGGCCCGCTAAGCCTGTGCCAAGCAGGATTAGGCAAGAAAATAGGGTAATAATGAAAAAGATAGAAAAGTTTGTGAGGAATTCCATCCATCCTCATCAATATTTGAACTACGCTCGCTGAGTCCCTTGTCTCAGGAAAAAATTAGAGCTTGATTTTATTATTTCAGTTTAATGATTTCAAGTCATGGTTCAAAATTAACATGTCACTAAAATGATATTGACAATAAGAGATGAAGAAGAAATGTTTAAAATCCAAATCTATTCCATTGGGTTCAGAAAATATGGAGGAACATCCCAAATTTGGAGTCACTCCAGAGTACTAAAAAAAGAGGGGAGAGTACATGTCGTAACTTGGGAAAGAACTACAAAAGGGCATGGTTCGTCCTTTCCAAATGGATAGTGAGTGATTGTCACGGTCCATTGATGGTCTGTTCCAAATAAGTTCATTCCTCCGTTTCGGCTTTGACTGTCGGACGCACCAGCTCCTAGACAGCTTTAAGGTCCCACCCCTTCTTCCTAACGACTTCATAATTAGCGTGCGAAGAGGCCAGTTTCTCCCCTAACCTGGCTGCATGGGCATCACACTCCTGTAGCTCCTCCTCTCAGGCTGCACCAAAATCATGTTCATTCACCTCATTGACTTTCAGATGATAAAATTCTTCCAAAATATCTCATAAGGTTGACACCTAGTGATTAGAAGAATTAAACATGGCCTTCTTGTCCTCATGAGAGGTGAGGTCTTCTCAAGAAATGATGATTTGGTAAATAAGGAAGTGAAGGTGCTAATAATTGAAGCTTCCAGAACTCAGCTCAGTAAATAACCTCTTGAAATTGTCACCCTGATCGGTGAAATTGGCCAAGGGTGTATCCGCGGAAAGAGAATGTTAACATAGCCATGACTCTTTGTGCACTGCCTGGTGTCTCGCTACAACATCGACACTTCAATCTGACCATGCTTCCACGTGTTTGTAAGAAGGAAGCATCACCATAGGAGTGCGGATGGACCTAAGGCTAGACACCCAAGGTGGGAGACTCTCTTTCCCCTCAGATGGCCCAGCCACTAGAGCCAGATGCGGATGACTAAATGCGGCCTCTTGGATGATTGGAAATGATCAGCTAGTGCAAGTCTCATTAATATCTTGGGAAATATCTACAGGAGGGGAGTAGTCAGAATCGCTCCCCATCAAAATGGGTTGTATTGATGTAACCCCTCCTAGACGCTTTTGATGACGGACCGAACACCTTATTACCATGAGAACGGGAGCGGGAGGTGTACCCATCTTGGTTACTGAAGGGACGGAAGTAAAAGGTGTGGTTATTGCACTTCTCACGATGAAAGGAATGTGTGGTGTTGTTGTTATGGAAATAATGGGATAAAAAATAGTTGTAATGTCCAGGATTTTTTCATGTATTATTTTAATATTATATGGGAATTATTTCAAGACCAGGCTTTGAGACGGCGTGTAGTTCTGAGGCCTGGTGATCCTGGAACAAATGTTTCAATTTAATTAAATAATTAAATTACATGCGCGGGGGGGTTTCCTGAAAAATTGGAATAACTCATGAAGGGGTGCTCGGATCAGAAATCTGAGAGCACCGTTACGTTCAGAGTAGTGATTTTACCTTAGGCGAGACCTAACATCGGTCGGTGCAGGTCGGTGGGGAAATCTAGTTTTTGGACGTAACCTTAATAAAATATTTAATAAAAATATTTTAAATCTTGTTGCAGTGAATATGTTTTATCTTTTTAAATAGATATTTGCATAGGGGTCTAGGGTTACATACCTCATAACCCTTAAACCCTTTGAGGCTCTGGAGGCTCTGGAGGAAACCCCAATGAAGAGATGGAGTTCTTGACGAGTTTCACCGTCGACGACAACGTGGCGACCGGATCTTCACCAATGAATTCCACGGATCCAAGTAGGATGTTTGATTTTGATTTCCTTTTCCCGTCCTTGATTTCTATGACGAACACGGACTAATCCATGAATAGATTAGCCCTCGGATCGATCATTTTTACGGGATGGTCTTTTGCAGGGATTTTGGGGATTTTGATTCTTGAAGGTTAATTTGGTTTCGTGTAGTCTTCTAATGGTGATGAACCCAAATCAACATGAACATCGATCTAGGTTCATCCCTATCGATTTTTTGTGCCTTTCTTCTCTGATTTATCACGTTCTTCAAGTCTGTTCTACACGTTCTTGGAGGAAATAGATCATTGTGTTTTTGTTTTTTGGCGCAATGATCCGAGATTGTAGATCCAACCTTGGAATGATGGTACGAAGCTGTGATGATGGTTTCAGCAGACGCTTCGGATTGGATCGAGTGATATGATTTTTTGGGAGTTTTTCCTTTAGATGGATCATTGGAGGTTTACGACCCAATCAAAGGCCCAAAAACGCCCGGTTAGGTGTTTGTATGATGGAAAAAACCAAGATCTGAAGTTTCAGGATGAATGGACAAGAGAAACAAGATCTGGAAGATCATCTGAGGTGCGAGGAGGAAGATGACGGTTCTGGAGAAATCCCAACTACATGGCGTGTAGTATGAGCTACACGGCGTGTGTTCGTCGGTGGACCACCCGGAATGTACTCCGGGAGTACACGGACACGGGTTGGGTACACGGACAAGGACACGGCATGTATACCCTTCCCCAGCCAGGCCCGGCCAGATACACGGGATACCCCGTGTACTGGTACATGGGCAGGGCGACACGGGTTGAGGCTGTGTACGGGCACATGGCCAGCGTGCACGGAGCGAACCCCGGACACTCAGACACGGCATGTAATTACTCTACATTTCATGTAGTTACTCTTATACGACAATCCTTAAGACACAGGCCATTTCACATGGGCAGTACCTGGAGTCAAGGAACACGACGTGTGACCCTAATACAATCCATGTAACTTTTTATACATGGCTTGAGCCAGTTTTCTTCTGTGACTTGGACTATTTTCCTTAGGGTTCGTCCCCTTGGTATTTCCCCTGAAGGTTTCTGGTATCATTTTCTATGTAAAGGAGTATGATCCCTTCAATAGGACTTC
This sequence comes from Viscum album, assembly GCA_963277665.1. Taxonomy (NCBI): domain Eukaryota; kingdom Viridiplantae; phylum Streptophyta; class Magnoliopsida; order Santalales; family Viscaceae; genus Viscum; species Viscum album. The sequence continues at coordinate 1,158,898,546 of OY728145.1, forward strand.
CTGAATAGAGTTTTTGGAATCCCCTCTGTGAGACTCAGAGCTGGATCCTCTATTCCTTCATGGTACCCTAGGTATATTTTCTTGGTATCGACATGACCTAATTTACCCGGGCGTCGATCCTCTACTTAGCAGGATAGTTCAAATTGATTTGTTGGAATCACCCCATAGCTACTAGTTGTGATCCTCATCTGACGCATCAAGTATCTATTCTTAAGTACTTGTGGAGTGAGTTCTCCCGGAATGAGTACTTTGTATCTCTCTCTTCATACCTAGGAGTGTGTTCTCCCGGTTACGTGCTTAGTGGAATCTTCAAGCTGGATCTTAGTGGTGGTTTTGCATTAGTCGATCGTGTATGAGTATATCTGGATATTCTTGTTATATGTTCTGTAAACATATACTATGTAGAGATAACTGTATCATTCCTTTGTGGTATTTCCTTTGTTTTATTCCTTTGTGGTTTTTTAGGGTGTCCTACTGGGTATTATTATACTCACCCATGCACGGGCTTTGCCCGAACGTGTCGTGTCTTGTGCAGACGAGCGAGCCTTTGAAAATATTCTAGGTGGACCAGGACCAGACAGTGCTCAGTGAGATCAGGCAGGCCAAGGTGTGTTCCTACGGCTACGGATTGCAGTCCCAGTACCTTTCCTTATAGGTTGGACTTTTTTGTAGACTTTCTTTTGGTGGGATTTTACTTTTAGCCCAGGGTTTTACATTAATGTACTTTACTTTCTTGTCGTACTCTGTTGGTCGGGATTTTAGTGTATGCATGCATTTCCATTTTCAGTAGTTTTTACTTTTCATCTATGTGGGCTTGGATATGTGTGTGTGAGAGAGTGTGCATATTTATAGGCAATGCCTCCCATGTTAGTGACATGCCTACTTGGTGCTAGTCACCAGCCCTTGGCCTATTGGAGGCGGGCTTGGGGAGTTGCGGCACGGGCCCCACTGGGATGGGTCATGATAGAGTGGTATCAGAGGTGGTCAGTTCTACCTTAGGATCGAGAGTTTGTGAGTTGGTTTGGGGCAATAGTGTTAAGTGTTTCGATTTCGTCTTTCAGGACAGGGACTCCAGTGTTGGTACAGGCGGCTGATGTATCCATACACCAGGACTCTGATAACTTGATTTTTGACTCGGAACATGAGAACACTAGTTGCAGGGAAAAATAATGGTACATGTATCATATAGGAATGGGTTGTGGTTTCCATGTCCTTCTTGGGTCAGCTCTCCAGATATACTCACTGACTATGATACATCTTGTTTCCTTACAGGATGCCTCCGTGACGCGCACCTGCTAGGATCCAGCAGCTCGATCACGAGGATGACCCCTTTAGTGATGAATCTTTGATACAGGGACTAGATCCTCCAGTTTTACCTTCGGGTGGTTTGCCAGTTATTCCACCACCTGTGGAGCAGTTTTTAGTGCCTGTTGTACCAGTAGAAGAGGAGTTAAGGCTGAGTGAACTCCATGAGTTTCAGAGACAGAGACCCCTTAGGTTTCAAGGCAAGCCTAACCCTCAGGCAGCAGAGGACTGGCTTGAGGCAGTGTCCAGAGTCTTCTATTTTGTCAGGACACCAGCAGACCAGATGGTGATCCTGGTAGCGATCCTTCTACAGGGCTCGGCAGGGCGATGGTGGAGTTTGGTTATCTAGACTCACGACGAGGAGACTCTTTCATGGTCAGAGTTTGAGAATCTCTTCAGAGAGGAGTTTTCACTGGTTACGGTGAGAGTAGTACGTATACAGGATATTCTTCAGCTTTAGCAGGGGACCATGATGGTGGCTAACTATTCATCGAGGTTTACCGAACTCTCACGGTACTCGATGGATATGGTCAGGGATCAGTACTTCAGAGCTTCAAATTTTGAGTGTGGCTTGTGCAGAGATATCTGAGCTAGCATCATCCCTATGAGAATTCCTACTTATGCTGGAGTGCTCGAACGGGCTTTGGTGGTTGAGAGATTCTTGGTAGAGCAGAGACAGCCAACAGTTGTCAGTAGTGAGCAAGCTGAAGCAGAGACCTCGGCATCAGGGAGCTGACGTCAGGGACCCAGGCGTGGTAGACGTTTTTAGAGGAGATCCCAGGATAGAGGATCTGTTGTACAGGGTTCGTAGGGTTCTTCCATCCAGCCTCAAGAGAGGCGATGCTACTCATGTAATGGCAGGGGACATCTCGCTCAAGATTGTCTGACCCACCATACTACTGACATGGGAGTAGTGGATGGACCACCAAGGAAAAGGCAATGTGTGGAGCAGACAGACCCACGGGGCGGCGGACATGGTAGGGGAGCTAGGAGAGCAGCTGGAGGTGTTCGGCGTTTTGACCCTTTACCACCACTACCCCCAGGAGGTCCACCCTAGGTTCAGGGAGCTGGTGGACAGAGGCAGGGATAGCTGCAGGCAGCAGAGGCTTATGACCCAGGTACTCTTGGAATGATTAGTGGTACAATATGTGTCTTTTCTACTTTGGTTGTCGTACTGATAGACACAGGTGATAGTCATTCTTTTCTAACATCTTATCTTTTTTGAGACCTTGAGATTCCAGTTGAGTCGTTGACTCGACCCTTACTCTTAGAAACATCGACTGGAGAAGATTCAGAGATCACACACCTTTGCAGACAGTGTGACCTGACCCTTAGAGGCGAGAGTTTCGGTTGGAACCTCTTGGTGGTAGCGTCGAGGCCTTACGATGTCATTCTTGGTATGTATTTTCTATCCACAGTTCATGCCCAGATTGACTGTTTTAGGCGAAGGGTGTGGTGTGTCCTCAGTGATGGAATGAGGTTCTCTTTCATCGGTGAAAAGGAGACCCAGGAAGCGCAGGATGGACTCATGCGTAGGAAGGTACAGTCGATTTCACATTAGTTGGCTAGCCTATCCCTTGGCACAATAGATGTTATGATTTTCCAGTTTCCAGCATTGGTGGTTGAGTATGAGGACGTCTTTCTGGAGGATTTCCTTAGACAACCTCCCCATCGGGAGATAGATTTCTGCATTGAGTTGCAACCCGGGATGACACTGATATCAGCATCAACATATAGGATGGCTCCTGCAGAGCTTCGTGAGCTGAGAGTGCAGCTAAAAGACTTGCAGAGGAAGGGCTTCATGAGACCCAATGTTTCACCCTGGGTGACCCCAGTGTTGTTTTCCAAGAAGTCAGACGGGAGATTGAGGTTGTGTGTGGATTACCGAGGCTTTAATCAGGTGATCGTGAAGAACTGGTATCCACTACCGAGGATTGATGACCTATTCGACCAGTTAAGAGGGTCACGATGGTTCTCAAAGTTTGATCTATGATCAGGCTATCACCAGTTGCGATTACGGGATGAGGATATACTAAAGACGGCTTTCAGATGTCGCTATGGTCACTATGAGTACTTGGTGATGCCCTTCGGCATGACGAACGCCCCAACAGTGTTTATGGGACTCATGGACTGGATCTTTTAGCCCTATCTAGATCAGTTTGTGGTGGTCTTCATCAACGATATCCTTGTGTACTCTGCGTCCGAGGAGGAGCATGTAAGGCACCTAAGGATGGTTTTGGACACACTCTGAGAGCACTAGTTGTACGGGAAACTCTCAAAGTGTTAATTCTGAATATAGGAGGTCCACTTTTTGGGACACATTATCTCAGTAGATAGTGTAGTAGTGGACCCAGCCAAGGTAGAGGCAGTGTTAGCATGGGAGCCACCCCGGAGCATGACGGAGGTGCGGAGTTTCCTTGGGTTGGAAGGATACTATCAGAGATTCAATCCTGATTTCTCCAGGATTTTAGCACCCATTACAACTTTTTCCCGAAAGGGGTAGCCTTTCATGTGGACTGAGAGATTCCAATAGGATTTTCAGCAGTTGAGACAGATTCTGACGAGCACCCCTATCTTGAGACTACCAGAAGAGGGTGTCGAGTACATAGTGTTATGCGACGCATCAGGAACAGGGCTTGGTTGTGTCCTGATGCAGAGGAAAGTGGTGATTTTCTATGGCTCACGTCAATTGAGGCCACATGAGAAGAACTACGCGACCCATGATCTTGAGTTGGCAGTGGTGGTCTTCGCATTGAAGATGTGGTAGCACTACCTGATGGGTGATTGGTTTACCGTATACTCTGATCACAAGATTCTCAAATATATCTTTTCTTAGAAGGATATGAATTTGAGACAGAGGAGGTGGCTTGAGTTTCTCCAGGATTACGATAGTGAGATCTTTTATACTCCTGGGAAGGGGAACATTGTGGAAGATGCTCTCAACAGGAAATCCAGTTCACAGTTGCTGGATGAGGCGGCAAGGCAGTTGGCCTCTTTACAGTTATCCTTCGTGGATGGAGATGAGGGATCTTACCTTCAGTCTATGGTTGTTACCCCTCCACTCTTACAGCGAGTCAGGGAAGCACAACTCGAGGATGAAAGCTGTGAGACTCTACATGCTCAGATATCCGCAGGTGATGCCGCTGATGGATATTTGAAAGGAGGGGAGCACGTTGTTCTTTTTAGAGGGCGTACAGTAGTACCAGTGAAGTTGTGGGAGGAGTTTTAGAGGGAGTTTCATACATCCCCTTTGGAGGTGCATCCAGGTGTGTTGAATATGTACTAGGACCTCCGACATCAGTACGAGTGGCTAGGAATGAAGAATAGTGTGGTAGAGTTTGTTTCTCGGTGCCTTACTTGTCAGCAAGTAAAGGCTGAGCACCAGGTTCCAGCAGGTTTGACTCAGCCCCTTGAGGTGACAGAGTGGAAGTGGTATGGGATATCCATGGACTTCGTAATGGTTTTACCACGTACGTCTAGGGGACACGATGCCATATGGGTGATCATTGACCAACTCACCAAGTCGGCCCACTTCCTATCCATACGGGAGCTGAGTTTAGTAGAGAGCTTGGGACGCCTCTACGTGCAGGAGATAGTTCAACTTCATGGAGTGCCATCAATGATTGTCTCAGATCATGATTCTCATTTCACATCTCGTTTGTGGAAGTGATTTCAGGAAGCTTTTGGGACTCAGTTACACTTGAGCATAGCGTTTCATCCTCAGACTGATGGTCAGACAAAACAGACCATCCATGTTCTCGAGGATATGCTACGAGCTTGCATACTTGACTTCGGTCATAGCTGGGAGGATCACCTACCACTGGTGGAATTTTATTATAACAACAGTTATTATTCCACTATTGGTATGGCACCATTCAAGGCTTTGTACGGGCGACCTTGCAGGTCACCACTTTGTTGGACTGACCTAGGAGAGTCAGCACTCATGGGCCCAGAGATGGTGCGAGCTACTACAGAGAAGGTTCAGGTCATCCAGGAGCGGATGAAGACAGCACAGAGTTGGCAGAAGTCTTATGCCGACAGGATACAGAGGCCCTTGGAGTTCAAGGAGGGAGACCATGTGTTCCTCCGGGTCTCACCTCGATAGGGATTACGAAGATTTGGCCGAGGCGGCAAGCTATCTCCGAGGTTCAATGTCCCTTTTTAGATTCTGAGTAGAGTTGGCAAGGTGGCTTACTGGTTGAATCTACCTCCTCATATGGACCGAGTACACAACGTCTTCCATGTGTTGCAGCTACGAAGGTACGTGCATGATCCATCACACGTTATCGACTGGGGTGAGCTGGACATCGATGATGGAGCAACCTTTGTTGTGTACCTAGTGGAGATCGAGGATCGGCAGGAAAAGATCCTTCATGGGCAAGCTATTCCCATGGTGCGTGTCCGATGGCAGCACAGGAATCTCTAGGAGAGCACGTGGGAGCAGGAGGCTCAGGTCCATGCGCAGTACTCACATCTTTTTGAGTAGCCTTTGTTTTGGCTTTTCGGGGATGTAAAGCCCTAAGGTGGAGAGTATGTAATGTCTCAGATTTTTCCATGTATTATTTTAATATTATATGGGAATTATTTCGAGATCAGGCTTTGAGATGGCATGTAGTTCCGAGGCCCGGTGAGCCTGGAACAAATGTTTGAATTTAATTAAATAATTAAATTACATGCATGGGGGGGTTCCTGAAAAAGTGGAATAAATCCTGAATGGGTGCTCAGATCAGAAATATGAGGGCACCGTTGTGTCTAGAGAAGCGATTTTACCTTAGGTGAGACTTAACATCGGTCAGCGTAGGTCAGTGGTGAAATATAGTTTTTGGACGTAACCGTAAAAAAATATTTAATAAAAACATTTTAAATCTTGTTGCAGAATATATATTTTATATTTTTAAATAGAGATTTGCGCAGGGGTCCAGGGTTACAGACCTCATAACCCTTAAACCCTTGGAGGCTCTGGAGGCTCTGGAGGAAACCCCAACAAGGAGACGGCATTTTTAACGAGTTTCGTCGGAGATGAAGACACGGTGACCGGATCTTCACCAAAGAATACTGTGGATCTAGGTAGGACATTTGATTTTGATTTCCTTTTCTATTTCTTGATTTCTATGATGAACGCGGACTAATCCATGAACAGATTTTCCCGCAGATCGATCATATTTGCGAGATGGGCTTTTGTGGGGATTTTGGGGATTTTGATTCTTGAAGGTTAATTTGGTTTCGTTTAGCCTTATAATGGTGATGAACCCAGATCGACATGAACATCGATCGAGGTTCATCCCTATCAATTTGTTGTGCCTTTCTTCCCCAATTTATCACGTTCTTCGTGTGCGTTCTACGCGTTCTTGGAGTAAATTGATCGTTGCATGTTCTTTTGTTGGCACGATGATCCAAGATTGTAGATCCAACCTCAGAATGATGGTACAGAGCTACAATGACCGTTTCAGCGGACGATTCAAAGCGGATCTAGAGATATGAGTTTTTGGGCGTTTTTCCTTCGGATGGATCGTTGGAGGTTTACGACCCGATCGAAGGCCCGAAAACACCCAGTTAGGTGTTCGTATGATGGAATGAACCAAGATCTGTAGTTTCGGGATGAATGGACAAGAGAAAGGAGATCTGGAAGATCAGTTGAGGCACGAGGAGGAAGACGACGGTTGTGAAGAAATCCCGACTACATGGCGTGTAGTATGGGCTACACGGCGTGTGTTCATCAGCGGACCACCTGGTGTGTACTCCGGGAGTACACGGACATGGGTTGGGTACACGGCCAAGGACATGGCGTGTATACCCTTCCCCAACCAGGCCTGGATAGATACACGAGATACCCCATGTACTGGTACACGGGCAAGGTGACACTGGTTGAGGCTGTGTACAGGCACATGGCCAGCGTACACGGATTGAACCCCAGACACTCGGACACGGCGTGTAATTATTCTACACGTCATGTAGTTACTCTTATACGACACGCCTTAAGACACGGTTCATTTCACATGGGCATTACCCGGAGTCAAGGAACACGGCGTGTGACCCTACTACACGCCGTGTAACTTTTTATACATGGATTGAGCTAGTTTTCTTCTATTACTTGGACTAGTTTTCTTAGGGTTCATCCCCTTGGTCTTTCCCCTGAAGATTTCTTGTATCATTTCCTACGTAAAGGATTATGATCCCTTCAGCAGGACTTCTTGAATAGAGTTGTTGGAATCCCCTCTATGAGACTCAGAGCCCGATCCTCTATTCCTTCGTGGTACCCTAGGTAGAGTTTCTTGGTATCGACATGACCTACTTTACCCGGGCGTCGATCCTCTACTTAGCAGGATAGTTTAGATTGAGTTGTTGGAATCACCCCATATCTACTGGTTGTGATCCTCATCTAATGCATCAAGTATCTATTCTTAAGTACTTATGGAGTGAGTTTTCTTGGAACGAGTACTTCGTATCTCTCTCTTCAGACCTAGGAGTGTGTTCTCCCAGTTACATGCTTAGTGGAATCTTCGATCTGGATCTTAGTGGTGGTTTCACGTTAGTCAATCGTGTATGAGTATATCTGGATATTCTTGTTATATGTTCTGTAAAAATATACTATGTAGAGATGACTGTATCACTCCTTTGTGGTATTTCCTTTGTTGTATTCCTTTGTGTTTTTTTGGGGTGTCCTACTGGGTATTGTTATACTCACCCCTGCACAAGCTTTTCCCGCACGTGTCATGTCTTGTGCAGACGAGTGAGCCTTTGACAGGATTCTAGTTGGACCAGCACGGGACAGTGCTCAGTGAGATCAGGCAGGCCGAGGTGTGTACCTACGTCTATAGATTGCAGTCCCAGTACCTTTCCTTATAGTTTGCACTTTATTGCAGACTTTCTTTTGGTGGGCTTGTACTTTTGGCCCAGGGTTTTACATTACTGTACTTTACTTTCCTGTCATACTCTGTTGGTCAGGATTTTAGTGTATGCATGCATTTCTATTTTTAGTAGTTTTTACTTTTCAGCTTTGTGGGCTTGGAGATGTGTGTGTGTGTGTACAGGTTTATAGGAAATGCCTCCCATGTTAGTGACATGCCTACTCGGGACTAGTCACCAGCCCCTGGCCTATTGGAGGTGGGCTTGAGGAGTTGCGGCATAGGCCCCACTGGGACAGGTCATGACAATAGTCAAGGTTTTTTGTACCTGCCGAACTGGTTCTTTCAGCATCCCTACAGGGTAACAATCTACCCACAGTTGGGAATACTCCAATGAAAGAAAGGTGGAACATGTTGTTTTAGGAATTATAATCTCTCTATTGGCACCCTCATGCATCATCATAATCCACAATTGGCAGAGAACCATAGGATGACTCTCCCCTTAATCGAACAACTGAAAGTAGTGCAGTTTTTTGAAGGCATCCAAACTGCCTAGAAAATCAGTAGGGGGTTATGGTTCACAAATAACTACTTGATATATATGAGTAGTGAGCATCCCATCCTGAAGGTTGATAAGGTATGAACATTCCTCCAAGTAACTAGCCCTTTCACCCCTCAATGACCCATGAGGGGTAGGATGTGGTACAAAAAAGAAATGAGAGGTGTCGTTCAATGGTCCAACCACATCAGTAATGCTCAGAGTCCTGGGACGAATAGTAGAAATGATGAGAAGAGCTGGAATAAAGTCATAATGGGGAACCCGTGTAGTATGTCAATATTCATAATAGGGAATGTGTTCCGCCATCCACCCATACAGGAATTGGAACAGTCCACTGAGATTATGTGGAGACTTGCCTTCCTGAATCTGTCCCAATAATTAATAAAGCCAGATAAGGGTAGGAAGGACCAAATTAATGGGTCAACCCTCTTCCAGCATTGTCACCATCATTAAAGTGTAGGCTCGGACCCTGATGTATATGTCATGTGATGGGAAGATCCATCCACTTAAGAACATGGAGAAGAAACCTACTAGACTAAGTGTAGTAAAAACATCTGATCGAAGCTCATACCCCCATGTGGCATACCATCCTCCTTCAAGGGTAGCATAATATGACCTTGGAGTTTTGTATGACTGGTAGGTTGGGTGAGTTCGACTATGGAATGCCTTCGTCTTAGGCTCGTTCATATGTAAGAATAAGCTTATCCATGCTTCGAATGGGATAAGGGAACGAGCCTCGAGTGGATGACCCAATAATCCCTCTATTGTAACTAGCAAACTCCTTGTAATAGGAGACATGTGATAGGTATCATTCCACGTGGAAGCTGTTGGGAGATACTTGTTGTACATCTCTCCGAGGATAGGGAGACCTCCAAGTTTCTAGATTTCCCATAGACTGATCCCCACCTCTCTATGAAGTAGGTGAAAGGTGTTGGTACTCGAACACCAGGGTATCAATAACTCCGGAAGAATTTCCCCCATAGGGAAGATTGAAAACTGAGACACCCAGGTTTCCTGGTATAAGCCCACTACCTCCAACTGGTAAGGGGACTCCAGACAGGTTTGATGCACCCAGAATGACTAGGAAAACTCATCATAGAAGCATACTCTGGCTCAAAAATTCCACATGGTTCTCCATCCACTACTAGGATTTTCTCGGTAGATGTTAATAATTGATAGGTACTCTCGGGCATCTAGTCTCGGGACATCATCACAACACACGTAGTTTCCTTGAGTACATTCCAAGCCTCGTAGTATGAAGATGTTATCCTCAATCGGAGTGGTGATGATTTCTCCTAATAGGAAAATGTTGGCATGATCATTAACTTGTGGTGCCTCTAAATGGATGAAAGAGATGTCAGGGTCAGACAGCGGTAGAGGCACCTCAGTGGGAAGACCAAAACTGTAATGAGGTAATTGTACAGATAACGGGTAATCTAAGAGCTATGTCGTCAGTAAAACCATTAGAAAGATATCACGGTGAATGATGTGGGTCTAAAGATGATCATAACTATTCCTTTCCATGGTTTCCCTTGTCTTAGTTGATTCAACATCAGCCTGTGAATCAGCCATTGAAGCATATATATGAAGATCCAAAATCTGACAAAAAGTCAGTCCAATGAAAATTGTTGGATAAAGGCTATTGGAAAAGTGGATAAAGCCCTAAAAATATTTTCACATGAAGCTCCACGTATGGAAATTGGAAATGGTATGCGATTGCCACATCCAGCGTACAACATGACATGTTGAAGCCACTCCGCTTACAACTATGGTACACGGATGCAATTCACTGTGTACAGCCACGGTACACGAAATAAATCGCAAGGCGCATGCCCATGAACTGTTGGTCAGCAAACAGAATGGTCCACAGAAAGAAGATACCATGAACCTCGACCTCAGTTAAGTTTGCGTTCAGAAGATATGGATTAAAATTTAAGTCCGTATTAATAGTTTTTGTGGTTTGGTTTGTTGATAAAAGTTCGGTACGTGAACAAGGAAGCCACGTAGCATTCTTCCACATGAATTTGAATTTTATATTTTAAAGTTCCACAGCCCCATTTTCGGAATCCAAAATATGGTACGTGGAAGGGGAAATGGAGAGGAAATCAGTTTTTGGAATGTACAAAATAGTTCACAAGTGAGTTTTCGCAAGGAGCATGGTACGCGAGCGTGAATGAAACTCGGGAATCAGGAGCACTTTTCGCCGTGAAAACGGTAAAAGACAAGTGATATGGGTCCCTATATATAGGTGTGGTCCCCTCCAACCGGGTATACCAGTTCTACCATGAACCATTTTCAGTTCAGGACCACTTCTACATTGTAATAGTCCCTATTTCATTCCGAACGGACATTATTCCAATGGGGGACATTTGTAGGGTCCTAAAAATTCCACCAAGGGAAAAAATACCCCCGCTTTGCAGAAGGAAGAAAGTGTTTCTACAAGGTTATTAAAGCAATGGGACTCAAGTTGAGTTACATATCTATGAAGGAACGTGAAGGAATACAAGTTTCCAGTGGCCCGCATACCATTTACCAGGAAAGGTATGATGAGAGGATGAATCGCGAACCACCATGTATGAGGGACAATCTACGAACCGCTAGCTCGTAAAGCGATGGATAGCGAGTAAAGACAATTTCGAGCCATGTCATTGAAGGAGATTTACAATGGAAGACCCTCCACGTACCACACCACAAACTCATCGATACAAGAATGAGGTGAGATAGGCAATGCTCCACAAACCATCATCAGGAACCGATACCTATGCGAACCTCAGTTGACCGAGTCTTCCACAGGTAAAGATATCCTTAAATGGGCCTCTACAAATGGTGTCTCTTGCCCAGTAGATACAATATCTTCAGTACTCTATAAAAGGATCACAGTACATAGGAAGAAATGGGGATACATAAAGTGAGAAGGAAGAACGACCAAAGTTTGAGGGAGGCTTAAATGTTCTAATCTGGTTTCCGTCTTGTTTCATCAGCAAAGCACAAACCACGAACCACTTCCTCTATAGGTACATTCGACCGAAAACCATAAAATAGGGGAATTGAATAATAAAAACATAACTGAAAAACTAATAGGATAACCACGAACAAAAGACTCCTCACGAATGAATATTCCATGAATGGTAGTCCCCCAGACCCTCCTTCGACATGGTTCTCCACGTAGTGCACCGCTACGCAGACAGAACCCGGTGTTACGCACCCAATCAGTATGCGGATATAACCAAAAGTGGTGTAGTGAGCAGTGTACCACTTCGGTGCATGGTTGGAGATAACCATTATAAGGACCTGACCTTAAACCATTACATAATATTAAATTAAATGAATAATTCACATTGAGGATCTTTTCAGGTTTGGATTTTTAGAGAATTAGAACATAACTATTATATCTCCAAAGATTACAAAGTATACACTTCTACTCAATTTCCATTTTTTTCAAAAAATAAAAACTCTTGAAAAAAAAGAGTCATGTCTAGTTCCATGTTTTAGACAGCATGACATTTCCTTGATCCTATCCTTGACCCTATTCATCTTTAAGTCCTGTGAAAAACATTTCAAAACATGGGATGAGCATAAAAAACTCAGTAAGGGTTATAAAACAAAGAATGAAAACATTAATTCATCCTTTCATACATAATATAAGCTCTTTAACATACCTCATGAAATCATAATATTTATGAATAACACATAGAAAACATGAATCATAAAGGTAACTTGTGACATCTATATCATACTTACATTGTAGCTATCATAGCTACGTAGGGAGTTACATTTAGAATACTCATCATAGTATATTTCCTAAATCTCTTAGGAGAAACATTCACGTTTACCTCTGTCACATTACCCAATGCATTGGAGAGCTATCTCGGGATCACCCGCCCTAGGTTTATAATGGAACCACCCGTATACATAAATAATGCCCAAGAACCATAACATATTCATAACGCATAAAATAAACATAAAGGAAAGATAACATTTCCACATTCTAATCACAATATATCATTTAAATGTATTGACATAAAAATCCATTATCAAACCCATTTTCAATACCAAAATACGTAAAAGAGTATATGGTATTTATTTTCCTTTTAAAAATATTACGGCTTTTTAAGGAAGCCAAAGATCAAATAATACTTGCGGTGATGGAAAGGTCGTTGTCACCGTGTACGTTAAAAAGAAACATTATTTTTTTCGTTTAGTAAAATGATTCATAGAAAAGTATTTCCTTTGAATGAAATAAAAATTCAAAAGTTTTTATAAAGCGTATAAAAGAAAATCGTGTATTAAAACAAAATATGCCTCAATAAAAGGAGATTGTGATGAAGTCTCTTACCTCATGTCCGACTTGACCCGTTTGCCCTTTAATCTCATGAATAATAAACTAAAGTTAATTTCTACTTGCTTAAGAATCTTTTTAAAGTTTATTATTCCTTTTATATAACTTATTAATATGTTATAAATATTATTTAATCATTTAAGTTAATAATGGTCATTTTTTCGATATTCGGTACTTGAGTCAAAAATGAACACCATATATTTACAAGTTTTCCAGATGGTCAATAGTCCATTATCTCTAGAATGATATTAATTATTTAGATATCATATATATCATATATATCCAATATATAAATGTATTTATAATAGTACATAACATTTGGATATAAGAAATGAAATGCACCGTTCATGGAGACGGTAAGTTGTACGTACGCATGAACGCTACTTTCATTTCTATTTCGTATTTTAATGGAATTAAAAAATAATGATACATAGGTATATTATAATTAAAGTATAATATTATATATAATATCATTAACTTCATCCTTTATACATCCCACATATGGCATTAACGAGTCATATCACTTTGAGGGGGCGGTAGTCCGCACTTCATCAAATGAAATTATCATGTTTACCCATAATGGAAACTATAAAGGTATGATATAAATGGAAAATATAGAAGCATAAAGAAAACATAAACATAATATATATCATATATAAATATAGTTCCATCATAATGGCCACCATGAAAGGTGGTAGGATATAATCGAGCAATCATCGTTTCGTGAGGCGTTAGTTTGTCATCTATAGAAACAGTATGTTCTTCACCCATTAGATGGAGTTGTGTGTAAGTTTAGTTGTAATAATTCTCATAAAAAAATTCTAGTGTATTGAGGATAGTGGTTTTGTTATAAAATAAAGTAATAAAAAGAGTTTAGGGGTTGTAGAAGTAAAATAAAACAAAATAACTTAAGAGAAGACGTTACCTTTAAATCGGGTAACTCCCTTTGGTTTGAACCAAAAGGGTTTCTTAAATTGTTTTCTGCCTAAGATAAGGCTTCTAGTATGAAGATAGGGATCTTGGGATCTTATTGGAGCATAGGTTTTATGATCCAAATGCTTGAGAAGTGTGAGAAATGGGTTATAAGTGAGGGCCTTTTATAAGGGAGAGGAGGGGCTCTTTAGGAAAGTTTGAAACAATTATTTTATTATAACCTCATCTTCGGTTTAAAAAGGTCATCTAATCATTAAAGTCAAAGTTAAGATAACTAATGGTCGAAATAAAATCATCCAATAAGAATTGGATAGGTTTTGGATATTTTTTTAATATTTATAATCTTATTTATTTAAATCATTTATTAATGAGGCAAATATTGCATCATTATTGTGTTATAAATAATTTAATTTATTTGATATCCAAAAATTATAAAAAAATACCATGATTTAGGAAATATTTTTAGTTTTCCAATGAATATTTATAGTAGAAAATATAACTTATATAACCCCATGTAAAAATTTATTTACTAAAAGATATTTGTTTATGTTATTTTTGTCTTTACTTTAAATTAATTAATATAAAGTGTCATTATTACTCTCATGTTGCTCCATGGGGTCCCAAATTAGACCCAAGGATGCCCATGGTTGGATATTTATCATCCAATAGGATTAGGAAATATGTTAGTGTAATTTAATGTTATTATAATATTATATTTTACCCTTATTTACTATATTTACCTTTTAATTATCGTAAATAAAATATTTACTAAAGTAAATATTTAAAATGTATAAAAATAAAAGTTACCTATTTATACAATTTAGACCTAATGATTCCAAATATGTAATCCATTTTTCTAAATTGAAAACACAGAAGTGGAAAAAATTAATTTAAAATTAATTCCCGTTGTCAAAACAAAAAACGTGTTTTTAAGAAATAATAACTATCAAAAGATTGACACTTGTTTATGTCCAATTTCAAAGTGAAATTAATTCCAATGTCCAAAATTGGATTAACTAGTAAAAATATATTCTAATTACACTTTATAAAAAATTAAAAATATAATCTAACCATATAAATAAATTAGATTAAAAGGCACTTTTGAATTAAAATACAGTATTTTTCACTATTCATTAAAAAATGAACTTTATCAGAAAAATACCAAAAATTTACCCAAAGTAAATTTTGATGTCCCGTATCTAAAGAAGAATTTTATTTTTTCAAATAGAACATATAAAAATGACCAAAACTAGATTTAAAGAGGGTTCTCCATCAAAAGGCAGTAAATTGACCTTTTAAAAAATATTAGAGTATTTATGCTTAGATTCATTCACATTTTAAGCCTCTAAATTTTATTAGATAAATGTAAAAACATTTTACAAACATGTATAATCATATTTTAGTTAGTTCTATTCATTCTCACTGATATAATGTCTTGGTGTTAACTAACATTTAAAATAATAATATTATATTATTAGCGTGCAACGTAAGATTTTAAAGAAACCCATTGTTGCGTATCGGGTACGCTATCGAATATAGAATCCCCTTTAAAGTAAAATAAATATTTAATTCACAAATATTAATAAACATTCAAATGTATTATTCTTTATTTACTTGGGATGTTACATCCTTCCCCCCTTTTGGGAATTATGTCCTTGAAATTTTTATTCAATTATCAAATAAGTGGGGGTATTTATCCCTCATAACATTTTCAGATTCCCACATTGCCTCTTCAACCATATGGTTTTTCCACAAAACCTTTACCTGAAAAATTATATTATTTCACAACACTTTCTCTCTATGGTCAAGAATCTGGACGGGTTGTTCCTCATAGGAGAGATTCTCTTCCAACTGAACTACCTCTGGGCTTAAAACATGAGATGAATCTGGCATATACTTTCTCAACATTGAAACATGAAAAACATTGTTCTTCTGAATCAACTGAACATGGGGGTAAAGCCACTCTGTACGCAACTGCTATAACTTTCTCTAAGATTTCATAAGGTCCAATGAACCTCAAACTCAACTTTCCCTTCTTACCAAAATGCATCACACTTTTCCATAGAGAAACTTTAAGAAAAACATGATCACCTACCTCGAAAGATAGATCCTTACTCTAGTTATCTGTATAGATTTTATGTCTGCTTTGAGTTTTTCTCATGTTCTTCTGAATCAACTGAACTTTTTCTACCATATCTTCTACCAATTATGGTCCCATCAGCTTTCTTTTACCTACTTCATCCCAAAAATCTAGAGTTCGACAATGATTTTCATATAATGCCTCAAATAGAGTTATCTGTATACTGTAATGAAAATTGTTATTATATGAAAATTCAACCAAAGAAATATGTTGGTCCCAACTTCAATGGTAATCCAGTGAACAAGCTCGTAGCATATCCTCCAAGGTCTGAATTGTTCGTTCTGACTGCCCATCTGATTGAGGATGAAAAGGTGTACTAAAATTTAATTCAGTACCCAACGAATTCTGAAGGACTTTCCAAAAGATAGAAGTAAACCTGGGATCACGATCAGATACAATTGAGAGGGGAATATCATGAAAATTGACTATCTCTTTAACATACAACCGATAAAGTTGATCTAGAGACAAAGTATCTCAAATAGGAAGGAAATGAGAAGATTTAGTCAATCGATCAACAATAACCCAGATTGCATTGTTACCTCTAGATGTCTTTGGAAATCCAACAACGAAGTCCATGGATATATTTTTCCATTTCCACTCTGGCACCGGTAAAGAATGAAGCATCCCTTTCGGTGACTGTCGCTCTGCTTTAACTTGCTGACAAGTCAAACACTTTGTAGTAAAATTAGTAATATCAATTTTCATTCCATCCCACCATTAATACTCCTGAAGATCTCTATACATCTTAGTACTGCCAGGATGAACTGAAAATGGGGAACTATGAGCTTCACATAACAACTCATTCTTCAACTGTAAATCACAAGGAACACATAATATTTTCCCAAACCTCAAAACACAATCATTATCAATGTTAAATTCAGGCAACTTCCCCTTCTAAACCAACTCTACCTTTTTCTATAACTCACTGTCTTCTTTCTGCACTGGCTTAATTCTGTCTGATAGAGATGATTCCACTGACACCTGAAACAAAACAGAATAATTTCCTACACCAACAACTTCTATGCCAAAGTTCATCAAATCAAAAACCAAAGGATCTCGTTCCAAATGTATCATGGTTAGTGAAGCATTACTTTTTCGACTCAAAGCATCATCCACTTTATTTGCCTTTCCTGGATGGTAATGGATCATGAAATCATAATCCTTCATTAATTCCAACCATCTCCTCTATCTCATGTTCAATTATTTTTGAGTGAATATATACTTCAAACTTTTGTGGTAAGTATATATTTCACATTTCACTCCATAGAAATGATGCCTCCAAATTTTTAAAGCAAAAACAACAGCAGCTAATTCCAAATCATGTGTAGGGTAATTTAACTCATGAGGTTTCAACTAATGTGAAGCATAAGCAATTACATGATCATTCTGCATAAGGACACAACCAATTCCTTTCAACGAAGCATCACTATAGATAACAAACTCACCATTTCTGGAAGGTAGTGCCAAAACTGGGGCATTCACCAATCTTCTTTTCAATTCTTGAAAATAATCATCACATTCTTTTTTCCATATGAACTTAACACATTTTCGAGTTAACTTAGTCATTGGACTAGATAACCATGAAATTTTTTTGACAAACCTTCGGTAATAACCTACCAAAACAATAAAAATACGAATATTGGTTATATTTGTGGGTCTTGGCCATTCTTCAACAACATTTGTTTTACTAGGATCAACAGTTATGCCATTTTTTGAAACAATGTGACCCAGGAATGAAATTTTTTGTAACTAAAACTCACACTTACTGAATTTCCCATACAGTTTCTTTTCATTTAAGGTTTTCAAGACAACCATTAAATGACTTTCATGCTCCTCTTTACTTTTAGAAAAAACCAAAATATCATCAATGAACACAACCACAAACTTATCCAAGAACTCACGGAAAATTCTATTCATAAGACCCATGAATACATAAGGTGCATTGGTTAACCCAAAAGGCATAACTACAAATTCATAATGGCCATATCTAGTATGAAATGCAGTATTTGGAATGTATACTTCCTTTACTTTCAACTGATGGTACCCCGACCTCAGATCAATCTTTAAAAAATACTAAGCTCCCTGAAGCTGATCAAAAAAATAATCAATATGAGGTAAAGGATATTTGTTCTTAACAGTGATTTTATTCAATGCTATATAATCAATGCAAAGTCTCATTAAACCATCTTTTTTTAAAAAAAAATACAAGAGCACCCCATGGTGATGTGCTAGGTCGAATGAAACCTTTATCTAATAATTCCTTCAATTACTTCTTTAACTCTAAAAGTTCAATTTGAGCCATTCGATAAGGGGGTTTTGAAATTGTTTTAGCATCAGGCACTAAGTCAACAGTAAATTCAACTTCCCGATCAAGTATAATACCAGGAAACTCATCAGGAAAAACATCAAGGCACTCATTTACCACTGTAACATCATGAATCTCAACACTTCCTTTATTTTCAACAATATGTGCAAGGTAAAATTCATTTCCATATTTTACTAGTTTCCCATCTTCCTAATATTTTATCAAAAGTAATGGTTCATTCTTGCAAAAAAACTAAAAATATTTCTGAAAAGAAACCTCTTTAGATCTACAGTCAATCTTAGCATGATAAACAGCAATCCAATCCATACCCAAAATAACATCAAACTCTACTAGAGGAAAAACAATAAGGTTTGCAGGTAGATTCTTTCTGCACACAAGGACAGGAAGGTTCTTATGTTTTCTGTTTGTCTCAATATTTCCTCCAAGTGCTTTTACCATAAGTTCTGTATTCATATCTCAAGATGGAATTTCCATTTTACTAGAAAAATTCTCATAAATGAAAGAGTATGTAGACCTTGAATCAAACAAAACATTGGCATAATCTCAACAAACAAATAGTGTACCTGATACTACTTCATTTGATGGCCCAACATCTGCTGAAGTAATTGAAAAGGATTTCACCACCCCTTTCTGCTTGTATTCTGGCTTTTTTCCCTCAGTTGAGTTCTTCGTTGGACACTCGTTTGTATAATGACACATTTCATTGCACTTAAAACATTTTACTGATTGTAAATCATATTTTTTATTACCATTACCTTGATCTTTTTCAGTGCAATTACGAGCCTTATGTCCCATTTTACCACATCAGTATCACTTACCAGAATTCAAAATACATTCCCCAACATGATTTTTACCACAATTTTCACTAACTATAAACTTAAGTTTCTTACCATCAAACTTTTTTGAAGAGTTCTTCCCTTTCGCCTGCCACCTCAACCTCTTATTCTATTGTTTGTCAAAGAACACTCGATCATCAACAAACTCCATTTACAACTTCTCCATACAATGAACAAGTTTTTCATAACTTTTGAACTCACGAAAAGCTAAATCCCTTAGATACTTTGGCTTTAATCCTCAGTAAAAACGGTTGATTTTACTATCAAGATCTCGTATGAAATTTGGAGCATACCTTGCGAGTCGAGTGAATTTTTCTTCATAAGCATCCACCGAGTCATCCTCTTGCCTCAATTCTAGGAATTGTTTTTCCATCCTAAGTCGAACCTCCTTAGGAAAATATTTCTCAAGGAACATACCCTTGAATTCATCACAATCAAGAGCATCAATCTCCTCATTATCCTTGATATTTTTTACCATCTACCACCACTGATCAGCTTCACCTTCAAACGGTAAATAGTAAGACTAACCTTTTGGTGTTTTGAACACCCCATGACATCAAAAAATTTCTCAAGTGCTTTAATCCACCCTTCTGCTAGCACAGGGTCAGATGATCCTCTGAATGATGGGGGATGTTGCCTCATGAAATGTTCTACTACTGACATGTTACTCTGTGGTTGATCTGACTGATCTCGTGCATGGATACCACCACCATTTATAGCCTAAGTCAATTGTGCCATCACTGCAACAAACTGTTCAGTTCTGATTCCGACCATCTCAGGTTGCTGATTTGGAAGGTTTTCTTTTTCCTGATGTCGTCTCAACATAGCTACCATGTTTCCTCTACGGAAGACCATTCTGAACACCGAAATATCTTAGGCAAAGCAACATGGTAATTTGTAAATGCTATATAATTTCAATATTAACATAAATTAATTTATGGATATTAATTTAACAATATCCTAACTCTTAAATTTATCTAAACTGACCTATGATACCAACTATAAGGACCTACCCTTAAAACATTACATAATATTGAATTAAATGAATAATTCACATTGAGGATCTTTTCAGGTATAGAGTTTTAGAGAATTAAAACATAACTATTACATCTCCAAAGATTACAAAGTAGACACTTCTACTCATTTTCCATTTTTTTCAAAAAATAAAAACTCTTGAAAAAAAGAGTCATGTTTAGTTCCATTTTTTAGACACCATGACTTTTCCTTGATCCCATACTTGACCTTATTCATCTTTAAGTCCTATGAAAAACATTTCAAAATATGGGATTAGCATAAAAAGCTCAGTAAGGGTTATAAAACAAAGAATGAAAACATTAGTTCATCATTTCATACATAACATAAGCTCTTTAACATACCTCATGAAATCATAAGATTTATGAATAACACATAGAAAACATAAATCATAAAGGTAACTTGTGGCATCCATATCATACTTACATTATAGCTATCACAGCTATGTAGGGAGTTACATTTGTAATACCCATCACAGTATATTCCCTAAATCTCTTAGAAAAAACATTCACATTTACCTCTGTCACATTACCCAATGCATTGGATAGATATCTCAGGCTCACCCACCCTAGGTTTATCACGGAACCACCCGTATACATAAATAATTCCCAAGAACCATAACATATTAAAAACACATAAAATAAGCATAAAGGAAAGATAACATTTCCACATTCTAATCAAAATATATCATTTAAATATATTGACATAAAAATCAATTATTAAAACCATTTTCAATACCAAAATACGTAAAAGAGTATATGGTATTTATTTTCCTTTTAAAAATATTATGGCTTGTTAAGGAAGCCAAAGATCAAATAATACTCGCGGTGGTGGAAAGGTCGTTGTCACCACGTATGTTAAAAATAAACATTCTTTTTTTGTTGTTTAGTAAAACGCTTCATAGAAAAATATTACCTTTGAATGAAATGAAAAGTAAAAGGTGTTTATAAAGTGTATAAAATAAAATCGTGTATTAAAACAAAATATACCTCAATGAAAGGAGATTGAGACGAAGTCCCTTACCTCGTGTCCGACTTGACCCTTTTGTCCTTTAATCTCCTGAATAATAAAATAAAGTTAATTTATACTTGCTTAAGAACCTTTTTCAAGTTTATTATTCCTTTTATATCACTTATTATTATGTTATAAACATTATTTAATCATTTAAGTTAATAACGGTCATTTTGTCGATATTTGGTACTTGAGTCAAAAATGAACACCATATACTTACAAGTTGTCCATGTGGTCAATAGTCCATTATATCCAGAATTATATTAATTATTTAGATATAATATATATCATATATATCTAGTATATACATGTATTTATAATAGTACATAACATTTGGATATAAGAAATGAAATGCACCATTCATGGACACGGTAAGCCGTACGTACTCATGAACGCTACTTTCATTTTTATTTCATATTTTAATGGAATTAAAACATAATGATACATAGGTATATTATAATTATAGTATAATATTATATATAATATCATTAACTCCATCCTTTATGCATCCCACATATGGCATTAACGATTCATATCACTTTGAGGGGGCGGTAGTCCGCACTTCCTCAAATGAAATTATCGCATTTACCCATAATGGAAACTATAAAGATATGCTATAAATGAAAAATATAGAAGCATAAAGAGAACATAAATATCATATATATCATATATAAATACATTTCCATCATAATTTCCACCATGAGAGGTAGTAGGAGATAATCGATCAATCATCGTTTCGTGAGGCGTTAGTTTGTCATCCACAGAAATAGTATGTTCTTCACCCATTAGATGGAGGTGTGTGTAAGTGTAGTTATAATACTTCTCATAAAAACATTATAGTATATTTATTATACTGGTGTTGTTATAAAATAAAGGAATAAAAATAGTTTAGGGGTTGGATAAGTAAAATAAAACAAAAGAACTTAAGAGAAGATGTTACCTTTAAATCGGGTAACTCCCTTTGGTTTGAACCAAAAGGGTTTCTTGAAGTCTTTTCTAACTAAGGTAAGGATTCTAGGATGAATAGAGGGATATTGGGAGCTTATTGGAGTAGAGTTTGTATGATCCAAAGGTTGGATAAGTGTGAGAAATGGGTTAGAAGTGAGGGCTTTTAATAAGGGATAGGAGGGGCTCTTTAGGAAAGTTTGAAACAATTATTTTATTATAACCTCATCTTCAGTTTAAAAAGGTCAACTAATCATTAATGTAAAATTTGAGATGACTCATGGTCTAAATAAAATCATTCAATAATAATTGGACAGGTTTTGGATATTGTTTTAATATTTATAATCTTATTTATTTAAATCATTTATTAATGAGGAAAATATTGCATCATTATTGTGTCATAAATAATTTAATTTATTTGATGTCTAAAAATTATAAAACAAATAACATGATGTAGGAAATATTTTTATATTTCCAATGAATATTTATAGTAGAAAATATAACTTATATAACCCCATGTAAAAATTAATTTACTAAAAGATATTATTTTATGTCATTTTTGTCTTTACTTTAAATTAATTAATATAAAGTTTCATTATTACTCCCAAGTGGCTCCATGGGGTCCCAAATTCGACCCAAGGATTCCCATGGTTGGCTATGTATCCGAAAATAAAATTAGGACATATGTTAGGGTAATTTAATATTATTATAATATTATATTTTACCCTTATTTACTATATTTACCTTTTAATCATGGTAAATAAAATATTTACTGAAGTAAATTTTTAAAATGTCTAAAAATAAAAGTTACCTATTTACACAATTTGGACCTACTGATTCCAAATATGGAATCCATTTTTCTAAATTCAAAACACATAAGTGGCAGAAAATAATTTAAAATTAATTCCCACTGTCAAAACAAAAAGCGAGTTTTTAAGAAATAATAACTATCAAAAGATTGACATTTGTTTATGTCCAATTTCAAAGTGAAATTAATTAAAATGTCCGACATTATATTAAATAGTAAAAATATACTCTAATTACACTTTATAACCAATTAAAAAGATAATCTAACTATATAAATAAATTATATTAAAAGGCACTTTTGAATTAAAATACATTATTTTCACTATTCATTAAAAAAATGAACTTTATCAGAAAAATACCAAAAAATTACCCAAAGTAAATTTTGATGTCTAAAATATAAAGAAGAATTTTATTTTTTCAAATATAACATATAAAAATTTCCAAAACTAGATTTAAAGAGGTTTCTCCATCAAAAGGTGGTAAATCGACCTTTTAAAGAATATTAGAGTATTTATGCTTAGATTCATTCACATTTTAAGCATCTATCTTTTATTAGATAAATGTAAATAAAATTACAAACATGTATAATCATATTTTAGTTATTTCTATTCATTATTGCTGATACAATGGCTAGGTGTTAACTACCATTTAAAATAATAATATTATATTATTAGTGTGAAATGTAAGATTTCAAAGAAACCCGTTGTTGCGTATTGGGTACGCTATCGAACATAGCATCCCCTTTTAATTAAAATTAATATTTAATTCACAACTATTAATAAACATTCAAATGTATTATTCCTTATTTACTTGGGATGTTACAACCATACCCTCATATCAAATCAGTAATTGGATGGTCCCTCTGTCCGCATACCACTATGGTATGCGGAGCCTCCCCTATCCCGCATAAGAAACCAGTACGTGGAATGGGGTGTTCTCGGGTATTGTTCCTTCCAGTTCCAACCTCAACCCTCCATTACCGTCTAGTCCTCCACTAGCCATAAACTTACCAATCCCCTGACATCATAACCAAGCCTCCTTTAAAGCCACCAGACTCGTATGGTCAAACCCTCGAGTGCATCAGCGCACCCCTTTGAGTCTACATACCCATGGTAAGCGGAGCCACAAAGGCTCTCCCCACAATGGTGCGGACTTCGGGAATGACTATGAGGATAAATTCCCATGGTAACCTGGATTCCAACCTTGGGATGTCGACATGAACCTACCCATTCTCGGGATTAAGGGTGATCACTTGCTTTTCCATTCAATAAAGAATTGTGATCAGTCAAAGGGGTTATGTTTTCTCCCCCCTTTGATGAGTAAAAAACTCCTCCCCTTCCCAGAACGTGCTCCAGGGCCCTCCCACTGAGGTAAGTCTACAATCTTCCAGGGAAGGTCTGCATGACCTTTAATTCCATCTCACATGAAAAGGTTCTTTTCTCCACACCCTCTCCCACGGTCACCTTGGCTTCTTCCACTGTGGGATCTCCCTCCCCCACCAATAGGGGAGAGGCATGTGAATTGTTGAATCTTTTACATCCCCTTATTTCTCACACCGAGCATGACTCACATGGGCTTAGAGGTTTATAAAGATTGCAACATACACACGATCTGAACTATGAGAACTCTGATTCCTGATCAAATCATGATACGTAGGAAGCCTTCCCGATTGCCCGATCTCAAAAGGGGGCCCATCCAAAAGGGTCCACCCAATCATGTCCCCTTAAATGGGAATCTTCTATGCATAATCCGCACACATCCAGGCTATGTGGTTTATGATTCCTTTCATGAGGATACGTAGGAAACCCACCCTATGGGTCCGATCCCAACCTCAAGTCACATTCAATCCCCTTGTATGACGATAAACTCTAGAGCGACATCAAATACGACTCATGTCAGTACCACCCCCATAGCATAAAAAACATGCATGCTTACGATGATCTGACAAACCAAGGGTAGCTTGTGGACACACTCTTAGAGAATGATCCAAGGATTCATTAATGTATGAACACGACTCAGATCTATATGAGATCCTCATAATAGGCAACAACCCTCCCCTAGAAGGGTGCAATGAGCCTAACCTCGCATCCTCTTGACCAATGGAGTCTTTAGTTGTCGTTGGCCAAATCGTCAGCCGACGAGCGCCTGCCTTTGGAAAGAAGGTCCATGAATCATGGATACTAGGGTTGTTGGGTGTTCTTGGCTCCATGAATAAACCCATTAGAGACCATCAGAGGAATTTATATCTGATAAGGAATGATTTCATGGGTACTCGACCCCCACGCAATCGCCCGCTGGGACCAACAGTTCCCCACAGGGTTAATTCAACCTTCTTTAAAGGATAATGATGTTGAACGGGTCGAAGCAAAGGAATGGTAAATCACCATTTCTGCATCCCCCGTAAACGTTCCACATTAGAGGCGGAACAATAACAACTTTTTTATATCCTCTAGAAATATTTAAATATTTTTCTAAGGTATTTTCATAATGTATTGTATATTACTATGTTTTTATAAATCTAGTTTTGGAGGATTATACTAAACATGATCTAATACCAACTATAACATCCCAACTCTAACTACACTTAGTTTTTGGTTGTTCATTACAATGAAAGATAAATATAATAATTTTAATAAAAAAGATCCAAAATTTTATAATCTTAGAATACTAGATAGATTCTTAGTCATTACGTTAAACTAAAATTTAATGTACATAATAAAACACAATAAGATTTATTATTCCTCATTGCATATCCATAGATTATGTGTAACCATTTTTGGAATCTTTGGGAAATGGGAAAATGGTATAATGGGTTTATCTCATATGATCACTAAGGGTAAATGTATAGAAAATTACAATATTTAATTAGAAGGAATATGTAATATGGTTGGAATGAATAAATAAATAAATTCTATATAACTATGAATAAAATAGGACGTATTCATAAAAAATGAAACAGATAAACACATGGATAACAATAATAAATTATATAACACTGAAATTAATATTTTTTTAATAACATAAAATTGTCAAGGCCATGTTCCAAGATATTATAATTAATAGTTACAGATTCTCCCTTACCCTATAATAGTTTATATTATGATACCTACCAATTTGTATATGGACTATATAATTCTAGGACCTACCTATCACATAAGAAGTCCAATGCATTCACTATATGAAATTAATGAATAAAAAAATGAAATAAATAATTCTCCATAAGGACCCTATTACATAAACATATATATGAAATCATTTATTATACATTTTGAAAAAACATAAATTTGGATGATTAATATTTCCCCAGTCAAATAAATAAAATTATTTTATAGGTAAATTGTCTTCAATCTACATTGTAAAATATATGGTGTAATCAGTATATAGAGTCATGGGTATATAGTCAATGTAGTATTAGAAAAATGAAAATAAATAATAGAAAATTTATAAAATACATCCACAACTTAAAAATCATGTACATAGAGGATAAATATGAAATCAAGACTAAGAGATAGATATTGATATAGAAAATAATCACAATAAAACAAAAAATGTTTGGGTGATACCCCATACAAGAACATATGGTATGATTTATAATTCAATAAGAGATATCAAGAGAAAAGAATACATCAATGAAAAGGGAAAATCAAAAAGTTATACATAACAATAACCTCTTTATAAATGACGTAGAATGTGAAATAGATAACAATAGAACAATTTATAAAAACATTTGATGATTTTTAATAGAAACCCTTACCTGGAGTCCTAAACTATTTTGGAAAATATTATAACCTATAGAATAAAAAAATTATATTTGTTAACTAATTGACTAAGAATACCTTTCAGGTTATATTTATCTATTATCATTCCTTTTAATTAATTTATTATAAAAAATTATTCATTTGACATATTACTTTTTATTATGGAGTAATTTTTTATTTTTTTTATTATAGTTCCAAAACATGATTAATGAAATAGTAATGGTAAAAGGTTACTATCCAATGATACCATATCTAAAAAAATTATGGTATGGCTTTAATGTAATTTTTAAATCTATGTCGTTAAAAGGTTTTAAAAATAATCAATTTAGAGAATATTCCACCTTAAAAAATTATATGGTTAAATATTGTACAATTTATTACTTTTAATATCATTAATATAATGGTTATTTTATAACTAAAAAATAAAGAATATGATAATAATTTATTATTATTTACATATTAAATCAGAAAATTAATTTTTAATAATTAAAATAAAATTCATAATTTAAAAAATAAAAGATGATCATTCTCTTAGATAATGTAAAATAGCTAAACTGACCATTGCATTATTTAAATTATTTGCAAAGAGATATAGAAATAATGATTTGAATTTTTTTGAAACATTAATATACATTTTAAATAATATTTTAATGCTCTTTTTATTACATATGTTATATATGGGTTGTAAGGATAATTGAAATGATGATACATTGGTTATGAGACTCGTATTTCAACATAGTATTGAATTTTGAAAATGGATCAATGGGAGGGAATGGGTATCATATCATCAATAAAATGTTTAAGGGAAATTAATACCATTAAAATATAATAAAGGTATATGTATAATTTATTGTTCAAAGGAATTTTAAGATATAATTATCTTTAAAAAGTAATGAAAGAAGGAATTTTTAACTCTTACCTTTGTTATTGTATCTTATCCTATGGATTGATTGAAGGTCTTAAATGGTGGGAAATTTTGCAAGAAAAAATCCATGGAACATTGGATGAGGAGATTAGAGAGGTATATGGGTAGATATTTTTCAAATAAATTTGTTTTTATAGTGACATGTAAGGGGCATAGGAGTGGTGTTTATATAGACAATGGGGCGGTGTAACAATGAATACTATATATATTATTTTATTATTTATCTTAAATATATTTAATAGTGTTTATTAAAATGATTTTTATTATTTTTTTATTAATTAATATATGTTTATTTGAAATGTAAACTCACCCAAAAATAAAATTCATCTTTGAAATTTTTTATACCAAGTAAAGAATCAATTGAAGCATAACATTTAAATAAAATAAAATAGTATTTTTGATAATTGATTTATATGTTTTAAAATAATGTATATAGAATTTAAATGTATTGTTTCACTCATTATAAACATTTAAATATTTTTAAAATGTTTTATAAATTTGGGATTAATATTTATATCATCGGTATCTAATAATATAAATATTATACAAAAAAAATTATTTTTTAGTATTTATCTAAAAAGACACTTTTTTAGAAAAAAAATAAAAAATTCCGCCAAATATAATTTTGACAGGATGATTCCAAACAATATTTCCATTTTTAAAATATAAATTATAAATAATATGAATTTAAATTTTGAATAAAATCATCTAATACATATAAAAAATAATTTGACAGTGATAAATACTATTCCATTTTCTTTTATTGAATAAATTTCTATTTGATATTATTTCAAAAAATTTATAACAATGATAATTAATCATAATATATTGATTATAAAAAATATGTTTCAAAACTATCTAATTCAAATATTTTAATTTTATCATAAATATTAATATTTTACTAAATATATTAAGACTCACTTTTCCAAAATGTAAAATTATTTATGTTTAAAGTTACATTACTTAATAAATAACTCTATAGGGTTAAAATATTTATAATTAAATCTTTTAATCATTGTAAATATTAATTTCTAAATTTTATTATTTTGAATTATAATGTTACTATTTCATGACTTGGTTATTTTTTCAATTACCAGTTACTATTATAATGATCAAATTGTAAGTATACTTCTTATAAGTACATCACTATTAATTATCCTAACTTTCCATAATATATAGTTACGACACAGATAAAAAATGTAAATTTTATTTTTAATAGTATGTTTTCTATTTATATTTTTGTTTACCAATTTAGTAATTCAAAGAGGCAGTGACACGCCATAATTTGAAATTATATTCCTATTATTCCCTTTTTCTAATTGTCCCATTATAAAAAATTTAATATTATAAAGTGCATTAATACTTTGAATGTAATTTTCCACATTATAATGCATATAAATTTTTGTTATTGTAACATTATAGTTATGTTGTACTACTATGAGGAAATAAAAGGACGTGTGTTGTAATGAAATATTTATACTGGAATCTCGGGTCTAATAGTTTCCATCCATAACACATCCTCTCTATGTTCACACATTTTTGTAGTAGAAAATTAGATATTCTATAAAAAGGAATCCCTATAACCATTTTAACACACACAAACCCATTGTTTTTTATTTCAAAATCCACATTCTACTCACACATCTCACTATAATCATTTTCCAAGGGAACCAATCAAATTAAAACCAAATCACCTTGACAAATAATTCTTTTTTGAATCCTAATTTCAATTAAAACACAAATATATTAACCAAATTGAAAAAAAAACATTTCAAATTCCATGGAAACTCATGTCTACATTAATTTATGTTATTAATTTTCAATTTATAAATTCATTCATTCAATTTACTGCCTATTTATGTGAATCAATCAAGAAAAAAAATTTACATAATGTATTTTTTTAAACTGTTATTTTCCTTTAATATTATTTTTTAAATTGCTAAAAAATTTCAGAAACTCCCTTTTGAATATATAAGATTTTGAAAAATCCAAAATAAGTATAATTCACATATTTAAATGTTTTCATTTCCAAATACCCAAAATAATAATAAAAATATTCATTAAACTTGAAACTAAATTTTATACCCAAAAAAATTGTGCTAAAACACGTTTTCATAATTCCAATATTTCGAATGGAATAATTTAAAGAAATTCTCAAAATATCAAAACTAATCAGCATAACATATTAAATTAGACAATTCATAGAATATAATATATCCACCTATATAGTTATTTCATATGTGTAAATTCCCCAATTTAAAGGTCCAAATACTCAATAAAGGATTAATCAAAAAATCTATATAAAATGTATAAAAATTATCTTCCTTTTATTATAGATTTGATGATTTGAAATCCCAATTTTAGGATTAAAAATAGAGAACAAGAGAAGATTATAGAGAATAAGAGAAAAATAATACATTTATGTATTTCCTAAAACCTCTTATATAATCCAATATTAATTAATTAAAAATCCATTTTTTAGAGGTTATGATATTACCATAATCACCCTATATCCTCTAGAAATAACTCAATGAAGTTAGGGTGATGAACCAGTCATTTTTGTGTACATTCATTGATGAATATATGGTTTTAGTAACTTTGAATAATAAATTCACATCACCTTACGTAAACCATGGGGACATTATAGAATTTCACATGGTTATAATCCCCATAAATGTATTAAATACTTTCTATGATCATATTATTACCATGTTGTGTCTCTAAATATAATTAATCAGCTGATTTCAAATGCTTCATGGTTTCTAAAAAAATATATCATGAAAAACATTCAACTAATTTTATCGAAATCATAGATTCAAACAAAAAAAATTCACAAGGGTAAACTCCTCCATTTTAGATCTAATATTTTAGTTAAAACATTATTTTTAGATCATCTAATGACATTATCATCAAAAGATTATAAAAATTTTAAAAATAAAATTGTACCCAAAACTGGTGAATTATGTATGTAGTAAAAGTGGGGTTCGATCCCACATGGATAAATGGTAGCCTTGGTGATTAGTCACTAAAAGTGGCTAATATTAATTGTTAATATATTTATATTAATTTTTACAAAGTCCATAAACATTGTTTTAGTGCATTACATAAATAGAACTTCATTTCTCATCAAAAATGCAATTCATGTTTAAAATGCAAATTTGGGCCCAATCATTCATTTGTTTGTTGACAATATTATATTCACTTTCTGAATTTTAAATTTTGGGATATGATTGATACCTTTGTTTGGAACATTTTTTCTTTTAGGTCTTATGGATGAATCACAAGTGAAGATGGATATTTTTTCACCTGAAGGCAGAAAATTGCTGGAAAAAGCATAATGGGCCCAAGGCCCATCAAACAAATGTGGGGCCCATAAACCAAGCCCAATGAAGCTAAAATTTATACAGTAGAAAGATAAAAATATGAGGATCATTTTATTCAACTGTGGCCGGAGCTAATTCTGATGTTTTCATGATGATAAAGGGATCTGAAGTTGAGATTTAAATGGTGGACCCAACATTAATGCACAGAAATCCGTCCCACCATTTCGACCATAACTTCCAAACGGATGAGCCAAATTTCCTGAAATTTTTAGAGATTCTATAAGACACATGGAAGAAGATATTTTTTATTTATGACACCTCCGGATTCGGCCTTATGAAGTGTCAAACGCACACGTCAAAATGGAGAATGAATCTGGATGGTTTTGTGGTCAACTTTGTAACGTTAATTTCCTTTTGATTCTTCACCCTCCTTTTGACTCTCTTAATTGTTGGGGGGTGAATTTATTGTTGGGGGTGGACATAAGGCTCATAATATGCCTATATAAGGAGCTGGTGGTGAAGGGAATAATCATCTAACATTTTTCTTTGAATCCATGTTTTTCTTTCATCCATTGTATTTCTTTCAATTGTAATTTTCTACTTTCAATTTGTAACCGCATCGTCAAGTTTTCCCATGTAAGTTTTTCTTTCACGTTTATTATTTTAATAAAATTTCTTCTTCTTCTTCACTTTTTATTTTCCTTTTCTTCACACGTTGATACCGTTGAATCATGGTTTGAAATTATTAACACCAACACTTGTGATTTTAATCACACAACGGTGGAGTGTTCGTTCTTTTAATAATTTTCTTCTTCTTCAATTCTGCCCCCATAAGTCTACATCTCGCTTCCATTGGTATAATAGAATCAATGGAGGGCTAACCTCTTAAGGGTTGATCCAAGGGAGTAGCAAGGTCATGGATTGAATGTTATTTCATGTACTTAATTTTAAAATCTATTCGTTATTTTAGGATTTCCATTTGATGAGTTACATTCTTTCTCATCTTTGCCAACTTTAACGATGACACATTTTGAGTGCTAGTACGATCTATTTCCTTTGAGTGCTCATTAAAGTGATCCTCAAAGTGAATTAGTGATTGGCCTTGGAATTGTGTAGGGATTAAATTGGTGAATTATTTGGAATAATTATCTCATTGTTTGGATATGTCTTGAATTAATGACATGAAATTTTCTAAGAAAAGAAATTCATCCAATCCACCCCAAGCAAAACCCTAAGATCAACCCACCATCAATAATTGTTTAGTTCACATCATTTTTTATTATATCTTATATAAATTATATCTTTAGTTCTCCAATTAAAATCTACCTCAAAGTTGGCCACTTCATAGCCAATCCATCAATAAATCATAACGTCTCAAGGTTACTTCTTCGGTCCCTGTGGATTCGACCCCTACATGTACTACATCGATCGCTTTTACCAGTAGGGTAAATTTGGGCACAACCAAATTTTAGCGCCGTTGCCGGGGACCAAGTAAGTCACCTTAGAACATCTTTCTATTCTCCCTCATTTCTATTTTCTCATCCCCATTTCTCTTCCCTTTTCCCCTTTCTATTTTTTTTGACCCCCAAAAATCACGATTCCAAATTTCCAAATGAATCCAATGGAGTATAATCAACAATATCCCTTCACAAACTCAGGATGGAATCAGTTTGAAAATTCACATTGGGAATCACCAACCTTTTTTAATCAACCTTTGAATGAATACCCCATACCTGATAACATGAATGAAATTTGTAACGATGAAGGTTTAAAAGATCAATTTCCATGCCTATCAAGAATGATTGAAAAGATGAATAATGAGGAAGTCCATGATGTCGAAACATCTATCAATCCTAATCCTGAAACAATTCTTTAAAAATTTTGTGAACAAATGGAAAAAATGAATTCAGAGGTTTCAAGTTTTAGACAAGAACTACAAAGCATTAAAACTTGTGTGGACCCCATTCCCACTCAAACCATCCCTTACTCAATATTGATAGAAGAATATTATAACACAAAAATCCCTCATGCCTTTATTGAAGAACCAACCTTAGGATTTGGGATAATTGGAGAGGATCGAGGAGTTTTTGAAGGGTATTTAAATCAGGAGGAAATTGATTTTTTGGATTCAAAAGAGGAAAATTTGACATCATGGATTGAGATTCCTGAATATAACTCCATTAATGATTTTTAAAAAACACCAATCACTGAAAAATTGGGAGAAATACCAAACATTGAGCCTATACACACTCCTGAAATTCAACTAGACACTTTTGGGGATGAATCATATTTTCAAACGGAACCAATTCTTTCTAAAATTTTTGGAGAAGAAACCGACTTTCATACAAATTTCCAATCTTCATTAGGAAATTTCAATCAACCAGAACTCAAAATCATCATCCTTCATTCCCCAAACAAGAATTACATCATAGGTGATACCCACGACCATAATTTATTCATTCATTCTTCTCATGAAAGAAATAATGTTAGATTGAACCTTGACGTCTTAGGCAAGACAAAAAATGCAACTAGATCAACCATTTCTGACATTCCTTGTATCTTCAGATTTATTTTAGAACATGGATTTATACAAGGAAAAGATTCTAAAAAAACAATCAATCTCAATCAAGTTGAAGTGGAGAAAGATGGGTTCATTAAAATTTTGAAAGTTGGAATTGGATAAGTTGGGGGGTACAAGTCGAGCTAACGACATTAAAAAAAAGCGTTGCATGGGAGGCAACCCATGGTTTTCTTGTTTCCAATCATTTTGAATCATTTTATTTTTCATATAATAAATTACCATAAGTTGTTGACATGTTCTTCTTTTATGAGTAAGGATGGGTATGAAAGGGGAGCGCCATATTCATCCGTGTCACGTGGTGTGATCTCTGAGTAATACCTTACCCAGAAAATATAAAGAATACAATGTATCATCAGTTTATTTTGTTTTGTTTTATTTTTTTTATAGGTTAAAAAAATAAAAGGACATGTTGAAATCCATAAGTAAAATCCATTCACCACCATCCAAGCCGCTGAGACTCAAATCCAGGATTGAAGGGAGACTATGGCATGCGCTATCATCATCAACCACCAGGTGACTTCATTCCATGATTTTCATTTTAAATTTCTTCATTGAACTCCTCTCATACCCCCTTCTAACTTTTCTTTTCTTTAAACACTGGGGATAGTGTAATTCTAAGTTGGGGGGGGGATAAAAAATGATTTTTTTATTTGAATAAAAACATGCATGAAAAGAAAAATTCCATTAACCATAAACATGATAAACACACATTGAAAACTCTAAAATTGGATATCAAATAAATTTTGCATGCCTTGATTCTGATTTTAATGTAATTTTAAGTTCATGAGCATAGCTTTTGGAAAGTGCGGTTGTCCGATGTTATTTTTCAATGTTTACAATTTCATCCTCTTAATAAAAATGCCACAATGCACGTCTACTGGATCGTGGGTGTAAATTTGAGTTCTTGGGTCCCTTTCATTATAGCATAGGGTTCTGGGTCACTTTTAGTTTAATTTGAGTATCCAAAAAAAACAAAAAAAACGAAAAACAAAAACAAAAAAATGACCACAAAGAGTAATGTTTTGTCCAAATGCGTGGCGTCCGGCACTTGGGGATCGTGACTCCATAGTTGTCTTGTCCAGAGTTAGGATTTATATCTCTATTGTAGAGAATGAAATTGACAATATGTGTGGCGTCCGACACTTGGGGATCGTGACTCCATAGTTGTCTTGCCCAGAGTTAGTCTTTTCATATCTATTGTGGTTAAAAAAAATTAAATCAAAAATAAATAAATAAAAGGATACTCATCTTAAGGTTTAATGTGATTCCCACCTAGCGCTTCCATTTTTCCCCCTTGAACAATAAAATGGGCCCCATATCTTTTATGATGCACAACACTTTATCATGCTTAATTGGAATTGGATGAAATGTGGCAATGAATTTGAACAAAGGAATGGGCTTGGGCTTGGGATATGCTTATGGACCTAGCTTGTTTTTAATGATTTTGATGGGTTTTCATAATTTTTTTTGGTATTAGATATTTGGTTGAGCAATGTGTATTAAAATGTTTTCGGAAAAGGGGATTTGAATTTCTTATTTGTAATTTATTTTGCTCGGGACTAGAAAAACTCAAGTTGGGGGTGTGATTAGTCACTGAAAGTGGATAATATTAATTGTTAATATATTTATATTCATTTTTCAAAAGTCCATAAACATTGTTTTTAGTGCATTACATAAATAGAACTTCATTTCTCATCAAAAATGCAATTCATGTTTAAAATGCAAATTTGGGCCCAATCATTCATTTGTTTGTTGACAATATTATATTCACTTTCTGAATTTAAAATTTTGGGATATGATTGATACCTTTGTTTGGAACATTTTTTCTTTTACGTCTTATGGATGAATCACAAGTGAAGATGGAGATTTTTGCACCTGAATGCAGAAACTTGCTGGAAAAAGCATAATGGGACAAGGCCCATCAAACAAATGTGGGGCCCATAAACCAAGCCCAATGAAGCTCAAATTTATACAGTAGAAAGATAAAAATATGACGATCATTTTATTCAACTGTGGCCGGAGCTAATTCTGATGTTTTCATGATGATAAAGGGATCTGAAGTTGAGATTTAAATGGTGGACCCGACATTAATGCACCGAAATCCGTCCCACCATTTCGACCATAACTTCCAAACGGTTGAGCCAAATTTCCTGAAATTTTGAGAGATTCTATAAGACACATGGACGAAGATATTTTCTATTTATGAAACCTCCGGATTCGTCCTTATGAAGTGTCAAACGCACACATCAAAATGGAAGATGAATTTGGCTGGTTTTGTGGTCAACTTTGTAACGTTAATTTCCTTTTGATTCTTCACCCTCCTTTTGACTCTCTTAATTGTTGGGGGGTGAATTTATTGTTGGGGGTGGACATAAGGCTCCTAATATGCCTATATAAGGAGCTGTTGGTGAAGGGAATAATCATCTAACATTTTTCTTTGAATCCATGTTTTTCTTTCATCCATTGTATTTCTTTCAATTGTAATTTTCTACTTTCAATTTGTAATCGCATCGTCAAGTTTTCCCATGTAAGTTTTTCTTTCACATTTATTATTTTAATAAAATTTCTTCTTCTTCTTCACTTTTTATTTTCCTTTTCTTCACACATTGATACCGTAGAATCATGGTTTGAAATTATTAACACCAACACTTGTGATTTTAATCACACAACGGTGGAGTGTTCGTTCTTTTAATAATTTTCTTCTTCTTCAATTCTGCCCCCATAAGTCTACATCTCACTTCCATTGGTAGAATAGCATCAATGGAGGGATAACATCTTAAGGGTTGATCCAAGGTAGTATCAAGGTCATGCATTGAATGTTATTTCATGTACTTAATATTAAAATCTATTCGTTATTTTAGGATTTCCATTTGATGAGTTACATTCTTTCTCATCTTTGCCAAATTTAACGATGACACATTTTGAGTGCTAGTACGATCTATTTCCTTTGAGTGCTCATTAAAGTGGTCCTAAAATTGAATTAGTGATTGGCCTTGGAATTGTGTAGGGATTAAATTGGTGAATGATTTGGAAGAATTATCTCATTGTTTGGATATGTCTTGAATTAATGACATGAAATTTTCTAAGAAAATAAATTCATCCAATCCACCCCAAGAAAAACCCTAAGATCAACCCACCATCAATAATTGTTTAGTTCACATCATTTTTTATTATATCTTATATAAATTATATCTTTAGTTCTCCAATTAAAATCTACCTCAAAGTTGGCCACTTCATAGCCAATCCATCAATAAATCATAACGTCTCAAGGTTACTTCTTTGGTCCCTGTGGATTCGACCCCTACATGTACTACATCGATCGCTTTTACCAGTAGGGTAAATTTGGGCGCAACCACTTGGGGTTTTTTTATTTGATGAATTATCTATGAGAAATAAATTTGAGAGGAAATGGAAAACAAACACAACCTTTATTGTGTTTCTATCATGGGAGGTAAGGTTCAAGTGTTGGATTGAAATACAAGGTTCCCTCCAATTTCAGTGGTAATTTGGGATCCTAATCTCTCAAATGGTTTCAATTTTAAAAAGTAAAATATTTCATTCAATGGACTTAGTTTTTTATCACAAAACTCACACAATAACACTATTTTAATCAATTCCAATATTTGGTATTCAATTTTAGCTAGAATTTCATGAAGGAAAATCCATATGTTCAGTGTAAAGTGGATCCAATGGTCATGTTATCCACATATCCCAATTATATTGTTGTTCTATTGCTCTCAAATCCATGCTATGAAAATTATATGCAATTAAAAAAGTGATTTTTTTCAGAACACAAATCATAAATGAAAACTCAATATAGCTATCAAAATCATGTGCACAATGATATCATCCATTATAGATACACCATCACCTAGGAATGTAATATTCTATATATCACATACCTTGGGAATTGGATTACTAATGCATTAAAATAGTGTATCAAACCCATTATTAAATGATGATATGACGACATTCCATGGTCTAGTATGGTCATCAATTGAATGGAAATAAAATGCATCATAGAATCCCTTTTTAGATTCTCTATTAGGGTTACATTTGGTTTGACAACCTCCTCTAACCACTTTTGAGTCTCCAATTACCTCTTTTTTACAATCTAAATACCCATTCAAAACAAATCCAAAATCAAGTAAAATTGTATTTGGGGTGTAGCTATGTGATGCACGAGTAAGGGGAATGGCATGGAAACCATGTGGTTTCTTTTGGATGTTATTTTTCATGCCACATGGGTTCAGTATATATTTTTTAAATAAATAAAAAAAAATTAAATCCCTTCCACATAAAATTTAACCCCTTACACAATATCTAGGGTTGCATACATAGTTTCCAAATCCTACCATACCAAAAGGGGCCTATTTATTCCAAATCTCTTCCAAAGCATGAATGCTTCCATGGTAACTTAAAATTAGTCCAAATAATAATAGATGATATATTTTAACACTATAAAACATAAATTAGATATTATATTGAACATTTTTACATGAAAAAAAATATAAAATTTGTGAACAATTCGAATACATCAAAGTCCCCCATACATGATCTTTGCTTATCCTTGAGAAAAACATGGAAATAAATCAAAAGGGGCCACAAAAGTAACAAGTATAAAAACTAAAATACATAAAAACAAAATGTAAATGAATTTGAATGAAAATTTATTGAGTGACCTACATTCAACTTTCATAACACTCAAATCTACAAAGCTAGTATAAATTATAGATTCAGTCTCATTTTTCAACATCCATCATAAATAATTTCTATTTAGATCTGATATACACCATATTAATTTAAAATAAATATTACTAATTAATATCCATATTATTATACCCTTAAGTAATATAAATAAATAATTCTTTAACCTAAAATGGTAGGTAACCACATTTGATGGCTACACAGTCTCAATGATTCACTAATTTGAAGCATGATAGAGGGAAATCATTATATTTAGAATTATTTTTATTATATCAGGTTTTTAAATTTATAAGAGACACTCAAATTGATATTTTATTCTAATATTTTTCTAATGACACCTTAGTTAATTAACAATGAAATTTATGATCTCATGAAATTAAAGCTATAAAATAACCACATGTGTGTCATCAAAAAATACCAACAATCACTTCCCCAAAATGAATAAGTATGAGTTCAACATCAAGATTTTTTTAAAATATATCCATAGAAATAAAATACTTAAATATAATGTTATAATATGAAAATTCAAAATATATTACATGAGTATTTTTAGCCAAATCATTAAAAACATGGGTTTATCGATCCAAGAATATGAACAACATCAAAATGATTCGATAGATATCTTTAATCATTTAACAAATATTACTGAATGATATTTATAACAATATCATAAATTGACTATATGAAAATAATTTCATCCTTGGAAATAGGATCAACATAGTTCAAGGAGTAGTATATATGATAACCTCACCTGTAGTTAAAATGCGACACTATTTTATATATCTAATTTCAAGGTAGGTATGAATATGAAATATGTGATATAAAATTAGATTCATCACACACTAGGGAAGAGAAACATTAATTTTTGAATAATTCCCCACTCATGTTTTATCAGGTTACTTCTCAAGTCCCATATAAGTGGAAGTCAACAAATCCTACTTATCTTGTAATGTAGGTCCTAAGAAATCAAAGATAACTAAAAAACAAAAAACTATATCACCATGATATTAAAAATATGAGATATCCATGTGATTTATAATAAATATAGATGATATACCTTATGTAAACTAAAATATAATATATTATATATTTAATTTGGGTACCAATTGTGTGAATGTTTTTTTTAGTGGAAGAAAATGAAAATTAGAATAAAAGTGAAATTATAGAATAAATGACATCCCATTTTTATTTATTGGGTTCCCCCTACCCTCAATTAGAGACATTGTTTACTATAATTGTCTTGAACATTTTTCCCAATACACATCCATAGTGAGTTGGAGGAAGAGACTTCCTATAAATTAACCCCCTCACGTGTATGTCATATATCCCCCTCATTGAAGGGTCACACTCTTTAGAATGTCATGGGGTGATATACAAAATCCTTGCCCCATAGACAAAAGAAATCGATGGTAGATCCATGTTTCATCTATCATCCTCATTTAATCCACCTACCATTGGATATATAGGGTTAAATAAAATTATTTCACAAGTAGAGGGTATAATATATATTGTTCATCCTTGGGTTGTTCATGTTTTTTAATTATATAAACATGAAATTTATCAAGATACCCATCCAAATAATGTAAAATGTCTATGGGGTTATAAAAAATAATATTTTTTTTAAATTCATCTTTATCATGATAAAATTTAATTTCATATTCCCTTTTAGCGCATCCAAAATCATTATAATAATGAAATTTAGAAAAATTAGGAACTGTGTCATTTCATTATCTGTTAATTGATAAAAAAATTGTAGAATCAATATCACTATTGAATTATTTCTCACACTGATTTTGAAAATGAAAATATCAAACAAATTAATCATTGGTAGAATAAAATTGATTCTTAAACTCCATTTTATCACATTGTGTGGGTATAAAAATATATTCCCAGTTCAAATACTCAACCACAAAATCATTTTAATTAGAATCATTGTTTCCATGTAATTTACTATCTCAGATAGTTTCCCAATAAAAACACTCAATACTTCCAATCGTTTAGATTGGACCAATTATAATTCAGTTGAGACCTCGATCATTGATAAAAAAATTAGTATTCAAATTGTTACTTAATCTACAAAAAGTTTTTTTTTGTGATGGTGGTGGGAATGAGTTCTTTTATATGTAATCACTCCACCCAATTCCATCATACCCCTATTGTGAAAAAAGATATTGGCCAAAATAATTTTCAAATGAATCGTGAAATGAAAGGGGTTAAATACAAGGGTATATATAATAATCCTCCAACCATTTGTGATTTTATGTTTATGGACCATAAAAGTGATCTCAAATAGTATGGGTTCTCCACTTTCAAACATCCTTTCCCAATAAACTATGCCACTAAGTTTAACAATCATTATTATTTTTTTAAATAGATACACCCTTTTGTAAAAACTTAAGAAAAAGAGTAAAAAATCTCATAATTATTGGGTTTATGAGTGTCACAAGTCCATACCACTGTAACCTAAAAATGGTCCCAAATCTTGACATGCTCATTCCAAGGGGTGAAAAATTAAATAAATCATATTATTTCATAAAATAAATATCTATGTACTATGTATATGTTGAGGTAAATACAAAAGAGAGAACAAATATTACTTGGTTTTATGAAATTGAAAAAATTATCATGAATACAAAAATGTGAGTAGAAAATGGAAAAGAAGAAAAATATTTCATGTGTTAATGTTATGGGAGGTGTGGTTTTATGATTGGATTGAAATTCAAGGTTAAGTCCAGTTTTAGATGGGAGTTTGTATCCTAATCACACAAATAATTTATATTTAAGAATTATCACAAATATATTCAATGTAATGAGTCATTAATTGTTTCAAAAGTCACACAATAACACTAGTTTAATCAAATCATTATTCTAGTATTTATTGTATCTAATATTTCATGATGGAAGAGACCAAACTAAAAAGGGAAACATATCTAATGGTCATGGTATCCACTTATTCTACTTGTATTAGTGATATCTAACTCTCAAATTCATAGTCTATTAATTATATTAAATTTATAAAGGTATTGTTAGTCACAACATAATCCAAACACAATCCATAGCCGAAAACTCAACAAATAAATAAAAACCTTGTACCAAAAAATATCACTAATAAAACCTAAAATAATATATAATATGTATTAAATAGTATACCATAAATTTAAGGATTCAAATTAATAATACAAAAAACAAAAAAACATACCCCATGTTCAATGATGATTAGTTATTTTCCAGTGGTTAGGGATTACCCACTCTTAAAATCCACTCAATGTTCTGTAGAGTCCTTCCTAGGATGCTTGTTAAGGGTTAATTTTTTTATGGGAACCTCCTCTGGCCACCTTGGAGTCTCATATGGTTTTCAAAATG
The DNA here is from genome assembly GCA_963277665.1 of Viscum album. Taxonomy (NCBI): domain Eukaryota; kingdom Viridiplantae; phylum Streptophyta; class Magnoliopsida; order Santalales; family Viscaceae; genus Viscum; species Viscum album. Next base: position 1,158,940,281 of record OY728145.1, read on the forward strand.
ACCCTCTCTAGAAAACTCAACAAAATTCGAGTGAAATAGAGGTTGGGTATATGGGTGATGCAGATGTGTGTGAAATGATTTTCAAACAATGTGAGAGTCATGTTCTCACTTTAGTAAGTTTTTTTTTCACAAATCATAGTTTTATCATAGTTTTTGTGAACCATTATCAAAGGGTAAAATACCTTCTGCCTGAACTGTAGCCACGTTCACAATATCCTAGGTTAAGCACACTGTTTTCAAACCATAAAACACAAATAATTGGCCTATTATTTCATAAAAACACCTCCAAAGCATGATTTCATCCTCAGTAACAACCATTTGTTCCAAATACACCTAGATGAAAATTTTCAAAATGAAAAAAAACACAAATTACATATTATATGATCTATTCTTAAAAGAAAAATAAATTAAACCTTTTTACGCAATTGGAAACATCATCTAATAATCCATATTTTAAGATTATTCAAGAAAACACCATGTAATACTAATTACCAATTACAATAACATTAAAAATCCATAATTAATGATTGCAAAAAACATGGGTATTATAATTCTTCCCACCACTGGACATTTAATCCACATATAAGTAAGTAGGCACTCTAATTAAAAAAATTACAGCCACTGTTGTGACATTTCCACCTCTCTCTCCAAAAAATATTATTGAAAAAACTTATTCTACGATATGTCCCATAATAAATCAATTATAATTACCTGTTGGATTTAAATCAATAACAAAAAAATAAAATTGGTTTCTCTACTTAATATTCATTGAAAACTAGTTTTGTAGTCTCTCTTATTAGAATATTTTATCGATCCATTTGATAAATTTACAATTGAGATATATGGTAAATTTTATAAACCACCACATAATATTTTAAAAATTCCAATATATATGAAAAAATATGATATACTTAGTGTTAAAAAATGATCCCACATACCATAAAAATAACCTTCTTATTCTCATGCTCATTATATCCAAGTATTAGGATACATCAAAAACTAAATAATCTCCAACATCAAATATAAAATGTCAACATTAATGATCAAAATAATAAATATGTTGAATATGGGAAGAAATCATACACTATTGAATAAAAATATCCTTCTTAGATATATCTTACACTAAAATAGTTCCCACAATAAATATCTATCCTATCTCAACTTATTACAATAATGAGATGAAATATTGACAACACAATGTCTCAAATGATTCCAATTGAACTAATGACTCATAACTCTTATGATACCCAAACATAGCCAAAGGAAGATGATCCTATCAATAGATTAAAAAATATAAAAATAAATTCATAGATAATATCCTATAAAACCTATATTATATTAACTATTTTTTTATATTTATTTGGATTATATGTTAGACTCATATTATGTTGTTCCCCTATGTAATTCTAGAGAACTATCCAAAATATTTGTTTAATTTTATAATATCACTATTAGGGGATTTAATTTGTGATTCGATAAATCCTCACAATCTATTTTATATAAAACATACCATGATTAATTAAAAAAACCAATGTTATGAAAGAAATGTGATGACTTAGTGAAATGGTTCACTATGACTCAGACACCATTATGACTCTATGGAGATAGTGACATCCCAATTACAAATTCCATGTATATTTCCTTATATTACCATTTTAGTACTAAAAAATATTATAACATTATATCTAGTCAATGATGGTGTAACTTCACCCATTTCGAAACCATGCCAATTGCAACTAAAGTTGGTGTATTTCCTGATCATTGAAATATTCCAATATATTGTGCTTTTCAAAAAAACATAATTCACCTATATTTTAATAAATATCACACAATAATAATTTTAAAAATAACATATCTAAAACTAATCCAATCACACCATACATGATTATATGATAAATGATCCTATCAGTTCCTCAAGGAATCAAATTATTATGGATTTATTTTAGCATGCCTACTAGAATATTGGATTCACCATTATCATAATGAAGTTATAATAATGGAGGCATCATAGAGAAACTAATGTATACCAAAAATCCAAAAATATTACTCTTAATAAGGGTACCATTATACTAAGAATCAAATTCAAACATCATTCATGCCTTAAATTCTACCTCATGCTAGTTTTCAGAGACACATACTCTACTCCAACATATTAAATTAATGTCAAAACATGTATATATTAGGGAACTAAAAAATAGTATATTTATGCTATAATAATTTCATCTGATATCTTAATCATGCATTCATAAATATTAATACACTTGTGTATTTGTTGGCACCAAAATATGGCCAGAGGAAAAACATCCCAAAGAGAAAATAAACTCAAAAGGGGATGCCTCGCGAAGCCCATTCACGGAGCCCTGCACTGTGACTGGTGCGAAGACGGAGCCCTACACCGTGACCAGCGTGAAGTCGGAGCCTGAAACCATGGTCTCTATAGAGTAAAGAGGTGGGAGGCTTCATGGTTATGACACACTTGACCAGGAGATTCACGCCGCGGAGGGAGCCGAATCGAGCTCTGTGAACCTGTAGAACCGGACAGAAGCCTCTGAAAGCACCGTGCAAAGCAACTAGAAGAGCTCCATGTAGATGAGGGGATGATGTTTAACTTCATGGTTACGATGATTCATCATACCTTTTGACATCTCAAGAATATGGTAAGAGTATATATTCCCATTAACCACAACCCCCTCCTATCCATCTTGACATCAAGTCCACCAGGCTAAACCTGCAATAAAGAAATCACAATCACTCTACCTCTCAAAATGATTTGAAATAAGTATGTATTTGATTTTTGATAATGTTTAATATAGAAACACTTTTAAGAAGACATGAAATGGGAAATGTAAATACTTAGGAAATGGGTGTGAACTGGTCAATGGGAAATGGGCATACATGGGCTATGGGTGTGAACTGGGAAATGGGTGTGAACTGGTCAATGGGAAATAGGAAATGAGAAATGGGCATACCTAGGAAATGGGAAATGGGTGTCAACTAGGAAAGGGTAAATGGACATACCTTCTCTTACCAGAATTTAATCAATGGTGTAGTTGGAGTTCATTTAGTCACTTAACTAAATCAATGTGGTTAAAAATATTTAAAGTACATCATTCAATAAATAAAAGTCATTATATATAAATTAAATTCCAAATCTATTTTCTTATTCATGTAAGATCTTACATTAGAATTAAAAAACTTGTGTATTGAATAAATAAATTATTAACAAAATATGAGAGATTTATTTTAGTCTAACAAAGCAGGAAAACATTCAGAATAAACTTTACTTATAAGAATAATTTTGAAATAAAAATAAAAATGTAGTGGTGTTTATTTTATTTATATTTAAACAATGGTAATTAAAATGTTTATTTAAACTACTATTGTATGGGAAAGAAAATCAATATATCAATAAGCAGTTTGGAAATAGTTGTATAGAAATAGTTTTTATAGTAAAGTAACATGATTGTATGACAAGAATTAATCATTACTAGAATCAGTGAACACTTTTGATTAGCAATTTGGAAGTAGAAAATTGATTTTTGTAAAAAAAATAAATAGATAAATAATAGAATAATTTTAATTTTCTATAATAATTTAAAATTGCACAAAGATTGTAGTACCTCTAAACATTCCACTACTAGAAATTTAGGCTATATCCACGGTTTGTAATTGTGTCTATAAGTCCAAAAATAGTGGCCATAGGTTATAGTCATGGTTTAATGAACCGTGGATGGTATTGTCGTGGCTATAGGGAAAGCCCTATAGCCACGGTTTGAAACCATGGTTGAAGATTAAGCCACACAAGGCTATATCCACAATTTCAAACCATTTTTATAGGCCTTCCCATTTCATAAAAAAAACCCCCCACCCACCCCTGCAAATCCCCCCACACCACTCCCCCTACAACCCCCCCCCCTTCCCCCTACAAAGCCCCCCTCCACTCCCCAAGAACAGACCCCCCCCCCCCCCGGACAAACCCCCCCTAGAAATCCCCCCTCCACTACCCCCTAAAAATCCCCCCTTGGACAGATCCCCTGGATAGACCCCCCCCCCCCGGACACCCCTGCCCTCCTGGACACCCCCCCCCAAGACAGATACTGGACAGCCCTTCTGGACACCCCCTGGACAGACCCCTCCCCCCCTCCTGGACACCCCCTCCCTCCTGGATAACCCCTCCTCCTGGACACAGCCCACCCCCTCCCTGGACAGACCCCCCTGGACATAGCCCCCCCGTGGTTATAGGCCTTCCCATTTCATAAAAAAAACACCCCTCACTCACCCCCTGCAAATCCCCCCACACTACTCCCCCTACAGGCCCTCCCTCATCCCCTACAAAACCCCACTCCACTCCCCCAGAATAGATCCCCCCCAGATAGACCCCCCCTTCCCCCCTACAAATCCCCCCTCCATTCCCCCCTAGAAAGCCCCCCTAAATAGACCCCCCCTCCTAGACACCACACCCCCTAGATAGACCCACCCCCCTCCTCGACACCCCCTCCCTCATAGACCTCCCCCCCTCCTGGACACCCCCACCCCTCTTGGACAGACCCCCCCCCCAGACAAACCCCCCTGGAGAGACCCCCTTAGACAACCCCGCCCCCGGACACCCCTTCCCTTATGGACACCCCCCCCCATCCTGGATACCCCCTCCCTCCTGGACAACCCCCCTCCCTCCTGGACACCCCCCTCCCTGGACAGACCCCCTGGACATAGCCCCCCCCCCCCTCATCCCTGGACAGACCCCCCGTGGTTATAGGCCTTCCTATTTCATAAAAAAATACCCCCCCCCCCACTCACCCCCTGCAAAGCCCCCCACACCACTCCCCCTACAACCCCCCCCCCCCACCCCTTCCCCTACAAATCCCCCCTCCACTCCCCCAGAACACCCCCCCCCCGGACAGACCCCCCCCCCCCCCTTCCCCCCTACAAATCCCCCCTCCACTCCCCCTAGAAATCCCCCCCCTAGATAGACCCCCTGGATAGACCCACCCCCCGCCTAGACACCACACCCCCTAGACAGACCCACCCCCCTCCTCGACACCTCCTCCCTCCTAGACACTCCCTCTTCTGGACACCCCCACCCCTCTTGGACACTCCCCCCCCCCTAGACAAACCCCCCTAGAGAGACCCCCCTAGACAACCCCGCCACCGGACAAACCCCCCCTAGACACCCCCCCCCCCCCCCCGGACACCCCTACCCTCCTGGATAGCCCCCCCCCCCCCCCGACAGATAATGGACAGCCCTCCTGGACAACCCCCCACCCTTCTAGACACATCCCCCCCCCCTGGATAGACCCCCCTGGACACCCCCCCCCCCTCCTCGACACCCCCTCCCTCTTGGACAACCCCCCCCCCCCTCCTGGACACCCCCATCCCACCTGGAGAGCCCCCCCCCCCCCCCTCAGACACCCCCACCCCCTGGATAGCCCCGCCCCCCCAGACAAACCCCCCTGGACAACCCCGCCCCCGGACAGACCCCCCTCCCCCCAGACAAACCCCCCAGACAACCCCGCCCCCAGACAGACCCCCCCCCCCCCAGGGACAGATACTGGACAGCCCTCCTAGACACCCGCTCCTCGACACCCCCTCCCTCCTAGTCAACCCCCCCCCCCTACCTGGACCCCCCTCTACATATGCTAAACAGACCCCCTCCCCCAGGACAGATGCTGAATATACCCCCCCCCCCCCCCTCCTCGACACCCCCTCCCTCCTGGACAACCCCCTCCCTCCTAGACACCCCATCCCTCTTGGATCCCCCCTCAGACAGACCCCGCACACCCACCCCCAGGACACCCCTTCCGGGACAGACCCCTCCCCCTCCCTCCTAGACCCCCCCTGCTACACTGGATAGCCCCCCCAGACCGACCCCACCCCCTCCCTCCTAGACACTCATGTAGAATTCATGTATAAAGAATTCATCAATGGACATATCCCATTTGAATCAGCATCCAAAATCCATCAAATTACTCCAACTGAACTTCATGATCGTGTTAATGCTAATACAATAGAAAAGATTCAAACCTAAAATAATTCAAGGACCAAAAGTTGGTCATGAAATTTGAAATCAAAGACCAAAACTTAAACAAAACACATTAAAATCTGCCCTCAAAACATCCTTGCCCAAAATTAGTTGAGTAAACAGTAAAAAGATGTTTGGATGTAGAACAATCATACCTAAGCCTTGAGCTGGCCATAGAACTTCTACTTCTCCTAGGTGGTCTGGAAGCATCGCTACCCAAAATTTGAAGAGGTGTCTATGAACTTGATGACCACCTCCTCCAGCGTGTCCCGAGATGCTTTCTTCAGTAGTGACTGGCAAAGAGTGACCATGCCTTCATAACCCTTCCCCTTCATTACCCCAATGATATCAATCATCTCGTCTTTCTGGAACATGACATCAATTGGAATTGGCTTCTCAAAAAACAACCTAGAAACATGTATCCCACCCTAAAATAATTCAAGGACCAATAGTTGGCCATGAAATTTGAAATCAAAGACCAAAACTTAAACAAAACACATTACAATCTTCCCTCAAAACATCCTTACCCAAAATTAGTTGAGCAAACAGTAAAAAAATGTTTGGTTGTAGAACAATCATACCTAGGCCTTGAGCTAGCCAAAGAAATTTTGCTTCTCCTGGGTGGTCTAGTAGCGCTGCTACCCAAACTTTGAATAGGTGTCTATGAACTTGATGTCCACCTCCTCCAGTGCGGCCTGAGATGTCTGCTTCATTAGGGACTGGGAAAGGGTGACCACGCCCTCATAACCCTTCCCCTTCATTACCCTAATGATAGAAATCATCTCATCTTTCTGGAACACAACATCAATTAGAATTTTCTTCTCAAAAAACAACCTAGAAATGTGTATCCCACCTCCCCCAGACAGACCCCCCCCCCCCCTCATGAGTCCATTACCCATGAAAAATTATAATATTTCAGACAGTATACCCTACAAAAAAGGATTATAGGAGCATAAAATAAAAAGTATAAGCATGTTTCTGTTAATTGGTTTTTATGAAAAAAGACTGCAAAACATGGCATTGATTTACCTTTGAGTAATACTTTGAATTGTATTTTCATATATGCTTAGCAATACCTGGATCCGAAATTATCAAGGACTTTAGCAACAGGAAAAAATGGAAAATCATAAATTAATAATTTGATCATCATACTCTCTAAATGTAAAAACTTGTGCATTCACAGGCAATACAGGGTTGAATATCAAAAAGGACAAAACATCAAACCTTTGGACCAAAAGTTAATCTGAAAATTCCACCATAAGTGAGATGAAGCTCGTACAGAGGAATAAAAAAGGCATGGCTTTGGATGGCCTTGATAGAAACCATTGCCTAAGGGATCCTTGGGATACCTTCTTGAATGCCAAACCATTTATGTAAATATTCCAAAATCTTGCGAGGACTGCCTAGGTTTGAGAAAACACCCATCAACAAGGATGAAAAACTATTCTCGAAAATCAATGAATAGTAAGTAAACAGTTTCAGAAATTAAGAAAATATAATTTTAAATATAGTTGTATAACCAAGGTTGCAAACAATTTGCTTCTTATTAAGAGAACCTATCATCCCCCGACCCATGACCCTACCCCCCCCCCCCTCCTAGACACCCCTCCCCCCTCCCTCCTAGATACCCCCCCCCCTCTTGGACACCCCCCTCCCCCCCTCCCGGACACCCCCTCCCCCTCCCTCCTGGACACCCCTCCCCCCTCCCTCCTGGACACCCCCCTTGGAAGTAACTGTATGTAGGATCCACAGTCAGTATAGTGACCATGTGACATTATTTTAACCAACCGTGAGGCATGAAATTGAAAAATAATGTTCATGGGAAAGAAAGTTGCCATAAGAAGTGGAGATCCAATTAACATTAATCACTTAAATTGGATGCATCGTGGACTCTAAAGATACCATGAGTGAAAATGAACCTACTACAAGACTGAAATACAGCCTACCATGATTTAAAATTCTAAATGAACAGTTTATGAGAAACAAAAATGCTTGTTTCTCCTATGAATAATTAAAACCATAGATCCACCAAAACTGCATCACCTATAAACACCAAATCTCAAAAGAGGAGAAGAAACCACCGATCCACCACTAAAAAAACCCTCAAACTATAATTATTGACCAAAATTCATAGAAGGAAGAAATCCATACCATAACCATGTTCCAATTTGAAGAAACCTCTCCCTAGTAGAAGAAGAACCCTATTGAAGCTCTAAGATCTGAGAGCCCCCCCAGACAGACCCCCCCCCCCCTCCCGGACACCCCCCACCCTCCTGGACACCCCCTTCCCCCTGGACACCCCCCTCCTGGACCCCCTCCCTCCTGGACCCCCCCACCCCTCCTGGACACCCTCCTCCCTTCAGGACACCCCTCCCTCTACAAATCCCCCCCTACACCAGCCCCCCAACACCCCCCCCCCCCACATACACACACACACACACCTACACTAGTTTTGGACACCCCCCACCCCCACACGCACACCTACACCAGTCCTGGACACCCCCTCCCCCCCTCTACAAAGCCCTCCCCCCCCTCCAAGCCCCCCCCCCCCACCCCCTAAATTAGGAACAGACAAAAAAACAAAGGACCAAACATGAATAAACAACACAAGAACATACAAAAAAAGGAGAATCATTTCAGATTTGAAATTTGTAGGGTCCAAGAAGTAAACATTGTGAAATTCTAGTTTTATTAGTCTAAAGAACTAACAATATAGGTTCAGTTCATTTGTAAAATTAGGTCACATGGTTGTTACTGGATATGTAAGGAAATATAAATGGTTTACTTATAATCATATGTTAACCATGCAGGTGAGAAAAGCTCTAAAAATTTGAAATATTCAAACCACGACTTCCTTAAATCTAATAAATTCAATAATTAAACAAAATAATACAAATATTTGATATCATTATGTGAAAATTCCCCCCCAAAATATTTATTTATTCCACTAGAAATTATTAGTAGAATAATTTGATCAAAAGATAGATGATTTTTAACTTCTTCATTAAAACATGAATCCCAAAAAGGTAAAAAATAAAACTAGAGATCAATGATAATCCTAAAGAAACTTATGAGTCTATAACCAAAAACTAAACTTCTTAAAAAGACTCAATACCAAATAACATGTCAACTTTCACTAGGTAGGGATGGGATATGAGATTTAATTCCTTCACCAAATAGCCTCAAACTGTTTTCTTCTCAAGAAAAATGAAAGAAACACATAAGTTCGGGAAAAAATAGGAATCTATAAAAGAAATACAAAACTATGAACATGAATCCACTTTTAAAAGTATCTTCATTCCCAAGAATATGTTTATATTAGTTAATATATCCTTTATCTACAAGGAATTTCTCTTATAGTGGTCTCCCCACTATATTTTGAATTCCCCCAATATACCAATATTCAAAATCATTAATTATCCCCAAATACTCAACAAAGAAGATAATGGTTCAGGAGTTTTCACACTAACCAATTTCCTCCATCACCTGGTTGAAAAACCATTGACATAATATTGAAAAACAATAACATATCATAAATAACCTCTATATGTTATCTTTAATAATTCTAAAATAATATAATATGGTATTATATTCAATGAGTTTTTAGAATTTAATCAAAATTAAATCCTAGGAAAGTTATAACCTCAAATAAAAGACTAATGCGATAAATTAGGATAAGGAAATACATAATAGGAAGTACCTCAAGAAGTCACTACATCAATATCAAGTTTAACAAGTTGATCCTAGAGATCATTCAAAGGAGTAGATTTGGTTCCACCTCTTTTACATATAACTCCTCTATAAAACCGTTACATATGACTAAAATATACACAACTACGATAGGTCTTATGAGATTCTTGACATGAAGGACTCTCATGCATTGAATTACTGAAATGATGGAAAACTAAGGACTTACTCCCAAAATAAGACAATGAGAAGAAAGAAGATGTCCTCCTAATGCCACCACCTCTCTGACCAGACCTAGTGTGCTTCCTCTTTCCACTATTGGAGTTTCCTTCACCTCTCCTATGAAGAGATGAAAAAATAAATCACCTCAAGCAGTCTATCCATAACCACCTCTACCTAGAAGATTTTTTTTACCTCTATATAAGAGGTTTTGAAAGACAGGAACACTTTCAACTAAAGTTTTTAGTGAACTAATACTCGCTCATGCATTCGCACGATGATATAATCCAATGCTCTAATAAATGACCCACTGCTTAATAAAAAAACATGACTGCTCAAAAAAATACATGTTCTAATGGTTTAAAAAACTATCCACTACTCAAATTAAATAAATAATCCACCGCTCAATGAGTGTACATTCAGTCTAAAAAATTAAGCACAACTCATATTTAATACAAGTAAAAGAAAATATTAACTAAAAATAAATAAAATTACCCACTGCTTGAAAATATACCCTTTCTCTAATCCTTCATGACAGTGTATTTCTCCAAAATCGAGTGTTAGTCCACCCTATCACCTTGTATACAGGATCGAAACCCTGTATGAATATTGATATGTATAAGTTAGAATATAGAGAATACACATATCATACCTGAAACTATCTCGACCAGTAACTAATCATGTCCCTCCCTTGTATGCATCATCATATGGTCCAAGAATATGGCACCATAAATTTAAAATAGACCACCTATAGATGGTGGTGGGATTGGTTTTAAATATTATCCATCTAGAGATTTTCTTAATCTTGTAGCACATCCTACTCCTCTACTGAATCCACCTCCTAAAGGAAAACCCTATAAAATATAGGGAGACCCCTAAAATACATGTTCCAATGATATAAAAAAATCCACTGGTCAAATTGAATACATCATCGACTGGTTAAACATAGTACATGATCCAGTTTTCAAAAACATGTATCCAAAGTGATATTCAGTGCAAGTTGAAGAAACTAATAACCGAGATAGAATAAAATGATCCACGACTCCAAAATATTCCAACAATTCTATTATATGCTTCTTGTATAAGGAGGTTAAATAGTTTTGTTCTAATAAATTAATGATCTTCTAGTTAAAGAAACATACTTTTCTCCTATGTTATCTACATAAGTCATATTATAATGACTCTATTTTGTGGATTGATTTATTTGGTGAAAATATTAACATTATTTTGATATTGAATGGATAGTTGTGAAATAGTGCAACAAATAAAGGAATTCAATTCTAGCAAATACAAGGAAATAGATGATAATTTATTAAAGTATTTAATTGTTTATAGTGTACTAAATGATATATGGATGTCATGGGGTAATATGAACCCCTAGAAGAGATTCCAAAAACACAAAATTTGCACCAAGAAACCGTAAAATCAAAGAAGAAATTATCCGTATAAACATTAATGTAGACATTTATATTTCTAGGTGTTAAAATTTTTCTAACCACTCCACTTTCATCCCCTATAAAGACATAAATAACTTAGGACAATAGAAATACCAAGACCAACTCACCTATAACTAGGATTGAAACCATTACCCAACTTCCTAAACCTAGTACCAAGAGAACAAGACCCAAAAACCCCACTACCCTGAAGAATCAAAAAAGAATAGTTCAAAACTCACTACCCAAGGAAGCATAAAAACTCCAAATATACAAACTCTCCACTAAAAGAAAGTAAATTAACTACTGAATATGTGATGTTAGAGTGGATACTTCTCTGATTTTTTTTAACTTGGGAATTTAATCATATATACAACTTATCATAGGATCCAACTAAATACTAAATGAGTCAAATGGATAGAAAAAACAACTATGTAACATTCAAGGTCACAAACACTATAATAAAAACACATTAATCAACAATTAGGTGTATTTAATATGGAGGTTTGGTGGTCAATTAAACATATTAATCTACAAAATTAGAATGTAATGAATGATATATGATTGAGAAATATCCAAAGGTTCGATTCAAGGTACAATTAAGAAACAATTAGGTTATTAAATTAAGAAAAAATCAATTAGGCTATACCCGCATTAGAGGAAAAGGAGGATCCCAAAGAGGTGGGGTGGATGCGTCGAAGGCACATCGAAGGAGGAGGTGGGGTGGCTATCTCGGACTAGCATTAGTGGGGTAGCTGTATTGGGTGGCAGTTTTGGGGGAGGATGGTCACATATAGGAGACCTCGCATGGGTAATGGACACCCGTGTCATAGGAATGCAGGAGGAGGAGTTGGGTAGGCCATCGTGAACAGCATCAGCCAGAGGAGGAGGAGGGCGCGGAGAGGTCGAGGGAATTTGAGGCTACCATAAACAGCGTTGGCCAGAGGAGGAGAAGGCCATCGTGAATAGCATCGGTCGGAGGAGGAGGAGGGTGCAAATAGGAGAAGCAGTGGCGTTCAACAGGGAGGAGGGCACGAAGAGGTCGAGGGAGGACGGTCACAGATCAAGGGAGGGAGGAGGAGACCGATGAATACAAAAAAATATTCCACCGGAATGGGAAAGAAAAAAAAGTTTGCAACAGTTTTTTAATTAAATCATGGCTATAAACAGTCTATAGTTAGGGACCTATAAAACTGTGGATATAGATCCGTGGCTATAGCCTAAATTTCTAGTAGTGTTCATTGATATCAAGTAGATTTTTTTTGTTCTTATAAAATATGAATGGAGTCGAATAATCACTCACAATTAATGTAGATGCCAGTTTGATAAGCTGGGAAGAAAACATCAGTATTGACCTAAAACATAGAGCATTAATAAACAAATATATGAACATGGTTTTTTCCAATTGACATAATCATGTTTGAAAAAGTTTTTTAAATGATATATTCATATCTAGATTTTGGAGATTGAGTATAAAAAATGAATAAGTAATATTTCATATGACATTGATCATTCTCATGAAATTTTGTGTCAAATTCATAAAGACATAAGTTTACTTGTATGACATTATTTTTCATATAAGACTTGTCATATAAGTCTTCAATGTTAATATGTATGACCATTGTGACCACTAATGACTTGCCTCATAGGACTTTATATGTGAGGATTATAACATTGATATTGTATAAACTTCCATTATACAACATTTCCTAGGGATATAACTTTAGTGTGAGGAAAGTATGACTCACTAGATCAATTTATTACTTGGTTTTCTATATAAATCTTTTTGGACATAGTGACATTTTTAGAATTATTTTATTCAGAAATCAATCTCTCAACATATTAATTTTAAGGAAAAAATTATTTGAAAAGATAAATAATCTACATGATCAAGGAATAAACATTAATAAATGAGATTTATTATTCACAAAAGGGAATAAAATTATTTTCACATTAATGAATTGGTTTTTTGTGAGGAAGAAAAGCAGTAGTTACAGTGTAAATTTTCATTCATGGTCCAAACAATATCGTGGAATTGCAATTTCCTAGTGATGATTTTATATAATAGATGATTAATCATGATGAAAAAAAGTGGTTGAAAAATAATTGATTTTTTTACTCATACAAATTTGAATTTAAAATCCCAATTTGGAATATCCATTTTACTGCTCCTTTTGTGTGATATAATATGTGTATAGTGTAAGAAAGAAGGTATATATTAGTAAAATATGAGTTAAATCTCTATATAATTAATCCAAAATACATATGACATAATAAATAAATAGAAGAAACTATATATTTTACACTATAAGATGAAAAGAAACCTGTGATAGTTAGCATAAAGAGAAAATAATAAGTGCATCAAAATCTCTATGGATTTCTAGTTTTGTGAATAGTTTTATTGTTACAAAGTGATATTATTTCCTCATTGTAAATGACACAAACATAGTTGGTATATTTGTATTGTGGTTAAAATGATATTCCTTAAAATATTATTCCTATATGATGTTTTTAGTGGGTCTTATGTTCTTAGTAAAATTCACATCATGCTAAAGGTTAAGCTTTTATTTCGGATATGGAAACTTGTATACCTTTTATTCCCTTCCTGTGTATGTGTTTGGTAAAAAAATATTTCAATTTAATAGGTAGAAATTTTTTTATTATTAATAATTCTTAAAAATAATTTAAATAGCTACATCACCTCCCAAATCAATGATTTCCACTTATATGTCAATGCCTCTTCAACTAATATCAGTGTGATGGATTCTATTTTATGTGATATGTTGTTTAATGTTTGAGTGTATTGGTATTTCTCTATTTTTGTTGATTTTATCAATATATATTTGGTGGTTAAAATTTAATATCATAATTCATTTATAAAGCAAAATTTTAGCCTATATTAATCTCAAATGATGTAAATTTGAGGCCCCATCATTTATAAAACGAATGGAAAAAAAATGAAATCAAAATTAAAGTTTGAAATAAAAGCAGTAATCCAGGGATGAAATTGTGTAGAGATCACCTACCCACCCCCAACTATCATAATCAGAAGAGCTGGGCACAAGAACCAGAGAGCAGGCACACAGCTAGGCCAACTCTAATTCTCACTATGAGACCTAGATAATTAGATCCAACCAAAAGGAAGAAACCCAAAATCTAAAATTGAAACTCAAATCCAGAATTTATTAGATGCATATTCATACTAAAAATTTTATTGACATGACAGCTACAAAATATTATAAAATGGTCATGAAGAACATAAACAATAATTACCTGATCACATCAATTTGAATGATAAGATTTCAAAATAATACATAAACATAAAAATGTGAGATTGATAAAACACATTTTTATTGAATATTTTATTGATAATAAATGATATAATTTCCTCACATTGTGTTAAATATGTTTATTTAAAAAATATTTGGGATTAGATCATTCATTTGAAAATTTGATGAAAATTCCAGTTTTACCCTTTTAAAATTCACTGTAGTATTTCGAACATAAATATTTTAATATAACTTATTTGTACTTAAAATTTTGTAAAATTGTTCTTATATTAATTTTCTACAACTTTTATTCATGACACTAGAGCTAAAAAGTGCATTTGGATGGAGTAAGTGGGTCATTAAGTCAATGGTGGGATGGACACGCTAGATTGGACATTGGTTCTGTATTTGGTTCATAACTTCTCCATACGAGCTTGTATTGAGCCCAAATTTTGAGAGGATATCGGGAACAAAATTTCTCACAAATAGTAATTCTATATGGATATATGGTTCACACGTTTTGGTGGTCAATAAGGCGGTGAAAGTGGGATTAAAATATTTGGAAGAATCTTCTCATTTACACTTAAAACCACTTTTAACCTAGCCTCCCCTCCACTATATAAATATGTATTTTTCTAATTTTTAAGGGTTGGGAAGTGAATTGAAAAGTTTAGGACATAGGATAAGTGGATCCACTCTAATTCTCCAACCATTTCAATAAGGGTAGCTCTTGAAGCAAGGATCCCTTCGACGAAGCCTTCTTCTTCTCCTTCTTCTTCTTCTTCTTCGTGTTGTAATACTTTTATTTGTGTAATAAACTTATTTGTTATCCTTTTATTTATTATATTTTATTCTGTTTTGTTAAAATTTATTCTTCTATTAATCTTCATAATTGTTCTGGAATCAAGAGTTGAAACGAGATTGGGTTATACCCTCTCTAAACCTTTGCAAATGCAAAACGTTTCTACGATGACTACACCGCCCATGGAAGAGTAGTTCTTTTTAGTAATCAATCTACCTCTAACCTCCTTAATTAATTTATTTTGAATAAATGAGCTACATTAATTCACATAATATAATCTATTAATTGAGTTTTTAATTTAAATGAAACTAAGTAAGCAATTGAACAATAACACAAATCACGTGAGGTCAAGAATTGTGTGAATTGTGAGAGCACGAACTTAATTAGTAATTCAAAACCACACAGGATCAATTTTTAGTGTTCAAATATAATACCTAAACTAAATTAATTCTAATTTCTAGAGAGGATATGTTTTTTAATTTACCACTGACCATAATCTAACCTTAGAACATCAATCAAAGCAAGGTGCTGCGATTACATGTTCTGAAGTTAGCCTAGGGTTAAATTCACTTCATCTTGGTGGTAAGTTAATTCTTATAGGGTTCAGAATTTAACAAATTAATGGATCATAATTAAGTGGATATTAATTTAAATTATAATTATTAATAAATTATTTAAGAGGTAGATTTAGATCGATTACACTTTCTAAAAATAGTTTTCTAAAAAAGCATCTTCTCGTTGTACTTTGTTAATCAACTTTCATATCAAAATTAAAAAAAATGAAATCTTCTTCCAATAAACTTATTTAATTTTTATAAAAAACAAACCCTCTTCCTTTAAAGTAGTTTTATTATTCCATTTTATGTTATTTTCAAAATACCTTTAATAAGTTGTCAAATTTACTTTCTCCTTTGAGAGACGACCTTGGTCAGCCACTCTGCTATACCTAAGTACCCAAAAACTATTAATCATTTGAGGGCGCCCACGACAGAACCTTTCAAATTGGTGCTTTTTTCAGGGAGGAAAGTAATTATTTCAACCAATTAGAGTTATGTATTTTATTTTACATTTTATTCTCTTCTTCTCTTCTTTATTCCTTCTTTACCCAATCTGAATTTTTTTTCTTCTTTTATTTTCTTCTTCTTCTTTGTGGACCATCAACTCAAACCTCTCATTTAAATTATGGTCCACTTTCCTTATTTTTATTTTTATATGATTTATGACACAAACTAATCCTGAGGATCTCTTAGATCTTGAACTTGAGATTTAACGTAGCCTTTAGGCTTGAATCAGACATTCTCAGTCTACATAAAGTTTCAACATT
The DNA here is from genome assembly GCA_963277665.1 of Viscum album. Lineage (NCBI taxonomy): Eukaryota > Viridiplantae > Streptophyta > Magnoliopsida > Santalales > Viscaceae > Viscum > Viscum album. The sequence continues at coordinate 1,158,957,034 of OY728145.1, forward strand.
CAAATAGTTGGATAATTCCTCCACTCCCAAAACATTGAAATTGGAAGTAATTAAAATTAAAACATAAAACCAAAACCAATGTTTGAAAATAATATAAATGAACTTAATATAACTATTTGAGAATTGGATGTACCTGATATTAATTATCAACCAAATTGCATTGCATACCCAAATCTCGAATCAGACTTTGAACTGAAATCTGGATTAATTCACCTTCTTCCAAAATTTCATGTATTATCTGGTGAGGATCCAAAGAAACATTTAAAATAATTTAATGTGGTTTTCTCAACCCTAAAACCAAGAAATGTTTTTGAAGATAAAATCAAACTAAGATCATTCACATCCTCACTTGATGGAGCTGCAAAGGATTGGATGTATTATTTACAACATGAAGATGTAACTTATTGGAATGATTTGAAACGTCTTTTCTTGCAAATATTTTTTACAGTATCAAGGACCACTTTTATTCATAAGGAGATATCGGGGATCAAACAAGCACAAGGGGAGTCAATGTATGAGTACTGGGAGTGATTCAAGAAGTTGTGAGCAAGCTTCCTACATCACCAAATTAGTGAGAAATTCCTCATACAATAATTCTATGAATGACTCACACCTATGGAGAGAAGCATGGTGGATGTCGTGACTAGAGGAGAATTGGTGGACAAAACACCAGTAGCTGCATGTGCATTGATTGATAAGATGACACAAAACTCCCAACAATTTGGCGATCGAGGTACACCACATGTCAGGGGAGTACATCAGGCAATTCCTTCCTCTCTTGAAAATCATTTGATTGATACTAAGTTGTAATAATTTACCACTATGGTGAGGCAGATTGCTTTAGCATAGAAGACATACCAACCCCCTCCTTCAAGACCTTGTGGAATTTGCACTGAGACAATCCACCCAACTGTCTATTTCCCCGAACTACAAGAAATAGAAGATTGTGCTGTAGTGTTTCATAAGAAACCATATCAGCAGTAGCAACAACCACATCCCCGGAAGAAGTATGATCCCATTGCACCAACATACAACCAAGGGTGGAAGGATAAATCAGACATGAGTTATGGTTCTGGACAATACCAAAGGCCCCATTTTCAAAAAAACTTCCAGCAGCCTCTGCCTTACCAGTAAGGTTTCCAACAACCCCAAAGGATATTTGAAGCCCAAGCATCAACAAGCCAACAACAAGGGAATCCCCCACCCAAGGTAGATTCTAATATTGATGACCTTTTGAAGCAAATTGTTCTTAATCAATATAATGAGTTGAAGAGTCAAGGTTCTGAGCTGAGGGAGTTGAATATATTGTAAAGACCCGGAAATTTCAAGGAAATTTTTTTTTCTTAATTTCTTTGGAATTTTACGAGTGCGCAGTTTCTGATGGCACCTGATTCCGAGGCCCGGTGTGCCCGGAATCAATTTCTGAAGTTTATCTCGGGTACGTTCAGTGAACGAGCGAGCGGGTTTTTCTAACTTTTGAACTGGTGCTCAGAATCGAAATCTGAGGGCACAGATAAAACCGCAGCGCCGGTTTTTTCTTAGGAAGACCTTTCCTGGAGTTGCGTTTGCTCAGGAGGTGATGTTAAAAATGTGAGGAATAAAAATAAAATTATTTTACATTTTTTTTATTTCTTTACTGATGGATTAAGTGTTAGGGAAAGGATGATGCGAGGAAGTTGGGGTGGGGCCCACACGATCCCTACCTCCTTAAAATTCTTAACACCCCATTAAAAACCCCATTTATTTCTTCCCTCAAGAAATTATTTTGTATCTCCTCCACATTAATTTGCATGCCAATAAAACGCCTCTTTAATTTGACAAGGCACGTTAATTAATTGGGTGAATTTATTTTGAATTTTGAAAAGGTTGGCATGAGTAATAAAATAAGGTAAGCCTTATTTTATTATTGTTGAGTTGTTGTGCGAGAAGGATTGGGGAGAAAATACATGAGCCTTGAAGAACTTCATCTTCTTCGTGAAGAATGCCGAGTCTACGACGAAGAACTCCATCACTGCAAGGGGAGATCGTCGTACCGTCTCCTCTCCTCTTCGCAGCCAGTGAGAGACGCCTTCTTCGGAGAATGACGACGCGCCGCATCCTTCATCGGGCGAACACTGACGACGCTTACAGAGCCTCGTTCCGCGACGCCGTCTTCCGCAACGTCTTTTTCCCGCGACAATCCTTGTTCGACGACTTCTTTGAGGTAGGGGTTTGATTTTTTTCTTGAATATTCTTTGTCGTTCATCGTCAATTTCTTTGGGCCGCCTATTATCAAATTTAATGGGAGGAGGTCGGACTGCCTGAATACGGACGAACCTCCTCCCCATTTGTTGTTGATTTCGATGCGGCTCGAACGAAGGTGGCGCGGTGCAACGGCACCGCGTGGAAATAAAGAGGAATGCGGCGAAGAAGCGTGGCGCCATCGCGCCACGCTGTTGAGGCCGAAAGAATCCGCGGCCGGAGTCGGGCTGCGGTGAAGGGGCGTGGCACCGTCGCGCTGCGCCGGATAACCACGAGAAGGCCGCAGCTGGAGCGGGGCCGCGGCGGAGGGGAGCGGCGGAGCAAGGGAGGGCGGCCGGAGCCGCCGGCCGCCGGTGCTATGGAGGGTGGGACCAACCGGTCCCACATGGTGCGCTGGCTGGCCATTACGGCTGGCCAGATCCAGAAAGACCAGGGGTTTGACCCCCGGTCAGCACAGCAGGGCGGACCCCCCGCGGGTCCGCCGTCCGTTCGAAGGGGGTGGTGGTCCCCCCCCCCCCTTCTGCGCTCACGCGGCGTGCGGCGCCTGTGCCGGCCTGGACCGGCCACGCCGGCTGGACCTACCGCACCGGGACGGGCAACGCTGGCTGGGCCGGGCCGCGCCCTAGTGGGCCGGACCCGGACCCAGGGGGGTCTTGGGCCGGGTCGGTCCGGGCCCAAAAACCCCCTAAAATCGGATAGGTTCGTTTAAATGCTTGTAACTTGGGATACGGACCTCTGATCGATGCACCGTAAGTTGAGATGCAATCCTTGGATTGAGATAGTCATTTTGGTATATTACACTCAAGGTTTCGGAGAACCTTGGGTACGGCCGGGTTGGTTCGAACACGAAACAAACCGGGCCCCCGGAGCGGAAACGCCTATAACTTGAGCTCCGGTTGTCCGTTTGACGTGTCATCAACTTTGTTGGATTCCTATTAGTGAGATGGACCTTTTGGCTTACTCCTCTCAAGGTTTGGACACAGCCGGAGTATGGTCAGGTTGGATTGTACCTGAAATCCAACCGGGCCCCTAGAACGGAAAAGCCGATAACTTTCAGACCGGACGTCCGTTTGACGAATCGCTAGCGGCGTTGGTGATCACGTTGAGAAACGGTCCCTATGAGTATACCCTATGTGAGTTTGGGGTACATTTTAGATACGGTCGGGTTGGTTCGTACACAAAACCAATCGGGCCCCTGGGATAAAAAGGCTAATAACTCACAGACCAGGTGTTCAAATGACACGTCGTCTGTTGCGTTGAGACCCCTATGGTGAGGCGGTCCTTTGAGATACTTCTTAGTGGGAATTTGTGATACTTGGAGTATTGACCTGTAGCTCATGGAGCGGATCCTCCCAGAGATAAGCGTGCGGAGTACGGAGACCGTGTAGCTGGCTGAGACCTGATGACTGCTTGTCCGATTTTATTTGGAGTGACTTGCATAGCCCAGTGGGGAGCACTACTTTGTGAGGTGGCAGACCCATGGTGGAGGAGCACTACATTGTGAGGTGGAAGACCCACGGTACTCGACAGGAGGAGTACCTCTGTAGGCTATGAGGGGGAGCACTACTCTGTGAGGTGGCAGACCCATGGCGGAGGAGCACTACTTTCTGAGGTGGCTGACCCGCGGTACTCGACAGGAGGAGTACCTCCATAGTATTAGGTTAGTGAGCAGTACCTCGGAGTTGTGACAGGATCACTGTACTCGTCAGAGACGGAGCTCTTCAGCAGATACGGTTTCGATAATGAAAATCCTGGTTTGAGCTGAGTCAATGACCTTTGCGTTTACCTCATGATTAAGATGGGTCACTTGATAACTTAGGTATATGTATGGTCATATACCTAAGAAGAGGTTATCCGTTGATTTCATAACCTTTGTTTTACCTCATGATTGAGATGGGTTACTTGATAGCTTAGGTATAAGTATGGGCTTATACCTAAGTAAGGGTTATCTGTTGAGAACTTTCTTTGTGATTATCCTTGTTGGATTTATTGAGACCTTGAGGGTCTCGGGGTCCCTACTGAGTATCGTATACTCACCCCTGTATGGGCTTTTCCCGCACCTCATTGTGTTGGTTGCAGATGACGGACATCACCGATCATGGTTGAGGCTTGTAGAGTTGGACGGTACCCGGAGGTGGATCTCACGACGAGTCAGTACCTGGAGGATACGGACAGACGTGGAGTGCTGAGGAGGACATCTGTACCTACCCTTCAGGTAGGAACCTGGAGGACGATCCAGGAGTTGCTTGTCACCTTTCAGCTGTTGTCCTTTGAGTTGTAATTTACTTTCAGTTGTAGCTATATCTTTCTTTTGTGCTTGTATTTCTGGACCCTCACACTTTCAGCACGTTTGTTATACTGCTTTACTTAGTGTAGCTTCTGCTTGTACTCTGTTTGTGTGTGATTTTATTTCATAAAGTCAATGCCTTCCCTTTTTATTGGGATTTACGCCTTTGGTGCTAGTCGCCAGCCCCTGGCCTATGGAAGGCAGGCTTGGGGTAGTCACGGCACGGGCCCCAAGGACGGGTCATGAAAAATTGGTATCAGAGGAGTCGGTTCTACCACAGAACTCAGGACTCTGATCTTTCCTTTCTATGAAGCAATAGTGTTAAGGGTACCGAGTGTGGTCTTCAGTTCAGGGAGTCCAGTGTTGGTGCGGCGGCTGACGTATCCATACACCAGGACACTGACTACTGATTTCCGACTTTGTGCACAAAAAAACTGATTGCGTGTACGTTTCCAAGAGTTTTAAAGTCAGATCAAACCAGGTCATCTCACCAGGTATAAATTGTTGACCGTGTTGCATTTTTTCAGGATGTCTCCATGCAGACAGTCAGTTGGAGTTCTGAGATAGTGCGATGACGGCCCACCGAATGATGAGGCTCCGGTGCGGGGGCCTTTTTACTGTATTGGCACCCTCGGCCAGTGTACCAGCAGCACCACCACCCATTGGGCAGCAGATGGCACCATCCATACTAGCAAATGGTGCATTCCAACAGAGCGCATTGCACGAGTTCCAGCAGCAGAGGCCTCTGAGGTTATGAGGCAAGGCAGATTCCCAGGCAGTAGAGGACTGGCTGAAAGCGATTGCTAGAGTTTTCTGCCTAGTTGAGACACCAGTAGAGTGGATGGTGGACTTATCTACTAGTTTTTTCCAGTGAGTGACCATGAGGTTGGTCCGTATAGTGATGAGGCTTCGGTACATGGACCGATTCCTGAGATAGTACCTTCGGGTAGTGTGCCAGCTATATCACTACCTGTTGGTTAGTAGTTACAACCAGCAGTATCGGTAGATGACACTTATAGTCTTAGTGCCTTACATGTGTTTCAGCAATAGATATCCCTCAAGTTCTGAGGTTATCCTGACTCATAGGCGGCTAAGGACTGGCTTGAGGAGGTGGCTTAGAGTTTTCTAGACCTTACACAGCTTCGGCGGGATGACATGTCGGTAGCTGAGAATACATCGGGGCGTACCAAACCATTCCTGGTACTCGATGAATACGATGCGATCAGTGGTTCAGGGCTCGGACTTCCGAGCGAGGTATATTTAAGGAAATCTGAGACAGCACCTTTTCTCTATGCATTCCTACTTATGCTAGGGTGCTATAAATAACCTTTGTGGTTGAGAATTCTTTTGCTGAATGGATGTAGTCAGTGAAGGTTAGTAGTGGGAAAGCAGGAAATTGGCACCAGTCTCAGAGACTTGGGCATGTAAAATGTTTCATTTAGAGGAATTAAAAATGACAGATGAATCTTCAAGTAGGTATACGTGGAAGCAGAGCTAGGAGAGCAGCATGGGGTGGTGAACATTTTGACATGTTGCAACCACCTGCCTTTGTAATCCCCACTAGGCTCAGGGAGCTGGAGGGCGGGGGAAAGAGTAGCTGCATGCGGTCAAGGAGTGTGACCGAAAGGATCTATGGATGATTCGAAGTACAGACTGTGTCTTCTACTAGCTACCATAAAAACAAGACATTGATACGAATCATCCCTTCCTTCCATGAATCTTTTCCCAGACGTAGAGTTTCCGGTTAAGCAGTTGACTTGACCCTCACGTCTGGAGATACCTTTGGGAGGAGACTCGATAATCACACTTACGCCGACGGTGTGATCTGCCCCTTGAGGTGAGAGTTTCAGTTGGAACCTCTTGGTGGCATTGTCGAGGCCTTACGACGTTAGTTTGAGTATGGACTGGGCAATCACAGTTCATACACAAATTGACGGTATTAGGCAAAAAGGTTGTGGTCTATCTACAACATCGGGATGGGTTTTCCTTGGTCGGCGAAAAGGAAACCCCAGGTAGCATAGGATAAACTCATGCATAGGAAGGTGTGTTCGATCACTCTTGATTCAGTCAACCTTACCCTCATGGCAGCAGGAGTTTTGAGTTTCAGTTCTAATCAGGAAATGGAGGCCTCTAGAGTTCGAGGATGACGACCACATCCTTAGATGGGTCTCACCTCGACAAGGTTTACGGAGATGTGGCCAAGTAGGCAAGTTATCTCCAAGGTTCAACGGACCTTTCTAGGTCCTCAGTAAGGTAGGCGAGGTGGTTTACCGCTTGACCTTTCCACCTCAGTTGCACCGGGTGCATGATATCATCCATGTACCTCAGCAGAGGAGATACGTGCAAGATCCTTCACACATCAACGACCCCAGGGAGTTGGATGTCGATAACAGGGCGACATGCATGGAGGTTCCAGTGGAGATCGAGGATCGACAGGAGTGGGTCCGATGTGGATGGTCGATTCCTCGGGTGCGCTTTCACGGGCAGCTCAGGGACCTCCAGGAGAGCACATGGGAGCGGAAGGCTCAAATGCATGCTCAGTACCACTTTTGTTTCCCTAGTTTTTGTTGTAGCTTTACGGGGACGTAAAGCCCTGAGATGGGAGTAATGTAAAGACCCAGAAATTTCAAGGAATTTTTTTTTTATTAATTTCTTTGGAATTTTATGAGTGCACAGTTTCTGACGGCACCTGATTCTGAGGCCCGGTGTGCCCGGAATCAATTTATGAAGTTTATCTTGGGTACGTTCAGTGAACGAGCGAGCGGGTTTTTCTAACTTTTTAACCGGTGCTTGGAATCGAAATCTGAGGGCACCGATGAAACCACAGCGCTGGTTTTTGCTTAGGAAGACCTTTCCTGGAGTTGCGTTTGCTCGGGAGATGATGTTAAAAATGTGAGGAATAAAAATAAAATTGTTTTACATTTTTTTTATTTCTTTACCGATGGGTTAAGTGTTAGGGAAAGGATGATGCGAGGAAGTTGGGGTGGGGTCCACACGATCCCCCACCTCCTTAAAATTCCTAACACCCATTAAACACCCCGTTTATTTCTTCCCTCTAGCAATTATTTTGTATCTCCTCCACATTAATTTTCATGCCAATAAAACGCCTCTTTAATTTGACAACGCACGTTAATTAATTGGCTGAATTCATTTTGAATTTTGAAAAGGTTGGCATGAGTAATAAAATAAGGGAAGCCTTATTTTATTATTGTTGATTTGTTGTGCGAGAAGGATTGGGGAGAAAATACACGAGCCTTGAATAACTTCATCTTCTTCACGAAGAACGTCGAGTCTGCGACGAAGAACTCTGTCACCGCAAGGGGAGATCGTCGTACCGTCTCCTCTCCTCTCTGCAGCCGGTGAGAGACGCCTTCTTTGGAGAACGACGATGCGCCGCATCCTTCATCGGGTGAACACCGACGGCGCTTACGGAGCCTCGTTCCGCGATGCCGTCTTCCGCGACATCTTTTTCCCGCGACGATCCTCATTTGACGACTTCTTTGAGGTAGGGGTTTGATTTTGTTTATAAATATTCTTTGTCGTTCATCGTCAATTTCTTTGGGCCGCCTGTTAACAAATTTAACGGGAGGAGGTCGGACCACCCGAACATGTTCGAACCTCCTCCCCCTTTGTTTTTGATTTCGTTGCGGATCGAACGAAGGCGGTGCGGTGCAACGACACCATGCGGAAAAAAAGAGGAACGCAGCGAAGAAGTGTGGCGCCGTCGCGCCACACCGGAGAACCATGAGGAGGACGCGGTCGGAGCGGGGCCGCGGCGGAGGGGCGCGGCGCCGTCGCACCGCACCGGTCGAACCAAGGCTGCGGCAGAGCAAGGGAGGGAGACCGAAGCCTCCGGTGCTATGGAGGGCGGGACCAACCGGTCCCGCATGCTGCACTGGTCGGCCGTTACGGCTGGCCAGATCTGGAAAGACCGGGGGTTTAACCCCCGGTCAGCGCAGCAAGGAGGACCCCCCATGGGTCCGCCGTCCGTTCGAAGGGGATGGTGGTCCCCCCCCCTTCCGCACTCACAAGGCGTGTGGCGCCCGTCCCGGCCGGGACCGACCGCGCCGGCTGGACCGGCCGCACCGGGCCGGGCCGCCCGAGCCGGGCTAGGCCGCCCGCGCCGGGTCGGGCCGCCCGCGTCGGGCCGCACCGCGCCGGCTGGGCCAGGTCGCACCAGCCGGGTCGGACCGTGCCCTAGTGGGCTAGACCCGGACTGGGGTCGGGTCGACCCGGTTCAGGCCGACCCAAGGGGGGTCTTGGGCCGGGTCGGTCCAGGCCCAAAACCCCCTAAAACCGTACATGTTCGTTTAAATGCCCGTAACTTGGGCTACGGACCTCCAATCAACGTACTGTCAGTTGCGATGCGATTGTTATATTGAGACGGTCGTTTCGGTATATTACACTTAAGGTTTTAGAGAACCTTGGGTACGGCCGGGTTGGTTCGAACATGAAACCAACCGGGCCCTCGGAGCAGAAATGCCTATAACTTGAGCTCCAGACATCCGTTTGATGTGCTGTCGACTTTGTTGGATTCCTCTTAATGAGACGGACCTTTTGGCTTACTCCGCTCGAGGTTTGGACGCAGCTAGAGTATGGCCGGGTTGGATTGTACCTGAAATCCAACCAGGCCCCTGGAATGGAAAAGCCGATAACTTTCAGACCGGACGTCTGTTTGAAAAATCGTCAGCGGCGTTGGTGATCATGTTGAGAAACGGTCCCTATGAGTATACCCTATGTGAGTTTGGGGTACAGTTGAGATACGGTCGAGTTGGTTTGTACACGAAACCAACCGGGCCCCTGGGATGAAAAGGCTAATAACTCACAGACCGGGCGTTCGAATGACACGCTGTCTGTTGTGTTGAGACCCCTATGGCGAGGCGGTTCTTTGAGATACTTCTTCATGGGACTTTGTGATACTTGGAGTATAGACCTGTAGCTCGTGGAGCGGACCCTCCTAGAGACGAGCGTACGGAGTACGGAGACCGTGTAGCTGGCTGAGACCTGATGATTTCTTGTCCGATTTGATTTGAAGTTACTTGCATAGCCCAGTGGGGAGCACTGCTTTGTGAGGTGGCAGACCCATGGCGGAGGAGCACTACTATGTGAGGTGGCAGACCCATGGCGGAGGAGAACTACTTTGTGAGGTGGCTGACCCGCGGTACTCGACAGGAGGAGTACCTCAGCAGTCTTAGGTTAGTGAGCAGTACCTCGGAGTCATGATAATATCACTGTACTCGTTAGAGACGGAGCTCTTCAGCAGATATGGTTTCGATAATGAAAATCCTGGTTTGAGCTGAGTCAATGACCTTTGTGTTTACCTCATGATTGAGATGGGTCACTTGATAACTTAGGTATATGTATGGGCATATACCTAAGAAGTGGTTATCCGTTGATTTCATAACCTTTGTTTTACCTCATGATTGAGATGGGTTACTTGATAGCTTAGGTATAAGTATGGGCTTATACCTAAGTAAGGGTCATCTATTGAGAACTTTCTTTGTGATTATCCTTTTTGGATTTAGTGAGACCTTGAGGGTCTCGGGGTCCCTACTAAGTATCTTATACTCACCCCTGCACGGGCTTTGCCCGCACCTCGTTGTGTTGGTTATAGACGAAGAACATCACTGATCGTGGTTGAGGCTTGTAGAGCTGGACAGTACCCGGAGGTGGATCTCACGACGAGTCAGTACCCGGAGGTGGATCTCACAACGAGTCGGTACCCAGAGTAGACGGACAGACGTGGAGTGCTGAGGAGGAAATTTGTAACTAACCTTCAGGTAAGAACCTTGAAGAGGATCCAAGAGCTGCTTGTCACCTTTCAGTTGTTGTCCTTTGAGTTGTACTTTACTTTCAGTTGAAGCTGTATCTTTCTTTTGGGCTTGTATTTCCGGCCCCTCGCACTTTCAGCACGTTTTTTATACTGCTTTACTTAGTGTATCTTCTTCTTGTACTATGTTTGTGTGTGATTTCATTTCGTAAAGGTAATATCTTCCCTTTTTATTGGTATTTACACCTTTGGTGCTAGTCGCCAGCCCCTGGCCTATGGAAGGCGGGCTTGGGGTAGTCACGGCACGGCCCCCGAGGACGGGTCATGACAGATACAAATAAGCCATATTGCCACTTCCCTCCATGAACTGGTAAGTAAGAATTCAGAAAATATTTCTTCCCAACCTACTCCAAATCCCAAGGGTAATGTTAGTGCCATCACATTGAGAAGTAGGAAGCAAATTAATGATATATCTGTACCTAACATTCTACCATGATTCACCTCAACTCCGGAGAAGACTCATTCAAAAACGGCTGATGAGCAACCCAAGGAGAAAGATAAAGGTAAGAAAAATATTAATGATGTTCCTCCTAAACCCCTTCCTTTTCCAAACAGGGTTGTTCAAACTAAGAAGATGGCTGAAGAGGTAGTGAAAAATGAGGTTTTGGACACATTCAAGTGTGTGAAGATAAACATCCCCATTATTGAGGCCATTAAGAAAATCCCAAGGTTTGAGAAATTCTTAAAATAATTTTGTACCAACTGAAGAGGAATTAAAGTAAATGAGAGGATCAATATTGGAAGGAATATGTCAGTGCTCATTACACCAACTCTAGCAATGCCAACAAAGTGCAAGGATCCTAGGACATTCACTATCCCATTCACTATAGGGGAGTTGCACTTTTATGATGCTCTTTGTGATTTGGGAGCTTCCATAAATGTGATGCCTCACTCTGTATTCTATTCTTTATAGGTTGGTGAGTTGAAGCTGATGAGAGTAGTTGTGCAGTTGGCGAATAAAGCTACAACATATCCAACGGGAGTACTTGAGGATGTACTTGTTCGAGTAAGAGACATTATCTTTCCATCAAATTTCTACATGATTAAAATGGAGGACAATCAGGTAAGTTCTCATGATCCCATTATCTTAGGTAGACCCTTCCTCAAAACTACAAAAACTATCATAAATTTCAATGAGGGTACACTTTACATGGAATTTGGAGATTAAGTTGTGATATTTAATGTCATGGAATCCATGAAGTACCCCTCAGAGGACCATTCTGCATTTTTTATCTCCAATTTTGAACCACCAAATAAAAACCCCATGAAATTTGATTGTCCTATGCTTAGGGAGATTATGAGTATTGGATCTAGTTTGATGTCTAAGAGTACTTCCACATCCATTTCTAATGAACAACACTCTCTTAGATTTGATTTTGAAATGGAATCGTATTCTGATTTTGATCATGTGAACTCTAATTATGACAAGGTTGTTGAGTATGATGATGGATTTGATGAATTATTCTCTGATTTTGATGACGTCTATTCTGATACTTATACTCTTTGTGAACATATTTCAGTTCCTTTAATTTCTCCATCCATACATCACCCCCTACATTGTAACTCAATACATTTCCACCAAATCTAAAATACGCATACTTGTTAAGTGGCGAGAGATTACCTGTTATAATTGATAATAATATCCCTTTTGAACATGAAGAAAAACTTTTGAATCTTTTGAGGGAGAACATTAGGGAAATTGGGTGGACCTTGGCTGACATATCAGGTATTATCCCCTCTATTTTCTTGCATCGGATTATTTTGGAGGATGGGGCTAAACCGGTTAGACATACACAAAGGAGACTCAATCCAACACTTTTGGAGGTTGTTAAAAAAGAGGTTGAAAATTTTCTTGACGCTGGTATAATCTATCTCATTTCAGATTCCCAATGGGTGAGTCCTATTTAGGTTATGCCTAAGAAAAGTGGTGTTACTCTTGTTAAAAATGAGAAAGATGAGTTAGTTCTAATGAGGGTTCAAAATAGTTGGTGTGTGTGTATTGATTATAGGAAACTAAATCAGTCCACTCTCAAGGACCATTTCCCCCTACCATTTATTGATCAGATGCTTGAGAGACTAGCGGGGAAAACACATTATTGTTTCTTGGATTAATTTTCTAGATATTTTCATGTTCTTATTGCTTCTGAGGATCTGGAGAAGACTACATTCACCTATCCCTTCGGCACATTTTCCTACCGGAGGATGCCATTTGGACTTTGCAATGCCCGAGGTACCTTCCAAAGATACATGGTGAGTATTTTTTCTGATTTTATTGATACCTGCATAGAGGTATTTATGGATGATTTTACAGTGTATAGATTCTCATTTGATGAATGTCTAAGTAGTTAAGGAAAGGTTTTTAATTGTTGTATTGAGAAAAATTTGGTCTTAAACTTTGAAAAGTGTCATTTCATGGTATATCATGGAATTGTATTAGGGCATGTGGTGTCAAAACATGGGATAGAGGTTGATAGATCTAAGGTAGATATTATTTCATCCTTGCCATATCCTTCATGTGTGTGTGATGTTATATATTTCCTAGGTCATGCAGGATTTTATCGGTGCTTCATCAAAGATTTTAGTAAGATTGATCTTCCTATTTCATGATTACTTCAAAAGTATTCTAATTCTATGTTTGATGATTCTTGGAGGACTTCCTTTGATGAGATAAAGAATTTTCTAACCACTCCACTGATCATACATCCCCCATGGTGGGAGATTCCTTTTGAGCTTATGTGTGACGCCTCTAACTTCATAGTTGGAGCTATCTTATCTCAGAGGGTGGAGGGACGTTCACATGTGAAAAGCCTATGAATTGAGGAAAATGGATTCATCCTAATCAAACTACACAACCATGGAAAAGGAGTTTCTTGCTATCATATTTTCTTTAGATAAATTTCGTTCATATTTATTGGGCTCTAAATTAGTTGTTTTTTATAACCATGCATCTCTAAGGTACCTATTGAATAATCCAGACGCAAAGCCCAAACTTATCCGATGGATTCTCCTTATTTTGGAATTTGATATTGAGATAAAGGACAAAAAAGGATCAGAAAACTTGGTGGCAGACCACATGAGTAGGCTTACTAACACACTAGAGGATGACACCTTGGACCAGGTACCACTTCGGGACACTTTCCTTAATGAGCATATTTATTTCATCTCAGGTACACATCCTTGGTATACTAATTTATTTAACTACCTTTTTGCCTCTGAAATACCTAAAAATTTAAAGAAACATCAAGTCCAAAAGTTAAATAGTGATTCAAGATTTTATGTTTGGGATGATCCATACCTATGGCGCATGTGTAGTGACCAAGTTATTAGTAGTTGTGTTCCTGATCATGAGTTGGAGTCTATTTTATATTTTTTTCATACACTTGCTTGTGGTGGACACTTAAACCCCAACAGATAGCTATAAAAGTTTTGGGCTCTAGATTATATTGGCCTAGCTTATTCCATGATGCCCATGTGTTTTGTAAGTTATGCTCTCATTTCCAACACACTGGGAACATTTCTAGGAGACATGAGATGCCCCAAAAACCCATACTATTTTTTGAGATTTTTTATGTATGGGGAATCGATTTTATGGGTCTTTTTCCTAGTTCATTTTTTTTCCTATATATTTTGGTTTTCGTTGATTATGTGAGCAAATGGGTGGAGGTTAAGGCCGCCAGGACTAATGATTCTCATGTTGTTGTGGACTTTGTCAAAGTGCAGATTTTTTGTAGGTTTGGAGTATCGAAGGCCATCATCAATGACCAAGGGACACACTTCTGCAATCATAATCTTTCTTCCCTTCTTCAAAATTATTCGGTGACACACAAAACATCAACATCATACCACCCCCAAACAAATGGACAGGCTGATGTTTCAAATATGGAGTTGAAACAAGTTTTGGAGAAAATCATGCAGCCAAATAGAAAGGATTGGAGTAAGCACTTGTATGATGCATTATGGGCTTATAGAACAACATAAAATACCCCCATCGGTATGTCCCCATTTCAGATTGTTTTTGGGAAAGTGTGTCATCTCCCCGTGGAAGTTTATCATTGGGCTTATTGGGCTATAAATAAATGCAATATGGATTTGGCACAAGCTAGAATCCAAAGGAAGTTGCAAATTCAAGAGATTGAGGAGATTTAATTGTCCTAATATGAGAACTCATGGATCTATAAGGAAAGATCAAAATCATCTCATTATATAATGATACAACAAAGGGAGTTTCATTTTGGAGAGAAAGTCCTTCTCTACAGTTCAAGACTGAAGATGATGCCTGGTAAGTTGTGTTCTAGATGGTTAGGTCCTTATGTTGTGACTAATTTTTTTTCTTATGGTGCAGCGGAAATCACACAAGAGGACACGGGAATGAGCTTTATAGACAATGGGAAACATTTGAAGAAATACATTGAGGGACTTCCTACTGATGTAGTGGATTTCATCATACTACATGACCCCATCATCACTTGATCATATCAGGCTGTTCCTAACCCTTTCACTTTTTTTATTCTTTGTCCTATTTAAAACTATACATTTAATGTGCACATATCATCCCATGGGTTCACCTTGAGGACAATGCAATATTTTAAGTGTGGGGGAGGGAACATTTTATTTTAGTAATTTCAATTGTTTTCCTATTTTTCAGTGTTTTTCCAAAAATTAAATTGTGTGTTTTTTAAATTCTGTGTGTTTATTTTTTAATTTTTTGCTTTTTTTGAAACTTTTGAGCTGAAATGATTATCCTCGTGATTTTTAAATCTATATCAATAAGTGAATCAATTTATCCCATGAAACTAAGCATAAATTAATGCTGAAATGACTTTGTTTCAGGTTCAAATCTTTTGTAATTTCATGAAAAGTACTCTGAATTTTGAATCACATGCCACATCTCATTGTCTTTATATTTTAAATAACTTTCCTGTGAGGCTTCTAAACCATTATTTTCATATTCTTTACATTCACCTCACTTCTTGAGACAACCAAACCATGCTTGATTTAACCAGAATTTGATTTATTTCTATCAAAACTTGAGGGTTTGAGGTACTTTTGTTTTAAATGATTGAGGAATTTCTTTGGTATTAAAGCCCCTATTTCAAATAATACTTTTTATAATGGACTTACTTGAACATTTAATCCTTTTAGACCTTATAATCCATGAACAACCTATTAGGATAACCACATTACAAGCCAATTTTCCCTATCCAACTAACTTTTGAAGTGAAATTTCATAATCTAGTTGAACTTAAGTGTGGGGGAAGCTATTGTGTGTTGTGCTACCATATTTTGTGATACTTTGGGTGGAAAATTTAATTATGAAGAGATGTGTTTTCTACTGAAAAAAAAAATCATTATTTTGGAAGTTGTGCCTTTTATGGAGCTTTCATGATATGTGAAGTTGTGCCTTTCTGGAGCTTTTAATAAAGGAATAAAGTTGTGCCTATCTAGAGCTTTCAAGAAAATCATGTTTGAGAAGATTGACATTTTTGCTGCTGAAATGTTGAATGGTGTGAACATTCCTTTATTTTTCATGATGATGAAGATTAATTGATGCTATGGGGATTGAGTAGGAGACCATATTTAAGTGAAAATTAGATTAATGTAATTTTTCTTAAAAAAGAGTCGAACCCTCCTCATTCAACCTCAGAATTTTTCACATCTAAATCCTACCAACCGAAAGTCACATAACAACTCTAAAAAGTCATCATTTCAGCTTTGAAATTTGTAGGGTCCAAGAAGTAAACACTGTGAAATTCTAGTTTTATTAGTCCAAAGAACTAACTATGTAGGTTCAATTCATTTGTAAAATTAGGTCACGTGGTTGTTACTGGATATGTAAGGAAATATAAATGGTTTACTTATAATCATATGTTAACCATGCAGGTGAGAAAAACTCTAAAAATTTGAAATATTCAAACCACGACTTCCTTAAATCTAATAAATTCAATAATTAAACAAAATAATACAAATATTTGATATCATTATGTGAAAATCCCCCCCCCCAATATTTCTTTATTCCACTAGAAATTATTAGTAGAATAATTTGATCAAAAGATAGATGATGTTTAACTTCTTCATTAAAACATGAATCCCAAAAAGGTAAAAAATAAAACTCGAGATCAAAAATAATCCTTAAGAAACTTATGAGTCTATAACCAAAAACTAAACTTCTTAAAAAGACTCAATACCAAATAACATGTCACCTTTCACTGGGTAGGGACCTTTCACTGGGTAGGGATGGGATATGAGATTTAATTCCTTCACCAAATAGCCTCACACTGTTTTCTTCTGAAGAAAAATGAAAGAAACACATAAGTTCAGGAAAAAATAGGAATCTATAAAAGAAATACAAAACTATGAACATGAATCCACTTTTAAAAGTATCTTCATTCCCAAGCATATGTTTATATTAGTTAATATATCCTTTCTCTACAAGTAATTTCTCTTATAGTTTTCTCCCCACTATATTTTGAATTCCCCCAAAATACCAATATTCAAAAACATTAATTATCCCCAAATACTCAACAAAGAAGATAATGGTTCAGGAGTTTTCACACTAACCAATTTCCTCCATCACCTGGTTGAAAAACCATTGACATAATATTGAAAAACAATAACATATAATAAATAACCTCTATATGTTATCTTTAATAATTCTAAAATAATATAATATGGTATTATATTCAATGAGTTTTTAGAATTTAATCAAAATTAAATCCTAGGAAAGTTATAACCTCAAATAAAAGACTAATGTGATAAAGTAGGATAAGGAAATACATAATAGGAAGTACCTCAAGAAGTCACTACATCAATATCAAGTTTAACAGGTTGATCCTAGAGATCATTCAAAGGAGTAGATTTGGTTCCACCTCTTTTACATATAACTCCTCTATAAAACCTTTACATATGACTAAAATATACACAACTACGATAGGTCGTATGAGATTCTTGACAAGAAGGATTCTCATGCATTGAATTACTGAAATGATGGAAAACTAAGGACTTACTCCCAAAATAAGACAATGAGAAGAAAGAAGATGTCCTCCTAATGCCACCACCTCTCTGACCAGACCTAGTATGCTTCCTCTTTCCACTATTGGAGTTTCCTTCACTGCTCCTTTGAAGAGATGAAAAAATAAATCACCTCAAGCAGTCTATCCATAACCACCTCTATCTAGAAGATTTTTTTTTACCTCTATATAAGAGGTTTTGAAAGACAAGATAACTTTCAACTAAAGTTTTTAGTGAACTAATACTCGCTCATGCATTCGCATGATGATATAATCCAATGCTCTAATAAATGACCCACTGCTTAATAAAAAAACATGACTGCTCAAAAAAATACATGTTCTAATGGTTTAAAAAACTATCCACTACTCAAATTAAATAAATAATCCACCACCCAATGAGTGTACATGCAGTCTAAAAAATTATGCACAACTCATATTTAATACAAGTAAAAGAAAATATTAACTAAAAATAAATAAAATGACCCACTGCTTGAAAATATACCCTTTATCTAATCCTTCATGACAGTGTATTTCTCCAAAATCGAGTGTTAGTCCACCCTGTCACCTTGTATGCAGGATCAAAACCCTGCATGAATATTGATATGTATAAGTTAGAATATAGAGAATACAAATATCATACCTGAAACTATCTTGACCAGTAACTAATCATGTCCCTCCCTTGTATGCATCATCATATGGTCCAAGAATATGGCACCATAAAATTGGAATAGACCACCTATAGATGGTGGTGGGATTGGTTTTAAACATTATCCATCTAGAGATTTTCTTAATCTTGTAGCACATCCTACTCCTCTACTGAATCCACCTCCTAAAGGACAACCCTATAAAATATAGGGAGACCCCTAAAATACATGTTCCAATGATATAAAAAAATCCACTGGTCAAATTGAATACATCATCGACTGGTTAAACATAGTACATGATCCAGTTTTCAAAAACATGTATCCAAAGTGATATTCAGTGCAAGTAGAAGAAACTAATAACCGAGATAGAATAAAATGATCCACGACTCCAAAATATGCCACAAATTCTATTATATGCTTCTTGTATATGGAGGTTAAATAGTTTTGTTCTAATAAATTAATGATATTCTAGTTAAAGAAACATACTTTTCTCCTAGTTTATCTACATAAGTCATATTATAATGACTCTATTTTGTGGATTGATTTATTTGGTGAAAATATTAACATTCTTTTGATACTGAATGGATAGTTGTGAAATAGAGCAACAAATAAAGGAATTCAATGCTAGAAAATACAAGGAAATAGATGAAAATTTATTAAAGTATTTAATTATTTATAGTGTACTAAATGATATATGGATGTCATGGGGTAATATGAACCCCTAGAAGAGATTCCAAAAACACAAAATTTGCACCAAGAAACCGTAAACTCAAAGAAGAAATTATCCGTATAAACATGAATGTAGACATTTATATTTCTAGGTGTTACAATTTTTCTAACCGCTCCACTTTCATCCCCTATAAAGACATAAATAACTTAGGACAATAGAAATACCAAGACCAACTCACCTATAACTAGGACTGAAACCATTACCCAACTTCCTAAACCTAGTACCAAGAGTACAAGACCCAAAAAACCCACTACCCTGAAGAATCAAAAAAGAATAGTTCAAAACTCACTACCCAAGGAAGCATAAAAACTCCAAATATACAAACTCTCCACTAAAAGAAAGTAAATTAACTACTGAATATGTGATGTTAGAGTGGATACTTCTCTGATTTTTTTTTGAACTTGGGAATGTAATCATATATACAACTTATCATAGGATCCACCTAAATCCTAAATGAGTCAAATGGATAGAAAAAACAACTATGTAACATTCAAGGTCACAAACACTATAATAAAAACACATTAATCAACAATTAGGTGGATTTAATATGGAGGTTTGGTGGTCAATTAAACATATTAATCTACAAAATTATAATGGAATGAATGATATATGATTTAGGAAGATCCAAAGGTTCGATTCAAGGTACAATTAAGCAACAATTAGGTTATTAAATTAAGAAAAAATCAATTAGGCTATACCCGCATTAGAGGAGGAGGAGGATCCCAAAGAGGTGGGGTGGATGCGTCGAAGGCACATCGGAGGAGGAGGTGGGGTGGCTATCTCGGACTAGCATCAGTGGGGTAGCTATATTGGGTGGCAGTTTTGGGAGAGGATGGTCACATATAGGAGACCTCGCACGGGTAATGGACACCCGTGTCAGAGGAATGCAGGAGGAGGAGTTGGGTAGGCCATCGTGAACAGCATCAGCCAGAGGAGGAGGAGGGTGCGGAGAGGTTGAGGGAATTGGAGGCTACCATAAACAGCATTGGCCAGAGGATGAGAAGGCCACCATGAACAGCATCGGTCGGAGGAGGAGGGGGGTGCAAATAGGAGAAGCAGTGGCGTTCAACTGGGAGGAGGGCACGAAGAGGTCAAGGGAGGACGATCACAGATCAAGGGAGGGAGGACGAGACCAATGAATACAAAAAAAAATCCACCGAAATGGGAAAGAAAAAAAAGTTTGCGACGGTTTTTTAATTAAATCATGGCTATAAACAGTCTATAGTTAGGGACCTATAAAACTGTGGTTATAGATCCGTGGCTATAGCCTAAATTTCTAGTAGTGTTCATTGATATCAAGTAGATTTTTGTTGTTCTTATAAAATATGAATGGAGTCGAATAATCACTCACAATTAATGTAGATGCCAGTTTGATAAGCTGGGAAGAAAACATCAGTATTGACCTGAAACATAGAGCATTAATAAACAAATATATGAACATGGTTTTTTCCAATTGACATAATCATTTTTGAAAAAGTTTTTTAAATGATATATTGATATCTAGATTTTGGAGATTGAGTATAAAAAATGAATAAGTCATATTTCATATGACATTGATCATTCTCATGAAATTTTATGTCAAATTCATAAGGACATAAGTTTACTTGTATGACATTATTTCTCATATAAGACTGTCATATAAGTCTTCAATGTTAATATGTATGACCATTGTGACCACTAATTACTTGCCTCATAGGAGTTTATATATGAGGATTATAACATTGATATTGTATATACTTCCATTATAAAACATTTCCTAGGGATTTAAATTTAGTGTGAGGAAAGTATGACTCACTAGATCCATTTATTACTTGGTTTTCTATATAAATATTTTTGGACATAGTGACATTTTTAGAATTATTTTATTCAGAAATCAATCTCTCAACATATTAATTTTAAGGAAAAAATTATTTGAAAAGATAAATAATCTACATGATCAAGGAATAAACATTAATAAATGAGATTTATTATTCACAAAAGGGAATAAAATTATTTTCACGTTAATGAATTGGTTTTTTGTGAGGAAGAAAAGCAGTCATTACAGTGTAAATTTTCATTCATGGTCCAAACAATATCATGGAATTGCAATTTCCTAGTGATGATTTTATATAATAGATGATGAGTCATGATGAAAAAAAATGGGTGAAAAATAATTGATGTTTTTTACTCATACAAATTTGAATTTAAAATCCCAATTTGGAATATCCATTTTACTGCTCCTTGTGTGTGATATAATATGTGTATAGTGTAAGAAAGAAGGTATATATTAGTAAAATATGAGTTAAATATCTATAGAATTAATCCAAAATAAATATGACATAATAAATAAATAGAAGAAACTATATATTTTACACTATAAGATGAAAAGAAACCCGTGATAGTTAGCATAAAGAGAAAAAAATAAGTGCATCAAAATCTCTATGGATTTCTAGTTTTGTGAATAGTTTTATTGTTGCAAAGTGATAGTATTTCCTCATTGTAAATGACACAAACATAGTTGGTATATTTGTATCGTGGGTAAAATGATATTCCTTAAAATCTTATTCCTATATGATGTTTTTAGTGGGTCTTATGTTCTTAGTAAAATTCAGATCATGCTAAAGGTTAAGCTTTTATTTTGGATATGGAAACTTGTATACCTTTTATTCCCTTCCTGTGTATGTGTTTGGTAAAAAAATATTTCAATTTAATAGGTAGAAATTTTTTTATTATTAATAATTCTTAAAAATAATTTAAATAGCAACATCACCTCCCAAATCAATGATTTCCACTTATATGTCAATGCCTCTTCAACTAATATTAGTTTGATGGATTATATTTTATGTGATATGTTGTTTAATGTTTGAGTGTATTGGAATTTCTCTATTTTTGTTGATTTTATCAATATATATTTGGTGGTTAAAATTTAATATCATAATTCAGTTATAAATCAAAATTTTAGCCTTTATTAATCTCAAATGATGTAAATTTGAGGCCCCATCATTTATAAAACGAATGGAAAAAAATGAAATCAAAATTAAAGTTTGAAATAAAAGCAGTACTCCAGGGATGAAATTGTGTAGAGATCACCTACCCACCCCCAACTATCATAATCAGAAGAGCTGGGCACAAGAACCAGAGAGCAGGCACACAGCTAGGCCAACTCTAATTCTCACTATGAGACCTAGATAATTAGATCCAACCAAAAGGTAGAAACTCAAAATCTAAAATTGAAACTCAAATCCAGAATTTGTTTGATGCATATTCATACTAAAAATTTTATTGAAATGACACCTACAAAATGTTATAAAATTTTCATGAAGAACATAAACAATAATTACCTGATCACAACAATTTGAATGATAAGATTTCAAAATAATACATAAACATAAAAATGTGAGTTTGATAAAACACATTTTTATTGAATATTTTATTGATAATAAATGATATAATTTCCTCACATTGTGTTAAATATGTTTATTTATAAAATATTTGGGATTAGATCATTCATTTGAAAATTTGATGAAAATTCCAGTTTTACCCTTTTAAAATTCACTGTAGTATTTCGAACATAAATATTTTAATATAACTTATTTGAACTTAAAATTTTGTAAAATTGTTCCTAAATTAATTTTCTACAACTTTTATTCATGACACTAGAGCTAAAAAGTGCATTTGGATGGAGTAAGTGGGTCATTAAGTCAATGGTGGGATGGACACGTTAGATTGTACATTGGTTCTGTATTTGGTTCATAACTTCTCCATACGAGCTTGTATTGAGCCCAAATTTTGAGAGGAGATCGGGAAAAAAATTTCTCACAAATAGTAATTCTATATTGATATCTGGTTCACAAGTTTTGGTGGTAAATAAGGCGTTGAAAGTGGGATTAAAATATTTGGAAGAATCTTCTCATTTACACTTAAAACCACTTTTAACCTAGCCTCCCCTCCACTCTATAAATATGTATTTTTCTAATTTGTAAGGGTTGGGAAGTGAATTGGAAAGTTTAGGGCATAGGATAAGTGGATACACTCTAATTATCCAACCATTTCAATAAGGGTAGCTCTTGAAGCAAGGATCCCTTCGACGAAGCCTTCTTCTTCTCCTTCTTCTTCTTCTTCTTCTTGTTGTAATACTTTTGTTTGTGTAATAAACTTATTTGTTATCCTTTTATTTATTATATTTTATTCTGTTTTGTTAAAATTTATTCTTCTATTAATCTTTATAATTGTTCCGGAATCAAGAGTTGAAACTATATTGGGTTATACCCTCTCTAAACCTTTGCAAATGCAAAACGTTTCTACGATGACTACACCGCCCATGGAAGAGTAGTTCTTTTTAGTAATCAATCTACCTCTAACCTCCTTCATTAATTTATTTTGAATAAATGAGCTAAATTAATTCACATAATATGATCTATTAATTGATTTTTTAATTTAAATGAAACTAATTAAGCAATTGAACAATAAACACAAATCACGCGAGGTCGAGAATTGTGTGAATTGTGAGAGCGCGAACTTAATTAGTAATTCAAAACCACACAGGATCAATTTTTAGTGTTCAAATATAATAACTAAACTAAATTAATTCTAATTTCTAGAGATTATATGTTTTTTAATTTACCACTGACCATAATCTAACCTTATAACATCAATCAAAGCAAGGTGCTGCGATTACATGTTCTGAAGTTAGCCTAGGGTTAAATTCACTTCATCTTGGTGGTAAAGTTAATTCTTATAGGGTTCAGAATTTAACAAATTAATGGATCATAATTAAGTGGATATTAATTTAAATTATAATTATTAATAAATTATTTAAGAGTTAGATTTAGATCGATTACACTTTCTAAAAATAGTTTTCTGAAAAAGCATCTTCTCGTTGTACTTTGTTAATCAACTTTCATATCAAAATTAAAAAAAATGAAATCTTCTTCCAATAAACTTATTTAATTTTTATAAAAAACAAACCCACTTAATTTCAAGTAGTTTTATTATTCCATTTTATGTTATTTTCAAAATAACTTTAATAAGTTGTCAAATTTACTTTCTCCTTTGAGAGACGACCTTGGTCAGCCACTCCGCTATACCTAAGTACCCAAAAACTATTAATCATTTGAGGGCGCCCACGACAGCACCTTTCAAATTGGTGCTTTTTCTAGGGAGGAAAGTAATTATTTCAACCAATTAGAGTAATGTATTTTATTTTACATTTTATTCTCTTCTTCTCTTCTTTCTTCCTTCTTTACCCAATCTGAATTTTTTTTCTTCTTTTATTTTCTTCTTCTTCTTTATGGACCATCAACTCAAACCTCTCATTTCAATTATGGTCCACTTTCCTTATTTTTATTTTTATATGATTTATGACACAAACTAATCCTGAGGATATCTTAGATCTTGAACCAGAGATTTAACGTAGCCTTCAGGCTTGAATCAGACATTCTCAGTCTACAGAAAGTTTCAACATTCAAATAGTTGGATAATTCCTCCACTCCCAGAACTTTGAAATTGGAAGCAATTAAAATTAAAACATAAAACCAAAAACAATGTTTGAAAATAATATAAATGAACTTAATATAACTATTTGATAATTGGATGTACCTGATATTAACTATCAACCAAATTGCATTGCATACCCAAATCTCGAATCAGACTTTGAACTGAAATCTGGATTAATTCACCTTCTTCCAAAATTTCATGTATTATCTGGTGATGATCCAAAGAAACATTTAAAATAATTTAATGTGGTTTTATCAACCCTAAAACCAAGAAATGTTTCTGAAGATAAAATCAAACTAAGAGCATTCACATTCTCACTTGATTGAGCTGCAAAGGACTGGATGTATTATTTACAACATAAAGATGTAACTTATTGGAACGATTTGAAACGTCTCTTCTTGCAAAGATTTTTTACAGTATCAAGGACCACTTCCATTCATAAGGAGATATCAGGGATCAAAAAAGCACAAGGGGGGTCAATGTATGAGTACTGGGAGTGATTCAAGAAGTTTTGAGCAAGCTTCCCACATCACCAAATTAGTGAGAAACTCCTCATACAATACTTCTATGAAGGACTCACACCTATGGAGAGAAGCATGGTGGATGTCGTGACCAGAGGATCATTGGTGGAAAAAACACCAGTAGCTGCATGTGCATTGATTGATAATATGACAGAAAACTCCCAACAATTTGGCGATCGAGGTACACCACATGTCAGGGGAGTACATCAGGCAATTCCTTCCTCTATTGAAAATAATTTGATTGATACTAAGTTGTAAGAATTGACCACTATGGTGAGGCAGATTGCTTTAGCACAGAAGACATTCCAACCCCCTCCTTTAAGACCTTGTGGCATTTGCACTGATACAATCCACCCAACTGACTATTGCCCTGAACTACAAGAAATAGAATATTGTGCTGCAGTGTTTCCTAAGAAACCATATCAGCAGTAGCAACAACCACATCCCCGAAAGAAGTATGATCCCATTACACCAACATACAACCAAGGGTGGAAGTATCAATAAGACATGAGTTATGGCTCTGGACAATAACAAAGGCCCCATTTTCGAAAAAACTTCCAGCAGCCTCTGCCTTACCAGTAAGGTTTCCAACAACCCCAAAGGATATTTGAAGCCCAAGCATCAACAAGCCAAAAACAAGGGAATCCCCCACCCAAGGTAGATTCTAATATTGATGACCTTTTGAAGAAAATTGTTCTTAATCAATAGAATGAGTTGAAGAGTCAAGGTTCTAAGCTGAGGGAGTTGAAGTTACTATAAAGACCCAGAAATTTCAAGGAATTTTTTTTTCTTAATTTCTTTGGAATTTTACGAGTGCGCAGTTTTTTATGGCACCTGATTCTGAGGCCCGGTGTGCCTGGAATCAATTTCCTAAGTTTAGCTCAGGTACATTCAGTGAACGAGCGAGCGGGTTTTTCTAACTTTTGAACCGGTGCTCGAAATCGAAATCTGAGGGCACCGATAAAACTACAGCGCCGGTTTTTGCTTAGGAAGACCTTTCCTGGAGTTGCGTTTGCTCAGGAGGTGATGTTAAAAATGTGAGGAATAAAAATAAAATTGTTTTAAATTTTTTTTATTTCTTTACCGATGGGTTAAGTGTTAGGGAAAGGATGATTTTTGGAAGTTGGGGTGGGGCCCACATGATCCCCCACCTCCTTAAAATTCCTAACACCCCATTAAACACCCCATTTATTTCTTCCCTCAAGCAATTATTTTGTATCTTCTCCACATTAATTTTCATGCCAATAAAACACCTCTTTAATTTGACAACGCACGTTAATTAATTGGGTGAATTAATTTTGAATTTTGAAAAGGTTGGCATGAGTAATAAAATAAGGGAAGCCTTATTTTATTATTTTTCAGTTGTTGTGCGAGATGGATTGGGGAGAAAATACATGAGCCTTGAAGAACTTCATCTTCTTCACGAAGAATGCCGAGTCTACGACGAAGAACTCCATCACTGTAAGGGGAGATCGTCGTACCGTCTCCTCTCCTCTCCGCAGCCAGTGAGAGAAGCCTTCTTCGGAGAATGACGACGCGCCGCATCCTTCATCAGGCGAACACCGACGATGCTTACAGAGCCTCGTTCCGCGACGCCGTCTTCCGCAACGTCTTTTTCTCGTGACAATCCTCGTTCGATGACTTCTTCGAGGTAGGGGTTTGATTTTGTTCGTGAATATTCTTTGTCGTTCATCGTCAATTTCTTTGGGCCGCCTGTTATCAAATTTAATGGGAGGAGGTCGGACTGCCCGAACACGACCGAACCTCCTCCCCCTTTGTTGTTGATTTCGTTGCGGCTCGAACGAAGGTGGCGCGGTGCAACGGCACCGCGTGGAAATAAAGAGGAATGCGGCGAAGAAGGGCGGCGCCATCGCGCCACGCCGTTGAGGCCGAAAGAAGCCGCGGCCGGAGTCGGGCCGCGGTGAAGGGGTGTGGCACCGTCGCGCCACGCCGGAGAACCACGAGGAGGCCGCAGCCGGAGCGGGGCCGCGATGGAGGGGTGCAGCGCCGTTGCACCGCGCCGGTCGAACCAAGGTCGCGGCCTTGGCCGCCGCGGAGCAAGGGAGGGCGGCCGAAGCTGCCGGCCGCCGGTGCTATGGAGGGCGGGACCAACCGGTCCCGCATGGTGCGCTGGCCGGACGTTACGGCTGGCCAGATCCGGAAAGATCAGCGGTTTGACCCCCGATCAGCGCAGCAGAGCGGACCCCCCGCGGGTCCGCCGTTCGTTCGAAGGGGGTGTTGGTCCCCCCCCCCTTCCGCGCTCACGCGGCGCGCAGCGCCCGTGCCGGCCTGGACTGGCCACACTGGCTGGACCGGCCGCACCGGGCTAGGCAACGCTGGTTGGGCTAGGCCGCGTCCTAGTGGGCTGGACTCAGACCCAGGGGGTCTTGGGCCGGGTCGGTCCGGGCCCAAAAACCCCCTAAAATCGGAAAAGTTCGTTTAAATGCTTGTAACTTGGGCTACGGACCTCTGATTGACGCACCATCAGTTGAGATGCGATCCTTGGATTGAGACATTCGTTTTAGTATATTACACTCAAGGTTTCGGAGAACCTTGGGTACAGTCGGGTTGGTTCGAACACAAAACCAACTGGGCGCTAGGAGCGGAAACGCCTATAACTTGAGCTCCGGTTGTCCGTTTGAAGTTCCATCGACTTTGTTGGATTACTATTAGTGAGACGGACCTTTTGGCTTACTCCACTCGAGGTTTGGACGCAGCTGTAGTATGGCTGGGTTGGATTGTACCTGAAATCCAACCAGGCCCCTAGAACAGAAAAGTCGATAACTTTCAGACCGGACGTCCGTTTGACGAATAGCCAGCGGCGTTGGTGATCATGTTGAGAAACGGTCCCTATGAGTATACCCTATGTGAGTTCGGGGTACATTTTAGATACGGTCGGGTTGGTTCGTACACGAAACCAATCGGGCCCCTGGGACAAAAAGGCTAATAACTCACAGACCGGGCGTTCGAATGACACGTCGTCTATTGCGTTGAGACCCCTATGGTGAGGCGGTCCTTTGAGATACTTCATAAATGAAAATGTAAAACATCAACTAATCCCCAAAGAGAGTTATATATTAAACTCCCCTAGATCTTAAGAGGATGATCATGAATTCCCATCCTTGATAAATCATGAAGGATCCATTAGTGATTAATAGTGAAGGAAATATATTAAATAAATCTACTAAACATATGCTCAATGTCAATTTTATGCCTATCAGAACATCATGCCTTTCACATCCTTAAGGAAAATGCCACAAGACAGACTGATGGGAAATCATGTCAGGATGTTTGGAACTATCAAATATATATTCCTTTATATTAATTTCAACATCAATATTCCTTGAAAATATCTCTAGAAGCTGTGGAATAATTTTAGAGCATAGCTCTTCTAAATTAGGACGACCCAAATCCTGATTACCAACTAGCCTGAGAACCGAAAATCGCAGCTCACACCACACATTATATAAATATAAATACACTTTTGAACATTATTTTGAATGATATCAACAAAAGGAGTGAAGTTGAATACATTATATAAATTTGACTATATTTTTTAATATATAATACAATATCATGATGTATTATAGGGAAATTATAATTGTAAAAAAACATAACAATCATGGAAATTATAAGCATACCTTCTGTGATAATTGAATTAAGTTTTTCATTAAGATTACCAGCTAATTTATAGAAATTGTCAATTTAAGATCAAGTTAATCCTAAAATAAAATAGAAAAATAGAAGTACAATGAAAGAAATTATATTAATTAATAATGAAATTATTGTGATACATACAGCTTGGCATATTGTTTTCTGTCATCCTTGTGTTCATTGTTTTGTATTTCAATAGTGGGACTCACAGACTTTATCCTAGTTTGGTAATCAAACAATTATTTATTAGATAATAGATAGATAATATTAAATAAGATTATGTAAATAGAAAGGAAGGTAACCAAAAAAACCATGAGTGGGTAAAATTGATAGTGTCCATTAATCTAAACTATTTAAGCATATATCTATGTTTGAAGTTTTATCCACTTGGATTGTGTCCAGTATTTTGTTTTTTGTAGTTATTGAATACATATCTTTAAATTAAATTTTAAAAATAAATTGAAATATGTCACAGTAATATAACTAAATATTTATAAACCTATACAAGAGGTGGGATATTTTTTGAAACATTGATATTCACCTATATAATGGTGATTCATTACAACTATCATTGTAGTTGTAAGATTTTTGTGACATATTTTTCATTATATTTCAAGGTTAAAATGATAATATATGGTAAATGTAATACAAAGATTAAACATTAAATTAAAAGAAGATTTGAAACTAATTGGTTAAGAAAAAATCCATTGTAAATAGTGAATAGGTGGGAAAAATAGTATACGTAAATTATTAAAGAGAAGGGATAAAATTAAAAAACAACTTTACTTGAAAATGGATTATCAAAGGAAAGTATTTTTATATAATGAAAATTAGTGCAAACAGTCAAAAGCTTGAAATTACAAGCAATTAATGAAACATCAATTGGTGGGGAAAAATATAAAATCAAATCTTATCAAAGTGAAATCTTTATGAAGAGTTGAAAATTGTATCCATTTATTTAGGCATCATAAAACCACATACTTGAAACAAAATATAATGATAAGAAATTGAAAATTTATTAACAATAGAATAAAAATACAGCAATATTAGTAAGGACGCCCATAGATTGATAACATGAAAATGAAATAGTTAGTTATAGGTTAAAGAATACTTTAAAATAAAATAAACACATTAAAAGGAAAAAATATATAAAATATGTGAAATTACATATCAATCACTCTTCTAAAAAAATAGATAGTCGGTATTATAATAACATACAATGAACCAATCAAAAGGATAGATCATGTGTAGTAAACTTATAGAGAGACAATACCTAAACAAAAATTATATAATTAATAATTTCATAAAATGTGCATGGTTAGTATAGAAGTAAAACAAAGTTATATAAAAACATGAAGATACAAAAATCAAATGCAATGGATGGATTTGGGGAAGGATGTGGGTTCAAGGGATTTGATGAAAATTAGAGAATTAAGGTACTTACAGTCTAAGGATGTGGGCTCAGGTGATTTTGGTCTGAACAACATAAAGCCTTTAATGGCGAATTTAGGCTTGTAAAACCCTAATGTGTGTGTAAGTCATGAAATAAAAAATATTTACAATGAATTTTACAAGCCTATAATAGGTTTAAAGGGATGTATTTGCAATCAGTATTACTGGAAGTTAATTAGGGGAAGCCATTCGATTAGGGTTTCAAGCTATTCGATTCGGTGGGTTGGGTAGGCCAAGCAGAAGATTGGTCATAAAAGAGGTGAGTAGAAAATGGAAGATTAGGGTTACAAATTGCTAATGGAAGAGGGGATACTGAGCTCATGGGAATCAAAAGAATATTTTTATGTCGTTCGGGGAGAGAAAAAGAGAATCAATAAGGTTTTTGGTGTATGTATTGGAGGAGAAGAAAGGGAGTTGGTGTCGCTTGCACAGGCATGGAAGGGGACTGGGAGAAGAATATTTTGGTGCCGCTTGCGGGAGGGTTGAAGTGCAGAGGTGAATCTCAGATGGAAACTCCCATGGTGAAGATTTAGGGATGCGGGAGATTAGCGTGAGTGCGGGTTAATTGAAGCAGATGACGGAAGCCTGGGGGTCGAAGCTGAGCAAGGATTATGGAAACTCAGAACAGGTGCAGGTGATTTAAAAAATAAATTACATAAATAAAATATCAAATTATATTTTATATTTTAAATTAAAATTATAATAAATATATATATATAATATATTAATTTTTTAAATTTAAATATATATAATATATAATAAATATAATATATAAAAATATTCAATATCTAAAAAAATATAACAAATAAATAAAATTTCATTATGTAAGTACCCATTACTAATTGATTTATTTATTATTACATGCTAAATATAATAAATTTTAAATTTTATAAAAATGATTATTTTTGTTTGATAATATAAAATAAAATTTCAATATGTGAATATCGATTATTAATTACTTATATTTCAATTATGTTTATTAATTTTTTATTAATTATCATGTTTTTATTTATTATGTTTATTATATTCAAATACTGTAATGATTTAAATTTTTTATAAAAAGTATTTAAATGTTTATTAAATGAAAAGCATTATAAAATATAATAAATGTTGATACTTAAAGAAAATTGAAAATGAAATCAACTAATGAGATATTTTTAATAAACCCTATAAAAGTAAATGTTGACTTCGGTCATAGAAATAATAATCTATATAAAAAGTTTGGTTTCTTTTAACTTGTTATTATCATTGAATGGTTTATTATAACATAATTTATTGACAAAAAAATATTTATTGGTAATAGTTATTATTATTAATATATTCAAGTGTTAGTAAAAAAAATTTGGTATTAGTATGATAAAGTAATAGATTTAACTCTTGGTAAAATATTAGTTGATATTAAATGATCAATACCAACAAATATATTTGTTGATAAAAAAAGTGTTGGTAATTAAAATCAATACCAATAAAACTTAATATATATTAGAATTGATCAATTTTACCAACAAATATATTATCTACCAATAAATTTTTGTTGGTATGAGTCATTTTTGTGTACTTATCATATCCTTATCAACTTGGATAAGTACAGTGAGAAGATCTGGGGGATAATTCTCTATGTTGTTCATATTTAAATTTACAACAAAACTAAAGAAGCACTGAAGGAGTGATGAAATAATGAGATCAGTGTGCAGTTATTCAGGAAACCTAAACCCTAGAACCTCTAGAATCTCAATGTAGCCAATGAGTTTGATTACATGAGTCTCAGTTAATAAACATTCTCCAGGTTTATTCATGAATAGTGCCTTGTATATCTCAAATCATTCATGTTTGTATCTCTCCTTATAAAGATCACAGAGATTCTGGAGTATTCCATAGGCATTCATGTTCTCATGTGACTTCATAAGTTCACTATAAATGGCTGATAATATTAAACATTGAATATCTAGCACATCATTTATGTTTTTTTCATAGATATTGAACTCCTCATCACTCACCTCCTTAGTAGTCATATTAGGGATTTAGAATTCTGGCACGTAAGACCTCTATTCATGGCGTAGAACAACCCATAAGTGTCTAAACCATTCCTAAAAGTTACTTCTAGTTAGGATATGGTCTTTATCTAGAATTTATCATTGGGATAATGTGGTTTATGAACTTTTCGTTATTCTACAATAATAAGAGAGCAGATTATTAGTACTTTAATTGATTACAAATCATGTGAGACATAATAATTTTAATTTTATTAATCCTCCCTATATTTTATTAATTCTCAATGGCCCTCACCATTTAACTCATAATGTCCCATAACTTTATAAATTTTATTGTATATGATTCATATTTCTCCTCTTATGATCTAAACTATGGCTATAAAACCATAGGAATGTGTTTAGGTAGGTGGTAGTTCCAACTATGGGCTTTTAGTTCCTTATTCTATTGAGTGGACTCCCAAATCCTAAAATCCTAACTTAGATTTACTCAACACTTTCCTACAGATTTTTATTGGTTGTTAAATTCAATGAAAGTTTAGTTAATTAAGTTAACCCGTCATCCTAGTTGAGACTCCCCAATAATTAAAAGTACCCCCAACTATGGCCTGAACCAAAATTTTAGCTATAGTTTGTCTTAATTCAGATAATGGAAGGTTTAATTACTTAATATTAACTTGAGTTATTTTTTTATTATTCAAAAACATTCATATTTCATCCATTTACATGACTTGTTAATGTTAAGTGGATTTTATATAATTGATTAACCATGTGCTTGATAAAAAAAATATGCATAATCCTTTTATTTTAATTTTATATTTTCATATTTATCCATTATTTATGTGATTGTGGTCTTTAATCTATAAAATAAATCATGCATCATACAAAAATAAAATAAATAAAATGTGGCATGACTATGAGTTTTAACTATAAAATTGTTTATTGAGAAAACAATAAACAAACCATTTACCCTAGGGGAATGAAACTTCTTGAGACATTATGGGATTGAGTTTCATCATTCCATCTTTGTCTTGTGTGTCTACTTGATTTTGTTTCACCTCAACTCCATCTTGAACCAATTCTATGCGCTTGGGAGCTCCATCATGATAATGTTTTACTTCACTCGTAGGTAAAGGGAACTGGAAAGGGGGTTTACATGAGGGAGGGGTGACTTACTAACCATCAATTTGATTTGATAAAATAATTTTAAAAACTCATGAAATAATTAAATTAAAAGTAACCATACACATATACTGGTTGTTCTAATCTCATAATCATCTAATAGGCAAAAAATGCGCATTTAAAATAAATGGTTGTCGTTCATTTTGATTTGTTCTTTTATTAAAATAAACACACATGAATTAATTTGATTAATTATCAAATTAATCAATTAATTCTATTTATCATAATCTCTATCCAATATTTCCTTGAGATACCCATCTGTTGTGAATTTAAATAGATTAAATGAATTAAGTTTATTTGAAATTAAATAAAATAAGTACACAACTTGTACTTGGAAACAACCCAATGAGTATCTTCTCATGTCACGACATGGTTCACTATATAAATAGTTACTGGACCACTCGGTGACAAGGCCGCAATCCTTCCTTCCCATATTTCAGAGGCTTCTTACTAACATTTATGGTCTAAAGGCGATACAGTGGGGAGATTATACCCTCTGAATCAGTAATAAATATAGTAAAAGCATAAATAAATAAAAGGAAATGAAATATAATGCAACGACTCTGGTTTTATTGAATTTTCCATTTGCATATTTCTATATATATATTTGGATTTATCCTCAGAGTCAGCGTGGTGTTTGGGTGTCTCGGGACCCCATAATTAATATATTAAAAATATTAATATATGTTAATTCACATGCACACATCATTTCAATTTAAATGGTTTTACCATTATTTGGGACCTCAGATGGGAAATCTAAGACCACAATTGATTCTGGGATGTAGGGTTTACCCTAGGTGCAACCTAAGGTTTGTCGACAACGGATGTTCTGATGGATGTGACCATTAGTGGGTGCATTTAATAAAATAAATAATTTTATTTATTTTTTTATTTTAAATGAACTAAATCTAATTATCTATAAATTGATCATTATAAAAAAAATCAAGGTTGGTTGTATAACCCTGGTATGATTTTATATGAGGATTATTCCTTCTTCATTGGCGGATCAAGATAGGACAACAAATGATGATCGGATCGAGGTGGATTGAGAGGCAGTGAACGTAGTGGATCATCGTCATCACTGTCAAACACATTATTCACCAATTATCAATACTAAATATAAGAAATAAGTGTTATTTGTTGGATTTATTCCCTTTTAATTTAATCAAGCATGGATTAATTTATCTGCTTTTATTTATAGCTTCTTCAAATCTTCTCATGAGCCTTGCCACAATTCTTTTGATTTATTTAATCTAATAAATCCTCGTTTCACTTGTTATCACCCTTTATTATCCCTATTTATGTGATTATTGGTCTAGAATTCTTGTACAATGATGGATTTTCCATATTATTGTGCATTTCCCCCCACCATTCTTTGCGTTCTTCATCATTGGACCACTACACTACTACAAATACGGCCTTTATCAGCGCTAAAAATGGCCTTTATCAGCGCTAGAAAAAGCGCTGATAAATCCGGCGTAGATAAAGGGGGGGTCCCCTTTATCAACGCTCTGAAAAGCGCTGATAAAAGTACCCCTTTATCAGCGCTTTCGTTTTAGCGCTGATAAAAGTTAAAAAAAATTTAAAAAAATTAAAAAAAAATTAAAAAATACTGCCAATCAGGGGGGGCTTTATAGCGCTTGAACCCCCCTTTTTACAGCACTTTTCAGCCCCTATAAAGCACCCCATGTACCCCCCTCCACCCTTTAACCCCCCATGCGCGTGCACCCCTGCCTCCACCAGGAGGTGAACTCGAGACCTCCCCCCTGCGCGCTTAAGCCCTTACCACTACTCTATTTTGATTTGCTTTCCAATTCATGATATCTCTATATATATATTTATATATTTAGTTATATTTATTCGTCTAGTAATATATATTTATATTAATATATATATATAGTTATATTATAATATATATATATATATAGTTATATTATAATATATATAGTAATATTAATATATATATATAGTGGTATTAATATATATCTATATATATATATATATATTTAGTTATATTTATTCATATAGTAATATATATTTATATTAATATATATATATATATAGTTATATTAACATATATATAGTTATATTAACATATATATAGTTATATTAACATATATATAGTTATATTAACATATATATATTTATATTAACATATATATAGTTATATGAATATATATTTATATAGTTATATTAATATATATATAGTGATATTAATATATATATTTATGGTGATATTAATATATATATTTATAGTAATACTAATATATATATATATGTAGTTATATTAATATATATATAGTTATTAGATTAATATATATATAGTTAGATTAATATATATATATAGTTAGATTAATATATATATATATAGTTAGATTTATATATAGGTACATAAATATTCATATATTGGTATTTTAAATAAAATGGATCTTATTTATTATTTAGATAAAGCTAATATATTTTATATGTAAATATGTTTAATTATTTATTTAAGAAAATTAATTTTTAGGTGCGAATATATAAAAAATATGTACATATAGTTATATATTTGATTATAAATAGCAGTTCATTATAAAAAAGGATGAAATTTCAAAGACATAATATCAATATGAATGTAATACCTTGGAATAAATTCAGTCCCCATCAAAAAAAGCCAATAATACCCCCTTAAACGAGTTTGAAAATCCACAAAATGTTAAAAAATCTGGGTACCCCGACAAAAAACTCAGTTTTGGAGGCCTTCTGGGCCTCTTTTGGCCTCGAAAAACGCTTGACTAGGAGTACCCCGGGTCACAGCGACGTAGAGCTCGTCGCAGGCTTCGATTTGATATGTGGTAGAGCTCAAACGAACACCAGGATCAAAAGTTATGGCCGTTTGAAGTTTGAGTTGCGTTTTCAACATATTTTGGATCTTTTTTTAATTTTTTTAATTTTTTTAGTCTTCAAATAGTTATTAAATGACTATTACTCCATAATGATTAGCAAATTATTAATTAAAAATATTTTTTTAATTTTTTAAGAAGCCATTTTCACTAAATATCTTATATATTATGTATAATAAGTGTAAATGTACATTTATAGTTATCTAAAATATATTTAAAAATTATATATTATATTTATATATCAATATAACTATATTTATATATTAATATATTTTTACAAAAAAATTGAAGCCGACCCTTTATCAGCGCTTTTAAAAAAAGCACTGATAAAGGCCCCCCCTTTATCAGCGCTTTTTCGTTAGCGCTGATAAAGGGGGGGCGCTGCGAAAAACTGTTTTTGTGGTAGTGTAGGTCACAGTTCAATATTGCTGGGGAAGGTTCAAGCATGCTTGAACCTCCAGATTCATGGTGGTTGTGAGAATGACATGCAGTATGGTGATTTATGGATGAATCAGGGTGGATTGAGGGTTTTGGGTGATGCCTCTATAGATCAGGATCTGAAGCAGTGACGACAGTGGCACGGTATGACGAATAGAGTCGTTTAGGGTTTGGGTGGCTGGAATCTGACCACTGGTGATAGATCGAGCACATACGACCCCAAATCCAGAACCCCCTGTGTGAATCAAGGCATAAGAAGTGAAATAGGCATGGAGAAGCACATATAGATTCCTAGTTTTCTATGAAAAACTTGACTACATAGTGTATGGTCCAAGAACACATGTTGTGTAGTCCTCTGACTATAGTGGCTAGGGTTTTGGATGAAGAAAAATATCACATGTCATGTAGACCCACCACACGTCATGTGACACTATGTTTTCAGCCCAATATATACTCTGGGAGTACACATGTATGGGAACATTGAGGCACATGGGCACATCTAGGAGTACACAACACAACCCAATATTAGAACATGACCAGGTATGCAAGTGTGACCCAAAGTACACGGGCACAATCAGATGTACACGGGCACAAGCTGATGTACACAAGCATGACCAAGAGCACATGGGAAGACCCTGGGTGGTCGATCCACATCATGTAGTACCCATACATGTCGTGTAATTATACATGTCCAGTCAAACCATGTTAAATATAGGACACAACCGGGTGTCCAAGCGAGGTCACATCGTGTGACCCTAGGTGCATGTCATGTATTTTTCTCAGGGACTTCCACCTTGTGTATATCCTTATTCTAGACTCATATTTTGGACCATGAGTAACATATCATGAGTAGTTTTCTATATAGAACATGATGATAGACTTTTTGGTGGCTTTTGAGATATTACGTGAGGTGTTGTAAGCATGATGCTTCTTTAGGTGATGCTTGATTGATAGCAGTGATCGGGCAGAATCATCATAGGGAAGTCAGAGTTGGAAACCCCCCTGGATCACTAGGGCATGGGTCCCCCATATTCCTCTCTATCTATTGAGTGGTACCCCCTGATGCACTAGGATGTGGGTCCTCTTCCTATTGAGTGGTACCCCACTAATGCACTAAGGCGCAGGTCCTCTACCTATTGAGTGGTACCCCCTAATACACTATAAAATGGGTTCTATATACACCTATCTACCATGTGGTCCCCCTACCACAATAGTGTGAAAATCCTCTATCTAATGAGTGGAATTCCTTATCACACTAGAGCATAGATCCTCTATTGGAGGTTGTGCCCCCTTGATTGTGGAACATAGTGGCGGGGTGTGTGTCCTTCACATTACTTACTTGTACAGACATGTGAGATATTGGGCATCATAGATAGACCTTTGGATATACATGAAGACTCATCATCCTGGAATGGTCTACATAGATGGATATATACTTTCTCTCTTATTTGGGTTTTACTTGAGCATATATATATAGGGTTTCATTTCCCTCTTGCTTTAGGTTGAGTTGAATTATATTATATCTATTTATTAATCCCTTTGTGGATTTTGGGGCATCCTACTAGGTATGTATATAATCACCCATAAATGGGATTATCCCACATGTTTAA
Source organism: Viscum album (assembly GCA_963277665.1). Classification (NCBI taxonomy): domain Eukaryota; kingdom Viridiplantae; phylum Streptophyta; class Magnoliopsida; order Santalales; family Viscaceae; genus Viscum; species Viscum album. The sequence goes on from OY728145.1 coordinate 1,158,994,975, forward strand.
TGTCTTATGTAGATGATAAATAGTTCAACGATGACATCGTTGGAGCATAGTGATACTTGGGTGCATAGCTCGCGCATGGTGGTCGGGCATGGAGATCAGGAGTCAGGCTCTCTCAGTTTTTCTTTATTTCTATTGTTGTCAGTTTGGGACTTCATTTATCATTGGGTGTGTATTTCCCCCTTTACACTTTATTTGTATTATTTCATACTCTAATGTATTCCCTAGTGGTAATTACATGCATGGTTTTACTCTAGATGTCACAACCCTTTTTTATTCCTCTTTACTTTTGCGTAGAGATGGTTGGGTGTGTGCATACAAGTTCATTAGGAAAAGGCCTCCCATTTTATTCATGCCTTATCGATGCTTCTCTCTAGCCCCTTGGCTATTGGAGGTGGTATTGGGGTTATCACACATGAACTTCCACCAACCAGGAAAGCCCTGGTGGGTTGGGTCATGACAAAGTGGTATTATAGTAGTTCATTCCCTAAGATGGTGTTTAGAGTTGTACCCGTTGTGAGGAATAATTGGGACTTAGGACAATGGTGTTGATGTTTCTTGAGTATAGATTTTAGTCTATGGAACACAGTGTTGGTGTGGCAGTTGAGGTATCCATTCACCAGAACTCTGACTACCTTTTTGTTGACTTGACGTACCCATACATCAATTATAGGTAATAGTAATACATGAATCATATAAGATTGAGTCCTTTGATTGTTCTTCTTGAGTTAGCTCCCCATATATATGCTCATCTAAACATGGTATATCTTGATCACTTTCAAGATACCTTTGCAAAGATAGCCAACCAGGTTACTGATATAGGATAATGATGATGATCCATTGAGTGATGAGGCCTCAATTCAAGGGCCATCTCATGAGGTGTTTCCTCTAGGTGGGCAGGGAGAGGCACCCCTACCTATCAAGTAGTAGTGAGTTATAGTAGGGAAGGATGATGATGCATTCATGCTTAATATGATTCTTGAATTCCATCATTAAAGACCACTAAGGTTCCATAGTGATTCAGATCCTTAGGAAGTGGAGGATTGGCTTGAGTCAGTGATTTGAGTCTCTATGCTTGTGAAAACCCTAACTAGTCATATGGTTGTGCTGGAAACTAATATTTTCCATGGAGCATCTGGGTACTAGTGAATTCTAGTAACATAGAACCATGATGAGATGATGATCCCATAGACCGGCTTCCAATGGTTGTTTCATGAGGAGTATCACCCCTCTTTCTTGCACTCAATTATGATTCAGGAGCTTCTTGAGCTGTAGCGGGGTGGTATGACAATTGTTGAGCATGTTGTGAGGTTCACTAACCACATGTGTTACTCCATATACATAGTTCAAGATAGTTTCTTCTAGGAATATAAGTTCAATCAGGCACATCATGAGGTTGATTCATATGCAATAGGTAGCTGGCACTAGTCATTAGGGTCTCAGCATAGGAGACCATCCCATGGCAGGAATCAAAAACATGGATCTATGGAACAGGTTTTACACAGAAGACTCAATCAATTAGTATAGGTGTGGTGTTATTCTTGTGATGGGAAGGGTCACATGACATGTGATTGTCTGACCCAACGTGCTAAGGAGGGAATAGAAGTAGCAGATGAACCGTTATGGCAGAGGTAGTGTTGTGATCAAGGATCTCCTAGGCATGGCCAGGGTGGCCTGTGGTGAGGCAGTTCTAGAAAATGATTAGGAAGATCTTTGGAAGGTGGATCTACTAGTGGAGGGAGATGTTATGAGATACTTCCACCACCACCACCAAGTGGCCTATGCCAGGCTCAGGGATCTAGTTGTTGGGGTCACGGGCAGCTACATGTTATGGAGGGATATGACCAGGCTACACACAAGATGATTTGAGGTATAATCTATTTAATTTATACTCTTTCCCTAGTACTGGTAGACATAGGTGTGAGTCATTCCTTTATCATCTTATCTCTTATGTGAGAGCTGCAGCTTCTAGTTGATACTTTAGCCTAGAAGCTACAGCTAGAGGTTCCTACATGGAGTTATTCTTTGATATCTCATATCTTTTGACAGTGCAAGATGACATTCAGTGGAGAGAGTTTCTTTTAGTACATCTTGGTCATCATAATGAAACCTTATGACATCATCTTGGGAATGGACTTGTTATTCATAGTATGGTTCCAGATTTAATGTCATTGTAGATGAGTTATATGACATCAGACTGATGGGGCAAGAATCTCCTTTGCGTGTGAGAGAGATCTCATGGCCAAGTGAGTGGGTCTTATGGGTAGGAGAGTGCAACCCATCACCCATCAATTGGTGAGTTTATCCCTTGGAACATTGGGTACTTTAGGAATCTATATTCCTTTAGTAATGGAGGACTATATGGATATCTTTCTTGAGGACGTTCTGAGACTACCTCTAAGGTAAGATATGAAATTTTGTATTGACTTTCACCACATGAATGCATTGATATATTATGTGGCATATCGTATAGCCACTACCAAGCTTTGGTAGTTGATGGTGCGGTTGGAGGACATTTGAGAGAAGGTTTTCATTAGACCCGGTGTGTCCCCTCGGGTAGCTCCAATGTTTTTCGTAGAAAGACAGATGGGATATTGAAGGTTCTCATTGATTATCATCACATAAACCATGTAACAATAAGGAATAAGTACCCCTTTATGAGGATTTAAAACCTCTTCTCCCAGTTGAGAGGTGTGATTTGGTTCTTGAAGATCGATCGCAGGTCCGGATACCACTAATTGAGGTTCCATGAGGATAATATTCCAAAGATGACATTTTGATGCCTCTATGGAAACTCTGAGTTCCTGGTGATTTTTTTTAGTGTGAAGAATGCCCCCACTGTGTTTATGGATACTATGAACTGGATATTCCATCCATACTTGGACCAATTTTTGGTTGTATTCATTGATGACATACTCATTTACTTTTTGTTAGAAGAGGAGAATACATAGCATTTGAGGATGGTCCTAGACTTACTTTGAGAGCACCATTGGATCTACTGGGTTCACTTTTTGGGGAATTTCATCTATAATATTTGTTCAGTTATAGACCCTATGAATATTGATGTGCTTCTTACTTGGGATGCACCTAAGAACATGTCCTAAGTGCAGAGTTTTATTGGATTGGTGGGGTACTATAGAAGGTTTATGGTAGAATTATCCAAGATTTCAGCCCCTTTTCCCACCTTTACATGGAAAGGGAAGTTGTTAATATGGACCAAGAAGTGTCATATATCCTTCAAGGAGTTGAGTTTGAGGCTAACCAATGCTCCTATGTTGAGACTACCAGAGGAGGGAATAGAGTATGTAGTGTTTTGTGATGCCTTTGGAGATGGGATCGATTGCGTGTTGATGCAAAGGTAAGTAGTGATCACTTACGGTTCAAGGTATTTGATACCCCATGATTAGAACTACATGACTCATGACCTAGAGTTGGTAATGGTATTCTTCTCTTTGAAGATGTGGAGGTATTATCTTCTGGGTGAGCGCTTTATTGTGTTCTCAGATCACTAGAGCCTCAGGTATATCTTCACTTAGATATATTTTAACCTAAGATAGAGGCATTGGTTAGAGTTACTATAGGTTTATGACTTTGAGATAGTCTATACTCCTAGGAAGGGTAATGTGGTGGTAGATTCCCTTAGTAGGAAGTCTCATTCTTTCTTGGTGGATGAGGTGTATGAGTAATTAGATTTTTTACAGCCGACCCTAGTGGAGGAGAGGGGTGCATCTTTTCTTTATTCAATGGTGGTGACTCATCTTCTTATTTAACATATAAGAGAGGCTTAATTGGGATACATAGATCATGGGGTTCTACATAACTAGATATCCTCAAGAGATTCACTAGATGGATTTTTTGAAGGAGGTGAGCACATCATCCTTTTTCAGGGATGAACGGCAGTTCATGTCACGTTGTTTAAGGAGGTGATGAAGAATTTTCACACTTCCCCCTTGGTTGTACATCCAAGTGTGGTGAATATGTACAAGGACCTTCAGTGATAGTTTTGGTGGGCTGGCATGAGGCATAGAATAGTCGAGTTTGTTTCTTGGTGTCTCACATGTTAGTAGGTAAAGGTTGAGCACTAGGTTCTGGTAGGATTTACATGACCTCTTGAGATACCATAGTGGAAATGAGATAGAATATACATGGAATTTTTCACAATTATTCTAAAAATAGCAAGAGTTCATGATGTTATCTAGGTAATTTTTTACTAACTCACTAAGTTGACACACTTCCTTGTTATTAGGGATAAGAGTTTGGTGGAGAGTTTGGGATAGTTTTACATGCAGAAGATTTTCCAGCTTCATGGGGTACCCTCAATGATTGTCTCTGACCATGATGCTCAGTTCATTTCACAATTGTGAAGAGACTTGCAGGAGGTCATTGGGACCTAGTTGAGGATGAGTACAGTGTTTCACCCCTTAATAGAAGGGAATACTAAGAGGACTATTCAAGTGTTGGAGGATATGATGAGGGTCTACATGTTAAACTTCATCTGAAGCTATGAGGATCAATTTCCATTGGTAGAGTTTTCTTATAATAATAGTTATCACTATACTATTAGAATGATACCTTTAAAGTCCCTATATGGGAGACCTTGAAGGTCAAACTTATGTTGGACTCATATTAGAAAGACATCTCTTATTTGGCCAAAGATGGTGTACGTGACAATGGAGAAGTTTCAGGTGATATGAAAGCGTATGAGGACAACCCAGATTAGATTAAAATCTTGTGCAAATCAACATCGTAATCCATTTGAGTTTGAGCAAGGAGACCATGTTTTCTTGAGAGTATCCCCATGACAAGGATTGTGAAAGTTTTTACAGGGTGGAAAGTTATCCCTGAGGTTTATTAGGTCATTCGAGATCCTACAGAGGGTTGGTGAGTGATAAAACACATTTTTATTGAATATTTTATTGATAATAAATTATATAATTTCCTCACATTGTGGTAAATGTGTTAATTTATGGAATATTTGGGATTAGATCATTCATTTGAAAATTTAATGAAAATTCCAGTTTTACTCTTTAAAATTCAGTGTAGCATTTCAAACATAAATATTTTGATATGTATTATTTGAAATTAAATTTTTTTGAATATATTCTTGAATTAATGGGATATAACTTTAATTCAGTACATATGAGCTAAATTATTGATTATACTTAATGGGCCATGAATTCAAAGATGGACTGGACTCTTCAGATTGGACATTAGTTATGTATTTGGGTCATAACTTCTTCATCCATGATTGGATTAAGACCAAATTTTGAGAGGATATCTAGGAATAATTTTATAAAAAATAATCCTTCTGGAAGGACGGATAATTCATGTGTTTTAGTGGTCAAACGGGCAGTTCAAGTTGGATTAATTTAAATGGATGAATTTCCACATTCATACTTGAAACCTCTTTAAACCTAGCCTTCCCTCCACTCTATAAATTGGTGTTTTTCTCATTTTTAGGGTTTGGTATGTGAATTAGGAGATTGGTAGTAGAGTATAAGTGGTTCTATACCATTTCAATTCACAATTGGAGGAGGTAAGATACCAAGTTAGGATCTCCTCCAAAATGCTCTTCTTTTCCTCTTGTTTGTTGTAATGATTTTGTGATTTTAATAAAATCTTATTTTATCTTCCATTTCTTATGTTATTTTAAATTTTATTCTTATATTAATCTTACTCTTTAGGCTGGAATTCAAGAGTAGAAACAATATTGGGTTATACCCTTTCTAACCCCTTGTGAATGCAAAATGTTTCTACGATGACTACATTGCCCATGGAAGAGTAGTTCTTTTTAGTAATCGATCTACCTCTTACCTTCTTCATTAATTTATTTTGAATAAATGATATATTTTAATTAAATTAATATTATTCGTGAATTGAGTTTTTGAATTATAATAAACTAAGTAAGAAATTGAACAATTAACATAAAAACACGCAAGTTCGAGATTTGTATAAATTGTGAAAGTGTGATCTTAATCGGTAATACAAGACCACATGGGATAAATTTATAGAGTTAAAATATAATCTCTAAAAAAATTCATCATCATTTTCCAAAATGGATATGTGCCTTAATTTATCACTGACCATAAGCTAGATTTAAAACATTAATCAAAGTAGGGTGCTGCGATTGCATGTTTTAAAGCTAGCTTAGGGTTTAATTAATTTCATCTTGGTGGTTAAGTTAATTCTCGTAGGGTTTAGGGGTTAACAAATTAAAGGATAATAATTAAGTAGATATTGATTTAAATGATAATGATAAATAATTTAGTGAAGAGGTAGATTTATATTGATTACACCTTTTAAAATATTTTCTAAAAAACATCTTCTTGTTGTGTCTTTTTAATCGAACTTCAGTTCAAAAATTAAAAAAAATGAAATCTTCTTCCATAAAACTTCTTATGGTTTTATAAACTATAAAAAAACCCATAATTTCAAGTAGTGTGTTTGATTTATTTAATTTTATTTTCAAAATACCTTCAATATGTTTTCTTGAATTACTTCCTCCTTTGAGAGATGACCTTGGTCAGCCACTCTACTACACCTAAAATAACCTAAAACCAAATATCATTTGAGAGTACCCACAACAGTGCCTTTTAAATTGGAATAATTTCTGGGGAGGCAAGTAATTATTTCAACTATTTAGAGGTATTAATTTTATTTTTCATTTTATTATCTTCTTCTCTTCTTTCTTCCTTCTTTACCCAATCAGAATTATTCTTCTTATTTTGTTTTCTTCTTCTTCTTCTTTTTGAACCATCAACTCAAACTTCTCATTTTTATTTTATTATGGTACACTTTTCTTCTTTTCATTTTTATTTGATTCATAACACAAACTAACCCCTAATATCTCTTAGATCCTGAACCTGAGATTGAATGCAGCCTTAGGGCTCAAATTAGACATTCTCAGTCTACGGGAAGTTTCAACATTCAACCAGTTGGATAATTCATCCACTACAAGAACATGGAAATTGGAAACACTTCTAAGTACAACTTAAAACAATAACCAATAGATGATAATAATAACAATGAACTTAATAGAAACATTTAAGAATTAGTTTCCCCAGACACTAATTATCAACCAAATTTTATTGCATAGCCAAATATCAAATCAGACTTTGAACTGAAATCTGGGTTAATTCACCTTCTTTCAAAGTTTCATGGATTATATGGTAAGGACCCAAACAAACACCTTAAAGAATTTAATGTGGTTTTCTTAACCTTGAAACCAAGAAATATATCTGAAAATAAAATCAAATTGAGGGCATTACCATTTTCACTTGATGGAGCTGCAAAAGACTAGATGTATTATTTACAACCTGAAGATGTTACTTGTTGGAATTATTTGAAACGTCTTTTCTTGCAGAATTTTTTTATAACATCAAGGACCACTTCCATTCTTAAGGAGATATTGGGGATCAAGAAAGCCCAAGGGGATTCGATGCATGAGTACTGAGATCGATTCAAGAATTTGTGCGCAAGCTGTCTGCATCACCAAATCAGTAAGAAACTCCTCATCTAGTACTTCTATAAAGGACTCACACCTATGGAGAGAAGAATGGTGGATGTCGTAGATAGAGGATCATTGGTAGAAAATATACTAGTAGATGCATGTGCATTGATTATCAAGATGGCCCAAAACTCCCAACAATTTGGCAATCGAGGTACACCACATGTTAGGGGAGTACATCAGGTAAGTCCTTCTTCTCTTGAAAGTCATTTAATTGATATCAAGTTGGAATAATTGATAACTACGGTGAGATATATTGATTTGGATCAAAATATATCTCAACCCCCTCCTTCAAGGCCTCGTGGCATTTACACTGAGACAAGACACCCAACCGACTATTGCCTACAACTACAAGAAACAGAAGATTGTGCAGAAGTGTTTCCTGGGAGACCAGATCAGTAGCAACAACAGACACATCCCTAAAAGAAGTTTGATTCCTTTGAACCATCATACAAACAAGGGTTAAAGGATCAATAAAACATGAGTTATGGCTCTGGACAACAACAAAGGCCCCCTTTTCAACAAAATTTCCAGCAGCCTATGTCTTACCAGTAGGGTTTCCAACAACCCCAAAGGAAATTTTAAGTCCAAGCATCAACAAGCCAACAAAAAGGTAATCCCACACCCAAGGTAGATTCTAACACAAATGACCTTTTGAAACAAATTTTTCTTAATCAATAGAATGAGCTAAAGAGTCAAGGTTCAGATCTGAGGGAGTTGAAGACACAAATGAGATAGATTGTCACTGCCCTCCATAAACTGGTAAGTAAGAACTCTAGAAATCTTCCTTCCCAACCTACTCCAAATCCCAAGGGTAATGTTAGTTCCATCACATTGAGAAGTGGGAAGTAAATGAATGATACATATGTACCTACCATTCCACCGGGATTCACCTCAACTTTGGAGAAGCCCCATTCCATACCAACTGAAGAGAAACCAAAGGATAAAGACAAAGGTAAGAAAAAGATTGATGATGTTCCTCCTAAACCCCTTACCTTTCCAAATAGGGTTATAAAAACCAAGAATATGGCTGAGTAAGCAATGCAAAAAGAGGTTTTAGACACATTCAAGCATGTGGATATCAACATCCCTCTACTTGAAGCCATCAAGAAAATCACAAGGTATGCGAAATTCTTAAAATAAATTGGTACCAATTGAAGAGGGATTAAGAGAAATGAGAGGATAAATCTTGGAAGGAATGTGTCAGCACTCATTACACTGACTTAAGAAATTCCAAAAAAGTTAAAGGATCCAGGTACATTCACCATCTCATGCACCATAGGTGAGTTACACTTTTCTGATTCTATTTGTGATTTAGGAGCTTCCATAAATGTAACGCCTCACTCTGTATTTTCTTCTTTATAGGTTGGTGAGTTGAAGCTGATGAGAGTAGTGGTGTAGTTGGAAAATAGAGCTACAACATATCCAGTGGGATTCCTTGAGGATGTACTTGTCCGAGTAAGATACATGATCATTCCAGTACATTTCTGCATGCTTAAAATAGGAGATGATAAGGTAAGTTCACGTGCTCCTATTATCTTAGGTAGGCCCTTCCTCAAAACTACTAAAACAATCATAAATGTCGACAAGGTTACACTTTACATGGATTTTAGAGATGAAGTTGTTATATTTAATGTTATGGACTCTATGAAGTACCCCTCAGAGGACTATTCTACATTTTTTATCTCCCATTTTGAACCACCAAATAAAAACCCCATGGAATTTTATTGTCCTATACTTAGGGATATTGTGAGTATTAGTTCTAGTTTGATGTCTAAGAGCACTTCCATGCCTGTTTATAATGAACAAACCTCTCTTAGATTTGATTTTGAAATGGATTCATATTCTAATTTTGATCATGTGAACTCTAATTATGACATGTCTATTGAGTATGATGATGGGTTTGATGATTTATTCTCTAATTTTGATGATGTATATTTTGATATTGATGTTCATTGTGCACATATTTTAGTTCCTTCAATGTTTCCATCCATACATCGCCCCCCTTCATTGGAACTAAATCCATTTCCACCAAATCTGAAATACTCATACTTATTGAGTGGTGAGAGATTACCTGTTATCATTGCTAACAATATCCCTTTTGAACATGAAGAAAAACTTTTGAATCTTTTAAGGGAGAACATCAGGGCAATCGGGTGGACCTTGGATGACATATCAGGTATTAGCCTCTCAATTTTCATGCATATGATTCTTTTGGAGGATGGGTCTAAACCTATGAGGTAGCCACAAAGGATACTCAATCCAACCCTTCTGGAAGTTGTTAAAAAAGTGGTTGAAAAATTGCTCGAGGTAAGTATTTATCCCATTTTATATTCTCATTGGGTGAGTCCTATTCAGGTTGTGATTAAGAAAAGTGGTGTTACTATTGTTAAAAATGATAAAGAGGAGTTAGTTTGAATGAGGGTGCAAAATAGTTGGCATGTGTGTATTTATTATAGGAAACTAAATCATTCCACTCGCAAGGACCATTTCCCCCTCCCGTTTATTGATCAGATGATTGAGAGATTAGCTATAAAAACACACTATTGTTTCTTGGATGGATTTTCTGGATATTTTCAGGTTCCTATTGCTTCAAAGGATCAAGAGAAGAAAATATTCACTTGTCCATTTAGTACGTTTTCCTACTGAAGGATTCTATTTGTAATTTGCAATGCCCTAGGTACCTTCCAAAGATGCATAGTGAGTATTTTTCTAATTTTCTTGAGACCTATATGGAGGTATTTATGGATGACTTTACAGTATATGGATCCTCATTTGATGAATTTCTAAGTAGTTTGGGAAAGGTGTTGAATCATTGTATTGAGAAGAATCTAGTCTTGAACTTTCAAAGGAGTTATTTTATGGTAGAGCATGGCATTGTATTAGGGTATGTAGTGTCAAAACATGGGATAGAGGTTGATAGATCTAAGGTAGATATTATTTCATCTTTACCGTATCCTTCATGTGTGTGTGATGTTAGATCCTTCCTAGGGAATGCAAGATTTTATCGATGCTTCATCAAAGATTTTAGTAAGATTGCTCTTCCTATGTCACAATTACTTTAAAAGGATTCTGATTTTGTGTTTGATGATTCTTGCAGGACTTCCATTGATGATCTAAATAAGTGTCTGACTACTCCACTGATCATACAACCCCCATGGTGGGAGCTTCCTTTTGAGATTATGTATGATGCCTCCAACTTTGTGGTTGGAGATATCTTATCTCATAGGGTGGAGGGACGTCCACATGTGATTTCATATGCATCAAGGACACTGGATTCAGCCCAATCAAACTACACAGCCACGGAAAAAGAGTTTCTTTCTATCATATTTTCTTTAGATAAATTTTATTAATATTTATTGGGCTCTAAAGTAGTTATTTTTTCTAACCATGTAGCTTTGAGGTACCTCTTGAAGAAGCAAGATGCAAAGCCCAGGCTAATATGATGGATGAACCTTCTTCAAGAATCTGATATTGAGATAAAGGACAAGAAGGGGTCAGAAAACCCGGTGGCGGACCACATGATTAGACTTAATCACTCACTAGAGTATGACACCATGGACCAGGTACCACTTTGGGATACTTTCCCCAATGATCATCTTTATTCCATCTCAGGTGTGATCCTTGGTATACTGATTTAATTAACAACCTTTTTGCCTCTAAAATTCTTTCAAATTTAAAGAAACATCAAGTCCAAAAGTTAAAGAGTGAGTTGTAATTTTATGTTTGGGATGATCCATACCTCTAGCACATGTGTAGTGATCAAGTTATTAGGAGGTGTGTTCCTGATCATGAGTTTCAGTCTGTTCTGCATTTATACTATACACTTGCTTGTAGTGGACACTTTGGACCACAATGGATAGCTAGGAAAGTTTTAGACTCTGGATTATATTGTCCTAGTTTATTCCATGATGCTCATGTATTTTTCAAGTCATGCTCACATTGCTAACACACTGGTAATATTTCTAGGAGACATGAGATTCCCCAACAACCCATATTATTCTGTAAGATTTTTTATGTATGGGGCATCGATTTTATGGGTCCTTTTTATAGTTTATTTGGGTTTTTGTATATTTTGGTTTTTGCTGATTATGTGAGTAAATGGGTGGAGGCTAAGGCCACCAGGACTGATGATTATCATGTTGTAGTGGACTTTGTCAAGACATTTTTTTGTAGGTTTGGAGTACCAAAGGTCATTATCAGTGACCAAGGAACACACTTCTACAATCAGAATTTTTCTTCCATCCTTCGAAAGTATGGGGTGACACACAAAACATCAACACCATACCACCCCCAAACAAATGGTCAGGCTGAGGTTTCAAATTGTGAGTTGAAACAAATTTTAGAGAAAATTGTGCAGCAGAATATGAAGGATTGGAGCAAGCTCTTGGATGATGAATTGTGGGATTATAGGAGAGTATAGAAGACACCCATTAGTATGTCCCCATTTCAGATTGTTTTTGGGAAAGTACGTCATCTCCCTATGGAAGTTGAGCATCTAGAATATTGGGCTATAAAGAAATGCAACGTGGATTTAGCCCAGACTGGAATCTAAAGGAATCTATGAATTCAAGAGCTTGAGAAGATTCGATTGTCTTCATATGAGAACTCAAGTATCTACAAGGAAATATCAAAAGAATCTTATGAAAAAATGATCCAGAAAAGAGAATTTGAAGTTGGAGAGAAAGTCTTGCTATATATTTCATGATTGAAGTTGATGCCTGGTAAGTTGTGTTCCAGGTGGTTAGGTCCTTATGTTGTGACTAATGTTTTTCCTTATGGTGCAATGGAGATCACACAAGAGGACATAGGAATGATCTTTACAGTCAGTGGGCAACTTTTGAAGAAATACATTGAGGGACCTCCTACTAATGTAGTGGATTTCATCAGACTGCATGACCCCATCATCACTTTAGCATATCAGGTTTTCCTAACACTTTTACTTTTATATTCTTTCTCCTATTTACAATTATAAATTTCATGTTCATATATCATCTCATAGGTTCACATTGAGGACAATGCAATATTTTAAGTGTGGGGTAGGGGACAACATTTTGGGGTAGATATTTAGGATTTTCATTTGTGTGTTTTTTGTGTATTTTCTATTAATTTTTTGGTTAAAATTTTCAACAAAAAAACAAAAAAAAACAAAAAAATGATAAAAAACAAATATATCATGTAGCATTCTCATGTGAAACATATAGAAAATTCATGCCTTCTAAATTAATTGGTAGAAATATAAGCATGAGTAATATTTCATCATCAAGGGTTCACTTTTATAAAAATTGAAGTCATCGATGATATGAATAGTTATTTCATTATAAAACCTTTTAGATTTTGATATCTTTATTTGTGATATTTTTTTATGGTAAATTATGTTATTTATTTCTCCACACAATTTTTCACTCAACCATGTCTTGGGAAATTTTTCCTACTCAATTGAAGGTATAGTCAAGTTAGGTAAAAAAATTCATTGGTTGATCTATACATTCGTTTCTCTTCCGATCAGTTTCATTACTGTGCTGAATTGACCTATGTGTGTGTACCTGTTATCCTACTGTTGTACACCCTCAAAAAAATATGGGTTGTGTCTTGTATAGGTCAAAAACCACTCTTCATCGACCTTTGATCTTTTTATAACTATTACAATTAGTGTCGTGAGGAGATCAAACATGGGTTGAGATTTGAGTGTGATATTTGTTCCAAGTGAAACTTAAAAAAACAAAAAAAACAAATAAATAAATAAATGAGGGGAGTGATGAAATGTACAACATATGGAGATATCTAGTTCAGGAGCTTAAGGTTTGACTTTTGGGAATGCTTAAGTGGGTGGGTCTTGAAATTAGATTACAAAGGAATTTATAACAAGTTCGGTGAATTAAACCAGGTAAGAATAATTGTTTTACTTGACCTAAATATAATGAATAAAGGGTGGATTTATGATCTTGGAATGGTTGGAACACACACACGTGGAGAATTAGTGGCATGGTAGACCCATGACTTGTTTCACTATGATTAGTGTTATGAATCTCATTGGATTTTGTTTTGACACAATTTATGAGACAATGACTTTAAAATTTATTAATATTGACTCGTTATGGGATTCTTACTTGGCCTATATTTTCACTGTGGATTGAGAAATTTGAATATGCATATCTTGTCACAATTTTTTTGAATACATGATATGAGGTTTTTCCCAGTAGTAAAAAAGGGTAAGTGTGGGGGAGTTGAAAAAACACATTTTTATTGAATATTTTATTGATAATAAATTATATAATTTCCTCACATTGTGGTAAATGTGTTCATTTATGGAATATTTGGGATTAGATCATTCATTTAAAAATTCGATGAAAATTCCAGTTTTACCCTTTAAAATTCACTGTAGTATTTCAGACATAAATATTTTGATATGTATTATTTTAACTTAAATTTTTTAAATATATTATTAACTTAATGGTATACAAATTTCATTTAGGACCGATGAGCTAAATTGTTCATTTGATTGAACTTAATGGGCCATGAAGTTAAAGTTGGGCTGGACTCTCTAAATTGGACATCAGTTGTGTATTTGAGGCATAACTTCTTCATCTTTGATTGGATTAAGCCCAAATTTTTCTAGGAGCTAGATAACTCATTTTTTCATAAATAATCCTTCTGTAAGGACATCTTATTCATGAGTTTTGGTGGTCAAACATGTGGTTCAAGTTGGATTAATTTATTTGGCATAATTTCCCCATTCACACTTGAAACCTCTTTAAACCTAGCCTCCCCTCCACTCTATAAATTGGTGTTTTTCTCATTTTTAGGGGTTGGTACATGAATTAAGAGATTTTTAACATAGGATAAGTGGTTCTATACCATTTAAATTCACAATTGGAGGAGGGGAGCTACCAAGTTGGGATCTCCTCCAAAATACTCTTCTTTTCCTCTTGTTTGTTGTAATGTTTTTGTGCTTTCAATAAACTCTTAGTTTTTCTTCCATTTCTTCTGTTATTTTAAATTTTCTTCTTATATTAATCTTCCTATTTGGGCTGAAATTCAAGAGTAAAAACAAAATTGGGTTATACCCTTTCTAACCTCTTGTGAATGTAAAATTTTTCTACGATGACTACACTGCCCATGGAAAAGTAGTTATTTTTATTAATAAATATACCTCTTACCTTATTCATTAATTTATTTTGAATCAATGAGATACTATAATTCACTTAATATGATTCATGGATTTATATTTTGAATTATAATAAACTAATTAATCAATTTATCAATTAACACAAAAACACACGAGGTCGAGATTTGTGTAAATTGTGAGAGAGTGATCTTAATCGGTAATACAAGACCACACGAGATAAATTTGTAGAGTTCAAATATAATCCCTAAAAAAAATTCATCCTCATTTTATAGAATGGATATGTACCTTAATTTAACACTAACCATAAGATAGATTTAGAACATTAATCAAAGTAGGGTGCTGCGATTGCATGTTTCAAAGCTATCCTAGGGTTTAATTAATTTCATCTTGGTGGTTAAGTTATTTCTCGTAGGGTTCAGGGGTTAAAAAATTAAGGGAACATAATTATATTGATATTTATTTAAATTATAATGATGTTAAAATATTTTCTAAAAAAACATCTTCTTGTTGTGTCTTTTTAATCAAACTTCAGTTCAAAAATTAAAAACAAAAAAATGAAATCTTCTTCCAGAAAACTTCTTCTAGTTTTATAAACTATAAACAACCCCCCATCCTTTCAAGTAGTGTGTTTGATTTATTTAATTTTATTTTCAAAATACCTTCAATATGTTGTCTTGAATTACTTCCTCCTTTGAGAGACGACCTTGGTCAGCCACTCTGATGCACCTAAAATAACCTAAAATCGAATATCATTTGAGAGTGCCCATGATAGTGCCTTTCGGTGAGGTTTCTCACCACTTAGCTCTACCCCTATAGTTATAATGGGTGTATAACATCTTCCATGTGTCACAACTAAGGAGATATGTGCACGACTCTATGCACTTTATTGGTCAAGGAAAGCTAAACATCGAGGATGGAGCCACCTTCACAGAGTACCCATTGGTGATTAAGGATCATTAGGATAAAATCTTGCAAGGATAGATCATTCCCTTGGTTTGTGTGTTGTGGGAGTATGATAGCATGCAGAAGAGATCTTAGTAGTGAGAGATTCATATATGGATTGAGTACCTCCACCTTTTTGTGTAGATTGTGCTTTTTAGGGTGAAAATCATTTAAGGAGGGGAGAATGTAACAACTATGGTTTTATTGGATTTATCCTTTGAATATTTATATGTATATATATATATTTATCCTCAAAGTCAGTGTGGTTTTTGGGTGTCTTGGGCCCCCAGAATTAATATATTCTAATTCACGTGTTAGCATTATTTCAATTTAAATGGTTTTACCATTATTCCGGACCTCATATGGGAAATCCAAGACCATGGTTGATACAGGGTTTACTTTAGGCATGACCTAAGGCTAGTCGGCATTAGACATTATGAGAGAGGTGACCATTGAAGGGTGTGTTTAATAAAATGAATAATTTAATTTATGTATTTATTTCAAATTACCTAAATCTAGTCCTTTATAAATATCCCATTATAACAAAATTTTAGGGTTAGTCATATAACCCTAGGAGTATTTTGGAGAAGGATTAAGCGTTCTTAGTTGGTGGATCATGATCAGATGACGAACAACGATTGGATCAAGGTAAATCAAGAGGAATATTCATCACTAGAGAATTCATTATTCATCAATGAACAATACTAAATTGAGGCAAGGAATTTTATTTGTTGTATTTCCTCCCTTTTCAATTTATCAAGCATGTATTAATTTATCTGCTTTTATTTTTAGTGTCTACCAATCTTTGCATGGGTCCTATCATAATTCTTTTGATTTATTTTATCTGATAAGTCCTTGTTGCACTTGTTATCTTCCTTTATTATCCTTGTATATGTCATTGTTGACTGAGAATGCTTGTACAATGATGGATTTACCCTATTCTTGTGCATTTCTCCCAACTGTTCTTCACATTCTTTGTTTTTGGCACACTGTATCGCGGTTCAACATTGAAAGAGTGAGTTAGAGTGAGACTAAACCCCCAGATTTATGGTGGTTGTGTGAACAACATGCAGGATGGAAATTTGTGGATGGATTGGGATGAATTTTTGGTTGTGAATGATGCCTCCATGTATCAAGATCTTAAGTGGAAACAATAGTGGCGTGGTACGATGGATGGAGTTGTACAAGGTTCGGGTGGCCAGAATCTGACCACCGATGACGGATCAGGCATGAACAACCCTAGATCTGGAACACCCGACATGAATCAAGGTAGAATAAGTGGTGGTGGTAGCACAATGAATTATGTAGAGCTTCCTGGGTTTCTACAAGAAACTCAACTATACAGATTGTAGGCCAAGAACACATCGTGTAGTCCCCTGGCTGCAGCGACTAGGGTATTAATAAAAGAAAAATATCACACTTCATGTGGAACCACTACATGATATGTGACCTCATTCTGGTGGTCTGGCATGCACTTTGGGAGTATATGGGAATGGGTATGGCCAGGCACACAGGCCCGACTAGGAGTACATGAGCACGACTTGGTACTCAAACACAGTCAGGTACACAGAAATGGCCTAAAGTACATGGGCATGACCATATGTATATGGGAATGAGATGATGTACATGGGCATGAACAAGAGAACATGGGTAGGCCCCGGGCAGTTGAGACACACCTTGCAGTACCCATACACACCGTGTAGTGCTACATGGGTAGTCAATACATGTACAGGAGAGGACATGACTAGGTGTCCAGATGAGGTCACAGGCCATGTGATCCTAATTTCATGCTATGTACTTTTCTCATATACTTCCACCTTACATATCTCTTTATTATGGACTCATATTTTGGCCCATGAGTAGCCTATCTTGAGCAGTTTTCCAAATATAATGTGATGATAGCCTTTGTAGTGGATTCTGAGATATTATGTGAGGTTTTGCAAGTGTGACACTTCTTTAGGTGATTCTTGAATGCTAATGATGATCGGGAAGGATCATCAGAGGGAATCCTTGGTTGAAAACCCCCTTAACGCACTAGGGTGTGGGTCCCCCATATTTCACTCTATCTACTGAGTAGTACCCCCTTGACACACTAGGGTGCAGGTCCTCTACCTACTAATTGGTACCCCCTAACACACTAGGGTGTGGGTCCTCTACTTGCTAAGTGGTATCCCCTGACATGCTAGGGTGTGGGTCCTCTACCTACTAAGTGGTTCCCCCTAACACACTAGGGTGTGGGTCCTCTTCCTACTGATTGGTACCCCCTGACACACTAGGGCACGGATCCTCTATTCACCTATCTACCGAGTGGTACCCCTTTATTGCACCAAGGCACGGGTCCTCTATTTACTAAGTAGACCCCCCCCCCCATTATACCCAGTAATGAGTCCTCTACTAAAGGTTGTTCCCCATAGAATGTGAATTTTAGTGGTGAGGTGTGGGTCCTCCACCCAACTTACTCATATATACATGCAAGATGTTGGGCATTAGAGATGGACCTTTGGAGTTACAGTCAAACTCATCATCTTGGGTTGTGTTTTGGATATAGAGATCCCCTTTCTCTATCATTTGGGTTTAGATTGAGCATATATATATTGGGTTTTGTTTCCCTATGTCTTTAGATTAATATGACTTCTATTGTATCAGTCTATTTCTCCCTTTGTGGTTTTTGGGGTGTCCTACTGGGTATGTATTTAATCACCCCTACATGGTATTTTCCTTCACATGTCATTTCTTATGCATGTGATAGACAGTTAAGTGGTGACATCGGTGGAGCATAGTGATACTTGAGTGCATAGGCCATGTATGGTAGTTGGTCTTGGAGATCGGGAGTCGGGATCTCTCAACTTTCCTTTATTCCAATTGTTGTCAGGTTGGGACTTCATTTATGGTTGGGCATATATTTTCCCCTTTACACTTTGATTTTATTTTATCATACTCTAATGTATTCCCTAGAGGTTATTACATGCATGGTTTTACTCGAGATGTTACAACCCTTTTTTTAATTCCTCTTCACTTTTTCATGGAGACGATTGGGTGCATGTGTATAGGTTCATTATGAAAAGGCATCCCATTTCAGTTATGCCTTCTTGGTGCTTATTGTCATCCCCTCACCTATTGGGGGTGATCTTGGGATTATAACACCCAGCCTTCTGCTAGACAAGTGGGAATCGGTGGGTTAGGTCATGATAGATAATAATAACCATCAAGTAAATAATAAATAGATAGCTCGACAAGTTCTAATAAGACCAACCATGCATGAACATGATGAGTTATATTACAAGCAGTCAATATACAGTAGGTAGTACATAAAATAGAACTATTTAGGAAAAGAAATAAATAATAACAAGACCCAACTCTTGTAGGCATACCAAGTACATGCTCAGCCCCCATCTCCATGTCAAATCCTAGTCCATAAATATTACCATCAAGAGGCACAATCCAAGGTCCTAACCTAAAATCAAGAGATCGATCTGAGTACCAAACAACGAACCAAACAGGGTGTGAGTAAAACTCAGTAGGCCACCACAAACAATGTCTAATGAAAATCTAGAATATGAATATAAAATGTAATAGTGTGTAGATATAATGAAAAAAGGTAGTAGAGAAATGATGTATAAATAACTAGGTCGAGCTCAGGATCCATGTGGAACACATGTCCGACCATACCTACTTTGGCCTAAAATGGAATGTCTCGGAACATAAGATCGGTAAAATAGAAATAGGACCCATGGTTGTGATCTCAGTTTTCCATGTGTAACACTAGTGATGTGGGACCCAAGGAAAAACCAAGGCATCCATATATAATGATAACCACACAAGGATTCATATTAAAATAAGTGCATCAGCCCAAGCATTCAACTCGATGATATGGAACGTCATGTCCAAAAAAATCAAAAAAACTATAAGTAATGTTGTGACCAAATAGTTCTTAATAAACAAGAAGGAATTCCACATCCAATAATTTTGAATAATCAATTAGGAACTTCATTTCCATAAACTCCAAATAAATAATAAGGGCATTATGTCCATTATTTCCACATAAGAAGCATCATGTCCATTAATTCACATAAACATTAAGGAATGCCATGTCCATTAATACCACATAAAATATAAGGAGAATCATGTCCATTATAGGAAGTAATCATGATGTAAACACATAAATATTGTATTAAAATCAAGGATAAGGAATTTCACCCTTTCCATTTATCAATTACATTCATCATTTAAAACATACGAATGAAGGGTAATAAAAAGGGGCCAAGTGTAAACCGCTCGCCACTACATTGTTTAACAAAATTCAAGTGACGTAGTCTTACCATTCACCTTTAATTTAATTAATTTATAAGTGATCATGTGGTCCATGGGTATGTCCATTCCACATTCATATCATTATTTCCCTTTAATAAACTTGTTAGCAAGGGATGGGTCAACACACCTCAAAGGTGATTTAATTTCAAGCTAAAGATCAATAGGCATCATGGGCCTATAAGCAACACAGACCAATGGTGGTTTATCTACATAAACAAGGAATAATATTAGGAATTAAGCTAAGGAAAGTTAGTATCCATGAAATTTAATAATTCATTAATTCATCTAGATAATTCCTTTCACATTTTACAACCCCAACACACTTTTTGAATGTTTTTGTCTTTAACAAGAATAAGGATTATAATAGTTTAATGAAACCCACTTAAAGTGGTGGTTTAGGTTGAGTTTTCCAACCTCCAACCATTTATAAGGGGTTTTAAGGACATTAAGGTTATGTTCTAACAATTTAGTTAAGGTATTTCACATTTTATGAGAAATACATAGGAAGTCCAGCGTGCGGCATAAAAAAACATAATAAAAATGATGATACTTTAAGGGAAAAGTCATAGACCAACTAAAGCGTGATTAGGAAGCTTCACTCAACCATTATCGACCTTTTATTTGGGTTGGAATGAGAGAAATTGGAGAAACTAGATAGACACCATAAAAATAGGGCATAAGATCTCGCATGGAGATAGCATCCAAGACAGTGAGAGAAACAAGATAAGATGGAAGAGAATTCGTAGACTAAATCATAGGGATCCAATGCAATTGATGATGTTCGATTTGAAGCTCATGTGAGGGAAATTTTCCCAAGGAGGAATAGAGGAAGAGGAGGTTCATGTAGAGGGAAACTGGGATAAGTGAGGGTGTAAATGGGGTAAAAAAATTAAAGTTTGGAGGGGGGAATGATCATTTTACCCCTTTTAAGATGTGCATGGTTAGGCCACATGATTAGGAAAACCATGCACCAAATGTGTGGACCTACTGTCCAAGTCACTCCCAACTCACATGGTTTCATCACATGGTTTACAAACTATGTGCCAACTGTATAGGCTCACTGCCCCAAAGAAATACTACCCCACACAGTTGCAGTGCATAATTAGACAAAATGTGTGCCAACCGTGCATGTTCCTCTATGACCTTGCACTAAGCCACATGGTTATTTGGTCCACCCCACATGATTAAGTAAATCATGTCCCTTAACAAAATAGGTTTCATGGTTTACCCACATAGTTAACACTAATTGTGCATCCAAGGTTGTCTCTCCCAAAACTGAGTTTTTGAAGCCCGGAGATCTCAAAACTCATTCAGGTTTCCAAGAAAATTCTCAAGCCTTAATAACCATCTAAAAAATACTTTTAAGGAGTTCCAACTATCATAATTTCATTTCAAAGATCAGTTTAATATTTGGATCATCCACCAAATGAAAACTCAAAATCCTCTGAAAATTTAAACCCATCCAAAACACGGGATCTTACAACCTTCCCACATTATAACTTCTCATCCCCAAGAATCCTTGATAGAAAATTAAAATATCACCCAACCTACCCGAGTCGTGAAATTCCAGTTGAAATGACTGTGTTGTGTTTTCAAATGCCCAATGTGCCTCCAAGCACCACTTTAAGCATACGACACTTAAACCTCTAAAACATGAGCCAACACTCATATCTAGCAATGGAACACTAAGATGGTACTTACCTGAGATCATATAAACCCAAGAAATGATCAAATCATTATCTCTTTTATCAACAAGCCTATGGTGCCCCCGCTATAGTTTCTAGTCTGTACCGGGCAATTATTAGTCATCGTTTTCCCACTGTCATAATTACCCACTAAATCACACCCTTAGAATTATAATGATTCTCCTATAATTTTTCTAGATTAAACAAATATTCAAATTACCTTTGACCTAACTAGATTGGTCGTGCCAGATTTTCCTTAAAAATCTCTCACCAACCTTTATATTACACCTATCTCATCCCAACGGTGTGCCCAATGCAGTTCTCCACCAACCTCATCCAATTATTTGAGTAAACTCAAATTGAACTGCCTTCAGCCAAATAATTTTGAAAACACATTGGTTTAATAGTTGACACATCACTAAAACTAGATTTTGAAACCCTTTATCCCAAGGCATACCAAGATTATTTTGAGTATGCTCATCGAATATCATAACTGACTTCTGATGACATCTCCAAATCAAACCATCTTTGATTGAAAACTATTTTTTGTGCCATAACACAAGCACCAACACATACCTGATCCAAAAACCCTTGGATCATTACAAGATAACTCGGGTCTAACACTCATACTCAGACTCTATCCCAAGTTTCATCAGAACTTGTACCTGATATTTATCAAGAAATCTAGTCGTACACAGTTCCATTTATCCAACGACATCAAGGATCCAAAACGATTATCACACAACCGGTCTCTTGGTCCCATGACCCTTCTCACATGAGGATTTCTCACTAGTGACCGATGTGTCGATCCCCACCTTAGGATAATCCTTATCATCACACCAACAAAATGATTTCTTGATTACCACAACACATGCCCCATCCATCCCCAGACATAACGAATGGCATGGATAAAGATCTGATCATCCCCAAGCACCAACATAAACATCACCCATCACCTATTCCCACTTCTTGAGAATAGTTCCTATGGTGTTTGTTGAATTTCAAATCATATGAGGGTCACCTCCATCAAAGACCAATGGTGTGATCCCCACTATATGGCTTACCTTAAACCGCTCATCGATCACAACTCCCAAGGATTCCTTTTGTAAAACCATAAAAAAAATATGTAGATAGCTCAATGTATAAATGATACTCTCTTAATATACTCTAGACTATTTCAAGATATTATGCATGATCATCTACAAACTATGAATACACTAAGATTCCATCAATAGGTGTGTCATGCTCTCTAGAGCCACACACACATCAAACTAGGCTATACTTGCCTTAATCAGCCCCTAACACCACATCTCCTGAAAATGAATTTCAAGGTCCACCCACGAGTCAACCATCTCATGGAACCCAGTCTATTTCCAAGTTATCCCAAATAAAGGGAAATTTCCTTTAATTTTACCCAAATACATGAGTCTCCATGCCTGGAAGCATCACTTCCTTGAAACCATTAGTCCTTGAATTTCTCTTGTCCGCTCACTAATTAATGATTTTAAATGGTACAACACACGACTGGCATGTACCATTCCTATCTCTTCTAACACAGTAGGCGTACACTTCTGTACCACTCGGTTTAAGACCCAAAACATGCTCTCACGATTCGTCCACCAACAAGGACAACTTGATCGTGCTACACAACATGTCATCTCTTAATACACTAGGAGCTCCCTTGGAACTCCTCTTCAAAATAAAGCACTAACTCGTACCATGACTTATTGAATGAGCACCCACCTCATGCTATTGTTTCATAAATTTAAGCATTAATTGCAACCACTAGTCAATAGGGTTGGGCACCCGAACAGTCCTTTCCATTTAATATAGTCTCGATGCCGATCACTCTAGGTGATTTTTCAAAAACCACAAGAATCATTATGCCTATATCTCAAAACCCAAGAACCTTTTGTACATTAGTCTAAAATGAGCATAAAACCAAGCTCACCAACTCAAAAAGAAATCTATTATGAGACATTTAACGTGCCTGTAAATTTTATCTAAAGAGGTAAATTGGAAATGGGTAAGGATGCATAAACCTACAAGGGTCAAGACCTATCATCACCATTATAATAGCATCATGACCTACCAAGCGTCGACCTACTAGACCCTGATCCTATCTAAGCATCCTCGCAGGGGAGTGCTCCCTAGGGGTTATAATGTTAACTCAAAATGGATAAAGAGTTAACACTCACCGGGTATCCGCATATGGTAATAACGCCTCGAGGTTCAACTTACCATACAACTACCTGCCTACCTGGGGGTTTCATTTCATCAATTAAGATTCCTACCTAACTCAAATGATATAGTAGACAACACTTACCATGCCTAGAAACTCAGCTCAAAAGTCTACTAGTTTCCCATATCCAATGGTGCTACCACAACAGGGATAACCCCAAACTTTAATATAAAGCATCAAATTTAAAACTAGATCCATTCTTGAAGTTCACTATACTCTACCGCATAAACTATAGGTTCAAGAAATAGTAGAAAATAAGATAGTAGAGACTCACAAGCAACATCCATTTTCCCATTCAAGACATCGCTCAAGGAGACATTAAAACTAACCCCTATATGAGGGTATTTCATGACCAACACCACCAAAAGGTTTTATTTAAGTTTTTACATCAATTTACATTATTCATAAACATTAAAAGGGCTCAAATATATGCAATGACATGTACCATTTATAAAGGAAAACATTTTACAATATGTAATTGGTACTTTATTTAGTTGATGCCTCATAACATTATAGGAAAATTATCTCATAATTTCCTTTTCAACCATAATTTATCCATATATTCTTTCAACTAGGTTTGATTAAAGAAAATTTCAATTCCAGGATATAGAGGAAAACGCTCTTTAGTTGTAACTAACATTTTAATTAACTGATTTCTCATAACAATGAAGCTCAAAAAGTAAATAAAAGGTCTTTTATCAATTTAAGGTGATTTTTAAAGTAAGATTCCACCATAAATTTATACGAAACATTGTATAGGTGGATTCTAAAACTTTAAATAACCATCCTTATTTATCATAAACATACCCCCAAGGGGTTAAGTACCAAGACATAAGAAGAATATAATAGATCTACAAGGGTCAATTCAATCCAACTTGGGTATAGTTATATGGGAAGAAATTACCAATTTATGAAGTCAACACTCTATAAATTACAGTTGGCATCCCATTTAAGTGCAACCCATAATAGTTAAATTTATCATAATTTTAACACACCCTTAATGAGGTCAACTCATAGGCATACAATGCTAAAACTCACCTGTGAGGGTCAAGTAGAGCATATAAGGACTCAGTTATATGGGTCATAATTCCCAAGTTATGAAGGTTTGAGACTTTATAAGTTTCAATTGATGCATAATTTAATTGAAATCCATAATAAATAACTAAAATTTATTAAAACAAACCAACTTCCTTGGAATTTTAAGATTTCATTCAGGTTATTTCAATAACCATTTCACTTCTTTAATTAATTTCAGGCTGATTAAATAGAATGTCACCATCAATATATATAGGAAAATACCATTTAGGTTGATGCATACACTTTATTTAACTCATCATATATCATGTTATATCATAGAAAGACATCACATTTTAAAATAATATAGGCAGATAAGGCAGGAAAAAACAGAAGCATGGTATACGGATAAGCATGCTAATGAAATGTGAGTCCTACATGCTTGAAATAATGCATAAACATGCCCCATATCTTTCCATACTGGGCCAAGAGGTAAATATCATAAATTAGTATCTAGTGGAAAAGTACACCAATCACTCAAGGTGAAATAATAATCAATTGTAATAACAAACAACATGAACATTAGTCACATCCTTGACAACTCGATCTTCCCCCCATTTGTGGTTTGTCGTTCCCAGAAACAAGCTATTTACCAAGTTCTGGCACATTCCCAGTCTCTTGTCTACCATACCGAAATAGTAAGACAAGGAAAAAGAACCTATGATACCACTTTGTCACATCCCGACTCAATTCACTCTATAAACAGTTTCCAAGATGGTTAGTGGCAAGGCCTCAAGCATGCCTCCCTATATGCCAGAGGCTACCGGCTAGGAGTGAG
The DNA here is from genome assembly GCA_963277665.1 of Viscum album. Classification (NCBI taxonomy): domain Eukaryota; kingdom Viridiplantae; phylum Streptophyta; class Magnoliopsida; order Santalales; family Viscaceae; genus Viscum; species Viscum album. The sequence goes on from OY728145.1 coordinate 1,159,020,640, forward strand.
GTTCTAAATATGGTGCAGTGGGTAGACTATACCCTATGGATCAATAATAAACATAGTATAAGCATGAATAAATGAAAGGAAACGGAAGATAATAATATACAACAAGTAAATAATAAATAAATAACTTGTAAAGTGCCAATAAGAGAAAACATGCATAAACATGTTGGGTTATATTACAAACAGACAACATATAATAGGTAGTATATACAACAGGACTAAACATGAAAGGAAATAAATAAACACAATACCCAAATCATGTGGGAAGCATGAGTACGTGATCATCCCCCAGCTCTATATCAATTCTTAGTCTATAAATAGTAACAATAAGAGACACAATCCAGGGTCCTAACCTGTAACTAATAGATATGTTCGGGTACCAAACGACGACCCAAATAAAGTATAAGTAAAACTCAATAGGCCACCACCAACAGTGTCTAATATAAATCCAGTTTGTGAATATAAAATGTAACAGTGTGTAGTTATAATGAATAAAGGCAATAGATAAATGATGCATAAATAATTAGATCAAGCTCATGTTTCTTGTAGGAATCCTATCCGACCGTACCTACTTCGGCCTAAGACTAAATTTTTCTAAACATAAGATTGGTAAGGTTGAAATAGGACATATGGCTATGAGCTTTGATTTCCATGTGTAACACTAGTCATGTGTGATCCAAGGATAAACCAAGGCATCCATATATAATGATAACCACACTAGGATTCATATTAAAATAAGGGCATTATCTCAAGCATTTAACATGGGGATATAAAATGTCATGTTTGAAAAATACAAACAAACATTAAGGAATTCCATGTCTAAATAATCCTGAATAAACAAGAATGAATGTTATGTCCAAAAAATATGAATAATCAATGAGGAACATCATGTCTATAAACTCCAAATAAAAAATAAGAAGCATTATGTCCATCATTTCTACATAAATCATAAGGATCATTATGTTAATTAATTCAGATAAACATTAAGGAATGTCATGTCCATTAATACCACATAAACTATAAGGATAATAGGAAGTAAGAATGATGTAATCACATCCATGTCATATTAAAATCAAGGCTAAGTAATTTCACTCTTACCATTTATCAATTACATTCATCATTTAAAACATATGAATGAAGGGTAATAAAAAGGGGCCAAGTTTAAACTAATCAACACTACATCATTTAACAAAACTCAATTGACATGTTCTTACCATTCACCTTTTATTTAATTCATTTATAAGTGATCATGCAGTCCATGGGTATGTCCATTCCACATTCATCTCATTATTTCCCTTTAATAAACCCATTAGTAAAGGACGGGTCAATGCACCTCAAAGGTGATTTAATTTCAAGTTAATGATCAATAAGGGTCATGGGCTTATAACCAACACACCCCAAGGGTAGTTTATCTACACAATCAAGGAATAATATTAAGAATTAATGTAAGTAAATTGAGTATCCATGACATCTAACAATTCATTAATTCATCTAGGGTATTCCTTTCACATTTGGAAACCCCAATACACTCGTTGAGTGTTTTGGTCTTTAATAAGAACAGGGATTGTAATTGTTTAATTGAACCTACCTAAAGTGGTGGTTCAGGTTGAGGTTTTTAACCTCCAACCATGTCCAAGGGGTCTTAAGGACATCAAGGTTATGGTCTAACAATTTATTTAAGGTATTTCACATTTTATGAGAAATGTGTGGGAAGTTCAGTGTGCGGCACAATGACAACATAATATAAACGATGACACTTTGAGGGAAAAGTCATAGACCACCTACCTCATGCTTAGGAAGCTTCACTAATCCATCATCAGCCTTTGATTTGAGTTGGAACAAAATAAATCAGAGAAACTAGACAAACGCCCTAAAAATAGGGCATACAAGCTCTTATGGAGAAACATCCAAGATGGTGAGAGAAAACAATATAAGAAGGAAGAGGATTGATAAACTAACTGGGAGGGGTTTAGCACAACCAATGATGTTAGTTTCAGATCTTGAGTAAGGGAGAATAACCCAAGGAGGAAGAGAGGAATAAGAGGCACACATAGAGGGTTGTTGGGAGAAGTGAGGGTGGAAATGGGGTAAAACCCCTTTAAAGGCATGAGGGAAAAAATGGTCATTTTTCCCTTTTAAGAGGCATGTGGTTAATTCGAACTGTTATGCAAACCATGCACCAACTGTGTGGACCTACTATACAAGGCACCCCTAAGTCACACAATTTCATGCATGGTTTATAAACCGTGCACCAACCGTGCAAGCTCACTGCCCCAAAGCACTCCTACCCTGCACGGTTGCAGCACACCATTAGACAAATTATGCGCCAACTATGCATATTCCTATGTAAACATTCACCAAGATGCAGGGTTATTTGGGCCACCCCGCACAATTAAACAAATCACATCCCTTAACAAAATGGGGTGCATGGTTTGCTTGCACGGTTAACACTGATTGTGCGCCAACCGTGCACCTAGGTCTGTTTCTCCCAAAACTAATATTTTGAAGTCTGAAGCTCCCAAAACTCATCTAGTCTTCTGAGAAACCTCTTGAGACTTAACCCCATCTAAAAAAACAATTTTAAGGAGTTCCAACTCTCGTAATTTCATTTCAAAGCTTGTTTTATGATTTGGCCCATCCTCTAAACAAAAAGTCAAAAATCCTATGAAAATTTAAACCCACCCAAAACACGGGATATTACATATCTATTCAAACTACTCAGATTCTATAGAGATCATATATAGTCTACTCATGAAATATATAATATGTTTTTTTTATCATGTAATTACATGGAATGTGTGGGTTAATAAATTATACATGAAACACGTGTTAATTAACGTAGAATGTAATGCTTTTAATGTGTGTGGAGTAGCCGAATTATTATGACTATACATGGTATGCAATTCATAAATTTATACAAAAATTAATTGAGAATTTAATAAACACACACACACAAAACCTCTCACGTGGTGTGTATGAGTCAATAAATGATGCATAGAACACATGTTATTGAGGTTTAAAGTAGTAATAAATTAAATTTTAATTTTTTGCATAAACGGGTTGGGTACACGACATGTACATCCAGCTACACATTGTGTATTTTCCCCATCATATGTTTGTGATACACGCCTAAGGACTCAATGTATATTTCTGCACAAATATGTGTGGGGTACACATCGTGTACAACTGGTACTCATCATGTAACCTCCTTATTACATGACCAGCAGTCCTTATGTGTCATGTAACTATTACTTGATGCATATTTGACTATACGTTCTCCACCATGAAAATGTGTGGAATAAACAACATGTAACCCAGATACACAATGTGTAGTCCCAAATGTCACGACTTGTCCCCCAGGGCCCGTGTCGTGACTACCCCAAGCCTGCCTTCCATAGGCCAGGGGTTGGCAACTAGCACCAAAAAAGTGTATCCCTAAAATGGGAAGGCATTGCCTTTAAACCTGTACACACACAGACTAGGTACACAAAAAAAGTAAACCACGTAGTAAAACTACTAAAGTAAAATTGTGAACTGGATTTAAGGGGTCAGTATACAAGCCCATATGAAAATAAAATGCAATAAAAAATAGAAAACATCTCCTGAGATTGTTCTCTAAGGATCCTACTTGAAGGGTAGGTACAACTCGTCACCACAGCTCTCCGCGTCAATTGGTCGCCTCTGTGCATCGTCTGGTCCTAGCTCCCCAAACCTTGGTCAAAGTTGTATGTCATCTACATAAGACACAACAAGGTGCAGGCGAAGCCCGTGCATGGGTGAGTATAACAATACCCAGTAGGGACCCTGAGACCCCCAAAGGTATCTCAGAATTCCATAAAAGAAAAACCACAAAGCATAATCTCAATCGCAAAGCACAAAGAAAGACTCAGCTCAAACCAGGTATAACTTAAGTATAAAAGTACAAATGATTAGACATAAGCTAGATCATCTTGTTCTGTCGAGATACTCTTCTGCTAACCCACATAGGATCGATAGATTCTAACCCACACAGGATCGCTAAGCACTGAGCCACATAGGATCACTGAGCACTGACCCACATAGGATCGATAGGCATTGACCCACATAGGATCATTGAGTGCTTACCCACACACGATCGATTGTTACTAACCCACATAGGATCTTTGAGTGCTGAACCACACAGGATCGATAGGTACTGACCCACATAGGTTCACTATTCATTCTTCACGTCACAGCCAGTCACTGGATTCTCACACTAAGCACGCTTGATTTCTAGAGGATCCGCTCCACAAGACATTAGACGTATTTAAACCACAACTAATTCCCATGAAGAAGTAACATGAAGAACTTCCATTTCATAAGGGTTTCAATGCAACAGACGACGCGTCAATCGGACACCCAGTCTGTAAGTTATAGGCATTTTAGTGCTAAGGGCCCGGTTGGATTTGGGTTCAATCCAACCCGGTCATACTCCAAATTTCTCCAAAACTCAATTAGAGTATCTCAAAAGGACTGTCTCATTCTAAGGGTTCCATAACTACAAATATTTTATCAAACGGATGTCTGGTTTAGGAGATATGCCCATTTAAGCAAAATTGGGCCGTAAGTGGATCTGGGACCGGTCCGACCCAACCCGGCCCTCTGGGCCCAGACCGATTTGGCTGGGTTGTGGGCTCAGCCCACTGGCCATGGGCTAGGCCCATTGGGCATAGCCCGCCAGTTGGTCGCAGGTCCACTCCCCTCTCGAATGGCCAATCCGTTTGGGATTCATCAAATCAGCGGCACCGGTTGGCGCCGCTCCACCTGGCCGGTCTGCTGGACCGGTCACCTGTGGAACCTGTGGACCATGGGTCCGCCCTTCACCACAGCTCAAAGTCGCGACCCTCCTCCACAGTGCGGCACCCAGATCCAACACAGCTGACACTGGCCAACTTCCCCTTCGTCCGTCGCGGCGCCTTCAGGCACCGCCACCTTCTTGCGGCCGGCGGTTGCCGGTCACCGGCACCGCCGCGCCGACGATGATTCCACGAGCCACTGATGAAGCTCTAGTGGTCTGATTTCTTTCTCATCTGCACATACAAGCCTCCCAGGACAACGCCTACACTACACAACCCTCGATTTCACCTTGCCACCATATTTTTTGATTTCCCATAAAGAACGCAACCAATGCCAAGATTGGCAGAGGGTTCAGGCCTTGTTCGTTTGGCTCGTGCCCTCCACATTAGCATTATAACATGGAAGAAATGAAATCATCAATAAGAGTAGAATAATTATAAAACTCTTGAATAAAACCTCTACCTTGAACACGTTGGTAGACAGTGCAGATGAGGAAGACGGTTCTGTGTTTGTAGTGTGTTCGTTGCATTTTTCAAACTCTAGATTGAATCCTCTAAGGTGTCGAATCTCCATTATACGTTAGAGGAAGTCATCATTGGAACTTAGTTAGAGGTTCCTCTCATGATTTCACAAGACTCATGCCCAATATTTGTTTAAATAGATTAATAGAGGAGTTTAAATCACCGCACAATTAATGGGGTTCATTAATGAATTTAATTAATGAATCCATTAATCTTCTGATGGTGTGGTTACACAAGAAAGTGTAATCGGCCTTTTAAATGGTCTGACAACCCAGTGGTCCTGCCACCACTACTCATCATTTAAAAAGAAAGAAATAAAATAACTCGTTGATTTATTGTATTATTTTTTGTAAAGTCTAAAAATTAACTTTTTCATCCGACCCTTGTCGGTCAAAGTTAATCTTTGCCTAAGAGAATACCGGTGTTGTGAATTCAACAGTGCCCTCGGATTTTTAATCTGAGTACTGGTTTAAAAGATAAAAATCGCCACTCACACGTTTATTGAACATAACTTAAAAAGGTTTAAAAAATTTGTTTTGGTCTCTCCAGGCCTCGTAATCACGTGTCGTCAATTTTTGTAGACTTGTAATAATCCCAAATAATTTTATAAAAAATATATGGAATTTATAGGTCTTTACATTCTCCCCACCTTAGGGATTTTCATCCCTAAAATACACAACAAAACTAGGGAAATAAATGGGGTTACTGATCATGAATATGAGCCTCCCGCTCCCATGTGTTCTCCTGGAGGTTCCTGTGTTGCCACCAAACTCACACCAAAGGAATTGACCACCCACGAAGGACCCACTCCTGTCAATCCTCTATCTCTACTGAGAACTCCGCAAACATCGCCCCATCGTTAATGTTCAGATCGCCTCTGTCGATAACGTGCGATAGATCATGCTATACCTCCTCAGCTACGACACATGGAAAACATTATGCACCTGGTGCATCTGTGGGGGAAGAGTCAGGCGGTACGCCACCTCGCCTCTGTTGAGGATCTAGAAAGGTTTAATAAACCTCAGAGATAGCTTGTATCCCTGACCAAATATCTGTAATCCTTTTCGAGGTGAGACCCGTAGGAAGACATGATCTCCCTCCTCGAACTCTAAGGGCCTACGTCTCTTGTCGGCATAATACTTATGTTGAATCTGTGTAGTCTTCATCCACTCATATATGATCTGTACCTTCTCATTGGTAGCATGTACCAACTATAGATCCATAAGTGCTAACTCCCCTGGGTCTGTCCAGCATAGAGGGGATCTGCCCAATCACCCGTACAAGGCCTCAAATGGTTCCATGCCAATGGTGGAGTGATAACTGTTGTTGTAAGTGAACTCCACCAGTGGCAGTTGGTCCTCCCAACTGCAACCAAAATCAAGGATGCAAGCACAGAGCATGTCCTCAAGCGTCTATATGATCTGCTTCATCTGGCCATCTGTTTGAGGATGAAAGGTGGTGCTCAAGTGTAGATGAGTCCCGAACGCCTCATGTAATCCCTTCCACAACTGAGATGTAAAATGAGCATCACGATCTGAAACGATCGTCGATGGCACCCCATAAAGTCATACTATCTTTTTTATATAGAGGAATCCCAATCCCTCTACTGATACCTGCTCTCAAATGGGTAAGAATTGGGCCATCTTGGTGAGTCGGTCAATGATCACCCAGACGGAATCATATCCCTTAGACATATGTGGTAGCCCTGTCACAAAGTCCATGGATATGTCATCCCACTTCCAATATGGCACCTCAAGTGACTGAGCCAAGCCTGCTGGAACCTGGTGCTCGACCTTCACTTGTTGACAAGTGAGGCATCACGAAACAAACTTTGTCACTTCTTTCTTCATCCCTGACCACCAGTACCAATGTCGGAGGTCCTAGTACATCTTCACCACAATAGAATGTACCACCAAAGGGGATGTGTGGAACTCCCTAAACACCTCCTCTCATAGTGTCACTGTTACCATGTTGCATCCTCTGAAAAGGATGACATGCTCCCCACCTTCAAAAAATTCTTCAGGAACCCGTCCTGAGGATATCTGAGCACATCAGGCCTCACAGTCAACATCCCCAAGTTGTGCCTCCCTAACTCGCTAAAGGAGTAGGGGAGTAGCTGTAATAGACTAGAGGTAAGCTACTCCATCACTCTCCATAAAGGATAACTACAACATGACTAGATGCTCTATCGCCTCACTCAGCAACTGTAAACCAGACCTCCTGCTGATTGTGTTTGCCACCATGTTTCTCTTCCCAAGAGTTTATACTATCTCAAAGTCATAATCTTGGAGAAAATCCATCCATCGCCGCTGTCTCAGGTTCAGGTCCTTCTATGAGAAGATATACCTAAGACTCTTATGATCAGAGTGGATGGTAAACCATTCACCCATCAAGTAGTATCGCCATATCTTCAAGGAAAAGACCAATGCTGGTAACTCCATTTCATAAGTAGTGTAGTTCTTCTCATGTTTCCTCGGTTTTCGTGATCCGTAGGTGATCACCACTCACTCCTACATCAGGAAACATCCTAGTCTGGTCCCTAATGAATCGTAGTAGACTACATACCCAACGCCCTCATCCGGTAGCCTCAAGATGGGAGCACTTTTCAATATCTACCTCAACTCCTAGAAACTATGGTGGCATCTCTCTTTCCACAAGAAAGCATGTCCCTTATTTGTCAAAGCTGACATGGGTGCTGCTACTCTAGAAAAGTCAGGTATGAATCTCCAGCAGTACCCAGCCAATCCCAGGAAACTTCGCACCTCGGTCACACTATAGAGTGGCTCCCAAGAAAGCATTGCCTCTATCTTTTTTGGATCCACTGCAACTCCAAACTCTGAGATAATGTGTCCCATAAAGTGGACCTCTTGTATCCAGAACCGGCACTTCGAGAGCTTGCCATAGAGTTAGTGCTCTCGGAGTGTATCCATAACTATTTATAGATGCGTAGCATGCTCCTCCTCTGATGTTGAGTATATCAAGATGTTGTTAATGAAAACCACCACGAAGCGATCAAGGTAAGGTTGGAAGATCCTGTTCATGAGTCCCATGAACACTACCGAAGTATTGGTCACGCCGAAAGGCATCACCAAGAACTCATAGTGGCCATACCGACATCTGAAGGCTGTCTTCGACACATCCTCATCCTATACCCTGAGCCGATGATAACATGATCTGAGGTATATCTTTAAAAACCATTGAGCTCCCTTCAGATGATTGAAGAGATCATCAATCCTTGGGAGTGGATAATTGTTCTTCACAGTCACCTAGTTCAGGAGCCGATAGTCCACACAAAGCATCAAACTCCCATCTTCCTTCTTGGCGAACAAAATCAGGGCTGCCCATAGAGAAACACTGGGTCGTATAAACCCCTTACCCTGAAAGTCCTCCAGGTATACCCTCAACTCATGAAGCTCTGTGGGAGCCATCCGATATGCTGGTGTAGATATCAGTGTCGTTCTGGGGTACAGTTCAATGTATAAGTCTACCTCTCTATAAGTAGGTAGTCCTAGAACATCATTAGGGAAGACATCAGCATACTGGTCCACCACTACAGGATAACTCAGACTCCTCTTGTCAACTACTCCAAGGGTAAGGCTAGCCAACTAATGAGTGATTGACTATACCCTCCTCCGAGAAAGTCCATCCTAAGCTAGAAAGGTTACCTTTTCACTGGTAAAGGAAACATGGTCTCATCCTCATGGTCACACCACACTTTTCGCCTAAAATAGTCAATCTGAGCATGGACCATGGATAACTAATCCATACCCAAGATGACATAGTAAGGCCTCAATGCTTCTACTAAGAGATCTCAGTTGAAGCTCTCATCTCCTAGAGTAAGCTCACACTATCAGCACCAGTGCGTAATCGTTGATTCCTCTCTTGTAGGAGTCTCTAAATGTAAGTATTGAGCCAACAACTCCATCGGAATCTCCGAGCTCTGAACGAGAGTCATGGTAATGAAAGAGTGACTAGAACCTGTGTCTATAAGTACTATAGCTAGGGTGGAGTAGACATAGATTGTACCTAGAATCATCTCTGGAGCACCATGATCATAGGAATCAACTGCCTGAAGCTGAGATCATCCCTGTACACCTACTCCTTGAGGTCAGGGTGGACCTCCTAAAGGTGGTGGCGGTAGAACTTCAAATTGTCACCCACCACCTGCTGCTCGTCTAGCTCCTCTACCATGTATGCCGCCCTACAAATATCCTTTCTCAAATCTCTATCTCTACCTCGGTGGTCCCTCGACCATCTGTTGATCGTTGGTGTGGTGTGTCGGGCAGTCGCGAGCCATGTGACCCTACCCGCTGCACGTGTAGCACAATCTGCTCCACTGCTGACCCCCTCTATCCTGTGAGCTCCGAACCTCTGACCCTACATCCTGGGGTCACCCTCTAAAAAGTATGGCCCACTTGGACCTCTTTGTCATCTTCCTACTGCCTACTTCAGATGACTCAGTCACTTGTTATCCGATGGTGGCTCTTCCTGTCGGTGTCTGCTCAGCTAAAAAGCTCTCCACTAACAGTGCTCGCTCAAGCACTCTAGCCTGCATCAGGATATTGAGCGATATCATTGACACTCTGATCTCCCGTCGGAGAACCTGCTCAAATGTCCAGGCCCTGAAGAAATGGTCTTGTGCCATGTCAGTGGAATAGTGAGAGAGGTCAGTGAATCTCATTGAGTACTGAGCTACTGTCAGGTTGTCCTGCTGTAAGTGCAGTAGCTCCGGAATATGCACGGAGCGTAGTGTCATTGGTACAAACTCCAAAATGAATAGGCCCTTGAAGTCCAACCAGGAGAGTGTATCCTCCTCATGTGTATAGAGAATAAGGCTCCACCACCTCCCTGTTGTGCCCTAAAAGAGGCTAACAGCTAGGATCACCATCTGGTCTGCTGGTGTCTCAACCAAGTGAAAAACCCGTACCACAACCTCCAACTAGTCCTCAGCCACCTGCGGGTCTGTCTCGCCTCGAAACCTCAGATTCCTCTATCTATATAACTCATGTAATGCGCTCAGTTGGTGTGCATGGTCTGCTAGTGGGGTTGGTGGCAACTATTGCTCTATGGGTGCTCATGTTGCTGGTACACCACCCGAAGGTGCTATCACCGTAAGAGGTCTCTCACCGACACCTCATCGCTTAGTGGTCCATCATTGTGATCTCTCTCTAGAATCCTGGATGGCTATCTACATGGCGACATCCTAAAAGAAACATGTGTGCCACAGTCAATAAGTTATACCTGGTGATCTAACTCAAAAGAGATCAAAAGAAAAACATTTAAAAAACACACGCAATCAGTGTTTTCATGTATCGAGTCAGAAATCAAAACTCAGGGTCCTGGTGTATGGATATTTCGGTCACTGCACCAACAATGGACTCCCAAAACTAAAAACCATACTCAAAACACTTAACACCATTGCCCCATTGAAAAGATCAGAGTATTATTTCTTAGGTATAATTGACTCCTCTGATACCACTTTATCATGACCCATCCCCCAGGGCTCGTGTCGTGACTACCCCAAGCCCGCCTTCCATAGGCCAGGGGTGGAGACTAATACCGGAAAGGAATATCCCTAAAACGAGAAGGCATTGCCTTTAAACCTGTATACACACAGACTAGGTACACAACAAAAGTAAACCACGTAGTAAAACTGCTGAAGTAAAAGTGTGAACTGAAAGTAAGGGGCCAGTATACAAGCCCATCTGAAAAGACAATACAATAGAAAATATAAATCAACTCCTGAGATTGTCCGCCAAGGATCCTACCTAAAGGATACACTACTGGAATATTACCCTTTACCAATGGTTCAAAACCGTTGGTAAAGGCCTAGAAACTGTTGGTATATAGTATACCAACGGTTCCCTCAACCGTGGGCGAGTAAGGCATGACAATAGGCCTATACCAACGGTTCTGTGAAAACTGTTGGTATAGGTGTCAAAATAGGAGGTATACCAATGGTTTGTACAAACCGTTGGTATATGTGTGTAAAATCATAACATATACCAATGGTTTATAACCGTTGGTATGGAGGGAATATGCCAAGCCATAAGGCTATACCAACGGTTTGGTTATAACCATTGGTATAAACCTATACCAACGGTTATAAAAAACCGTTGGTATAGCTTATATAATAGTATTTATACCAACGGTTACAGAACCGTTGGTATAGCCTTATATAATATTATCTATACCAACGGTTGCAGAACCGTTGGTATACAATTGCACAGCTCCATAGCAGTAGGCCCCTCTCCCCTCTCCAGACCTGCAACAACACAACAACCCCTCTCCACACCTGCAACAACACCAATACAGAATCCCCATCCAAAGTATTTAAAATTTAGAATTCATTCCAGAATTTAGAAATTTAGAAATTCAAATGCAATAACACCCATAAGAGAAAACGCCTACATGTTATAGGAAATGCAATAACACCCATAAGAGTATTCCAAATTTAGAATTTATTCCTCACTCAAACCACAACACCAACACACATAAGAGTATTCAAAATTTAGAATTCATTCCTCACTCAAACCACAACACCAATACACACAAGAGAAAAAACCTACATGTTATAGGAAGCACATGGGATGTTTAGTCATGGTCTTGGGTTGAGTATCTTAAAACCAACAGAAAAACATGGGTAGTGTGGCAAGGATCATGATACCCATAAGATAGACAATGGTAGTGCTCATGTGCTTAGACCTAGGATGAGTTATAGGAAGCACATGGGATGTTTATATTCCTCTAATGATTATGTATCCATGTATAAATGGTTCTTGATGTGTTAGTGGGAAACATTGGACAATCTCAACATATGAGATGGGTTACTAGAATAGCCTACATGTTTTTCATAGATTTTTCAATTAGAATAAGGGGATATGTGGCTAATTGTAATTTGCTCTCCTGGGTGTGATGTGAGATGAATCCCCATCTTGGGTAGTGGGTATGAATATTCAATTAAGTATTTGATATTGGGTTCCCAAAGGGACTTTGGTTTGGTCCTAGAACCCACTGTTTGAGGATGGGATTGAGGTGATCCATGGGGCTATGGTGTCACCATATGTATTACTCACCATTGGGGTATTTTTATGAGACTTTGAAACTTATTTTTCAAGAATCTATGTGTAGCCTTATTGAACAGTTTTTTTATATGGTATGCTTGAGTGTTTATAGGTTTCATATGAAATCACTATATGATATTTATTTGTTGTATGTTATTGTATAGAATGAATGACCCGTGATTGAGAATTAGAACATGAGTGTTGGTGCATGTTCATGATGGGATGTCGAGACTCATTCCTAATATAATTCATGTTTTTCTATATATACTATGACCCATTGTGTTTCAATCTATGCCTTGTGAATATTTTCTTCTAATAACGTATGACCAATAAACCATATTTTATTTTTTATCCCTTAATTTCAAGAATCTATTTGTAGCCTTGTGAAGATTTTTCGTATGTCAGTTGTTGTTTTCACTTAAAATGTTGTCCGTTTCAAACAAAAGTGAGACACTTTGAGTGATACCAGTCACACCGTGCCTTAGATTGAGGTGGGGTTGACTCATACTGTCACAAATGATTCATGGATTGTTGGGTGGGGGGGTTGTCCGAGGTGGGGGCTGTCCAGGGGGGGTTGTCTGGTGGGTGGGGGGTTGTCCGGGGTGGGGGGCTGTCCGGGGTGGGGGGACTGTCTGGGGGGTGCGGGGGGCTCTCCGGGGGTGAGGGGGGCTGTCCGGGGTGGGGGGTGCTATCCAGAGTGCGTTTTCAGCCAACGCGGTCACACGACACCTCTGATTGACGTGCTTTCTAGCCGACAATTTCAAAAATCACCCACCCTTTGTTGTCATCTGATTTCATGGCATTCCGAGGTCGTTCGGCCGGTTTCAACCACCCCACGCACGCTTTTCAAGTGCACCTAACACCTAAAAACACATATTCTGTTGTGCTGCGCAAACCGCACATTCGAATGACATACCATCTCCTCGTACACCTCACGAATAATAATTAGGGTGTTTTCGTGTTATTTTAAGTCATTTCGATGTCGTTCAGCATGCATTTGATCGTAAAACCCATGTTTTGGCCATTTACGAAATGCAGAGTGTGTTTTCAGCCAGAGCTGTCACACGACACCTCTGATTGACATGTTGTCTAGCCGACAATTTCACAATTCACCCACCCTTTGTTATCATCCGATTTCATGGCATTTCGAGGTCGTTCGGCTGGTTTCGACCACCGCACGCACGCTTTTCAAGTGCACCGAACACCTAAAAAACACATATTCAGTCGTGCCATGCAAACTGCACATACAAATGACGTTCCGTCTCCTTGTACACATCACGAATAATAACTGGGGTGTTTTCATGTGATTTCAAGTCATTTTGATGTCGTTCAACATGCATTTGACCGTAAAACCCATGTTTTTTCCATTTACGACATGCCGAGTGCGTTTTCGGCCAGCGTGGTCACACGACACCTCTGATTGATGTGTTGTCTCATCGATAATTTTACAAATCACCCACCCTTTGTTGTCGTCCAATTTCATGGAATTATGAGGTCGTTCGGCCAGTTTTGACCACCCCATGCACGCTTTTCAAGCGCGCCTAACACCTAAAAAACACATATTCAGCCGTGCCGCGCAAACCGTGCGTCCAAATGACGTGTCGTCTCCTTGTACACCTCAAGAATAATAATTAGGGAGTTTTCGTGTGATTTCAAGTCATTTCTATGTCGTTCGGCATGCATTTGACCGTAAAACCCATGTTTTGGCCATTTACGACATGCGGAGTGCGTTTTCGGCCAGCGCGGTCACACGAAACCTCCGATTGACGTGTCATCTGGTTGAAAATTTCACAATTCACACACCCTTTGTTTTTGTCCGATTTCATGGCATTTTGAGGTCGTTCGGCCGGTTTCGATCACCCCACGCATGCTTTTCAAGCGCGCTGAACACCTAAAAAACACATATTCTGTCGTGTCGTGAAAATTGTGTGTCCGAATGATGTGTCGTCTCCTCTTACACCTCAAAAATAATAATTAGGGTGTTTTTGTGTGATTTCAAGTCATTCTGATGTCGTTCAGCATTTATTTGACCGTAAAACCCATGTTTTGGCCATTTATGACACGCAGAGTGCGTTTTCAGCTAGTGCGGTCACACGACACCTCCGATTGACGTTCTGTCTAGCCAAAAATTTCACAATTCACCCACCATTTGTTGTCGTCTGATTTCATGGCATTCCAAGAACGTTCGGCCAGTTTCGACCACCCCACGCACTCTTTTCAAGCGCGCCGAACACCTAAAAAACACATATTCAGCCATGTTGTGCAAACTGCGAGTCTGAATGATATGTCGTCTCCTCATACACATCACGAATAATAATTAGGGTTTTTTCGTGTGATTTCAAGTCATTACGATGTTGTTCGGCATGCATTTGACCGTAAAACCCATGTTTTGGCCATTTACGACACGCGGAGTGCGTTTTCAGCCAGCGCGGTCACACGACACCTTCGATTGACGTGTCGTCTGGCTGACAATTTCAAAAATCACCCACCCTTTGTTTTCGTCCGATTTCATGGCATTCTGAGGTCGTTCAGCCGGTTTCGACCACCCCACGCACGCTTTTCAAGCGAGCCTAACACCTAAAAAACACATATTCAGTCGTGCCGCACAAACCGCATGTCCGAATGATATGTTGTCTCCTTTTACACCTCAAGAATGATAATTAGGGTGTTTTAGTGTGATTTCAAGTCATTCTAATGTCGTTAAGCATGCATTTGACCGCAAACCCCATGTTTTGGCCATTTACAACACGCGAAGTGTGTTTCCAGCCAGCGCGGTCACACAAAACCTCCGATTGACGTGGCGTCTGACCTAAAATTTTACAATTCACCAACCCTTTGTTGTCGTCTGATTTCATGGCGTTCCGAGGTCGTTTGGCCGGTTTCGACCACCCCACGCACGCTTTTCAGGCGCGCCAAACACCTAAAAAACACATATTCAGCCGTGTTGTGCAAACCGCGTGTCCTAATGACATGTCGTCTCCTCATACACCTCACGAATAATAATTAGGGTGTTTTTGTGTGATTTCAAGTTATTCTGATGTCGTTAAGCATGCATTTGACCGTAAAACCCATGTTTTACCCATTTACGACACACGGAGTACATTTTCGGGCAGCGCGGTCACACGACACCTCTGATTGACATTCCGTCTAGCCGAAAATTTCAAAATTAACCCACCCTTTGTTGTCGTCCGATTTCATGGCATTCCGAGGTCGTTCGGCCGGTTTCGACCACCCCACGCGCGCTTTTCAAGTGCGCTAAATACCTAAAAACACATATTCAGTCGTGTCATGAAAACCGCACGTCCGAATGATGTTTCCTCTCCTCATACACCTCATGAATAATAAATAGGATGTTTTGTGTGATTTCAAGTCATTATGATGTCGTTCGACATTCATTTGACAGTAAAACCCATGTTTTGGCCATTTTCGACATGCGGAATGCATTTTCTGCCAGTGCGGTCACACGACACCTCCGATTGACATGTCGTCTAGCCGAAAATTTCACAAATCACCCACCCTTTGTTGTCGTCCGATTTCATTGCATTCTGAGGTCATTCGGTCAGTTTCGACCACCCCACGCACGCTTTTCAAGCGCGCCTAACACCTAAAAAACACATATTCATCCGTGCCACGAAAACTGTGCATCTGAATGACGTGACGTCTCCTATTAAAACTCACGAATAATAATTAGGGTGTTTTCCTGTGATTTCAAGTCATTCTGATGTTGTTCAGCATGCATTTGACCGTAAAACCCATGTTTTGGCAATTTATGACACGCTGGGTGCGTTTTTGGCCAGCACGGTCAAACGACACCTCTGATTGACGTGTCTTCTGGCCGATAATTTTACAATTCACCCATCCTTTGTTGTCGTCCTATTTCATGGCATTTCGAGGTCGTTCGGCCAGTTTTGACCACCCCATGCATGCTTTTCAAGCGCATCGAACACCTAAAAAATATTCAGTCGTGCCGCACAAACCGCGCATCCGAATGACGTTTCATCTCCTCGTACACCTCACAAATAATAATTAGGGTGTTTTCATGTGATTTAAAGTCACTCTGATGTCGTTTGGCATGCATTTGATCGTAAAACCCATGTTTTGTCCATTTACGACACGCGGAGTGCGTTTTCAGCCAGCGCGGTCACACGACACCTCCGATTGACATGTCGTCTGGCTGACAATTTCACAATTCACCCACCCATTGTTGTCGTCCGATTTAATGGCATTTTAAGGTCGTTCAGCCGGTTTCGACCACCTCACGCACACTTTTCAAGCGATTCAAACACCTAAAAAACACATATTCATTCGTGTCGCGCAAATCGTGCGTCTGAATGATGTGTCGTCTCCTCGTACACCTCAGAAATAATAACTAGGGTGTTTTCGTGTGATTTCAAGTCATTCTGATGTCGTTTGGCATGCATTTGACCATAAAACCCATGTTTTGGCCATTTATGACACGCCGAGTGCATTTTCCGCCAGCACGGTCACACGACACCTACGATTGACATGTTTTCTGGCCGAAAATTTCACAAATCACCCAACCTTTGTTTTAGTCTGATTTCATGGCATTCTGAGGTCGTTCGACCAGTTTCGACCACCCCACGCACGCTTTTCAAGCGCGCCTAACACCTAAAAAACACATATTCAGCTGTGCCGTGAAAACCGCGCATCTGAATGACGTGTCGTCTCCTCGTAAACCTCACGAATAATAATTAGGGTGTTTTTGTGTGATTTCAAGTCATTATGATGTCATTCGGCATGCATTTGACCGTAAAACCCATGTTTTGGCCATTTACGACACGCGGAGTGCGTTTTTGGCTAGCGCGGTCACACGACACCTCCGATTGACATGTCATCTGGCCGAAAATTTCACAATTTCACAATTCACCCACCCTTTGTTGTCGTCCGATTTCATGGAATTCCGAGGTCGTTCAGCCAGTTTCGACCACCCCACGCACGCTTTTCAAGCACGTCGAACACCTAAAAAACACATATTTAGTCGTGTCGTACAAACCACGTGTCCGAATGATGTGTCATCTCCTCTTACACATCATAAATAATAATTAGGTTGTTTTCGTCTGATTTAAAGTCATTATGATGTCGTTCGGCATGCATTTGACCGTAAAACCCATGTTTTGGCCATTTACGACACACGGAGTGCGTTTTTGGCCAGCGCGGTCACACGACACCTCTGATTGATGTGTTTTCTAACTGAAATTTTGAAAATTCACCCACCCTTTGTTGTCATTTGATTTCATGGCATTCTGAGGTCGTTCGGCCAGTTTCGACCACCCCACGCACGCTTTTCAAGCGCGCTGAACACCTAAAAAACACATATTCAGCCGTGTCGCGCAAACCGCGCATCCGAATGATGTGTCGTCTCCTCATACACCTCAAAAATAATAATTAGGGTGTTTTCGTGTGATTTCAAGTCATTCTGATGTCATTAGGCATGCATTTGACTGTAAAACCCATGTTTTGGCCATTTACGACACGCTGAGTGCGTTTTCGGCCAGCGCGGTCACACAACACTTCTGATTGACATGTCGTTTGGCCAAGAATTTCAAAATTCACCCACCATTTATTTTCGTCTGATGTCATGGCATTCTGAGGTCGTTTGGCCGGTTTTGACCACCCCACACACGCTTTTCAAGCGTGTCGAACACCTAAAATACACATATTCAGTCGGGTCACGCAAACCGTGCGTCCGAATGATGTGTCGTCTCCTCGTACAGATCATGAATAATAATTAGGGTGTTTTTGTGTGATTTCAAGTCATTCTGATGTCGTTCGGCATGCATTTGACCGTAAAACCCATGTTTTGGCCATTTAAGACATGCAGAGTGCGTTTTCGGTCAGCGCGGTCACACGAGACCTCCGATTGACGCACCGTCTGGCCGATAATTTTACAATCCACCCACACTTTGTTGTTGTCTGATTTCATGGCATTCCGAGATCGTTCGGCCGGTTTCAACCACCCCATGCACGCTTTTCAAGCGCGCCTAACACATAAAAAACACATATTCAGTTGTGCCATGCAAACCGCACGTTTGAATGACGTGATGTCTCCTCGTACACCACATAATAACTAGGGTGTTTTTGTGTGATTTCAAGTCATTCCAATTTCGTTCGGCATGCATTTGACCGTAAAACCCATGTTTTGGCCATTTACAACACGCAGAGTGTGTTTTCAGCTAGTGCGGTCACACGACACCTCTGATTGATGTGTCATCTGGCCTACAATTTCACAATTCACCCACCCTTTGTTGTCATCTAATTTCATGGCATGCTGAGGTTGTTCGGTCGGTTTCGACCACCCCACGCACGCTTTTCAGGCGCGCCGAACACCTAAAAAACACATATTCAGCTGTGTCGTGCAAACCGCATGTCTGAATAACGTGTAGTCTTCTATTAC
Organism: Viscum album; assembly: GCA_963277665.1. Lineage (NCBI taxonomy): Eukaryota > Viridiplantae > Streptophyta > Magnoliopsida > Santalales > Viscaceae > Viscum > Viscum album. The sequence continues at coordinate 1,159,039,452 of OY728145.1, forward strand.
ACCTCACGAATAATAATTAGGGTGTTTTCGTGTGATTTCAAGTCATTCTGATGCCGTTCGGCATGCATTTGACCGTAAAACCCATGTTTTGGCCATTTACGACACGCCGAGTGCATTTTCGGCCAGCGCGGTCACATAACACCTCTGATTGACGTGTTGTCTAGCCGAAAATTTCAAAAATCACCCACCCTTTTTTTTTGTCCGATTTCATCGCATTCCGAGGTCGTTCGGCTAGTTTCGACCACCCCACGCACGCTTTTCAAGCGCACCTAACACCTAAAAAACACATATTCTGTCGTTCTGTGCAAACTACGCATTCGAATGACGTGTCGTCTCCTTGTACACCTCACAAATAATAATTAGGGTGTTTTCGTGTTATTTTAAGTCATTCTGATGTCGTTTAGCATGCATTTGATCATAAAACCCATGTTTTGGCCATTTACGACATGTGGAGTACGTTTTCGTTCAGCACGGTCACACGACACCTCCGATTGACATGTCGTCTAGCCGACAATTTCAAAATTCACCCACCCTTTTATTTCGTCCGATTTCATGGCATTGCGAGGTCGTTCAGCCAGTTTCGACCACCCCACGCACGCTTTCGAAGCGCGCTGAACACCTAAAAAACACATATCCAGCCCTGTCGTGCAAACCGTGCATCTGAATGACATGTCGTCTCCTCATACACCTCACGAATAATAATTAGGGTTTTTTCATGTGATTTCAAGTCATTCTGATGTCGTTCGGCATGCATTTGACCGTAAAACCCATGTTTTGGCCATTTACGACATGCAGAGTGCATTTTCAGCCAGCGCGGTCACACGACACCTCCGATTAACATGATGTCTGACCAAAAATTTCACAATTCACCCACCCTTTGTTGTTGTCTGATTTCATGGCATTCTGAGGTCGTTCGACCAGTTTCGACCACCTCACGCACGCTTTTCAAGCGCGCCGAACACCAAAAAAACACATATTCAGCCATGCCGCGCAAACCGCACATCCAAATGACATGTCGTCTCCTCTTACACCTCAAAAATAATAATTAGGGTGTTTTCGTGTGATTTAAATTCATTCCGATGTCATTCGGCATGCATTTGACCGTAAAACCCATGTTTTGGCCATTTACGACACGCCGAGTGCGTTTTCGGCCAGCGCGGTCACACGACACCTCAGATTGACGTGTCGTCTGGCCGACAATTTCACAATTCACCCACCCTTTGTTGTAATTTGATTTCATGGCATTCTGAGGTCGTTCTGCCAGTTTTGACCACCCCACAAACACTTTTCAAGCGTGTCGAACACCTAAAAGACACATATTCAGTCGTGCCATGCAAACCGCGTGTCCGAATGATGTTTCATCTCCTCTTACACCTCACGAATAATAATTAGGGTGTTTTCGTGTGATTTTAAGTCATTATGATGTCGTTTGGCATGCATTTGACTGTAAAACCCGTGTTTTGGCCATTTACGACACGCCGAGTGCGTTTTCGGCCAGCGCGGTCACACGACACCTCCAATTGACGTGTCATCTGGCTGACAATTTCACAATTCACCCACCCTTTTTTGTTGTCCGATTTCATTGCATTCTGAGGTTGTTCGGCCGATTTCGACCACCCCACGCATGCTTTTCAAGCACGTCGAACACCTAAAAAACACATATTCAGTCGTGTCGTGCAAACCGTGCATCTGAATGACATGTCGTCTCCTCGTACACCTCACGAATAATAATTAGATCCTTTTCTTAAAGTATTTACACAATCCGAATGCATTTGGTTGGTTTTCCGTATGTCGGATGTTGTTTTCACTTAAAATGTTGTCTATTTCAAAGAAAAGTGAGACACTTTGAGTGGTGTCAGCCACACCGCACCTCAGATTGAGGCGGGGTTGACTTTTACACGTCAAAAATGACTCATGGATCATTGTCTTAAAGTTTCAACAGAATCCGAATGCGTTTGGTCGGTTTTAAGTATGCCAGTTGTTGTTTTCACTTAAAATCTTGTCCATTTCAAATAAAAGTGAGACACTTTGAGTGGTGCCGGAAACACCGCACCTCATATTGAGTTGGGGTTGACTCGTACACGTCAAAAATGACCCATGGATCATTTTCCTAAAGTATCAACACAATTTGAATGTGTTCGGTTGGTTTTTCGTATGCCAGTTGTTTTTACTTAAAAGAGTATCCATTTTCGGATAGCGCGGTCACACAACACCTCCGATTGACGTGTCATCTGGCCGATAATTTCAGAATTCACTCACCCTTTGTTGTCGTCCGATTTCATGGTATTCTGAGGTCGTTCCGCCGGTTTCGACCACCCCACACACGCTTTTCAAGCACGCCGAACACCTAAAAAACACATATTCAGTAATTTCGTGAAAAATGCGCATCCAAATGACATTTTGTATCCTCGTACACCTCACGAATAATAATTACAATGTTTTCGTGTGATTTAAAGTCATTTGGATGTCGTTCGGCATGAATTTGACCGTTAAATGCAAGTTTTGTCCATTTACAACATGCGGAGTGTGTTTTTGGCCACCGCTGTCACATGACACCTCCGATTGAAATTCCGTCTAGTCGACCATTTCACAATTCACCCACCCTTTGTTGTCGTCTGATTTCATGGAATTCCGAGGTCGTTTGGCTGGTATCGACCACCCCACGCACGCTTTTCAAGCACGTCAACACCTAAAAGACACATATTCAGTCGTGTCGTGCAAACCGTGCATCCGAATGATGTTTCATCTCCTCGTACACCTCACGAATAATAATTAGGGTGTTTTCGTGTGATTTCAATTCATTCATATGTCATTTGGCATGCATTTGACCGTTAAACTCATGTTTTTGGCCATTTACGACACGCGGAGTGCGTTTTCGGCCACCGCGGTCACACGACACCTCTGATTGACATGTCGTCTAGCTGACCATTTCACAATTCACCCACCCTTTGTTATTGTCTAATTTCATGGAATTATGAGGTCGTTTGGCTGGTATCGACCACCCCACGAACGCTTTTCAAGCGCGTCAAACACCTAAAAAAACACATATTCAGTCGTGCCACACAAACCACGCGTCCGAATGACGTGTCGTCTTCTATTACACCTTGAGAATAATAATTAGATTGTTTTCCTAAAGTATCTACACAATCCGAATGCGTTTGGTTTGTTTTCCATATGTCAGATTTTGTTTTCACTTAAAATGTTGTTCATTTCAAAGAAAAGTGAGACACTTTGAGTGGTGTCGGCCACACCACGCCTCAGATTGAGGCGGGGTTGACTCTTACACATAAAAAATGACTCATGGATCATTGTCCTAAAGTTTCAACAGAATCTAAATGTGTTTGGTCGGTTTTAAGTATTCTAGTTGTTGTTTTCACTTAAAATCTTGTCCATTTCAAATAAAAGTGAGACACTTTGAGTGGTGCCGGCAACACTGCACCTCGAATTGAGGTGGGGTTGACTCATACATGTCAAAAATGACCCATGGGTCTTTTTCCTAAAGTATTAACACAATCCAAATGTGTTTGGTCAGTTTTCTGTATGCCAGTTGTTTTTACTTAAAAGAGTATCCATTTTAAACAAAAGAAAGACACTTTGAGTGGTACCGGCCACACCATGCCTCAGATTGAGGCGGGTGGGGGGGCTATCTGAGGGGGCTATCTAGGGTCCAGGGAGGAGGGTGGGGGGGTTTTCTGGGGTCTAGGAAGGTGGGTGGGTAATGTATCTAAAACTCTATCTAGGTATCATACATCTAATTCTGACAGGACTGCGAACCACCGCGGGGTGTTGTCCTGAAGCAGGGCCAAATCACGGCATTATCACGGCATGACCGCAATGTGATCATGGCATGACCGTGGCGTGACCACTGCATGACCGTTGCGTGACCACGATGTGTTAGCCTAGTCCAGCGACATCCGCGGGGCAGCATCTTCTGGCCAGGATTCCAAATAAATCCTATGTTGTTGTCCTTCACATTATAGAAACTGAACTTATGTTATAAAAAATAGACTATTGATTCAGGATTGTGGTATGATAAAGATATATACTTTATATTCATTGTTTTTAAAAGTGGTACCAGGTAGTTGAAACTACTAATTGAGAGTCAAATTATCACACCCTAAACTATCACTGTGGGTTTTCGTAGACAGCGCACCTCTGTTGGAGGGGTTTTATTATAAAAACATGACTTTATTTATCAAATGAAATGATTATATTAAAGAAAAATTATTCAAGATATGCAATTCAATATAATTAAACAGAATTAATAAAGAAACTAAATTCAATTTAAAGCATTCTTAAATTAAATATGCTTCCATATTTAGTCAAAAATAAAGAGTTATACTGAATTCAAAAATATCCATACCAGAGTGAAAAACCAGGTTCAAAAATAAAGAGTTATGCAGAATTCAAAAATGTAATGGATCAATCTACCCCTGATCACCATCACCATTACCATTGTCATCATCAACCTCATCCTCACTACCATCTCTGTCCTCATCGTCATCCTCATCATCGTCCTCGTCCTCACCCTCGGCCCCATCCTCACCCTCAGCCCCATCCTCACCCTAGTCCTCATCCTCATCCTCGCCCTCATCCTCTTTAGCATCCTCGTCATCACCAGGAACATCATCATCTCGACCACCACTAGAACTTTTATCTGGTGCATTGGATAATGCACCCATCGATGACATATATGTCTGACAAGCCGCGCTGGCCTCTGGTGGAAGTGGTAAAGATAAAGCTTTGATCGGTTTCATAAATTATTTCTCCCTCGTTTGAACCTGTTCTTCCAACTCTGTGACCCTTTTATCATATTGTCTTTTGTGCTCCTTGACCTATTCCAACTCAGTGGTACTAGAATGGATACTTGGAGAGGACCAATATGTCGTCGGGACTATATTCTTACCAGGTCGGCAGTGTACTCGACCAGAGTGCTCATCTCCCAAAACCTGATATAAATGATCGTGTGGCCCAAAATTGTCAGGCTCCTGGGAATCAAGGGCCTCTAAAGTAGCCTATTAAAAATATTAATAGATTATCAAATTTCAAAATTGATATTAAACTTTGAAATAAACAAATTAAAACTTACAATCTTTTCTTGTGTCGGTTCATTAACCGCAGTTCCGTCTTTTTTCCTTCTACTCGAGCAAAACAATTTTGCTCGAGGGATATATCCTTCAATATTCAATTTGTGCTTCTGTAATTACATTGAAACAATATAAATTGAAAGTATAATCATATATTCAATATTCAATAAATCACATAATTTAAGTAGGAAACAATAAAAAGGGCAAGTCCTAAAGAAAAATTATAAACAACTATATCATACCAGCTGCCTCTCATGATCTGACATCGTTGTGCGCCCCAAAGTGTGGAGGTATTGCTTTGAATCAATGTTTTTTTTGTTTTTTCAGAAGATTACTAAATAATGTTTAATAATAAATAAGATAATATTAATGAAAAATATAAAAATTGTCATTTAAATACCTCAAATGGGATTAATACCTTAAATTTGGCAGTCGCCCAATGGGTGATCATTTGGAAATATTGCTCTATCAGGAAGTCATCCACAATAGGTAATGTCTCTAACTTTGTTCCCACTCTATCACACCAGCCAACATACAGCTCATGCTTATAAGCTCTCCAAAGCTCTCCTAGATCCTTTAAACGTGTTGGTCGTGTACCTTCACCATCAGGGAAGTTAAACCGAAGTTGGCATCCAATAGATTAATTCATATAAATACAAAAAAAATACTACATTAAATCCAATAGATTTTATACCCATATTTGTGCCCATGCATTATCCTTGACTTCGTGTGGCAGATTTCTCCAAGAGAGAGGGCTGATCGGAATGATGTCGGAGTATTTGGCTAGCGTCGCTAAAAAACCCTGACATTCCTGCCCAGATTTATCATTCATCTGTCCATCATCATTGTATTCAACCATAAACTGTGTCTGGAGATTCCATACTGCATGCAAGCGAGTACGCCCCCTCCCCCACCTCCTATCAGTAGATGAATCTATTTTTAATGAAAAAAAATATTATTAAAAGTTATAATAAAAATAAATTTTGGTATAAAAATTTGTTAGAGTTATATAAATATACCTGTGGTAGTCGGATCAATGGGCGTCACTGGATGTGCAGAAGCTGAAGGAATATCCTGTATAGGTGGAGTGTCCCTCAGTGTATGCTCCTCAGCCACATACTGTGTCGGAGCAGGAGTCAAAGAAGGTGGAATATAATAGCTCGGAGATAATGAACCAGAAGAAAAAGATGATGGAACAGACGTCTGGCCAACGGTAGTGTAGACATCGGAGGCCTAAATATCTCGTGTGTCCCTAAAGACACGCTAGGATCAAAATGGAACGTAGAAGATACGTCTGTGGTAGGGGAATGGTCCAATCGGGTACGACCAGTGGATCTTCTAACTCTCTCACCACGAGCCCTTGTACCACCGACCTCAGTACCGGGACCACCAGATTATCGTCTAACTCTGACACCACCCCCCCTCCTACCACCAGCCTCTGTACTGGGAGCAATATTAGGCTCCTCATCGGATATCTCTCATCTAGGGGGTGGATCCTGAAAAAAATTTTAACACAAAAGTAAACACATGATATTATAAGTTATTGAAATATATATATTTGAAATAAAATACTTACAATAGGGATGAGTGGAAGAATGCCCATCTCTGTCATGCGACGATTATTTTCTATCATCTTTTTCTGCTGCCTCTCTTCAATGGGTGTCATTTCCTATAATGAAAACAAATATGGAAGTAATTAGAAACAATTTCTTATGAGTTCATGAAATACTATGAATAAAGGAGTGATTTTCATGAAATACTATAAATAAATATTACAAACAATTTCTTATGAGTTCATATACATGAAGCTGTAATATTTGAGGCATTGAGATTAAAAAAACTATGAATCTTTAAAATTAGAACACAAGAAAGAGACATCATGCCCTTATAAATGTATATGTGTAATGAAAACATTAATTGGACAATGTATACACCAATGTAGTGATTTGAGTACACAATTCGTAGAGTAGTGAATCATAAATTTTTTCAAAATCCCTAGAAATAGGGAATAACGATATCCTTGAGAATAGAAGGATGTCCTTGATAAGAGGTGGAAGGATATCCTTGAGAAGAGGTGGAAGGAGTCTAACCTGAAAGCTGATTGGATGGAAGAGGTGCACCTATGTTGGGGCTTCTCAAGGGCTTCTGAGAGTCGGGCAGTGCTTCTGGAGTTGCGGCTTCTGGAATCGGTGTGGGGGTTGCCTTCTTTGTCCAATTTGGGGGGAAATTTTCCCAACATTTGTTAAAAACCATTGGGAAAACTCCATCTTTCCCAACGGTTTCATCAAACCGTTGGGAAAACTCAATTTTTACCCATCTTTCCCAACGGTTTCATCAAAACGTTTGGGAAACTCAATTTTTATCCATCCTTCCCAACAGTTTCATCAAACCGTTGGGAAAACTCAATTTTTACCCATCTTTACCAACAATTTGCATAAACTATTGGTAAATAACACCTATACCAACGGTTCAAAAGAACTGTTGGTATACAAGTGTTGGGAAAAGCATGATTTCCAGTAGTGATAGGTACAGCTCATCATTGTGGCTCTCTATATCAACTGGTCTCCTCCATGCACCATCTAGTCCTAGCTCCCCAAACCTTAGTCAAAGTTTTTTGTCATCTGTACAAGACACAACAAAGTGTGGGTGAAGCCCGTGCAGGGGTGAGTATAACAATACCCAATAGGGACCCCGAGACCCCCGAAGGTCTCTTAGAATTTTATAAAGGAAAAACAAAAAAGTATGATCTCAATCACAAATCACAAATAAAGACTCATCTCAAACTAGGTATAACTTAAGTACAGAAGTACAAATGATTAGACGTAAGCTAGATCATCTTGTTCTGTCGAGAGACTCTGCTACTAACCCACATAGGATTGATAGGCGCTGACCCACACAGGATCGCTGAGCATTAACCCACATAGGATCGATAGGTACTAACCCACATAAGATCGTTGAGAATTGACCCACATAGTATCGATAGGTACTGACCCATATATGATCACTATTCATTCTTCATGTCACAGACAGCCACTGGATTCCCGCACTAAGCACGCTTGATTTTTGGAGGATCCTCTCCAAAAGTCATCGGTAATATTTCAACCACTATGAAGTCCCACAAATAAGTAACCCAAATAACGGTCATGTAATAAGGGTTTCATCACAACAGACGACGCATCAATCAGACACTCGGTCTGTAAGTTATAGGCATTTTAGTACCAAGGGCCTGGTTGGATTCGGATTTGATCCAACCCGACTGTACTCCAACTTTATCTAAAACTCAAGTGGAGTATCTCAAAAGGACTGTCTCATCCTAAGGTTTCCAGCATCGTAAACGGTTCATCAAACAGACGTCTGGTTTAGAAGATATGCCCATTTAAGAAAAATTGGACCGTAAGTGGGTTCGGGTTCGGTCCGACCCAGTCGGACCGACCCGACCTGGCCCGAAGGGGTTGGGCTCGGCCCAGTTCGGCTGGGCCATGGGCTAGGCCCTCTCTTCCACAGGTTCATCCAGGCCCACCCAGCTGGGTACGGCCCACCAGCTGTGCACGGGTCCGCTTGTAACGTCCCAGACCCGATCAGCCACCCGAACAGTGCTAAACAGGTCGGTTGTTACTACCTTAGGCGCACCTACCTGAACTCCAAAGGCTACTGACTAGAAGCGATGGTCTTATAGGTATATTAGGGAGGTTATACCCTCTTGAAGGATAATAATGGTACTGGTCCGAGCATAATATAAAATTATAAGACTCTGCAGACTCAAACCAGACTCGCATAGCGAAAGCACAATCAATAGCAATAAACAGCAGAAGCAATAAATATAAACAACAATAGCAGAATGTAAACACAACAACATGTTGAAACACTTGTAACAACTACTATAATAGATAAATCATGCATCAATATCAAGTCAATATATATATAAAAGGGCGCCAATGGTTAACTAAGAGTGGCTACAATAAACAAGGTAAGCATGCTGGTACAGTAAAGAAAGCAAAACAAAGTAAACTTCAACTAGGAAATACCTCAAGGTCCCTACCATATCCATGTAACAACTATAAAATAGTCTAGATCTTGAATCTGGTCTCTTTCCTACACATAAATCCGTAAAATCTACACGCGTCCCAAAGGGACCGTGCAGGGTGTGAGAGGAATCTCAGTAGGATACCACCCAACGGTGCATACCTAATATAAGTGTTTAAGCAGGAATGCATTTATAAGGAAAATATTAAACAATACAATATATAAATAAACACAAACTACACTGGTGCTCAGCAGCCACCATGGAGTGTCACCTACTTTGTCCAACGTTGGAATCCCTGTCATGTAATCTGGCACCATGTGCCCCCTAACACTGCGTGTCTCAAGTACCGACATCCCAAAGGCACACCCAAGAAGTAGTAAATCATATGAACAAAGATGCTTACCCAAAAATAATAACTGGAGGGACAGCGATGTCTGCCCTCAAAAAAGTAACTAGAGGGACAGTTATGTTTGCCCTCAAATCAATAACAGGAGGGACATTGATGTATGCCCTCAAACCACGGCGAGCCTCTTCCCCCAACCCAATAGCCTCAACGTTATCCCCTGAAGGATCCTCATCTTCCACGTGGCTTCCTACGGTAAGTACCCCCAAACCAATAGTACCTAAACCGCAACTAACGGAGGCCTCTACCCACGTGAGTGGTCAAAACCACCTCATCACGGAGTCTCTCTGTGTGCACACTACTCAAGGTTCCAGGTGAGCAGTAATCACCAAAATAAGTTCCCAAGCCACAACATCTTTGACACCTCATGCCCTTGTGACCATGTCACTCAAGTATGATGGCCTTGCCACCCAAGTAACTTGGGTCATGCCCAACCTGACAGTCACACTGCCTCAAGCCGACGTCCATGATGCCCAATCCCGTGGTCAGAACTACCCAATGTAACCCGGGCCAAGCCCAACCTGTGATCAGCATCACTCAACAATACCCAGGTCATACCCAACACAACCCAAAGGTTCCAGCATATGCAATATCACACATTACATATCTATAATCAAAAGAAATGCTTTAAATAGGAAAATCAAACTAAACAGTTGAATTGTACTAGCTATGTGATGTTCCATACCAGCACCAAGGTCTTGGAAGCCTCTAACAATTCATATAATCACTTAACAATTGGAACTCAGCAGTTTAATCAAAACAATTCATTTTAACTCATTTTGGCATACCCAGCGAAAATACCCCAATTGAGAAACGACCCCTCGCCCGGCCCCGCTCAAGAAAAACAGGAAAAAGGGGATTCCCAAAGGCATCTCACAGGTCTAATGATAAATTTAATATGCAGTAGCAGATAAAATAGGGTCTCGCTCAAAATACCCAAATACTCACCAAAGGACGCATCACCCAAAAGTCTGAAAAAACACAAAAGGAGGTATGCACCACCTACCTGAGACTCGTAGATGTAGACACATCCGATATCGAGCTCCAATTCTAAGTTGATCTTCGTAGATCTATGTTTCTTTCAAATCCCAACAACTCTACTCGGATGGAATTTGTGGTGTGCGAGGAAAATAATCAAGAATAGAATAGGGTGCGTAGGTTTATCCTTGCTGATGCAATACTGTAACCACTGATGGATTGAAGAACGGACTCCGGATGAAGATTCTAGGGCAAGATATGTACTTCAGGATTTTGGATGGACATGTTCTGAAGTTAGGGAAGAATAAGGTGTTTCCCAAAATTATACGCGATGCTCTTTCATTTAATTGAATAAAAATAAAAATACACGGCGTGTATAAATGACTACACACCGTGTAGTTTCCTTGTTTGTACTCCGACTTAAGCGGAGGTAGCCACATGGCTTGGATGCGCCACACAGGTTGACACATGGATAGAACTCATTCAGTAGGTGGAAAGAAGAATACACGGCGTGTCAAGAAACACTACACATCATGTAGTAGGAAATTATTACACGGTCATCACACGACATGTACTCAGCGAGCATGTGGTCGGTACACGCCTAACCCATACACGACGTGTACTTTGGATTACACGACGTGTAATCTGGAAATTTCCAAAACTTCCCATATTTTCCCAATTTTCCCATAAACAAGTCAAAAATTCAAACAGGGTCAGGATTTTGAACTGTTCTAAAAACCCGGGTTCTTACAATCTCCCCACCTTAACATAGCTCATCCTCGATCTATCAAACGAAACCCAGAGATGGCACCAAACATACCACCCTGATCAAAGTAACCCAGACTACCCCAGTCTCAAAGGTTCTGGCTAAATTCTTCAAGGGGATCCCCACCTTAGGAATTGCCTAACTCGGTCTCAACTCTACAAAACTTAGAAAATAAAAGGTTCACTAGCCTGTTTTTCGGACTCATGGTCCTCTCGTGATGCATCGTCACCCCTGCGCCTAATTGGTGCTCCTGTGTCGTTTCCAACACCCAAAACTTATCCCGCACTGCATCGGTGCCCACCTTTATGAGGTCTTGTATCCCATGGATGCTCAATATGAACCTGGTACTTAGCACCTTAAGTAACATGTATCATCGATGCCCCAATTCCCACAACACCTCAAGTAACCCGCATCCTCGATGCCCCGATGCTCGTGGCACCTCAAGTAACCCACATCCTCAATGCCCCGATGCTATGCATCTCATACATATATATAAATATATCACGCACCTGATATGGTGCAAATCCCACTGACCAACATCTAGTCAGTCCACATATATCTTGTGCATCATGTGCACTCAAAACAAACATGATTTAACAGGTTATGCCAAAAAGAAAACAAGGAAATCATGGCCACACCCGCGGTGTACCTCTAACCGTCGTCGGATCACTAGCCTGCTCAGCCTCTGGAATCTCTACGGTGTGCACCTATACTAAAGTATGATTGCCTGATGCCTGACCTCCCGGCGTTTCTTCTCTATTCACCGACCACTGACCCCTCAGCTAGGTCCCATTATCTTTGTCATGTCATCTGTATGCAGCTGAGCCTCGACTATCATCACCTGGTACCGAACTTGAACTAACTCCAGATGCCACAGTCTGTCTTGGTCCCTGCCTACCGGTTGTCTGAGAAGGCTGCCTGCAGAACCTATCAAGATGCATGACTTGTCCACATGCCTGACACTCCTTTGGAGGCCTATTGCACTGAGTTCGGACATGCCCTGGTTGTCCACACTGAAAGAAAACCACTGATGAACTGCTACGAGGTGGTCTAACTGAGTCCTTAGCCTGACCGCCCTACTGAAACTCATCCCGTCCTCACTTCTTGTTATCTAAACTGTCACTTGAAGTCGTCGTCTGACCTAAGTGAGACCTCTCTTTCTCGTTTCCCTCCGCTATGAGTGCCTGATTCACCACCTCTGAGAACAAACCCAGCCTGAATATATTTACCTGGATCCAAATGGAATATTGCAATCTATTCTCGAAGCGCCTCACCCTTTTCAATTCATTGCTTACCATACTAGGTGAAAAGAGAGATAACTCAGTGAAAGTAGCTGCATAATCCATAACGGACATGTCTTCCTACTGAAGGCTCAAGAACTCCTGAGCTCTCTATGCCCTTAGTGTCTCTGGGTAAAAGTGCTCGAAGAACCTATCCTTGAAGTCCTTCCATACCAGTCCTTTGTGTCTGTGAGCCTGAACCTACACATCCCACCAACGCTTTGTAAGTCCTCACAGCATGTACGTCGCCAGCTTGACCCTTCGCCCTGGAGGCATCTCGAGCTGCTCAAATATCATCTTCATGTTCTCTATCTAGTTCTCAACTGCCTATGGACCACCCTTACCCTGAAAAAGCGGTGGGTGCTGCAACTGGAACTCCTGCATCATATGTGTCATTGAAATATCTATACTCTGCACACCTCTCTTGATCCCCTGAAAGACACATATACCAGACTAGACTGAAGCTTCTCGTCGAGCCATGGCCTGAATGCTACTACACTCAGTTGTTACCCTACTTGCACTGGATCCTGAACCTGATCCTATACTTGAGCCTGTACCTGCGGCTCCTGCTATGCCTGCACCAGATCCTAAACTTGATCATACTCCTATGGCGTTGTACCATCTCCTGCCTGACGCTTCATCTGAGTCATCAAAAAGTAACCCACTGAATACCATAATTGGTCAAACATCCCACATACATAACAATATATATATATATATATATAACACAGATAAGAAAAACATTAAAAGGCAGTGTATAACTACTACCCTTACTCTCCCCCACCGCAACCATGCCCCACGGCATCCCAGCCTCAAGGCCTCCTTACCCACCCTCAATAGAGCCAAGTATCAAAAGTACCTCAAGCCATGCCCGTTTGGACAACCAATGTTGCCTCAAACAGACAACCTAGTCGCCCAATACTGGTGATCAAAATCACCTCAACCATAGTATCGGCCTACTCATACAAGAGCCAGGCCCAAAATCTCTTGCCACAAGCAATTCACAATATATATAATAATCATGGCATAATACATTGCAATAAACCATCAATTCTATCAGAAATTTCACTTATTCACATTTAAAAGCATACAAAGTATGACAATTGATATTATTCACATGGTATTATCATTTCACAAAACATACGTGCAGTTATGAAATTGAGATACCATAAAATGTGCCTATCAAAAACCAAGAAAACTCGTCTTGCCATACCGGGCCAAGGTCCAATTCTCCCTTACCGCACTGGGTTAAGGGTTACATATCACAATCAATAATGTTACACACCAAGTGAACCACCGAGGTGGAAATCATATAAACTGTAATCTGAGCAAAAAAGCAAACAGCAATTCCCACCCATGGCAACTTGGTCCATCCCTCGTACCTGGGGCAGCAGGCACCCAAGCACAAGCTAGAAACCCAGTTTCAGTCCTATCTCAAGTCTACCATATCCCAAATAGTAAAACCAGTAGAAATAAAAGGAGAAGTCTCAATCTCATTAGTAGCTAGAAAAACACTGCTACAAAATCTCTGTCACGAACTCCTTTGATACTACTTTGTAACATCTCAGACCCGACAAGCCATACGAATAGTGCTAAACGGGTCGGGTGTTACTACCTTAGATGCAACTCCCCGAACATCAAAGGATGACGACTAGCAGTGAGGGTCTTATAGATATAATGGGGAAGCTATAACCTCTAGGATGATAATAATGGTACTAGTTCGAGCATAATATAAAATTAGAAGACTCTGTAGACTCAAACCAGACCCGCATAGCAGAAGCACAATCAATAGCAATAAACATCAGAAATAATAAATATAAACAACAGTAGTGGAATGTAAACACAACAGCATGTTGAACCACTTGTAACAACTACTAGAACAAACAAATCATGGATCAATAACAATTAAATATATATATATATAAGGGTGCCAATGGCTAACCAATAGTGGCTACAATAAACAAGGTAAGAATGCTAGTACAGGAAAGAAAGCAAAACACAACTCCACCTAGGCAAGACCTCAAGGTCCCTACCATCTCCATGCGACAGCTAAAACAGCCCATCTCCTGAAGATGGTCTCTTTCCTACACGTAAATCCATAAAGTCTACACGCATCCTGAAGGGCCCGTGCAGGGTGTGAGATGAATCTCAGTAGGATACCACCCAACAGTGTGTACATAATATAAGTGTTTAAGAAAGCATACATTTATAAGGAAAATATTAAATAGTATGATACACAAATAAATACAAACTCCACTAGTGCTCAACAACCACCATGGAGTGTCACCTGCTTCAGCCAATGTCGGAATCCCTGTCATGTAACCCGGCACCATGTGCCCCCTAACACCACGTGTCTCAAGTACCGACGTCCCGAAGGCACGCCCAAGAAGTAGTAACTCAGAGGAACAGTGATGCTTTCCCTAAAATAATAATCAGAGGGACAACGATGTCTGCCCTCAATAAAGTAACTGGAGGGACAGCGATGCCTGTCCTCAAATCAGTAATTGGAGGAACAGTGATGTCTTCCCTAAAACCACAGTGAGCCTCTGCCCCCAACCCTATAGCCTTAATGTTATCCTCTGAAGGCTCCCCACCTTCCACGTGGCTTCCTACAGCAAGCACCCCCAAACCAATAGTACCTAAACCGCAACTGACGGGGGCCTCTACCCACACGAGTGGTCAAACTACCTCATCACGGAGTCTCTCTGTGTGCACACTACTCAAGGTTCCGGGTGAGCAGTAATCACCAAAATAAGTTCCAAAGCCACAACATCTCTGACACCTCGTGCCCCTGTGACCATGTCGCTCAAGTCCGATGGTCTCGCCACCCAAGTAACCCGGGTCATGCCCAACCTGATAGTCACACTGCCTCAAGCCGATGTCCATGACGCCCAATCCTGTGGTCAGAACCACCCAATGTAACTCGGGTCAATCCCAACCTATGATCAGCATCACTCAACAATACTCAGGTCATGACCAACACAACCTGAAGGTTCCAGTATATGCAATATCACACATTATATATCTATAATAAAAAAGAAATACTTTAAATAGGAAAAGCAAACTAAACAGTTGAATTGCACTAGCTATGTGATGTTCTATACCATCACCAAGGTATTGGAAGCTTCTAAAAATTCATATCATCACTTAATAATTGGAACTCAGCAGTTTAATCAAAACAATTCATTTTAACGTATTTTGGCATACTCATCCAAAATTCCCCAATTAAGAAACGACCCCTCACCAGGCCCTACTGAAGAAAAATAGGAAAAAGGGGATACCCAAAGGCATCTTACATGTCTAATGGGAAATTTAATATGCAGTAGTAGATAAAACATGGTTCACTCAAAATACCCAAATACGCACCAAAGACCGCATCACCTAAAAGTCTACAAAAACACAAAAAGAGGTATGGACCACCTACCTGAGACTCATAGACGTAGGAACGTCCGATATCGAGCTCCAATTCGAAGCCAATATTTATAGATCTATGTTTCTATCAAATCTCGGCAACTCTGCTTGGATGGAATTTGCGGTGTGCGGGGCAAAGAATCAAGAACGGAATAGGGTGCACGGGTTTAGCCTCGCTTATGCGATCCCGCAACCACTGACGGATTGAAGAACGGACTCTGGATAAAGATTCTAGGGCAAGGTATGTAATTCGGGATTTCAGAACGTACCTGTTCTGAAGTTGAGGAAGAATAAGGTGTTTCCCAAAATTCGACGTGATGCTCTTTCATTTAAGTGAATAAAAATAAAAATACATGGCGTGTATAAAGGACTACACACCGTGTAGTTGCCTTGTCCATACTCCGACCTAAAAAGAGGTAGCCACACTGCTTGGATGCACCACACGGGTCGACACACGGCTAGAACTTAGTAGGTACGTGGAAAGTAGAATACACAGTGTGTCAAGCAACACTACACGTCGTGTAGTAGGAAATTATTACACGGTCATCACACGACATGTACTCAGTGAGCACGCAGACGGTACACGCCTAACCCATACATGGTGTGTACTTTGGAGTACATGGTGTGTAATCTAGAAATTTCCAAAACTTCCCAGATTTTCCCAGTTTTCTCAGAAATAAGTCAAAAATTCAAATAGGGTCGGAATTTTGACATGTTCCAAAAACACGGGTTCTTACACCGCTCCCCTCCTGAACGGCCAAGCCGTTTGGGCTTCATCAAATCAGCGGTGTCGGTTGGCACCGCTCCACCTAGCCGGTCCGCTGGACCGGTCACCTACGGAACCCGTGGACCATGGGTCCGCCCTCCACCGCAACTCGAAGACGTGGCCCTCCTCTGCGACGCGCCACTGCAGTGCGCCGCCCAGCTCCAATGCGGCCAGCACTGGTCAACCACCCCCTTCGTCCGTCGAGGTGCCTTCAGGCACTGCCACCTTCTCACGGCCGGCGGTTTCCAGCCGCCACCTCCTCCGGTCGCCGACACCATCACGCCGATGATGCTTCCATGGGCCACCGGTGAAGATCTGGTTGTCCGATTTCTTTCTTGTCTGCGCCTACGAGCCTCCTGGTACGGTGCCTACACTGAGCAGCCATCGGTTTTACCTTGCCACCATATTTTTTGATCATTCATGAAGAACGCAACTAATACCAAGATTAGCGGAGGGTTCGGGCCTTGTTCGTTCGTTCTACACCCTTTGCGTTAACATTATAACATGGAAGCAATTCAATCATCAACAAGAGTAGAAGAATTATAAAACTCTTGAATAAAACCCCAACCTTGAACATGTTGGTAGATGATGCAGATGAGGAATACGGGTCCGTGTTCGTAGCATGTTCATTGGCATTTTTTGAACTCCGGATTGAATCCTCTAAGGCATCGAAGCTCCATTCTACGTTGGAGGAAGTCATCGTCGGCACTTCATCAGAGGTTCCTCTTGTGAGTGCATAAGACTCATACCCAAACTTTGTTTAAATAGATGAAGAGAGGAGTTTAAATCATCGCACAATTAATGAGGTTCATTAATGAATTTAATTAACGAACCCATTAATCTCCCGACAGTGTGATTACACAAGTAAGTGTAAATGGCCTTTTAAATGGTCTGATAACCTAGTGGTCCCACCACCGCCGCTCATCAGTTACAAAGAAAGAAATAAAATAACTCGTTGAGTTATTTTATTATTTTTTGTAAAGTCTAAAAATTAAATTTTTCGTCCGACCTTTGCCGGTCGAAGTTAGGTTTCACCAAAGCGAATTCTAGCACTGCAAATTCAACGGTGCCCTCATATTTTTAATCTGAGCACCAGTTAAAAAGATAGAAATTGTCGCTTGCACGTTTACTGAACATACCTTAAAAAAAGTTCAAAATTTTGTTTCGGGATCTTTGAGCCTCGGAATCATGTGCCATCAATTTTCACAGGCTCGTAATAATCCCGAATAATTAAAAAAATACATGAAATTTCTGGGTCTTTACACTACATGTCGCGTGTCATTCTAGCTTGGTCACCATGTGGAGTACTCAATGCACTGTGTCTCCTTCATTACACAATGCAATGAATTATTTCGTATTATGTCCCAATGCAATGAACTGGGATAAATGGCGTCTATAATGACTACATGTCGTGTAACCCCATGTTGTCCATCCAGACTCCTTGGCACCCCCAGATGGGTTCTTTAGATGTTCTTTATTGATATGTAATCAGATCTAGAATGTATGAGTGATAAATGAAGGGAGGAATAAGAGATATCGACAATAAAATTCAAAAATGAATTGCATTAAATGAAAAATAACTTTAAATGCATATAACGATCAATAATAATTCAATAATTATAAATTTAATGTGACTGCTCCGATGCCATTTTTTTACAATCATTTAGTAAATCTAGAATAAATATCACTTCTCAGCGTGGAGAATGATATTTATTCCAATTTTTAAGTATAAATAATATTCAACTAAGATTAAAGGAACCACTTTGTGTGTGACCCTCTAGGCCTTTTCCTCAAAGGCATTGGGCGGGCCTGCCTAAATTTCAATATTATTATCTAGCAGCGGGTCAGGACATCCACTGAGAAAAAAAATTTCGCAATGATAAAACCACACACGGATGTTGATTGTGTAATGTAATATTTTTATCATAATATCTCATAAATTAGGTTGCACACATGTGTCATCAACCTACATGTTTGATACAACTTTCTTTGATTATCTAAAATAAATTCATCTATACACCATGACTATGAAATTTAATGAAGTGGTTCCATTTCAATCAAATGTTTGAGACATCAACTTTCATAAAGATAGAAGTGAAAAACCCTTCATCGACTTGTTCATCAATAACATATCATTCATGAAGCACACAGTGCACCCAACTTTGTTGTGGTCATATGTCATCATGGTTTATGACAATACATCAAAGTACATGAGTCATGAAATGCATTAATAATGATTTTAAAGTCTAAGGATCATTGCACATGCTCACATACATGAATATCCAATGGCACATAAACATGTGGATTTCCTATGGGTGGGTCTTTTCTTATAATTTATCGTCTTGAAAAATACCAAGTGCAAACTTCATGGGAAGGATTCTCTCTACTCGAGTATTCACACCCAACAGTCGACATACCATGTGTCTAATCATAAAATGTCATCCGACCATAAAACAAGGTTTAAGTATATCGTCATGGTATTTCAAGGTTCTCATCACAGTGGATAACTTCTATGCACTTTTCAATACGACGAATACTCTATGAAGTTATTACATTAAAGTCACACAGAACAATAAATATTATGTAATAAGATATTTAATTAATATTCACCTCTTTAAATATATGTGAAGTTTAAAGCACAAACGGTTGGTTTAGGACACCAATTCCATCAAAACCAACATCGCCAGTCTTTTTCAACTTCCCAGTACAGATGTATTGTCTTTATTTAAAAGAAACTTCTACTATCAACACTTGTTATGTTTTAAGTGGAAAACATGTAAAACTTAACTATTAGTTGCATGATTGATTAACTCGTCACATGATTAACCATTCGTTTCATTCTTGTATGATTAATCAATGACCTTTAATTGATCCATGACTCTTTTGCCTCGTGCAACCATCATGTAAAGCAATCACAACAATTTAATAATACAAAATAGTAGATAATATGACAAATAAATCATATTTATCACCACTTGTCATGAGATCTATAAAGGATTAGAGTCATCTGCCTTCCATTCACATTTATAATTTATTCCCCTCAAGACCTAGCACTACTAGAATTTTTGGTAATTGCGACGGCCTATTTTCGACGGGATCCCATCACAAATAGGTTTTAGCGACGGGGGCCCCGTCGCAAATAGCCCGTTACAGAAAACGCTGTCGCAAATACCATTATTTGCGACGGACCCGTCGCAAATAATAATATTTGCGACGGAAAACATCACCGTCGCAAATAAGCATCCGATTATATGTATTATTTATACAAAAACATTTTCACGACGGGTCTGTCGTAAATAGTTTTTGCGACGGGCCCGTCGTCCCGTCGCAAAGATATATATATATATATATATATAAAACGTTCTGCGACAGGCCCGTCACAACAAAGTATTTGCGACGGGTAAGTAGTCCCGTCGAAAATATGTTTTTTAAAAATATTTAGTTAGACTATTTGCGACGGGGTCCCGTCACAAAAGGTCCCATCGCAAATAATAAATTAATTTTAAAAAAAAAATTAATATAATTACGATTAATGAAAAAATAATATTACTATTATTAAAAAAATATTAAAATTCTCAATATTCATAAAAAAATATAAAATATTATTATTATTATTATTATAAGTAAATAAACAAACATTAAAAAATATAATACTAAAAAATGTATTTAATAAAATAATAATATTATTATTAAAATAAAAAAAATAAAAAAAATAAAAATTCTCAATATTCACAAAAAAATAGCAAAATATTAAAAATTAAATTATGTAATATTTGCACCGATATAAAAGATAGAAAATGTAAATAATTCATATTACAATGTTAAATTCAAATTTTTTTAACATAAAAAAAATCATTGGGGGTCATCTTCTGGAGGAGGTGGAGGAGCTGAAGGAGCTGGTGGAGGAAACTTCATCCCTAAACTACGAGTCAGACGGCGCATGTACTCCATCTGTTCGTGATGCTGCTGCTGTCATCGATGCATCTCCTCCTCATGCTGCTGCTGCTGCCATCGATGCATCTCCTCCTCATGCTACTGCTGCTGCTATCGACGCATCTGCTCCTCGTGATTCTACTCTTACTACTGCTGCCGCTGACTCATCTCTTCTTGCTGCTTCTGCAAAGTCTCTATAAGCTTAGCCTGAGCTCGCAACTACTCCTGATACTGTGATCCAGAAGATGATGCCTCTCCACGAGCTCCTCTTGAGCCGGATGCCGACATCGCAGCAGTACCATAATAATTATCAGGAGTCAAATGAGAGCTAATACCAACTACTTTGCCCTTCTTAAATCCATACTGAGTCGCCTGCATCCATGTCGCCTCATCAAAATGGTGCGCACTGGTCTGCTCAATCGTCTCGTCCTAACCCTCAACCTGTGTCTAAGAGGTCGCAGCCTCATATGACTCCTTCAATTCCAATTTAAAATTAAAATTGTGAAAATATTATATGCAGTTAATTGTCAAACTGAAAAAATAATACTAACCACAATATGAAACCGGCGATCACCTCTAATCTCTCCAGTGGCTGGATCACTGTACATCCTTCGATAAATGTCGAACTCCATAATATCAGGATGCTCGACTGCCTACAGAAATATAAAATAAACTGTTTATATTTAAATTTATATAAAATATTTAAAAAATATACTTACAAGATGATCTCTATGCGAACTGAATGTACGACTACCAGCTCGATGCGTCACCTCCTGTCTCCCCCGGTTCTACCGTCCCACTAAAGATCTCCTCTGAAATCCACCTCCCAACCAGTGTAAACATAATCCATCCCAAATGTGAGATGAAATGTACCATGGTCGGTGGGCTCTACACAACTCATCAAATTCTATCACTCCTGCTTTTTTAATGGTTGTCCTTATCAAATTGTTCAAAAACTGACGGAAACAGTCACGCATAGAAACCTGCCATGCTGCGTGGATAGCGCCGCGCATGCTATCATCGATAGGATACCATAAAACCTACAAATAATTTATAATATCAAGTTTTTAATAAAATAAATTTCAAAATAAATATTATTTATTTACGTACCATCCAATGATGGAACATGTCGTGTCGCACATCAACGGGAATCTGTTCCCATGTGATCCATGGCTGAGAAAAATAATTGCGTAATATAGCGCTCCCCTGTCCAATAGCTACATGCTGAAAACTGTGAAAAAGGAATAAATAATCAAACAGTTAGTATATATATAAATAAATTAATGAAATCTAACTAAAATATACAGGTTATCATACCTCTGTGTGCATGGATCGAAACCAATATGTGGACATCTCTCAAGGATAGGGTCAGGAATCATCAGTCGCGCAAGTCCGCACCCCTTCTGCATACCTCCTAAACCACCAGTAGGTTGAGGGTCAGATGATCCCACATCCCCATCATCCAAAGGCAGCTCAGCCTCCTCTAACTCATGCAATAGATCAGAGTCCATCTAAAACACAAAAAGATTGTTGTTAGCAGATAGTTGAAAATAACTATTATATATAGATATATATTAGTTATGATTATAACCAGCATTTAACTATGTCAATGTTTATATTCATCCTCTTCTCCATAGCTATCAATGTCAATGTATTCATCTTCCTCCTCAGCATCATCAATATCCATATGAGTTTCAGTTTCAGCATCTCTTGTCATTTCAAATTCATTTGTAATATCATTAACATCTTCATCACCATCGATCCTTAATTGTGGGGTGTCATTGTCGATATTCATGTCTCTTTGTGAATCAGATGGATTTTGAGCAGTCTTTTGAAAATTTTCAATTCCTTCCACTTCAGCAGAACCACATTCAGTTTGAGTAAACTGATTTTTTCGAGATTTCATTTTTATTATGCTCCATCAATCGCTCAATTCTCTTAAAGTAGCACAGTACTTTGCATAATAAATTTGATGTGTCTGTTGAGCTAGTAAAAATGGTTCATTTACTATAAGAAGACTTCTATATTTAATATCGACTATTTCATGAGTCAGATGAACATGCAAGCCTCTCTCAGTATCCAACCACCGACATTTAAACTTTGCTATGTAATTCTATCCTAGATAACACAGCTCAATAATTTCATCCAAAATGCCATAAAAGTCAACCTCAGTTTCTCTGTGATGCGATCCTCTCAAGAAAACTCCACTGTTCATTGTTTTTTTTTGATTCCCCGTATGCATGTGTATGAAATCGAAAACCATTCACTACATATGCATTATAAGATTTAACCATTTTGGATAGTGGGTTACTCAATATACACAGTCGCTTATCAATTTTATTAGCATATTGAGACACCTAAAAATTTGTAAAATAATTATCAATATAATAAATAATAAACGAAATTGATATTAAACCATCAATAATTTATGTTACCAGTTTTTGAAACCATTGAGAAAAAAAATTTGTCTGCGTTCTTCAAGAGCAGTTGCTGTAATTTGTGGAAGTTGTTTCTTGGTATTATTATCATATAACCTACAAATAAAATAAGTTTAAATACTGTAACATAAATTATAGAATAAGTGATATAAGCACTCACAGGAAAAATGATGTCATTTCTTCACAGTTGAGCAGAACGTATGTATAAGCTCTGTGATGTTCATCATCTGAAAGCCATCATTCATAAAGTCCACCGAAACCAAGATTTGGATGATTAAAAACTGTTAATTGATTATCCATTTCATCATTAACATTCCCCTCGTTTCATCCCATGTGATTGTGTTTTGAGGGATATTAAGATTCAAAATAATGAGAGCAGAAAAAAGCAATTTCCTCTTGCAAATAAGCTTCAACAATTGAGCTTTCAACTGATGCTTTGTTACGTACTTTTTTCTTCAATTTCTGCATGCAGCTCTCGAATGGGTACATCCATCGAAACTATACTAGACCTCCACATTTAGCTTCATGTGGCAAATGTAATATCAGATGTTTCATTGAGTCAAAGAAATCCGACAGAAAGATTTTTTCTAGTTTACATATAATTACAGCAACATCTTCTTCCAGTTTGCTTAGCGCATCGTAGTATGTTGTCGCTGCAAAAATGTCTCGAAAAAAATATGATATGTCTGTTATCAAATCTCAAACCATAGAATTCAACAAACCTCTGAATCCAATCGGCATAAGTCTTTCCATTATAACATGACAATCATGACTTTTTAATCTAGTAATATAATCATTCTTAACACATCTGTCCAAATTGGAAGCATAGTCATCTGGAAGTCTCAAATCTGCAATCCACTAACAAAATAATAAGAGACTCTATTTGGACAATGTATAAGCTGCTTTTGGCTTCATTAACCTCCATGATCTGACATTTTCAAAGAGTTCAAGTTCTGGTCGCCTGTAAATTTGGGCAAGATCTAATCGTGTCTTTACAGTATCTTTGGTCTTACCTGGTGTATCCAAAACTGTATGAAATAAATTATCAAAACAGTTCTTCTCAATATGCATAACATCCAACATGTAGCGGACCAACAAATCCGACCAATACGGAAGATCCCAAAAAATACTTCGTTTTATTCAATTATGTTCTTTCCCAAAGCCATGAATTTTCTATTGGTTTACTGTTGGTCCAAATGTGATGGGGGTTAATGAAAATACAACTGATTTTAACTCTGTACCTGAGATCATCTTTGGAGGTTCATCCCTTTCAATTGTACCTTTTCTGAAATGAGATTTGTTCCTCTGAAAAGGATGATCGGTTGGAAGAAATCTATGGTGACAATCAAAATAGCAAGGTTTTTTTCCATTGACGAGTATAAAGGCTTTGTTTCCTTTCATACAGTAAGGACATGATTTCGGACCATGTGTACTCCAACCAGATAACATGTCATATATCGGAAAGTCACTAATCGTCCATATCAATGCATCTTTTAATATGAAATTTTGTTTCGCAGCAACATTATATATATTAACACCATCACTCCACAATGCATTTAACTCATCAATCAATGGTTTCAAATAAACATCAATATTCTTTTTCGGATGTCCTAGGATTAATATAGTCAAAAAGATATAAGGCCCCTTCATCAACATCTCATCAACATCCATGGAGGCGAATTGTATGGAGTTATAAAGATAGGACAACATGAATACTGACTACCATAAGAACCAAACGGACAGAAACCGTCAATAGAAAGACCCAATCGCACGTTTCGGGCTTCTATAGAAAAAGACGGATGCAGACAGTCAAAATGTTTTCATAAATCACCATCAGATGGATGATTCAAGCTTTTATCAGTTGAAATCTTGGTTTTGTGCCATGACATCATTGACGTTGTGTTCTGAGACATAAATAAACGCCACAACCTAGGTGTAAGGGGGAAATATCTCAACTGTTTTACTAGAATCGATCTAGACTTCCCTGGTTGAGCTTCTCACTAATGGAAATTCAGGCTATAGCCACGGTTCTAAACTGTGGCTATAGGCCCTAAAACCGTGGCTATAGGCCCTAAAACCGTGGCTATAGGTAATAGCCATGGTTCCTCAAACCGTGGCTAAGTTTGGCGTGGCTATAGGCCTAGACCTATAGCCATGGTTCCAAACCGTGGCTTTAACACTATAGCCACGATTTCAACCGTGGATATAGGTATATAGCCACGGTTCAAACCATGGTTGTTTACCTAATGCCATGGTTGAAACCGTGGCTATACTAAAGGTCGGACAGACTTAATTGCCACGGTTTTAAACCGTGGCATTATGTCTATAGCCACGGTTAATAACCGTGGAAATAAACCAATAGCCACGGTTTAAACCGTGGCTATAGGGTGTCCAAATCCATAAAAAAATACCTCACAACCCCCTCGACACCCCCCTGGACACCCCCTCGACATCCCCTGGACACCCCCCTCGACACCCCCCTGGACACCCCCTCGACATCCCCTAGACACCCCCCTGGACACCCCCCTGCCACCCCCCTGCCACCCCCTGCCAGTCCCCCCCTGCCACCCCCCTGCCAGTCCCCCCTACCCCCTGCCACCCCCCCTGCTAGTCCCCCCCGCCCCCTGCTAGTCCCCCCTGCCAGTCCCCCCCTGCCACCCCCCTGCTTGTCCCCCTGCCAGCCCCCCCCCCCCCCTGCCCCCTGCTTGTCCCCCTGCCACCCCCCCTGCCCCCTGCTAGTCCCCCCACCCCACCCCCCCCCCCCCCCCCCCCGCCAGCCCCCCTTGCCCCCTGCCAGCCCCCCCCCCCTGCCCAAGGATGTGTTCATGCTGAAACTGGTAAAGCACAATTCTGCTGGATATATTCTATAAGCAGATCCTCAACTCGTACTCCCAACTTGAGCACCTTATCAAAGAGGGTTCTCTACCGCAACTAGAATTAAGATGAAACGTCCTATCAACATGGGGTACCAACAACCAACATACATGAATCAAGAAATAGAAAATAAAGAGTTCCCAACATTTTTTACACAACCAGAACATGTCTAGGAGCATCATTAAAGACCTCACCCTATAGGTTACACATGACATATACTTATAGGGCTGCCACATTTTACTCTACCTACTATTACACCTATTCATGCTCATTCTCAGCTAGAAATTCCTCAAGGACAGCCCCTCCCCCTCTATTGGACAGCCCCTCCCCCTGCCTGGACACCCCCTCCCCCCTGCTGGACACCCCTCCCCCCTGCTGGACACCCCTCCCCCCTGCTGGACACCCCTCCCCCTTGCAGGACAGCCCCTCCCCCCCTGCTGGACAGCCCCTCCCCCTGCCTGGACACCCCTCCCCCCTGCTGGACACCCCTCCCCCCTGCTGGACACCCCTCCCCCCCTGCCTGGACACCCCTCCCCCCCTGCTGGACAGCCCTCCCCCTGCTGGACAGCCCTCCCCCCTGCTGGATAGCCCTCCCCCCCCATGCTGGACAGCCCCTCCCCCCCTGCTGGACAGCCCCTCCCCCCTGCCTAGACACCCCTCCCCCCTGCTGGACAACCCCTCCCCCTGCCTGGACACCCCTCCCCCCCTGCCACCCCCCCTGCTTGTCCCCCTGCTTCCCCCCCCCCCTGCCCCATGCTAGTCCCCCCTGCCACCCCCTTGCCAGCCCCCCTGCCCCCTGCTAGTTCCCCCCCTGCCACCCCCTGCTTGCCCCCCTGCCAGCCAGCCCCCCCTGCCCCCTGCCAGTCCCCCCATGCCACCCCCTACCAGTCCCCCCTGCTAGTCCCCCTGCCAGCCCCCCTTCCCCCTGCCAGCCCCCCTGCCCCCTGCTAGTCCCCCTGCCCCCTGCTAGGCCCCCTTCCCCCTGCTAGGCCCCCTACTAGGCCCCCTGCTAGGCCCCCTGCATATTTACCCCTGCTGGACACTGGACCCCTGCTAGACACTGGACCCATACTCCCCCCCCACCCCTACCAGCCCCCTTGTACCCCTGCTGGACACAAGGCTCCCCCCTGGAAACTAGTTCTTGGGATGCCCAAATCATATTTACCCCTATTGGACACTGGACTCCCCCCTGGACACTGGACTCCCCCTGCATATTTACCCCTGCTAGACACTGGACCCCTGCTGGACACTGGCCCCATACTATAGGTTCTTAGTAGGACCACCCCATACAATAGGTTCTTAGTATGACTTGGGAAACAGTTGAAACAAAATTCAGAAGTAGCTATATATGAGTAATCTAGGAAAACATACATATAATCAGTCTGGAAAATAAAACAGAATAAACTATAAAATGTTTATGGAAATAAAATAAAACATATTTGAAATTGGAAAACATTACCAGAAAAACTATTTATCAACTAAACAAACTGCTTGGTGAAATCATGGTCACACATGCTCATCCTCAGATAAAATCTGCTTGCATTTCATGTAGTACTGCATTAAACAAAACATTGGAATTATGATTTGAAATAGAGTTACCAGATTTTATAGCACTGTGCTCACTATCTATAGGTGGTGAAATAGTTATACCTGGTGCCTGTGAAGTATCTGTGGGATGTTTTATGATATTTTCTAGATCTGGACAGCACTGCATTTTCTCTATAGAGACATTCATAACCTGCATGGGCTTAGGTTCCTGGACAGCCCTCTTGAACCCCCTTGCAACCCCCTGGACAGCCCCCTTGAACACCCCTCTGCACCCCCATTCCCCCCTTGGTCTCCCATGCCCCCCCTGCACCCCACTGGACAGCCCCCATGCCCCAACTAGACAGCCCCACTAGACAGCCCCACTGGACACCCCCTGGACAGGTCTCCCCCCCTGCCGGACACCCCTCCCCCCCTGCTTGGACAGTCCCTCCCCCTCCTGGACACCCCTCCCCCTACTGGACACCCCTGCCCCCTGCCCCCCTGCCCCTAACCCTGGACACCCCAGGACAGACCCCACCCCAGGACAGACCCCCCCCCCCCTAGACCCTGGACACCCCTGTCAGTCCTGCCCCCCCCCCCAGACCCTGGACACCCCGGGACAGACCCCCCCCCCCCCAGAACCTGGACAGCCCCCCAGACCATGGACACCCCCCAGAACTTACCCCCCCAAACCCAGACCCCCCAGGACAGACCCCCCCCCCAGACCCTGGACACCCCAGGACAGACCCCCCCCCCCCACTGGACCCCCTAGACACCCCATGGACAGACCCCCCAGGACACCCCCCCCCCAGACCCTGGACACCCCAAAATAGACCCCCCCCCCCCACTGGACCCCCTAGACAATGGATGGATGTCATGGGCTATTGCTAAAAGACTGAATCTGGCTGCTGAAATCAGCAGTAAGTAAGAAGAGGTAAATGAAGAAAAATGAATAAAATTTTCCCAATATACTTGGGGAATTTTATTCATCCGCAGGAAGAAGAACAGAAGAACGGTAGCTAAGAGTTCCTTCCCCGGAGGTGGAGAATGATTTTTTTACATAGGATCTATCTAATATTTAATGGAAGAAAGAGGGAGAGGAAATTAAGTACCTCATTACAAGTGGCAGCATCCAACAAATTCTCTTCCAATGGAATAAAATATTACAAAAAAAAATCTATAAACCTTATCTCTCCTCTTGTGGCTTCCAGGTGTCCAGGTGGTTAATAATTTGGTTGAGGTGAGGTTGTGGACTCATGGGGGCAAGCATGAAGGAAACTAAGTTGGACTGGATTTTAAGTAGGCTGCTCTTGTTTTTCTGAAGTGGCAGGGCTGATTGGGTCTAAAATAAGTGAGTTGGAACAGGAATTTAGATGAGGGATTCAAATGTTAAGGGGTCTGGTTTAATTGGTTAGAATTGGGTGAGGTTTGGAATGGTTTTAAAGTGGGATGCCTGGTGTAAAATGTGGGGTTGGTGGCTTAGAAGTTGAGAGGTGGGTAGGCCTGATTGGTGGTCAAGTTGTGGATGGGTTGCCTAGGTGGATTGAAAAATGGTGGGGGACTGGGAAGGAGTTCATAGTGGCTAAATTGAAGTGGGAGCTTGGAATTGTAGTAGGGATTGAGTTTGGATTTTTTTAGTGAGAGTGGAAATGGCCCTGGAATAGCTGGTTTGATTTTGGTGGGTTGTCCATGGGATTTTTATAGTGCATCGAAAAATAGTCACTAGAAGGGCTTGGTTTGGTGTGAAATTCAGTCAAACGGTTGTGGGAACCATCATGGAAGCAACTACCAAATACAGACCATATCTAGTCTCCTCTACAGTGAAGACCCTTCATGGAAACTCTTCAAGCAAACCAGGTCTCCAGTTGTATCTTTGTCCATAACAAACAAGCCCTGTTTGCATAGGCCCAAACAGACCCCCCTTTGCCAGCTTGTGGGGGAAATGTGGGAACTTCAGCATGAAATAGGCCCTCAGAATAGAACAGCCTCTTTGAAATTGCATCAAACAGATTGTGTGCATCCTTTAAAACTCAACTTGGCAGTGATCATCCTCCTCCAATGAGTGCTACATGAGATGAGGGAATTATGGAAGGAATTTCATCTAAAACAGCCAAAAGAAGACATTGAATTTCCATCACAACAGGCTGATCTGGTTCAGATGACATGTGCAGAGGATGAGGATGATCTGGTTCAGACAACATGTGAAGAGGATGAGGAAAAAGAATAATTACCGAACAAATATTATGTGATACATGTACAATAAAATATGCTAGACAATTCCAAACCAATGTTTTCAGTTGAATTGAGCCTTTGTACCACCTGCTATGCACGTTTTGTGGAAAGATGGATGAGAGGCAGCGCTGAGAGGAGATATAGTTTAGTAATGAGGAAATACGAAAAATTATAGAGCTAACCATTCAATGTTTCTCTAAGGAGGAGTAACCGCCGCAGGGTGTCGTCCTGTAGTAGGGCCAAATCACGGCGTGACCGCGGCAGGGTGTCGTCCTGGAGGAGTAACCGCTGTAGGGTGTCGTCCTGGAGCAGGTCCAAATCACGGCGTGACCGTGGCGTGACCGCCGCAGGGTGTCGTCCTAGAGGAGTAACCGTCGCAGGGTGTCGTCCTGGAGCAGGGCCAAATCACGGTGTGACCACGGCGTGACCGCGGCGTGACCGCGGTGTGACCGCGGCGTGACCGCAGCATGACCACAACGTGTTGGCCCGGTCCAGCGACATCCGCGGGGCAACATCTTTCACTTAGTTTCAAATAGGATGATATGGATGGCATGAGAGGATGTTTTCTCAGAAGATTTAAAGAAATGAATGTTAATCTGTGCTGACTAGAGGATTGGATGACCCCTGATATACCTAATTCGGTGAGGTTTGGAGATCTAGAAATGTGTAGGAATACCTAGAGGAATACCCCATGGGATCAGACAATTCCAAACCAATGTTTTCAGTTGAATTGAGCCTTTGTACCACTTGCTATGCACGTTTTGTGGAAAGATGGATGAGAGGCAGCGCTGAGAGGAGATATAGTTTAAGAATGAGGAAATACGAAAAATTATAGAGCTAACCATTCAATGTTTCTCTAAGGAGGAGTAACCGCCGCAGGGTGTCGTCCTGGAGCAGGGCCAAATCACGGTGTGACCGCGACGTGACTGTGGCGTAACCGCGGCGTGACCGCGGCATGACCGCTGCAGAGTGTCGTCATGGAGGAGTAACCGCCGCAGGGTGTCATCCTGGAGCAGGGCCAAATCATGGCGTGACCGCGGCGTGACCGCGGCGTGACCATGGCGTGACCGTCGCAAGGTGTCGTCCTGGAGGAGTAACCGCCGCAGGGTGTCGTCCTGGAGCAGGGCCAAATCACGGCGTGACCGTGGCGTGACCGCGGCGTGACCGCGGCGTGACCACAATGTGTTGGCCCGGTCCAGCGACATCTGCGGGGCAACATCTTCCACTTAGTTTCAAATAGGATGATATGGATGGCATGAGAGGATGTTTTCTCAGAAGATTTAAAGAAATGAATGCTAATCTGTGATGACTAGAGGATTGGATGACCCCTGATATACCTAATTCGGTGAGGTTTGGAGATCTAGAAATGTGTAGGAATACCTAGAGGAATACCCCATGGGATCAGACAATTTCAAACCAATGTTTTCAGTTGAATTGAGCCTTTGTACCACCTACTATGCACTTTTTGTGGAAAGATGGATGAGAGGCAGCGCTGAGAGGAGATATAGTTTAGGAATGAGGAAATACGAAAAATTATAGAGCTAACCATTCAATGTTTCTCTAAGGAGGAGTAACCGCCGCAGGGTGTCGTCCTGGAGCAGGGCCAAATCACGGCGTGACCGCGGCGTGACCGCGGCGTGACCACGGCGTGACCGCGGCGTGACCGCAGCATGACCACGGCGTGACCGCCGTAGGGTGTCGTCCTGGAGGAGTAACCACCGCAGGGTGTCGTCCTGGAGCAGGGTCAAATCACGGCATGACCGCGGTGTGACCGCGGCGTGACCGCCGCAGGGTGTCGTCCTGGAGGAGTAATCGCTGCAGGGTGTCGTCCTGGAGCAGGGCCAAATCACGGCATGACCGCGGCGTGACCGCGGCGTGACCGCAGCGTGACCACAACGTGTTGGCCCGGTCCAGCGACATCCGCGGGGCAACATCTTCAACTTAGTTTCAAATAAGATGATATGGATGGCATGAGAGGATGTTTTCTCATAAGATTTAAAGAAATGAATGCTAATATGTGATGACTAGAGGATTGGATGACCCCTGATATACCTAATTCGGTGAGGTTTGGAGATCTAGAAATGTGTAGGAATACCTAGAGGAATACCCCATGGGATCAGGAAAATCACAGGTTACATAACATGTAATCTGACATTACTGGTACTGTGGGACCCCTGGGCTGTGGAACTGGGCTTTTGGTTGGATTTAAATATCACATGCCATGTGACATGGTCACACAACATGGGACCCATCTTAAAAGTCTAACGGCACTTAAAGATTGTCTTGGTTCAAACAATTGTTTTAATAAAAAGAGGGAAACCCCCTACAGGGATATAAAAAGGGTCAAGTATGATGTGTGCTTTATGACTAACAATGACATCAAGTATAAGGAAAACATCAATGCAATAATGTTAAGCAAGGTATACCACTGTGAGTTTTCGCAGACAGTGCACCTCCGTTGGAGGGGTTTTATTACAAAACCAGGACTTATTTATCAAACGAAACAATTATATGAACTAACACTTATTCAAGAATTTCAATTTAATATAAACATGAAAAATTAATAAGGCAACTAAATGCAATTTAAAACATTCTCAAATTAAATGGGCTAGGAGAGGGACCCTACCTCAACCTCAAGGCACGTTTGCTTTTGACGACGACAACTCGAATCTTCCTTTTTTGTGCTTGCACGCATATGAAACGTAACATATATGTAAGGACACCTAGCCCCTATGTACATATTTGCATGGCCAAATATGCACAAGGGGGGCCTTAGATATATGTTTATACTTGAATGTACCCCTTTATACTTACACGCGTATTCATTTTTCATATCTATATATAAGCACAACCTAGCCCCAATATATATATTCATACTGCCATGAGTGAATATATATAAAGGGGGAACTTATATATGCATATGCCTACCTATGCATACACATGTAAGCCTTCGTCAACGGCGACTCGAATCCACCTCAATGAAATCCAAAACACACAACAAAAATATAAAGAACCCAAGCCCTGGACACCCCTGCCAGTCCCCCCCCAGACCCCTGGACACCCCTGCCTGTCCCCCCCTCCCAGACCCTGGACACCCCTCCCCCCTGGCTGGACAGCCCCTCCCCCTGTTGGACACCCCTCACCCTACTGGACACCCTTGCCCCCCTGCCCCCTGCCCCCCCTGCCCCCTACCCCCTGCCCCCTTCCCCCTGCCTCCTGCCCCCCTACCCCCTGCCCCCTGCACCCCACTGGACAGCCCCCATGCCCCAACTGGACAGCCCCACTGGACACCCCCTGCACCCCCTGGACACCCCTCCCCCCTGCTGGACACCCCCCCTGCCGGACACCCCTCCCCCCTGCTGGACACCCCCCCCATGCCACTGATAAGTGCAGAATTGTACAGAAATTCTGCAAGCCATCCTCTATTAATACTTCGTTGAAAGATGCTCTGAAAGGGAAAAATATTAATACCAAACACTATGTTAGAAAAAAATACAAAGAAGGTTAAAAAGAGGTCACCTGGGGTACCAACAACCAACATACATGAATCAAGAAATAGAAAATAGATTGTTCCCAACATTTTTTACACAACCAGAACATGTCTAGGACCATCATTACAGACCTCACCCTATAGGTTACACATGACATATACTAATAGGGCTGCCACATTTTACTCTACCTGCTGTTACACCTATTCATGCTCCTTCTCAGCTAGACATTCCTCAAGGACAGCCCCTCCCCCCTGCTGGACAGCCCCTCCCCCTACCTGGACACCCCTCCCCCCTGCTGGACACCCCTCCCCCCTGCTGGACAGCCCTCCCCCCTGCTGGACACCCCCCCCCCCCCCCCCCCGCGGGACAGCCCCTCCCCCCATGCTGGACAGCCCCGCCCCCTGCCTGGACAGCCCCTCCCCCTGCCTGGACAGCCCCTCCCCCCCCTGCTGGACAGCCCCGCCCCCTGCCTGGACAGCCCCTCCCCCTGCCTGGACAGCCCCTCCCCCTACTGGACAGCCCTCCCCCCCTGCTGGACACCCCTCCCCCCTGTTGGACACCCCTCCCCCCTATTGGACAACCCTCCCCTACTGGACAGCCCTCCCCCCCCTTGCTGGACAGCCCTCCCCCCTGCTGGACAGCCCTCCCCCCTCTGGGACAGCCCTCCCCCCTGCCGGACAGCCCCTCCCCCTGCTGGATACCCCCTCCCCCCTGCTGGACACCCCTCCCCCCTACCGGACACCCCTCCCCCCTGCCTGACAGCCCGCCCCCCCTGCCGGACAGCCCCCCCCCCCCCCTGCTGGACAGCCCCGCCCCCTACCTGGACACCCCTCCCCCCTGCTGGACACCCCTCCCCCCTGCTGGACACCCCTCCCCCCTGCTGGACATCCCTCCCCCCTGCTGGACAGCCCTCCCCCCTGCTGGACAGCCCTCCCCCCTGCTGGACAGCCCCGCCCCCCTGCTGGACAGCCCGCCCCCCTACCAGACACCCCTCCCCCTACCGGACACCCCTCTCCCCCTGCTAAACACCCCTCCCCCCTGCTGGACAGCCCTCCCCCCCTGCCGGATAGCCCCTCCCCCTACCTGGACACCCCTCCCCCCTGCTGGACAGCCCCTCCCCCTGCCTGGACACCCCTCCCCCTGCTGGACACCCCTCCCCCTGCTAGACACCCCTCCCCCTGCCTGGACAGCCCATCCCCCCTGCCGGACACCCCTCCCCCCTGACGAACACCCCTCCCCCCTGCTGGACAGCCCTCCCCCCTGCTGGACAGCCCTCCCCCCTGCTGGACAGCCCTCCCCCCCCTGTTGGACAGCCCTCCCCCCTGCTGGACATCCCTCCCCCCCTGCCTGGACACCCCTCCCCCCTGCCTGGACACCCCTCCCCCTGCTGGACACCCCTCCCCCTACCTGGACAGCCCATCCCCCCTGCCGGACACCCCTCCCCCCTGCCGGACACCCCTCCCCCTGCCGGACACCCCTCCCCCTGCCTGGATAGCTCTATTGGTACTCACACAATTTTTGGGAAATTTTCTCAGTCGTGGGGAACTCAATTTGGTTGGATATACATACCTATAACCCAAGGTTTGGACACTATGTGATAACCCATGTGAATGTGGACATGTATATAATGATTCTAGAAGAAGCAGTCTTAACTAACTAGATTAATGTATAGACTTTCTGATCCAATACGAAAGGAAACCACAGTTCTACATGAATTATATGTTTTTTCCATCATTCTCCAGAATGTAATAGGGACAAGGAGTGTTCTTTTTACAATATGAAGGGGAATGATGTCTCTAACTATGAAAGTTGGAACGGTAAGATGAATATTCAAATCTATGACTTGGAGAGAAAATACACTACTGTCCCTTATAATGTGGATAAGATAGGGGTTATATCAGTGTAGAAGGATACTAGGAAAACTACATACTTAATCACTTCAACATCACCTTAGGATGGTCCTTATAATGAAAAAAACATGGATTGTTCTCAGTGTGTTGTATTTACTCTAGAGGGCCCACCCCCGAGAAAATCCTTGAATGAGGAAAATGTACCGCTTCCTGATATAGAGATAAACATTGGATAGAACATCCAGTTCGAGGGGCATGTATTTTGGGGGCACCTTTCCCTGATGTTTTGTACAGATCCAAGGGACTGTAGGTATTTGCAACTTTGTAGGAAAGCCTAATGTAAATACTCACGAATGGGGAAAATAGGCAGAAAGTCAATGTGGACCTCTATACAAATGTAGCTGGTCTTGAAGAGAGTACTTCAAATGAGGCAACATTTGATGGCATGCCTACATAGAGGTGTTGCTTTTAGGATACTTTACCTAACCTGATTGCATCTCATGGTTCTCAAGTGGTGAAAAATGGGAAAAAATTCTTGCAGGTTCCTACCTATCATTAATTGATGATGACACATTCTGAGGGACCCCTCATGCATGTTTCATACATAGCTATCTAGGAACAATCCAGGAAGGAAACCTCACCAGGTTCTCTGAATATGAGTACACCCAAGGATCATCAAAATAAGTTACAGCAGAATCCCTTACCTACTAAAAATAATGATCAGTGTGGGGTTTCACGAAAGTACCTGCTGCAATGATTACTAAGAATAAGGCCTCCATAGAGTCACAATCTTATCCTAGATAGTATATGGATAAATTTACACACTTAAGTCGTGTATTATGGTATGATGATGATGAGGAAATTTCAATCAGTTGGAAGGTTATCATCACCTCCAATATGGTAAATGAAGACGAATATCCAAAAGCTAAATACATGTATGATAAAGGCATGGGTAGTGACCCAAAATTAAAGAACAAGAAAAATAATTGGAGTAATGGTATGGAGAAACTGCCCCCCTCCCCCTGCCCCCCTCCCCCCTGCCCCCCTGCCCCCCTCCATCCTGCACCCTACCCCCTGCCCTCTGCCCCCCTCCACCCAGCCCCTTAGCCTGCACAACACCCCCTGCACCCCCCCTGCACCCTCCCTGCCCCCTTCCCCCCTCCACCCTCCCCCCTGCCCCTGCCCCCTGCCCCCTGCCCCCCTGCACCCTCCCTGCCCCCTGCCCCCCTCCACCCTCCCCCCTGCCCCTGCCCCCTGCCCCCCTCCACCCAGCCCCCTATCATACTTTAATACATCCCGAAGATATTATCAAAAATACTTCAAGACATAAAATGACTGTTTTCAACAAATATAACAAAAGAACAAAATATATGATGCAAGAACCACAAATCAAAGACCCCTCTCAACATACATGATGTAGTATGGTAAAAAGAAATAAATGAACTTACCAAAATGTTACCATCATACAAAATGGTGCCTTAAGAGTACTTTGGGTGCATATTTCTTTTTCACCCTAAGCCTATATTTTACCTACAAGAAATAAAGAAAAAAGATCAAAATAAATTAGAAGTAATTATGTAGAGAATAAATAATTGATAAGAAATATATTTGTGTTTATGTGCCTGAATACAAACATGTATCCTGCAAAAATAGTAGGTGCAAGAACCACAAATCAAAGCTTACTTGAGAGGAAAATGTTTTGTTTTGAAAAGTTCAACTATTAGAAATTAGAGCTTCAAAAATTTCATCAC
Organism: Viscum album; assembly: GCA_963277665.1. Lineage (NCBI taxonomy): Eukaryota > Viridiplantae > Streptophyta > Magnoliopsida > Santalales > Viscaceae > Viscum > Viscum album. The sequence goes on from OY728145.1 coordinate 1,159,076,263, forward strand.
CAGTTGCACCCTATCTTCATCAAACTGTAAAAGGTTTATGGAAGAAAGAAGATGATACAATCATATCGAGCACAACAATTGAGTACTGTAGAATTCAGCTCATAAAAAAGATTTTAGAATTGGAACCATAAAACTATGATTAAATTTTTATTTTATGTTTGTAAAACTACATGGGAACAAAATAATATGTTAATATCACTCTAATAAAAACCAATAACTGAGAAGTGAAGTTCACATAGATGCCCATTACCAAGAATGGATGTTCCCCCTTGCTTGTCGGTTGCATGCCAACGTGCCCGCATTTGAACCAACACCAACCACCTCGTCCTATGGTAGAAATGATTAATTAGATATATGCATCAATTTGTAACAATAAAGAATTTTTTTATCTAATTACAAACAAAGAATATAACTAATATATTAAAAACAAAAGAAATGAAGAACATAGAGTTCAAACAATCACACAAAATGCATGAATGATACCCACTAGTTACTATATTAACAACTTCAACACATATTCATGGATTTTAATGTAGATGCATGTTAACATTTGAAGTTCAAAAATGATTTTTAGTAAAACATTAAAATAAGCATACACACTAGAATTTCAATACAAAAAGGTAGTAAAAAAGGAAGAAACAACCAACAGATTTAACAAGATGATTTCAGCATACAAAATTTATTAAAAGGCAACTTCCAACCATTTATTTCAACTAAAAAAAGAAGTGAATTTTCAAGTTTAAGTAGAAAAATCACAGAATTTAAACTATTAATCCCATGGTGTAGATGCTCTATTCATTTGAGATCATTGGAAAAAATTTCCCTTATTTTCTTGTTGAATAAATACCTTTGGTTTCCAAAATTTCATCTCCTATAAGTGTAAACATATACATTAATTTATAAAATTTAAAGTTCAAAACAGAACAAAACTAGAGTAAAAACTAAGGTAGATTGGTTCAAAGTTACTATGAAATATAACTTCTCTAGATCTATAAAAATCGTTGAATCTATACTTCAATAGGATGTGAAATTATGCTCACCAAAGTACTAAAAAAATAGAAATTATAACGTACATTCACTTATTCTATGTGAATAACATAATTTTTTTAATAAAAATCAATAAAAAGGAATGTTTAAACAATGATTTAGAATTATAAAATTTAGGATTAGAAAAAAATTGTGTACCCTTACCTCACACTTAATTTGAAGTATATAATAAGAATTTAAACTCTTAAAAATTTAAGGGTGGAAGGAAACAACCTGAAAATTTTCTTAGAGTGAAAGAAGTTACTCAAAATGGGCTACCATGTGAAGTGACCCACCTAAATTCCTACAAAAAAAGACCTCAATCAAAAAAACTTTATTAAAGAAGGTCAAATAAAAAAACTAAAAAAAGTAACAAGATAATCTTGGGTTTATCCCCCAGGGGGTTCTATATTTAGATTGCTCACAGTTGAAAAATCATTGATTCAACCCCAATTAGATGGAGGATGTGTCTTCTTACTTAAGAACTAGCATAAAATCTTCTTTCTAGCTATAGTAATCAACTCAAATAGTTTTTTAACACTCCATTTTCATATACTTTTAATTTCAACACTTTGAAATTATAACTTCCTAGGAGTAGTGGAAAGGGGGGGAAAGGGGGTATATTCCCTCTTCTTCAACTTGAGGAGTGATGTGCATAAATAGTAAAAATTCAATTCTTGGATGTGATTTTTCATCCGATTCAATATCCTATATAAATTCATTATTAAAAACCACATATGTATCAATATCCACTTTTTCATTAGTGCGCAACTTCAAAATATCCTCTTGCTCTTCAACCACTCCCAAACTTTGAATTACAATTAGATTTTTTGAGTTTCAAAAGTTTCTCATCAGGTGTATTAATAACCTTCTCATGTACCTCTAGTAAATCATGAAGTTCACTTGAATCTACACAACATACATAGGGAGAAGAGAAATCAAAATCATACACAAAAAAATCACAATAATATAAAAGAAAAGCTTGTTCAATTAAATAAAAAAATTCATTAATTTGGTCATCTTGCTCTTTTTAAAGAAAAAACGGTGATCCTAGGAGTGTTTCTAGGTTAGAAGTGATTTATTCAACCTCCTCCAACCTCTTATCAAAACAAAAATCCTCAATTTTATAATTTTTCAAAGTAAAGGAAAGGGTATCTTTAATTGGTTCATCATCTTATGATTTCACAAGAATTTTGAAAGGATTATCAGGAATATCCCACTACTAAAAGACCACCTTGGAGAGGTGGGTTACATTCCTTCTATTTGTCCTTTGACATATTCATAGACCTAGTCCCCATTGGTAGAGAAAAATATGAGTAATCCCTTTTATCTTTCTAATTGACCCTCCCTATCTTACTCTTCTCATACATAGATACATTTAATCCTGAACCTCGTCCTCTAAATCACCTAAAAAGTGGAAAGAACATTCATCACATGACCAATTTTCAGGGACCTGCTCCTCTCCAACGGTTCTGACCATGTATTGTTCAAAATTCTGGACTAGTTCATTATATGACAAAAGATCAAAATGGTTATCCATCACAATACCTCCCACTTCTGTAGAACTCTTCATGAATGTGGCCTCACTCCCTTAAACCTATTCCAATACATTGCTGCTTGTTGAAAATGAGAAAACGGAGGGATTATTGGGACCACCCTCATCCATATTCTTCAGTTTCATAACTGAGTAATGCTCACTGACACCATGGAGAGGAGGGTGCGGCGCGGAGGGCGCGGCGAGGAGGGCGCGGCGAGGAGGGCACGGCACGGAGGAGGCGTCGGCAAGGAGGCGTCAGGGAGGAGGGTGCGGTGAGGAGGCATCGGGGAGGAGGGCGCGGCGAGGAGGCGTCGGGGAGGAGGGCGCGGCGAGGAGGCGTCGGGGAGGAGGGCGCGGCGAGGAGGAGGGCGCTGCGAGGAGGGCGCGGTAAGGAGGGTGCGGCGAGGAGGGCGCGACGCGAAGGAGGCGTCGGCGTGGAGGAGTCGGGGAGGGGGAGGGCGCGGTGAGGAGGAGGAATCGCGAGGGGGAGGAGAAGGAGCCCGATGGGTTTGGGAAAAAAAACGGGGCTGCTGGATATAGCCACGGATGAAATAATTAACCGTGACAGTATAAAAGATATAGCCACGGACCTATAAAACCGTGGCTATAGGTCCGTGGCTATAGCTCAGATTTTTAGTAGTGTATGTTATAGAATGGTTGAGTTGAACACTTGAAAAGTTTAGCCACATTCTTATATGATCTTGAAAATGATGATTTGATCATCCATGCGGCCTATCCAAGGGTCATTGTCCCCATTCCATTTGAGATGATGATAACAAGAACCTAAACCAACTTTCCTTTAGTGATTATATTCTATGACCCTAAAGTCACCCCATAGTAGAGGAAATAAACTATTAGATCCCTCCCTATATCGAGTATCCCTAGCATGGTACTCTCCATCGCGACTAAGCTGAGCATAAGTGAATCCACCGGTAAGCCTTGCCTTTTACACTCCAGAGTATGAATAAATTAATGCCACCCTCAAAAGATCTGGGTTTAATGAAATTATCGTATATTACAACCAAATATATGGGATACCTCAGGTTATTTTGGAGGTCAATGTTGGGTCCAAATTCACCCATCATGTGGGACTGAAGCACTCTCAACAGATATTATTATTGGGATACATTTAGCCCTCCATGCTCCATAACTACACCATTTTTTCTCAGAGTTTTCATGGGTGTTAGAGACATTCAATTATTTTCCATCAACCATTATGGATCCTCCACACCACCATGTAATATTTTCCTTTTGCACTATGGGGTCTCATATCATAGGGCCATACCCACTAGAAAAATATATCCTTTTATAGTTTATTCTAACCGAAATGGTATTCTTCTCCAAGTGGGAAGAAGTAGTTATCGTCAATGATGTTAAATCTATGTTTGTGATCATGTTTTTGATCTACCACACCATATATCAATTTGGATTTCTTCATTCCATTCTCAAATAATAAGGCACTAACTTTTAGGATTAGGATTTAATGAAATTTTACACGAAGTACAAAATCTGGTCCAACGTTACTACTTACTAGAATTCATAGGAAAATGTGTAGATTGAAGAATAAAATAAGAAACAATCTATTATCCTATAGAAAACACTGGGTTATAAAAAATAAGAGTTGGCCTGATAATCTCTTGAATTTCCTCTATACCTATTAGATGATGACTCTTAATTCCACCCCAGTGACCTCATATCCCTAGTATGTGAAACCAAGTAAGTCATTCCCATCGAGGATTAGATACCATAGGTCTAAATAGATTTATACAGCAACAATAGTCTAGAAAGAATGAAAGAAGATCACTTGGATGATTTGGAATCCCTCATAGAGAACAACTTCCAAGAATTTACCAATCTAGAGAGAAACCAAAACTAGATGAAAATATAATTCAAAAATATGGTTTCCTCTGCTCCATACAATACGGTGACATGGTACTGGATCTCAGAACAAGGATGATACCCAAATAAATAAACTGAAGTTGGTGACCAAGTGGGAATGACCTTACCTCATTCATAAGGTCTATTCCAATGGGGTATACTCTTTGATCACCATATATAGAGATCGTATCACACCTCCCACCAATGTGATGTTTCTGAAGTAGTACTTCACATGAGGATACCCATGGTCCAAGAAAGAAAACCTAAAAATATTTTCATGGTTCCAAGAATTATGAATATAAAATATTCACAAATGTTCCAAGATTTATGACCCTAAACTACCAGAAACCCCATGGTCGAGCTAGTATGACCTTAAAATATTCATAACTGGTCAAAGCAACAAGACCTTAAAAATATCCTTAATCTAAAATCTTTGAACATAAACAAGGAGTCATATTCCATGAATTATGAAAATAACTATTTTCTACCAATATTGTTTGAGTTTAATGACTTTAAACTATAGATATTGACATCCTAGGCACACAAAATTAAATAATGATCTTACTCGATATAAAATTAATATGACTCATATGATAACTATGGGATGATATGAAAGGTCTTAGAATTTTTATAACCATGGTGCCTCATAATATATGTATGATATTGTCTAAAAAATCACCCCACTTGGAATCAATATGAATCATATGATATGAGATGAATTAAACCATCATCCATATAACACGATGCTAAACTCTAGCATTACCCATGTCATAAATTTGGGATTCCCTCACGAGAGAGGATTTCCCCCAATTTTGGAATTGAAATCCTACTATTACATAATTTTGAACCATGTGTGGATTGACTACCATTTTCATGGGATACGTTGTAATTCTTATACCTCTCATTTATAGGTCTAGATAAATATATTTCAACCCTACATCCCCTTAGTCCCATTTACACACACAACATTATGACTTTAACTTGTGTGTAGTCCATCTCAAGGTGTGAACATGGTATATAAGACTATTTGGGTCCATTTACAGTAGGTTTTACCAATTCTGTGACACATATATTACTGTGAAAGCAAATTACACATATTCCAAGCATCATGAATTTAAAATATCATCTACATTCATCTCGGTCTGATCATTATAACATTATACGATATGGAATTTTTTTCTGAGGTATTTGTGTGGTGCGTGGGATGTCCTTCCCTCAATTCAAATCAAATTCAACCTCATTCATGAATTGATTTTTTTTTTCAAAATATACCTGTTTCAGTAGCCCATGAATCATGAATGTAAATTGTTTTCTATCATCCAAGAGGTATGACATTAAACATTGATCAACCGTCTTCAGGATCACTTCATTTGTTATAGGACATCCTGGTATCTGTTCACATGGGTTTTAAGCATTTTTCACTGCATTATCATCCTTGAATATCCTCTATATACTCAAATCATCAAGAATATAAACTATTTTCATTTTCACTAAGCTCCATGAACTCAAACAAGAAGACTAGATCAAGGCATTGTGAACCTAAAATATATGCATGCACCCATTATTCACATGGTTTTCACCATCTCTGGTGTTGCATAAATCTAACAGCTCTACCATACAAAACTATATAAGGCTTGATTCCTATACTTATCGGATGTGCAATGATGGATAGACCATCTATCTCTAGGAACAACCATAGATTAATTGTAAAATCATATGTTACATATGGTTATATCACCATGATATTCTCATATTTTCCTCCTTTTTGGGAATAATCCCCATTAATTTCGCTTGAACAACTAGAAATCTAGTATTCCCTCAAAAATAGATATATATGGTAGAAAATAATTGGAAGATGAAGGAATATCCTACACTAATGTTCCTAGTTCTTGATGTTAATCTACAGTATTACCCTATACAAAACCACGATGCCTCATACGATATATAAGGGATGGAAATCAAACCAAAATCCATGGAACACAATTCTAAAATGTTGACATACCCTATATAATTTCTGGATGCCTCATATTCGAAAATGGTATGATTTAGTATCCTTATTCATGAGGATCGACCCAAGCAGCAGAAATATCTTACATAAAAGAGTGGAAATATTCTTGAGAAGGATCTAATTACTACTGATATGGATTTTGAAAAAACTATTGTTAAAGATAAAGATACTGGAAATGATAAAAAATGGAATGATAAAGATACAGGCAATGAGGTCGTCCAGAGGAGGCCGTCGGGAGGAGGAGAGTTCGTCGGAGGAGGAGATTCTGTTGGGAGCAGGGGAGTTGCGGTCGTCCGGAGGAGGGGAGTCTGTCGGGAGGAGGGGAGTCCGTTGGGGGAGGAGGGGAGTCCGTCGGGGTCGTCCGGAGGAGGGGAGTCCGTCGGGGGAGGCGCGGTCGTCCGGGGAGGAGAGGTCGTCGAGAGGAGGGGAGTGCGTCGGGGGAGGAGGGGAGTCTGTCGGCGTCGGGGGAGGCGCTGTCGTCCGGGGAGGGAGGAGGCGCGGTCGTCCGGGGAGGGGAGTGCGTCGGGGGAGGGGAGTGAGTCGGGGAGGGTTCCGTAGGAGGAGCCCGAGATATTGGCCAAATCGCACATATAGCCACGGATGAATTTTCATTCGTTGGTATAACCATGCTATAGCCACGGACTTATAAAATCGTGGTTATAGGTCCGTGGCTATAGCTTCATTTTGTAGTAGTGTCTTTATACCTCGATTGTCCACATGTGGGACAATTATCCAATGACTCATTTTCGCCAGAATATAAGATGCAATCATTTGGACATGCATGAATCTTCCGATAACTAAGGCCCAGATTACGAATCAGCCTCTTGCTCTCATAGTAATTTACAGGAAACACATTTCCTTCAGGTAACAGTGTTTTAACCAAAGAAAATATCTGATCAAAACAGTTGTTTGACATTGCATTATCTGATTTAATAGCCATAAATTTTGCAATCACTTCTAATTTGTTTATCTTGCAACCAGGATATAATGCATCCTCAGCAAACCTCAACAAATCATAAAATTCGGATGGTACCAACTCGGGAGTTAAATCAATATCATCGTGAGTTTCAGTTTGTTGCACAGATGGACCTGCAGCATCATGTACTAAATTTTGAAACGGTGGTGGATTTAGAATCAAGTTATTAGGATCTTCTCTAGAACTGCGCTCACTGTGTTGATACCAAAAAACATAATCTGGTTGAAAACCAAATCACAAGAGATGTCCTCCAACCTTGTCAAATGTGTCAAACGTTCTCAGAGCACATTTTTTACAAGGACACTTAATTGTGCCTTCTGAAACATATTCTGGTTGTGATGATGCAAATGCTAAGAAAGCTTCAACACCCTCAATATATACAGGATTTAAACCATAACCATTTGGATTTCTGTGCTGATTTATCCAAGCGTGATCATTTAATAATGACTGATGTCGACTTCCTTGTTCCATATTTTTCTACATAAAATATAAAATCATCATTGTTTTTGAATAATTTGAAATTATAAAAACACTATATGAAAAAAGAAGATAATTAATTACAACTACTTAATAATTATTACTAATTATTACAATTATTACTAATTATTACAATTTATTACTAATTATTACAATTTATTACTAAATATTACTAATTATTACAATTTATTACAATTTATTACTAATTTATCAATACTTAGCAATACTTAGCAAAATGAAAACTGTTTGAATAATGAAAGGAAATTTGGTAATCATCATTGTGGAGATGATTACAAATTTTCCCTTCATTATCCAAGCAGATTTCGTTTACTAATTATTACTAAAAAAATTATATTATCAATATTTATGAAAAAACAATATTAATATTATTAAAATAATAAAAAAAATAAAATTTTAAAATTATCAATATTCGCAACAAACTTTGCTCTATTCTTAACATGTTCAAATCTCAAAGGGTCGCCAATTATCAGGTCATGCGCAATAAAAAGTTTGTGTCAGTCATGTCCAATATAAACTCTATAATTGTACTTGCATGGTTGATCACCTCCCAAGTAGTGTTGCAATAGGATAACCAAAGTAACGTTGTTCTCGTCTCTAAGAATCATCTCGCTCTCTTTACATAGATCATTCTTCCTTAAAAATTTGAGGGGATATCAGTATTTTTCCCTTAAATTTTCAAGAAAGAATGGTCTATGTAAAGGGTTATGTGAGATAATTTTTATAGATGAGAAGGGCATGACTTGAGTTGTCATATTGCAACACTACTTGTGAGGTGATCAACCATGCAAGGACAATTATAGAGTTTACATTGGACATGGTTGACACAAACTTTTTATTGCGCATGACCTGACAATTGTTGACCCTTTGAGATTTAAATATGTTAAGAAATAGAGCAAAGTCTGTTGCGAATATTGATAATTTTAATATTTTATAATTTTTTATTTATTTTAATAATATTAATATTGTTTTTTCATAAATATTGATAATATAATTTTTTTTATTACTAATTATTACTAATTATTACTAATTATTACTAATTATTGCTAATTATTACTAATTATTACTAATTATTACTAATTATTACTATTTGTTATTAGTTATTACTAATTATTACTAATTATTACTAATTATTACTAATTATTACTAATTATTAGTAATTATTACTAATTGGTACTAATTATTACTAATTATTCCTAATTATTCCTAATTATTACTAATTATTACTGATTATTACTAATTATTCCTAATTATTAGTAAGTATTACTAATTATTACTAATTATTAGTAATTATTACTAATTTTTAGTAATTTTTACTAATTATTTCTTATTATTCCCAATTATTACTAATTATTCCTGATTATTCCTCATTATTACTGATTATTACTGATTATTACTGATTATTACTAATTATTACTGATTATTACTAATTATTACTAATTATTAGTAATTATTATTAATTGTTACTAATTATTAGTGATTATTACTAATTATTACTAATTATTACTAATTATTACTAATTATTACTAATTATTAGTAATAATTAGTAATAATTAGTAATAATTACTAATAATTACTAATAATTAGTAATAATTAGTAATAATTACTGTTGGTTGGAGTGGACACTCAAGAGGGGGGTGAATTGAGTTCCAATTAAAATTTTCTGTTAAAAACAATTTCTAATAAAATCCCCCAATTTCAGAAATAAATTAAACTGTAGTGAATTTATATAGAATATAAAGGTTCAATTAGCTTCTCAAAGATTGATTAATTCTCAGTTAACTTAATCTTATGATTAAATTAACTTTTGAAACTAATTTACTGATTTATAATAAATATAAACACTTGCGAATTTAATTATCAAAGTAGCTTTGAAGATAGATTATATTTCAAAGTAATAGCAGCGGAATATGAAATAAATATGTATAGTATGGATATAGAGTATAGCTATAAACACAGAGAAGTAACCAAGAGGTTCAGTCTCAAGCCGAGACTTAGTCCTCTCAAAAGTTTATATAAAAGTGATCCACACCCTGGATCGGGGTTAACAACAGTGAGCACACTGTCCAAGTCACAAGACCTCTACCACAGTTCTACGTGGGAAAACAAACAACAGCAGCCAGCTGTCCAGGTCACAAGACCTCTACCACTATCCACAGTGGGAAGTGAAGTGTAAAAGGTTTGCTGAGGATTTACAGATCCTCCAGTGAAAGTACAGGAGTCAGTGTGTGTGTTTAATACAGCAGATAACACACACTGCTCAAAATGTAGAATAAATAAATCACAGAGCAGAGATGTAGAGTTTAGGAATGGCTCTAGTGATTTCAGTGTAGCACTGGACTCGTTTTGGAATTAATCAGAAGTGATTCTGAGTCCTCTTCTCGATTTTGTTTGAGAAGCAGAGTGTCGTATGCTTCAGGTTCACAGGCAGTGAGATGTAGTCGATGAAGCTCTTCAATATTCTATTGTATGCACACCACTCTTCTTGAGTAGGCTTGATTGTATGTTTGATTCTGTCTTGCTTGGTTCTTCTTGTATGCACAGAGCTCTTCTTGAGTATGTCGTATGCTTCCTTGTCTCTGTGTGTGTTGTCTCTCACTTCTTCGCTACTCTTTGCTCTTCAGCAGAGTCTTCTTGTATTTATATCACGTGCTCCGTAAGACAGAAAAGGTTTCCTTTCCGCAGGTACGAGGTACGGTTTCCTGACATCCGACAACCTTTATTAATTAATTGTCAGTGTATTAAAATATAACTAACATGACCGTTGGTTAGAATAAATAAAGATAAAGATAAAGAAATTCAAACAGTTGTTTATGACTGTTCAAGAGATCGGTAGGTCATCAGCATTAGAGTAAAGATCGGTGACTCAGATAGATCAGCATCGGTCTGTCATCTGATCGGTGAGTCATTTTGATCAGCATCGGTCTGTCATCTGATCGGTGAGTCATTTTGATCAGCATCGGTCTGTCATCTGATCGGTGAGTCATTTTGATCAGCATCGGTCTGTCATCTGATCGGTGAGTCATTTTGATCAGCATCGGTGAGTCCTTGGATCGGTGACTCATTTGCATCGGTGAGTCCTTGGATCGGTGACTCATTTTCATCGGTGACTCATTTGCATCGGTGAGTCCTTGGATCGGTGACTCTGATGGATCGGTGAGTCTGATTGATCGGTGAGTCTGATGGATCGGTGCGTCTGATTGATCGGTGACTCTGATGGATCGGTGCGTCTGATGGATCGGTGACTCTGATTGATCGGTGCGTCTGATGGATCGGTGAGTCTGATGGATTGGTGCGTCTGATGGATCGGTGAGTCTGATGTCTGTTGAATCCAGAAGACTTCCAACATACTTTGTAAGTTAATAAGAATAGTTAAAAAACATGATAACTGATTCATTCATAGATTGGAATTATGTTTATGAGACATCAAACCAGATTAAGCATCAATGAGTTGTGATGATTTGTGATTATTAAAACATCAGTTATAAACATGAAATCAGCAATCTTCCAGAGGGCTCAACAATCTCCCCCTTTTTGATAATCACAAATCTTCATATATATATAATAAAATAAAATAAAATCTCCCTCTTAAAATAACATTCCCATATATATAATATTCAGATTTCTCCCCCTGAGATATTGATCTCCCTCTTCATATATAGAGTACTCCCCCTTAGATATATATTTCCCCCATTATATAGATCTTTCTCCCATTATATATATCTTCTTTCTCCCATTATATATATCTTCTTTCTCCCATTATATATATCTTCTTTCTCCCCCTTTGGGATAATCAAAAAGGAGGGAACACAGATAAGGGAAAAGAGAAGCAGGGTGCAGGCAGGATAGAGCATAACACAAAGGAAAAACAAATTTTATAAAGTCACAGAAAAAGATAAGCAATACATAGAGCACCCCATCAAAAACAATACATGGCTATTTGTTGGGATACAAAGGGGATTTCCCTTTATCCTTTGGATCAATTGTAGGTAAGGTAGAAGGCTTGGAGGCAGGCTGTGGTTCACGGAGCTGAAGTGGCGGCAGGACAACTCTGGCAGGTGCAGTTGGAGGTGTCACAGAAGGTTGTAGAGAAGGAGCAGGAGCTGGATGAGAAGCTTTCTGAGAGACTGGCCGCAACTGAGATAGAGCTTGGGCAACAGACAGCTGATTTGGAGCGACATCAGAAGTACTGAGAGGTTCAAAAGTAGGGAGTACAATTGCAGTGGCCTGTGCATCCAAGTAAGGCTTCAACAGATGAATGAAGTCCTGAATGACTTTTGCTCCATACTTCATAGCTTTTTCAAAATCATCCTTGTTTTCCATGAACTGTGCCAAGGAAGGGACAAAATCTTGCAATTGGCGAACTTGAGTGTTGAAGGCCTGAGTGACTGGAGGTAATTTCAGATTCTCTGCCAGGACTTTGAAGTTTGCAGCCATCTCATGTTTTGTGTAAATCTTGGAAAAGAAAGCATCAACTTTTTCCTTGATCTCTTGCAGGGCATTCTTAGCATCTGCTGAATATACTAAGGCCATCTTATGACTATTATCACAGAGCTCTTTCATCCTCTTCAGAGATTCTAAGTCAAGAATATTTCTAACAGCAGCTAGCTCTGTATGCACAACTTCTCTGAGAGCTTCTATCTCACGAGTAGTGATTTTGGTTACCTTGCCTGTACTTGCTTGGCCGACTATATGAGTTAGTTCAGCTTTCAACTTCCTCAGATCAGACTTGTTAAGATGTTCAATCAGATTTCTTAAAACTTCCATCATACCAGAGATGGTTGATCTGAACTCATTTGATAGAGAAAGTAAGCTAACTTGGAGATCCTTCAAAGTTTGATTCAAAGAGGCTATGTGCCTACCAACAAATTCACCCGTAGCAGTCAAGTCTGGCTTGAGAACATCTGAGACTGCCGTTGAAAAAGCTTTCAAGGAATTTTCAGAAACTTGTATAGATACTTGATGAAGGGCATTGGAAAGTTCTTCTCTGACTATATCTCTCACAATGGTTAGCAATTCAGTCTTAAACTTATTAAGATCATCTCGAGAGATTTCAGAACCAGGTAAATTCACATTTACAGGATCATCAGTAGGAATAGACCTTACTTCTCTTGGAAGGTTTCTTTTCACAGCTGCAGCAGATTCTGGCAATTCGTCTTCTTCTTCAGAGTAGTCTAAGCCCAAAACAGCATATCCAGGGTAGTCATCCCACACAGCAGCACACAGGGTGTAGTTGGGTTTCTCATAGCATGCTGTTCCACTGATTTTTGATGAGTCAGTCTTGCCACTGATATGGATTACTGGTACTGACTGAGGTTGTTCTACTTGATCTTCAGCAAGACCATCCACCGGTCTGTTGATACCATCAACAGCAGCTTCAACAACATCAGCATCATCATCATCACCATCATGATTGTCTTCAGCATCACCTTGCTCATTATTACTCTGCTCAGAGGCTTCACTGTGATATTCCTCAGTATCAGAATCTTCTTCATCATCAAGAATAGGTTCTGACTCTGGTAGGGTTAAGGGTGGACTAGCAGGTCCAAATTTTATTCTTTTCTTGGGGATAGCAGTGTCTGGATCACTCCTATCATCAGGAGAAGACACACTTCCTTCTTCAGTTGCAGCCTTTTCTTGCTCATCATCATCAGAATAAATTGGTTCCTCATCTGGTTTTAATCCAGGATCTCTCAAATCCTTTGGCCTCTTGCCATGATCTATGGGATTGTAGGATTCATACAACTTATCTTCATCTGCAACCCAGCACTTCTTCCACGGGTTCTAATTGATTTTCATCCTCTTGCAGATCTCTTTGTTGAGACAGAAGGTACGCTCTGTTTCAACAACTTCATCATCTTCATCAACACATTCCAGATTCTGGAGCATAGTAGATATCATTTTTGAATAAAACAATGTTGTGGCTTTCTTGGAAGGTTTCAGCATACTAGCTATGTGGACCATCACATATCTACACAGATTTATCTTTTCATGAGTTTTGAGCAGAAATAATAGAAACACATCTTGAAACTTAACAGCAGCAAAATCTCCTCTTCGAGGGCAAAGTTGGTGCTGAATAAACTTGAATAGGAGTCTGCTTTCACCATATAATTCTGAAGCTATGATTCTCCTCGATTCTCTGTTTCCAGTTAGAAGCTCTAGAGCTAGCTCATAAGAAAAATAGTCAGTGACTGGGGGTATATTGCCAGCATAGTCCTCATATCGACCTTCATGAGGTACGTTTAAACATTCAGCCCACTGCTTAGATGAGAAAGATATTTTCTTTCCTTTTACAACCGATGACATCCTAGCAGCTTCCACACCATCAAGCGTGATTTTCAGGTTCATGTAAAACTCATGTACTAGCTTTGGATAATCTATTCGGGAGTTGTCTGAAAACCAGTCTATCCATCCTTGAGATTCAAGAACTTGTAGCAACAGGGACTTACTTGACAGAAGCCACGCCGAGTTTACTTCTTTTTCTGCAGCTACAATCCGAGTTTCCAGGTTCGGATTTACTGAACGTTGAGAGGTACTGCTCGACTCGCCTCGAGCACGCTTTGAAGGTACAGGGCTATCTGGTCCTTTGCTCGGTCTCTTTTGTTTAGCCATTCGAGGATTTGGAGAGGCAGGAGTTAGAAGGTTCGAAGGTTCGAAGCAGAGGGGAAGAGAGGTTGAGAGGTTCGGCGGGAAATGAAAGGTCAAAGGTTTAGGGAAGATAAATAGCCGCGTATCATTTACTTTATCATTTAGGGTTCCCATAAAAAGTAATTTACTCATTAATAAAAAGTAATTTAAAAAAAATGGGTTTGACAGAACAGTGTGACAGATCGGTTCCACAGATCGGTTTCACAGATCAGTTTCACAGATCAGTTTCACAGATCAGTTTCACAGATCAGTTTCACAGATCAGTTTCACAGATCAGTTTCACAGATCAATCATACACACTTCTTGTTTAATAAATTTCATTCTTTCAGAGCATAAGGGCTTTGTGAAGATGTCAGCTAATTGATTTTCAGAACTAACAAATTCTAGAGAAATATCACCCTTCTGGTAATGATCTCTTAGAAAGTGATTTCTGACATCAATGTGCTTAGTTCTAGAGTGAGACACAGGGTTTTTGGATAATTTGATTGCACTAGTGTTGTCACAGTTAATTGAGACATGTTTAAGATCAAATCCATAATCCAATAGAGTGTGTTTCATCCACAAAATTTGTGCACAGCAACTACCAGCAGCTATGTATTCTGCCTCGGCAGTAGACAATGCAACTGAATTCTGTTTCTTACTACACCATGATACTAGGGATTTTCCAAGCAAATGACATGTTCCTGATGTGCTTTTTCTATCTAACTTACAACCAGCAAAGTCAGCATCTGAATAACTCATTAACTCAAAGGATTGTCCTTTTGGGTAAAACAAACCTAAATTTATAGTATACTTAAGATACTTAAAAATCTGTTTAACAGCTAATAAGTGTGATTCTTTAGGATTAGCTTGAAATCTAGCACACATACATACATTAAACATAATATCTGGTCGACTAGCAGTAAGATAAAGTAAGCTTCCAATCATACCTCTGTAGTTGGTTTGATCAACTGGTTTCCCAGTTTCATCAACATCCAATTTACAGGTAGTACTCATAGGTGTATTACTTTCCTTAATACTATCCAATCCAAAACGTTTTAAAAGATCCTTTGTATATTTACTTTGATTTAAAATAATACCATTTTTAGTTTGAAAGATTTGAAATCCAAGAAAATACTTAAGCTCTCCCATTAAGCTCATTTCAAATTCATTTTGCATAACCTTTGAAAAATCAGTACATAAGGAGTTTTTAGAAGATCCAAAAATAATATCATCAACATATATTTGTACAACTAAAACATCTTTAGAAATTCTTTTAATGAAAAGAGTTGGATCAGCAATCCCTTTAGTAAAACCTTTTGAAAGAAGGAAATTGCTAAGTTTATCATACCAAGCTCTTGGAGCTTGTTTCAAACCATATAAAGCTTTAGAAAGTTTAAAAACTTGATTTGGAAAATGGGGATTAGTAAATCCAGGTGGTTGTTCTACAAAAACATCTTCAATTATAAAACCATTTAGAAATGCACTTTTAACATCCATTTGATATAATTTGAAATCCAGATGTGCAGCATATGCAAGTAAGATCCTAATGGCTTCTAGTCTAGCTACAGGTGCAAAAGTTTCCTCATAGTCTATACCTTCTTCTTGACTATATCCTTGTGCAACTAGTCTAGCTTTGTTTCTAACTATATTTCCAGATTCATCTATTTTATTTCTAAACACCCATTTTGTGCCTATTGTCAAAGTGTCCTTAGGTCTGTCAACTAATTTACAGACTTTGTTTCTTTCAAACTGATTTAATTCTTCTTGCATAGCCATTACCCAAAATTCATCATTGATAGCATCATTGATATTTTTAGGTTCTGACTGTGAAAGAAAAGCTTGATGTTCAACCTGGTTTCTTAGAGAAGCTCTAGTTTGTGTTCCTCTATCTAGATTTCCTACAACAGCATCTAAAGGATGGTTCTTTAGAGTCCTAGATGGTCTTGAAAAGATAGGGCTAGAAATTTCAGGTTCATCTAGAGATTGAGGTTCAACAGAAGCAGATTCTGGAGAATGTCCAGAACTGGATGCTTTTATAACAGGTTCTTTAGATTTATCATTAAGGTCCAGAATAGACAAATCTTCTTCAAGATTCCCAAGAGAGGTTTTAGGCTCATGTGGATCAGTTTCATCAAATTTGATGTGAACAGATTCTTCCACACATTTGGTTCTCTTATTGAAAACTCTATAGGCTTTACTAGAGATAGAGTAACCTAGGAAAATTCCTTCATCACTCTTGGATGCAAATTTATCCAGATTATCTTTAGTATTCAGAATAAAGACTTTGCAGCCAAAAACTTTGAAGTAGTTTACCTTAGGTTTCCTATGGTTCCACAACTCATAAGGAGTTTTCTTTAGAACAGGTCTGATCAAGACTCTATTAATGACATAACAAGCTGTATTAACAGCTTCAGCCCAAAAGTAAATTGGCAGGTCATATTCATTGAGCATGGTTCTAGCAATTTCTTGCAGGGTTCTGTTTCTTCTTTCTACTACACCATTCTGTTGGGGTGTCCTAGGGGCAGAAAAGTTATGAGAATAGCCATTGAGTGAGCAGTAAGATTCAAAATCTTGATTTTCAAACTCACGACCATGATCACTTCTTAGGGTCTTAATCTTGAGTCCACTAAGATTTTCTACAGACTTGGAGTATTTAACAAAGTAAGAACAAGCTTCACTTTTGTGAGCTAGAAAATATACCCAAGTATATCTAGAAAAGTCATCTACGAGAACATAGACATAGTGCTTCCCATTTAAACTAGAAACTCTTGATGGTCCAAACAAATCCATGTGAACCAATTCAAGTGGTTGAGAAGTTGAAACTTCTTTCTTTGATTTAAAAGAAACTTTGTGTTGTTTTCCCTTTTGACAGGGATTACAAACTTTGTTTGCTGGAAATTCAAGTTTGGGTAAGTCTCTAACCAAGTTCTTCCTAGAAAGTTTTCTAAGTGAGTGCACATTGCAGTGTCCTAATCTTCTGTGCCAAAGCCAAGACTCTTTATGAAAAGCATTTAAACAAGGAATGTTCTGTTTAGATAAAGAATCTAAATCAACAGCATAAACATTTTCATTTCTTAAAGCAGAAAATACTAAAACATTTTTAGAGTTAAAAACATTGCAAGAATCATTTTCAAATTTAACATGAAAACCATCATCACATAACTGAGAAATGCTTAACAGGTTATATTTAAGTCCATCAACAAATAAAACTTTAGAAATCAAAATTGAATCAGTGTTACCAATCTGGCCTAGGCCGATGATTTTTCCTTTAGAGTTATCACCAAAGGTGACAAATCCTCCATCAACTTTTATTAAGCTCTTGAAGCAAGAATAATCTCCGGTCATGTGTCTTGAGCACCCACTGTCTAAATATCATATCTTCTTGTAGCAGCTCTTCAAGCAGGTCTCCTACAAAACAGATTTAGATGGAAGATGATTTTGGTACCCAGATCTTCTTGGGTCCAGACAGGTTAGCCAATAACACTTTAGGTACCCATATTTGTCTAATGGGTCTCATATAATTTGTAGAAATAACATCCTTTGAAAGATAAACCTTATTAGATTCATAACTATGAATATAACTGGTTGAGGCATAAGAAGTTCCAGAATTAACTATCTTCTGTCCAGATTTAGGAATGAATCTAGTTTTGGCAACTTTCCTTTGTCCAGGTTGGTATCCTATACCAGTAGTGTATCTAGGTGCAACTTGCTTTCCTAGCATTTGTGTTAGAGTATTTTTACCATTGGTGAACTTCTCTAAGTCTTTCTTGAGTTGCTCATTAGACAATTTTAGTTCAGTATTCTCTTTAAGCAGCTGAGCATTCTTTTCTACTTCTATATCCAGATCAGATTTATGCTTAACACTTAAAGCATACTGTTTCTTTAGACCTTTATATTTATCTTTAAGCTCATTACATGTTTCTTCTAGCATGTCACAGTATTCAAACAATTCAGATTTTGACATGTTTTCTGAGTCAGAATCTTCTCCAGAATAGTATGAATTAAAAGCAGGAGTCTCTGATGTTACCTCAGAAGTGTTTGTCATGAAACACATGTTGGCCCGATTCTTTTCAGAGTCTGAAGATTCAGCTTCACTTGTGCTGTCTTCTGAAGCACTCCAAGTAGCCTTCATGGCCTTCTTGTACTTGTTATCCTTGTATTCATATTTCTTTTTATACTTCAGCTTTGGACAGCCGGCTTTAATGTGTCCTTTCCTCTTACACTCATAGCAGACAACATCATCTGATTTGTCATTCTTCTTCCAATCCTTTTTCCATTTGCCTTGTTGGTCATACTTTCCCTTGTAATTTGGTTTCCTAAAGAATTTCTTTTTCCTATAGAACTTTTTGAATCTCCTGGCTATTTGAGCCATCTCATCATCACTGTCAGAATCATTCTCACTTTCCTCACTGCTTGTACTTTCATTGATAGCTTGAAGCTTTTCCTTATCCTTATTCTTTGAGGTTGTAGTCTTGAAGGCAATAGACTTCCTTTTAGGTTCATCATCTTCTTCTTTATTTACTTTAAGCTCTTCCTCATACATCATCAGCTTACCAATTAATTCCTTGACAGGTAGAGCACCAATGTCACAGGATTCTCTAATGGAGACAGAGGTTCCTCTCCATCTTTCAGGTAGACATCTCAAAATTCTCATAATTTGTTCCTTTGCTGGAACATCCTTTCCCAGAGAGGTCATTGTGTTGACAATTTCATTGAACCTGAGATACATATCAGAAATGGGTTCATCAGGTTTCATCTTAAAATTATCATACTTAATAGTATAGGTATTCAATCTCATCTCCTTAACATTAGTTGTTCCTTCATGAGAAACAGCTAAGGTATCCCAAATTTCATATGCAGTTTTACATGCAGAAATTCTATTAAACTCTTCATCTCCTAGAGCACAGTACAGAGCATTCATAGCTTTACAATTGTTATTGTAAGCAGTCTTTGTAGGTTCATCCCAAGTAGATCTAGCAGTAGTGGGAATTTTGTATTCAGATTCAATAGCAGTCCAAATATCAAAACCTATGCTTTCTAGATGAATTTTCATTTTCAGTTTCCACTGAGCATAATTAGTTCCATTGAAGAAAGGTGGCCGGTTAGTAGCAGCACCCTCAAGTCTATTATCCATGATATTACAAAAAGAATTTTAAAGAGATAAAAATTTAGAAATAACAGAAATTTTAAGAACTTTAAAATACAACTAAAATCACAGTTCAAAAGCAGAGCACTTTTAGAAAGTATTTACTTCCTCTGATACCAAGTGTTGGTCGGAGTGGACACTCAAGAGGGGGGTGAATTGAGTTCCAATTAAAATTTTCTGTTAAAAACAATTTCTAATAAAATCCCCCAATTTCAGAAATAAATTAAACTGTAGTGAATTTATATAGAATATAAAGGTTCAATTAGCTTCTCAAAGATTGATTAATTCTCAGTTAACTTAATCTTATGATTAAATTAACTTTTGAAACTAATTTACTGATTTATAATAAATATAAACACTTGCGAATTTAATTATCAAAGTAGCTTTGAAGATAGATTATATTTCAAAGTAATAGCAGCGGAATATGAAATAAATATGTATAGTATGGATATAGAGTATAGCTATAAACACAGAGAAGTAACCAAGAGGTTCAGTCTCAAGCCGAGACTTAGTCCTCTCAAAAGTTTATATAAAAGTGATCCACACCCTGGATCGGGGTTAACAACAGTGAGCACACTGTCCAGGTCACAAGACCTCTACCACAGTTCTACGTGGGAAAACAAACAACAGCAGCCAGCTGTCCAGGTCACAAGACCTCTACCACTATCCACAGTGGGAAGTGAAGTGTAAAAGGTTTGCTGAGGATTTACAGATCCTCCAGTGAAAGTACAGGAGTCAGTGTGTGTGTTTAATACAGCAGATAACACACACTGCTCAAAATGTAGAATAAATAAATCACAGAGCAGAGATGTAGAGTTTAGGAATGGCTCTAGTGATTTCAGTGTAGCACTGGACTCGTTTTGGAATTAATCAGAAGTGATTCTGAGTCCTCTTCTCGATTTTGTTTGAGAAGCAGAGTGTCGTATGCTTCAGGTTCACAGGCAGTGAGATGTAGTCGATGAAGCTCTTCAATATTCTATTGTATGCACACCACTCTTCTTGAGTAGGCTTGATTGTATGTTTGATTCTGTCTTGCTTGGTTCTTCTTGTATGCACAGAGCTCTTCTTGAGTATGTCGTATGCTTCCTTGTCTCTGCGTGTGTTGTCTCTCACTTCTTCGCTACTCTTTGCTCTTCAGCAGAGTCTTCTTGTATTTATATCACGTGCTCCGTAAGACAGAAAAGGTTTCCTTTCCGCAGGTACGAGGTACGGTTTCCTGACATCCGACAACCTTTATTAATTAATTGTCAGTGTATTAAAATATAACTAATATGATCGTTGGTTAGAATAAATAAAGATAAAGATAAAGAAATTCAAACAGTTGTTTATGATTGTTCAAGAGATCGGTAGGTCATCAGCATTAGAGTAAAGATCGGTGACTCAGATAGATCAGCATCGGTCTGTCATCTGATCGGTGAGTCATTTTGATCAGCATCGGTCTGTCATCTGATCGGTGACTCAGATAGATCAGCATCGGTCTGTCATCTGATCGGTGAGTCATTTTGATCAGCATCGGTCTGTCATCTGATCGGTGAGTCATTTTGATCAGCATCGGTGAGTCCTTGGATCGGTGACTCATTTGCATCGGTGAGTCCTTGGATCGGTGACTCATTTGCATCGGTGACTCATTTGCATCGGTGAGTCCTTGGATCGGTGACTCTGATGGATCGGTGAGTCTGATTGATCGGTGAGTCTGATGGATCGGTGCGTCTGATTGATCGGTGACTCTGATGGATCGGTGCGTCTGATGGATCGGTGACTCTGATTGATCGGTGAGTCTGATGGATCGGTGCGTCTGATGGATCGGTGAGTCTGATGTCTGTTGAATCCAGAAGACTTCCAACATACTTTGTAAGTTAATAAGCATAGTTAAAAAACATGATAACTGATTCATTCATAGATTGGAATTATGTTTATGAGACATCAAACCAGATTAAGCATCAATGAGTTGTGGTGATTTGTGATTATTAAAACATCAGTTATAAACATGAAATCAGCAATCTTCCAGAGGGCTCAACAATTACTAATAATTACTAATAATTACTAATAATTACTAATTATTACTAATTATTAATAATTATTCCTAATTATTCCTAATTATTACTAATTATTCCTAATTATTCCTAGTTATTCCTAATTATTACTAATTATTAGTAATAATTAGTAATAATTAGTAATAATTAGTAATAATTACTAATAATTAGTAATTATTACTAATTATTAGTAATTATTAGTAATTATTAGTAATTATTAGTAATTATTAGTAATTATTAGTAATTATTACTAATTATTACTAATTATTACTAATTATTAGTAATTATTACTAATTATTACTAATTATTACTAATTATTACTAATTATTACTAATTATTACTAATTATTACTAATTATTGGTAATTATTACTAATTATTACTAATTATTACTAATTATTACTAATTATAAGCAATTATTACTAATTATTACTAATTAATACTAATTATTACTAATTATTACTAATTATTACTAATTATTACTAATTATTACTAATTATTAGTAATTATTGATAATTATTCCTAATTATTGCTAATTATTCCTAATTATTGCTAATTATTGCTAATTATTGCTAATTATATCTAATTATTACTAATTATTGCAAATTAATACTAATTATTACTAATTATTGTAAATTAATACTAATTATTACTAATTATATCTAATTATTGCAAATTAATACTAATTATATCTAATTATTACTAATTATATCTAATAATTACTAATTATATATAATTATTACTAATTATATCTAATTATTGCAAATTAATACTAGTTATTTATAATTATCACTAACAATGTCAATTTCTTACTAAAAATATATATAAATAAAAATCAATTGAAATCTAATTTAATTACAACTAATAAACAACAATTAAAATTAACATAAAAAAATAAAATAAATATAAAAAAATAAAATATAAATACCCTAAACTTTGATATTCTGAAGATATTGACGCCCTCCAATTGCTCTCGTATAAAAAATTTCAACTAAAAGAAAAATTTTCCTTAAAACTGAATAATGAAAATAGGGAGAGAGCAAGATCTGAGTGATTTGGGAAAAAAACGGATGGAGATATATATAGGTTAGATTAGTTGCGACAGAGTTATTAGCGACGGGTTTCCCGTCGCAAATGGTGGTATTTGCTACGAGGTTCGTCGCAAATACCCTCGCCCGCATTAATTACAGTCGGTGGTTAAAATGTTATTTGCGACGAGACCCGTCGCAAATAGTTCATGCCGACATTCTTTTTGCGACGGGTCGACATCCCGTCGCAAAAAGTTATTAACCGCCGCCGGGTATTTGTGACGGGATCCCGTCACAAATACCCCTGCGCGGTTTGGCGCGCAAGTCGCACCAAACTATTTGCGACGGGAGACGAAAACTCGTCGCAAATAAATGGTTATTTGCGACGGTGAAATTTTCCCGTCGCAAATAGTGATTTTTCCCGTAGTGTAGTCATCAATTTGTCTCCCAACACATTCCAAATCAAAACCCTTAGTTTACATAATGTCGTTTTTTTTTTGAAAAATCATCAAAAACACTTAATTCGAACAATAACTAATCACATCATCATCGACAATGATGTTTAGTTGATTTGTACAGGACACCAATAAACTAATATCATGTATTCAATTTGCCTCCACATTGGAGGTGAACGGTGTAAATCCGAGGGCCATGTGCATATAATTTAATATTTATTACGTGTGGGTACGTTAACAAACATATTGATTAAATGGATTGAAAGATGATCAGTGAATTAATGGGCCAAGATAACTTATTACGATACATTAAGCCCAAGCTGGTTAAAATTGAATAAAACCGGTCACACCCTGATTCACCATTCATCTCATAATGTATTTTGTAATGTCACGAGCCTAACAAACTCTATATACACAAATTATTTTGTAACCATGGAACAAACATTTCATTCACATCGGACTAGAGCATGCCACCTTTAAACGAGAAAATCAACATTCCATTGATCTATCTATCTTATTTGTATCAAATAGAGATTTTGCAATGGTTCCTCTCATTTTTTAGACAACCATACCAAATTTAACCTAAAATCAATTTAGACTCCATTTGACATGGCTACTTAAAAATCAAAGTTCTAAAAAATAAATGACATTTGCTCTGTTTTAAAAAAAAAACTAGATACAACCACGATCACTACCTTTTTTTTTAAATAATCACATTTAAATTTCAAAGAAAATCACTGAAATAAAACAAATTAAAAAAAAAAACCAGTCGAGGTGGGAAGTAGGTGAAACGGAGAGAAATGGAAACGGCAAATGGCGCTCATGATCGCCGTAAGCACGGCCCCCTTAGCAGATTCCGACGATGGAGGTGGTTGTGGGGGAAGATTAGCCTTTTCTGAAAGTACTTCTGTCGGAACAGTATCGTGACGGGGGAAGCAAGGATTTCACACGATGTTCAGAGCCATTCAACCCTGGCGGGCTCCTCGAAGGTCACTCTCCCAGACCTCAATTTCATTATCCGAATCTTCTACTTCGTCGTCGTCGTCTTCCAACGGTTCTTATTCTTCTTGTTTTACTTCATCATCATCGCCATGTTCCTTCGCAACTCACCTACAGGCCAAACTTCCTGCTAACTCACCATATTTATTTACCGTGTGCCCTCCGCTTCCCTCTTCTTCATCTCCTTATGCATTCTCATATTCGCCATCACGGCACAAACACGAGAGCTCCTTTGAGGTTCATCCGTCCCGGAAAGACCTTTACGGCCGTCCGAATCTTTTAGTGGTGCAGCCCCGTTTAAACCCGGAGGCCATTTTTCGCTCAAAGCTTGCCGAAGCCCTAAATCTCGCAAATTCCCTTGAAGAACAGCGGGGCGGTTACTTTGATACCGAGTCAAGTGAAAATGAGCCGCCCCCGCACATCGTCGTCCAGAATCCTGTTGCTAAATTTCATAGACCTCACGCAGGTCAGTAATCGTAATTTTATTTATTAATTGCCCTTATTTTATATGAAACCTGCGATACTGTGATCGTTTGTTGACTCGTTTTCTTCTGTCTGAATTTCCTTGCTGTCTGCTAGAATCGTAGCCCAATTCGCCGTAGTTAATTTTCATTTCTCATATTCAGTTTGAAATTTGATATTTATAGCTCAAAAATGGATCCTGTTTATATTATATTTTATTTTAGCCCGTTGGCTGACCAAAGTCAAACCTTACGAGTTCAACAGCAGGTCATCTCAGTTAATGCTACGATGTATTGGACATCACTAGTCACATTGGAAAAGCAATTTTAATTTCCATCAGCAGTTATATCTTCCGAATGTCAGCATTATTTATAGACTCATCTTCATGCTCAGGTCCATCTCGACATTCTACTTCAACTCTCCATTCCATCCCTCGACGTGCTTCCATACTCCTGTCGTGGACGCCTCCTTACTGCCCATGAGGCCTTTCATCACACTCACATGCCCGATGTTATCTCTCTAATCCCACACCATTCACCCCCTCATTCCACACGCCCAATCATGCCTGCCTCATTGCCATCCACACCAATTCTCCCCTCCAGCGATGCAGGCAGAGTTAGCAGCCAGCACTCCACGTGTGGATCTTTAAGTCTTTTTTATTATTTTGTTTAATTTATGATCTTCCCTATGGCTTAGGATATTATTAAGGTCAGATTAGTCTTTTATTTGTCTAGGGTTCAGGTCTACAAATAGGGTGTTTGGTGTCAATTGCAATCAGTTTTTGCGATATTTATTGAATTCCAGAGAGGATTCTCTGGTGTTTGGGTGTTCTACCCGTATTCCTCCAGGGCTCCTCGTGAAAAACCTGATTTATCCCGCTGCGCTGCATCAGTTGAACCTGGCCTTGATACCAACTGATCGAGCGTAGTGGGATAAATCGGGTCCTTTCATGAGGAGCCTTAAAGGAATATGGGTAGAGCACCCACACGCGAGAGCACACTCTCTAAAATTCAATTAAGATGGCAAAATCTGATTACAATTGACACCAAACACCTTATTTATTGACCTAAACGACTAATCTGTCCTTGATAATATCCTAAGCCAGAGGGCCAAACAGAAATCAAACAAAATAATAAAGACTTAAAAGACCCCCACGTGGGGTGCTGGCTGCTACGTCTGGCAGCTAAGGTTCTGGCTGCACCGCTGGAGGGGAGAATTGGTGAGGCATCACACATGGCCCTTGCTGCCCTTCCATCTTCTGTTAATTTTCTTTCAATGCCATACATGGTTATTAGGTTTTTGATCGATTTTCTGCTTCATCCTGTGTGCTAAGACTGTTTTGCATGATGATGTGATGGTATTTTGATAAATAGATGATGATTTTTTTTTTACCGTGGTTTGATTTGTTTATCAACCCATTTTTGGTGTGATATCTTTTAGAATTGAGATTTTGTGAATTATGAAAGTTTTCATTACAACTTTACTCCTGTATTGTATATCTGTAATTTTGCTACATTGATTCATTTGCTATGCGTCACAGGCACATTTTTTGGACATGGGACAATGGAAAACGTGAAATTGCAGTTAGATGCTCTAGAGCCACAGGTGGCATGCATTACCTTTCATTATACTATTTTATTATTCATTTGGTGTTTTATGTTACTGATTGGTTTTGTGGATTTCATAATCTTTACTGAGAAATTAATTTTATTTAATTGTTTTTCAACAGCGTAAAATTGATGCAGTTTTTGTTAATGCAAAACTTTCTGCGATCCAGCAGCGGAACTTAGAGGTGAGCTGTATCTATTTATATCCTATTTTCTTTTGGAGAAAATTTTCGATGTTCATTTTTCTTATGCAAAATGAGTCTTACCCACTTCTTCGTTCTACATTAAATGGCAGAAAAAATGGGGTAAACCCGTTTTGGACCGTGTTGCTCTAATAATTGAGATATTCAATGCTCATGCTTGCACTAAGGAAGCTAAGCTGCAGGTATTATAATCCGCGGGATCGTGAAATTACAGTGCATCGGATCATCTCTACACTACATGTTGTTTGTGAGATTTATCCAGACACATTCTAGCAATATTAGTGGTGTTTACTTGACCTATTTTAATTTTATTTATTTAAGGCTGAACTAGCAGCTCTGATGTACAAGAAGTCTAGGCTTGTTCGTCAGCGTGCCCTAGGTGGACGTTATTCGTTTGGAGTTACCGGAGAATCAGAAGTTGTTAGTGCCCGAGGGTTAGTTACTCTATTCAGACTAAATCTCCACACCTTGAATAACTCTTAATGGTGTGTTTGGTAGAGAGCAAACGTGAGGTAAAAGGAATGAGAACTGATAAGAGTTTCTAATGCCTGGTTTGCAGTATTTGTAATTTACATGGAAATCAAAGTTCTGTTGTTTGAGGGAAATCCCTCTCCCTCTCACTCTCCCGTTCCCATTTCCTACCAAACAAGCCCTAAGCTGATCAATGTAACATGTCACTTTGGAATCAAGCCACACATGAGAAGTTATAGATAATGTCCAATTGAACTGATGAATTATTTTCACATAAGGTATTGATTTGCCTACCCATTCAGGAAGGGAGGCGGTGGGCGTGGTTTTCTTAGTGGTGCTGGAGAAACTGAGCTTGAGCTTCAACGCCGAAGGTGTGATATTTTATTTTAATCTAAGCTCTTTTTTTTCACCTTTGGCACTCTTCTGCTGTTTTTACCAATTTGTTTATCCTTTTTGTGTGATTTTTTTTGTCTTTGAAATTATGAAGCCACAAATCCCTTCTGCTATTTTATTTGCCTGATTTCTCCTTTGGTGTGAAGAAATTTGCCCCTCTAATGTTGTCTTTAATATATATATGTGTGTGTGTGGATTTTACCTTGTCTTTGATGTTATGAAGACACTCGTCCTTTCTCTGCTACTTCATATCTTTGACCTTTCTTTCCTTTCATTAATGTTGCATGTGGTGATGATTTTTCCCACATAACGGTAACCAATTGATCAAAGTTATCAATTTTTTGTTAGTTTTTTTCTCCAAATGCAGACATGAGTTATGGTAAATGGCCATTGTTCATAACCTTAGTCCACAACTCTGTAATCCGGAAAATCCTGATATTTGACACCATATATCATTTCTGATGTTGATATTTGTACTGTTTCAGGTCATGTGAAGAATTTTGGCTTAGGCTCTGTTTGATGCACTTATTGAAAACTGTTTATAGCACTTAGTGCTTATGATAACTGCTTCTGTAGGAGTGTTTCTAGATTACTTACTGAAAAATTGTTTTTCTGTCACTTATTTATGTTATGTGGTTTTTTCAGAAATAAAACAAAGACTGCCTATTTTTTCAAACAGCTTATCATAAGTGATAATTGCTATAAGCAGTTTTCAAGTGATGTCAAACGAAGCCTCCGAACCAGTGAAGAAGAAAATATTGTTGTTTTTTCTTGTAAGAAATTATTACTGCTTTGGTTGGAAGACTCTTTTGCCATTGAATTGTACTTCTACTATTCCAGCCTGAAGGTTATTTTCATCTAAATCAATTATTGATGTTGTACTATTAATGTGTTGGAGGATTATGGGTTTTCCCTATAAATAGATGGCACCGACCTCATTTTGTGGTCATGGTTTTCTGATTACCAATTCCTTACATGGTATGCTCAGAAACCTAGCCATATCCCATAAAACCTAGTCACCATTGCTCTCTCTCTCTCTCTCTCCCCTTGCCCATGCACGCCGCCTGGCCGAGGCGAGTCCCGTTGCCTAGGCGTGCACTGCCCCCAGGTGAGCTGCGTGCGCGCATCGGCCCTGGGTGAGTTGCTTGCCCCACGAGCCTCACATTCCCATGCCTTGTGTGTAACGCCCCGCCTTGGGAGCCACTGAACTGGTGCTTCGGTCCGGTGGGCCACATGGCCTCAGGCGCACCTCTCCATACGTCAGAGGTTGCTGACCAGCATCGCAAGTCCATGGTGGTACGGTGGGGAGACTATGCCCGCATATCAAAGTCACAATAATAGCGGAATAAAAATAAACATATAAGCCAAATTAAACAACCATCACAGATAAAGCTGGGCAAGTGCCAATAAATAAATACAATATCAAATGCTACAAAATAAGGAATGCTATACATGTCATAAACGATCCCCCGTGGGGGAATCACATACAAAGGTACAACAAAACAAATAAAAACAGAACTAAACTCATCCCCAAACTGGCCCGAGTCTTGCCCGATCCAGATATCCATATCCCACTCCTAGCATGCCATCCAAACCCAAGCAATCAACACATCGGGCGCTTGCCCAAACCTGTCCGTGCAATGCAATAGTCTTCTGCTCGGGTACCCAGTTACCATGGCGGTCCAAGCAGGGTGCGAGTAAAACTCAGGAGGCCTCCATCAACGACGTCCTTAAAATAATCAGTCCATAATAAAGAGTGCACGCAGGAGTGCTATAAATAACCATTTACTGTTTAGGAGTTTAACGGATTAACAATTTATTATTTTAAATGAAAAGCCAATAAAACTCTGATGCCTGGGCTCCATGGTGACACCTGACATCAGTTTACCTGCTTCGGTCAGTGCCAGTGAGTCTCTGATCACATCACATATCATGGCCCGATTAGTTCCAAAGTATGCTACTAAGGAAACCACAATAGTAACAACTAGGGGGAACCCACGTGGCTCCACCGGGCATTCCCTCTCTACAAGACCCATAGGGAATCCAAGGAAGGGGTAACTCTTGGCATTCCACTAATTTGAACTTCCGGTTTGAACTCAAGGAACCGTCCTTGACATCCAGAAGCATGGGTTGATGGAAATCTTCAGCTTACGCCCAAGGTATTCCACTCAACATGACTGGGTTGAATCTGAGGAGCTTATTCTGCGACATTCACCATGGTACCTTGCAAGAATCCACGACTTTCATCCTTGACATTTGAATAATATAGGCATTACCCTAATCCAAGGGGGAGTCGCCCCAAGGCATTCGTGATAATGAATCTAGCGGAATCCAATGGCTCGCTCAAGGCATTCCATAACATTGAACCTATATGAATCCAAGGGTGTCAACACACCACGACATTCATACGAGTCCCCTGATGGAATCTAAGGCTTGCTCACGACATCCCACACATGTCTAGGTTCATAAGGACCTCGAGGAAACCCCCCAAGGCATTCCAACCCATCATCGCATCAAGAAACATTAATTTAACAATTTTCTACTCTTCAAGCATACACTTCCAAACAAGGCAAGCAATAGTCAAAAACAAAACCCCAAGGTCCTCTCCATGGACCATTCTACTCATTATCGACAAAGAGCCAAGCCGTTCAATGGACCCCAATTCATTTCATAATTACCTTACCGCTTTTCCCTTGTTAAACAAATACAAACTCACTATTATAGTCCATATCATTTGGAAAACCCATTTTCCATTTCATAAACAGGCCTCTTTCATTTTCCAACACATCTATCCATATAAGCTCCAAATTGTTGCGGAAGCGTCGGGAGTCGCAACGACATAAACGAGATACGGGAAAATGCAGAAGAAAGGAAAACACACGGGACACACAAATTTACGTGGTTTGGGAATAATCCCTACGTCCACGGAGAGCTAGAACTTCACCATAATCAGGAGCACAAATACAGAGTTTTTCAGTTAAAAAACCCTAGCCCCAAAATGGGCTACAAATAGAGAAGACGATCCACTGTTCCGCACAGGAAGTCTGCGTCGCTACAGTGAAAGGCAGTCATCTTTGTCAAAAGTGCTACAGTGGCTGTCGGCCGGAAGTCAAAAGTGCAACAGTAAAGTTGACTCCAAAGTCTGCACTGCTACAGTGTCTGTCGGTGTCGGTCGGTCAGCTCTGCTACCAGTGTCAGAGTTGCTACAGTCCCGAAAATTTGGGTCGGAGGCTTTCGGCCCCCGGACCCCCAGAGCAGGGGCGCGTTGCCCCCTACAACCCCCACCGAGCTCACCGTGGAGCTCGACCCGTGACAGTTGCGGGCCACAAGCATTCGGCCCAACTGGATCGGGCTACACCAATTCAACACAAATTCCCTTTACAATATTGACTGATTTCACAACCATCAAATTAATCTACAATTCCCTTTTAACCAGTTCAAACATAAGTGTCCCCTTAACATATTTTAATTACCACCCCAAATCAAAATACCCTCTAATTAGCCAAAACCAAGTTCCCACCTATTCCTAAAGGCCTCACTAAAAATCATCAATCCTAAAGTTCACGGCGTGTAACAAAACCCACTCATGACTCGTCCAATATCGATCGCCAGCTCGACCTGAACCTGAATCGGGAGAAATCAAGAAACCAGACAAACACCCCAAAAATATATCGCATTTGATTAAAACGATGAGAGAAAACTAGACGCTGAAATGAACGAAGAAAGACGAAAAAAGGGCTGGTAGACTCACCAAGAGCTCTTGATTGCAAGCGACGACACCTCCAACGACCAAGAATCAAGGGAGAACCCCCATGGAGGAAGAGAGGGAGGAGAGGGCGTGCGAGGGGGTCTACTGGTCAAAATGGGGGGGGGGATTTTTGCATAAAAAGAGGAAGGGGCGACCCCGGGTTAAATGATGAGGGTGCCCCTCATTAAAAATCACCCAGGGGGCCACCGACTAGCCCCCCCCCACGACTAGTCATTGGCCTAGTCGATGTGTCCAATTGCCTTTACTGGGCCCCTGGACACACCAACGGATAGCCGGTGGCTCTGTACCGGCTAGGCGATGACATTGCAACAACCTCATTGCAGGCCCCGGTTCCTCTCGAGCTCCCTGAACCCCTCCGCGACCACCCCAAACCTTCTTTCCACATCCAAAAGGACTCTTTTGAGGGGTTTTACCCTCAAAATTCTGTTTTGAACACCAATGGAAAAACCGACCCCTCTGCTAATCAGAAAATCCAAAACTCCTCAAACTCAAATGTCCGCACGAACACAGGACATTACAAACTCCCCACCATAGCACTTCTCACCCCCGAGAAGTCCTGGTGGTCTTCCGACTGTATCACCTGACCTATGTCGGTTGCCAACTTGGTACTGAACGACCACGTTCCATTTCCGAACACCCAACACACTTTCAAAACTCAACTCCCAACAGAAGATAGAAGGCCACCCGATCCTGAGCCAACACTCGTATTTCTCATCGAACACCGCCATGAGGCTCCACGACCCCCGTCTCACCCGAGACACCCACGTGTCGTCACTTAGTTGATTACCCGTGCTCCCCACCATAGGACTTAACTCATAAGCCCGATTTTGAACCTTGGCGCCTTCCGCCCTCGGGATTTGCCTACCGAAGCTTATTCTCGCGGTCCCCCGCCCCGCTTGGCACGGTTCATAGCGCACTATAACTCAACACGCATGAGAGCACCGGTCAACGCCGACATCGATTCTTTTTCGTCTCCAAACCCAAATGGACGCGCCTCCGCCGTCCAAGCACAACCTGGACACGCTAGCTTTTCCTATCCCCGACCAAAACCCGAAACATCATCGTTGCATCCAAAATGGCTCTCCTGCCGCTTTTTTCGACTCAATGCACCCAACTTCTTGCGATAGCACAAGGCAAACCTCCTCCGGTCGACCTGCCTCAAAAGGCTCAGCTGCCACCAATGCGCTACCTCACTTTTCGACCCTGATGCCTAGCTCTGAAGGCACCTCGAAACCGCCAAGCACACACATCGTAGTCCAAACCCGACCCCGGATGTCATTTCCCGATTAAAACCTCAGTTGAGCAAGCTCAAGAGCGCTCGGTTTCCGCCGTCGACGTGACTTTAAATTACCAGATCACGACACCTTGCTCATCGCAAACATCCCACTATCATCCAGACACATCGAGGTCCAACCTGTCCTCTGATGCGATTCCATGTCCAAAGCATCGATCACCCGCACTAATCCCCGTGCTCTCACCCGAG
Organism: Viscum album; assembly: GCA_963277665.1. Lineage (NCBI taxonomy): Eukaryota > Viridiplantae > Streptophyta > Magnoliopsida > Santalales > Viscaceae > Viscum > Viscum album. The sequence goes on from OY728145.1 coordinate 1,159,108,860, forward strand.
CACCAACGTGCCACCTTGCTAAAGCATGTTTGGATCAAGTCGCTCCATCCCGAGCTTGATCCAACTGCTCGAACTTATCCAACGCTGCACTGAGGTTATCCTTTGGCATTCCCCAGGGAATCCAGACTACATTGAAAGCCCATGTGCACCGACATCCAGTGTCGTCACGACTGTCCAAAGACCAATTCCGCACATCGACAACCCTTCTCGCTTGAGGGTCATACGCCCACAATTGACATGACGCTCCTCGTCAAAGGAGTGTCTTTGTCGTCATCCCATTGGGTCAACACGCCGATCTTAACACAACGGTCGAATGTGGCCAAACCTGTTTACGCCTGAGGGTCATTCCAACTGTCGAACATTAGCCGCTTCCGGCTCACGAAACACCATCATCGGTTATTGCCGAGATTCATTCAAGCGCGGGTTACACCCTCCAAGACTTATGGTGGCTCCCCACCATATTGTTTTCCTTACACTGGTCCTCAAGCGCTGACCCCAATGGGCCCTGTGATTAGCACACGCATGTCACTCCTCTCGAGCCACGCTCGTCCTGTCAAAGCTCGACTAAGATTGATCTCTTGGATCGACCATGTCACAATACCTTGATTCAAACCGATACCGCCCCTCTCAACTGAGGGTCTTTTCCTTTTCCAACCAAACCCCGAACAACTAATGCCCGCATCGCCCCATCAGGGTCATCGACCATTGACTCGCACACGGCTGCTCGCAGGCCCAAAACTTGGTAAGCCCCGCGCTTACTAGCACGCACTGCCTTGATCCATCGAACCAGAATGGCGCACACTCCCGCACCACCCGATCACATAGCCCGACTCATGCTCCCATGAGTCTCATCACATCCAAACCAGGCTTGCACGCCAAACCACTAACCATGCTCACGCACAGGTCAACCTTACTTAGCCGGAAGCACCCTTGATACTCTTCAAATTCAGGCACTCCACTTGTGCTGTAGTCCACCACACGACCGCTTGTCCACCAGTTGTTGGATTGCTGTAGCCCGATCAGTTTTGGATGATGTTGGGCTGAATGTTTGCGGCCCATACTGCGCATCAGGCCGCAATTCCGCAAGTCGAGCTCCGTAGGCTTGCCTGCATTTTTAAAAAATATACTATTTATAATCATTTAAATATTGTATTTTTTTCTCATTCTTATTGGCAATTATGGGGAGAAGTATGAATCGACCATAACTGGAATTTTAAGGGATGTGATGGAGCATTTTTCGCTGGGTTAATGGTGGGATGCGGCGACACCGATGTGATGACGAACTGTTGCGATGCAAAGCAGGCGAGTGATTGGTGAGGAGCTATGAATGATGATGTTGGTTGTGTGGTGATGCGAACGGTTAACCTGTGAATGAAACGACTCTCCAGGTAATGACTGGTTTTAGAGGAGGCGATTAGGGTTCCCATAAGGTCCTTTCCTATTTTCTTAGTAACAAAATAAAATAAAATTATAACAATAATGAATCGACCAAAAAAATATCATGATTATAATAACTCTTTTAGAATTGAAACCATGTGCAACGAAGATGAGTTCTATTTTTCGAGAGGTGGAATGACACCATGTGAATATGGTTAATCATTACTATTTAATTATTATAATATCATATTAAAACAATAAATATGGACCTTCTTAGAGGTTAAGTTGTGTGCAGTCCCGCATTGGACTTGACATATCATGTAATCTCTTTTATTCATTATAATATAACCCCAAATCCTCCCTTAGTGAGATAACTTGGGTATTCGGTCCACCCTTCTATTTCTACATGGTATCAGAGGGGGTTTTCCAACCCTAACCCACCCTCTCTCTCTTGGGCGGACCCCCTGCTGCGCCCCTTCTGTGCGACGCGAAGACTCCCTGCGCCCGACGACCCCTCCTACCGGTCCTCCCTGCCCCCCTGTCGGCCCTCCCTGCCCCCCCTGTCGGCCCTCCTTGTGCACACGATGGCCCCTCCTGTCGGCCCTCCTTGTGCGCGACTGCCCCCTGGGCACTCCCTGTGCGGTGGGATGACCCCCGGACGGTCACCAGCGGCCCTGCCTGTGTGTGACGGCCCTCCCCCCGCGCGACGGTCACCAGCGGCCCCCTGTGCGTGACGACCACCAGCGGGCCCCCCCTGTGCGCGTTGGCACCCTGCGCCCCATCCTGCGCGCACGACGGCCACCAGCGGCCTCCCCTGTGCGCATGACAGCCACCAATGCCCCCTTGTATGTGCGGCGGCCCCTGCCTCCACCCCTGCGCCGTTGCAATGGACCCCTTGCGTGCGATCCAACCACGCCCGACGCCATCCATGTGATCTTTCCTCAATAACCTAATACCTGGATGGACTAGCCCTACACTTTCAGCACCTATAATCTATCAACTGTGCAACTTCTGCACCTTGTCCCCATGCATTTTCAGCACACTCTATGGCATCATCAAGCGCCACTATTGCCCATAGCAGTACTCCAGCAGCATGTCTCTCCCAACGCTGCACCTCCTGGGTCGTTGACTCTGGTGCCTCTGAGCACATCACTGACGATGCAGATATTCTTCGGTCCTATAAAGCGATCTTGTTTGGAGGTAATATTACTGTAGTCGATGGTCAGACAGTGCAGATTGCAGGCTATGGAAGTTGTACAATTATGTTTGGCTTGACTCTAACCTCTGTTGCCTTTGCTCTCCATTGTCCCTTTAATTTACTATCAATTGGTAAACTGACAACTGACTTAAAGTGTAAGACCATCTTCTCACCTGCGTCGGTTATATTTCAGGAGCATTCGACGACTCGGGTGCTTGGTACTGGACGACTTCAGGGTGGTGTTTATGTGCTTGACTCGGCCCCCACTCTCGCCTGTCCTCCGGCCCCCTGTATCAAATACAAAAGCCTCAACATAAAAAATAAAATTCTCCAGGCAAACTGTTACTTCTTTGCAAACACCCCGTGATAAAACTCGGTATCCATCTCCAAGCCTGATTCCAAATGGCTTGGTCGGTTCAACCTCCAGCTGACACTATTTTAATAAATGTCTTTGAGATAAAGCTGTGACTCGCACCACTATCAACAAGGACTAAAACAGGAACTCTTGAAATATTTCCACCAAAGAACATTGATTCTGCCGTCACTGCTCCTATACTTCGGAATTCTACTCTCTCCCAGCTGGTTTTCTTGTCGAGTCCCGTTCGTTTCACTCCGTATACCCCCTGCTCTGGTTCTAGACTAGTATCATTTTCTTCTGCTGCTTCCTCAAACGGTTTTTCGTATTCTCATACTGCAATACGCAGATGCTTGTCAGGACACCGATGCATAGGTCCAAAAGTCTGTCCACAGCGAAAACAGACCCTTTCGCCTTCTCTTTTCACGTTCTTTCCGACTAATTGCACTCACATCTGTCCATCGGTCGTCACCTATTGCCTTCTTGAGTTCCTCTTCCCTTTTATTCCGATCGAGCGCTGACCTGTTATTCTGAGAGTTCACCATCCCAACGTTCAAGTTTCGAGGGGCTAATGGCAGCGGCTGTCGCCCACGTGCATTCCACAATATCCCTTCTCCCACCAGTTCCTGTTCTATTTTTCTGGATAAGGTGTGCAACCTGATTTTATTTACAGGTTCCTGTGTTGACACGTGATTCTCAAATTCTGGGCGTAATCTTCCCATAAACAAACTCATATACCAAGCTTCAGGAAAAGCTGGTATTCTCAAAGCTACCTTCTCAAAATCTTCGATATATTCATCCACAGTCTCAGTCTTCCGCAAAGTCTTCAGAAACCTAATCGGATTGCCCTCAATAATATTTCCATACCTCTCCAATAAGGCCGACTTGAACTTCTCCCAAGTTGCTCCAGGAGTTGCTCCGTGCCATGACAATAAACCAGTACAAAGTTGTATTTTTCATGCATAAGATGAAGCTTCATTTCCTCTTGAGTTTGGTCGATCAAAAAATATGCGTCCGCCTTTGAAATCCATCTGAAAGGATCTTCTCCTGTAAAAGATGGCAGTTCCACTCTTCATGTGGCATTTCACACGCCGTTCGCAAGAATTGAATCTTCCGGAATTGAACTGCTTCCAGTAACTTGTATAATTTCGTTTCCCGACAAGCCAAAGTCTCCTGGTCCCGTTGAAACAGTCTTCTCTGTTTTCCTTTTTCCAGTATCAGGGCCCGACTGCAACTCGATAGCCTTCATCCGTTCCATTGTCTGCTCCTCCATATCCCGCATACGTTGGCTAAGACGTTCCTCAGACTGCTGCGCCATACTCTGGCTCTTTGTCTGTTTGCAAGCCAGCATGTCTAAGCTTTATTGCACTGCTGCCATCTTCTGCTGAAACGTCTCCACCACCAACTCCACTGTAGCTATGCGATTCTCCATTATTGTCTGCGTCCAGATTTTTGTGATTCAGTTTTTTCGAACTTTCTCCCTGCTGAAGTCTCCGTCCAGTTGGTCCGAAGGAGGTAGCTCTCTCCTTTCAGCCAGCTGCTCCAGCAGCATCCCAAACTTTTCTCCCGAAAGAGCCTGATAGCCCATACTCTCCCCAGGCTGCCTTTACGTAGGTAGTTAACCAAAGTTAACTAAGTGTATTGCCCAAAGCACCCCTCCTACGCTGGTAAGTGTGAATAATAGGAGGTCGAGCTGTAGAGGTAATTTGACCAGCAGGAGGATGTCCAACAGTTAGACTAACTATGCCCACGTGGGTGGAGGCAAGGCTGTTGTAAGAGGCAGAAGGAGATAGAATATTGGGGGGGTGGGGGGGTAGTTTGTTGCGGAATTCAGCTGGCCAATCTGGCTTGGGCGGGCGTGCAAGAACCCTCTCTTGTTTTCTTAATTTCCCAATTCTTCCTCTTTCACATCCATACTGTAATTCTGGCTACTGCACAGCTCTTATACATACAGGGAAGCCCATTTAAGGAGAATTAGTGTTATAAGGAGTTCATCTACCACATGTATCAACATGTATTAGGTTCAATAAATCGCTAGCTCTTTCTCCTCATCCAAAAAAGAGTTTTGATTATTTTTCCTAATAAATAAGACCCACAAGTATTGAATGAATTATAATCAAATGATTCCAACAATCCATCTTTATGTTCGTTGACCTTTCCTCTTTTCCTCCTTCTAGTCTTTCTCTTCTCCACTTTGTTACTTCTGATTTTAACTTCCAGGTGCATTTTCCTTCTTCTCTACCTCCCCCTGAGGTGTTTGTCGATCCATGGTTTGGTCGCATATACACATGTCACTCATGAACTACACCAAATGGTTTGCCTATTTCTATCAAGGAACTTGCTTCGTCGATTGTTCCTTAGTCCTTCGATGGTGAGTTGTCTATTTTTATCCGGAAAAATATTTACCCTTGCTCCCTATCTACTACTTATCATGATTTGTTTGCTTCCACATTTGCCTTGTTAGGTACTCTGGATTTTATTTCAGTGCTTCACACCCTTGGCGATGACAAACTCATTCTAGGTGGTTCTTTGCAATGCTCGATGTGTTGTATGTGTTGAGTCCAAAGATCTCTTTCTACTCTTTTGAAAATCACAATTCACTCTTACAATGTTTCTGTTTCTAACCTGTATTTCTTCGTAAGTATACAGTTGCGCAGGAAGTCTTACAATTACAAAGTTTCCAGTTTTACCAGACGGAGGAATTTCGTTTTACCAAATGGAGTTTATGTTTAATCAACGGACAAATACATTCCATTTTACCGAACAGCGATGCACAATGTATACCAGATGGAGTTATACAAAGTATACATGACGGAGTTATACAAAGTATACCGGAAGGAGTTATACAAAGTCTAGCGGACAGAGATTTACAAAGTATACCGGACGAAACTTCATACAAAGCATTGTAATGATGCTGAACTTGACGACCAACAGGCGGAGTACTTCTATTTTTGAATCTATCGAAAGATGAAGATGCTGTGTCAGATGCCATTGCAACTGATCTCGAGAAGTGTAGAATTCGACCGTTGCGAGTTACACCGATGTCTATAAATAGGACCGCAACCTCGTGGAGAAGAAGAGAACTGACTTTCATGCAATCTAAAGCTTGCAGCTGAAGTTTTGCAACGTCTCGTTGTTGAGAGTGCTTCGATTTGTAATATTTAGAGAGCTTGTCTTAGAGCATACGATGTGTGTGAGGCTTTTATTGTAAATGCTCTAAGTTTTTCTGTTGTAATTGCTATTTGTTTGATCATGTTGATCGAGGACTCCCGGGGATAAGGAGATAGATGTTTGTCTGATCAGGTTGATTGAGGGCTCCTAGGGATAGGGAGACAGAGCTTTGTTCGATCAGGCTGATCGAGTAGGGCTTATAAGGTTTGGAAGACAGATCATCCGATAGGTTGATAATCGAGGATACCTAAAGTCGGGTCTACAAACTTCCTTATCACTTTGGGTGAAATTGAAGACCTCACTTAGTGGAAATTTTGTAAGTTTTGTTATATCCTTTGTTTATACAAAGTTCTTTATATTTCCACTTGTGCATTTTGTACGATGTTTATGCTGTATAGTGTTTACTTGTTTCTTACTCTGAAATTATTAAATCTACTGGAACGACTGTTTGTTTGATCGACTTTCTTATAATCAAGGTGTTGGGAAGTTGTAACTTCAAATTTTTATAAACTACAATTTGCCCCCCCTCTTGTAGTATTTATGTCATACATTCCTAGGCAACAATATGTTCTTAGGGCCAATCATATTTGGGATTTGGTGCCTTTTGCTTGGGAAGAAGGTCTTGGTTATAAACGGGCCTACATTGTTTGGGTTAATTCAAATGGCTTTCTCAATCGTCCTAAGGCTTGTATCTGCCAAGGGATATGCTCTCACTTACGAGATTGACTGCTTGACAACTTTTCTCCACTTATTGAAATGACCTTAGTTTGCTTGCTCATCTCTTTGGTTGTTGCCTATCATTGGTCTCTTTATTAGTTGAATGTGAAAAGTGTTTTCCTTGGACGAGGATACAAATGGAGCATCCACCCAGAGGAATGTTTGAAGGCATTTCATTTTTTCCTATCTCTTCATTGCCTTAAACAATCTTTTCGGAATAGTTTTTTCGATTTCGTATAATTGTGATTGATTTCATCCTCAATCAAAGCTTGAAGGATCCTTTGGTATTTTTCCAATAGTCACATGTTTGAAGTCTCTTTTTGATTGCATATGTTGATGATATTGTGATAATTTTGCAAGCATTGACTATAACGAACCGTAACATAAACAACCCATAATTACATGTTTTATAAGAAAGTGAACACTTTCACACAGTATATATTTTTCCCACAAAAACAGAGTCTTAAGTTTACACCTCATTTCCATTCAAGACACTTTTGCTTCGTTTAAGATGAGTCACCATAGTGGAAATCTTGACCTTGCCAACATTTTTACTCATTCTTAGATCGTGTGAAAAACATTTGAAAATATGGGATGAACAAAACAAAACTCAGTAAAAGACGTAAAAATAAAGGAATCCCGTTAGTCCAGTGAAAAACATGAGAACCCATGGAGTCATTTACCTTTTCATAATAAAACTTTGAGCATATAAATATAACATATTCACATGAGAAAATAAACCTTTTCTCAAAGAAAACCTTTGAAATCTATTAGCAAGCATTGGGAAAACCATTATGGCATCCCGAGACAGAACTCATGAAAACATTTCTTTGAAAAGTAAATCTTTCACCTTTAAAAGTTCTTAAGCTTTCCTTACCTTATGAAATCAAAAAATTTCCCTAAAAAAATCATTTTTTGCAATCATAATATAGGTATCTTGGAGCATCATATTCACAACCCTGCGTTGACTTGTTTTTAACCTGTGTCAGAATAACTGAAACCTAGTTAATCCCATAGGAGTAACCATCCCAATCATCTCCCTCATTTTCACCTTTGAAGACTACATCATTACCCAATGCATTGGAGAACTATATTGGGCTCACTCGTCATCATGAGCTATATCAGGCTCGTCCGTCATCATCTATAATGCTTAAGTACTGTATCATGAGCAAAACATTGGTAAGCTCGTACTTTTTCATCATAGAACCTTTGAAAAAACTCATTTGAACTCATAATCAAAACACTTTCTATTTTCACATAATCATAAGGAAAAATGTCCTTTTTCTTTCAAAACTCTTAAAAATAAAAAATTCCTATAAGAGTCGGAATAGGATATACTTTGAAAAACCACTTTAATTTGTAGAGAAGTTTGATAACTAATAACGACTGTGACGGCGAGAAAAGATGACTGAGACATATGTTAAAAAAACATTCTTTTGAACTTTGATTAAAAAAAAGTCAAAATGTCTCGTATGGTAAATGCTTAAAACATTCTTTTTTAAACCTTTAAAAAGAAAGTCAAAAGTAGCTGAAAATGACTTTTAACAATCTTTGATGTACAAATAAGAACATTCTTGAAACATTTTAAAGAACATGAATATGGAGGAGAAATGTTTGAAAGGAATACTTTAAAACAAAGTTTTAAAGAAAAATCTCTTAAGTCCTGTCTAGCTTCATACGTTATGTATCTCCTGAATAATAAAATTATATTAGTTTTCTACTCGATAACCTTTTTCATGTTCATTTCATTATGATTATTCATTTTATTTCATTTATTAACATGTTTTATTTAGTTACTAAAATGTTTAAATTCACATAGGATGTTTTGGGATTTTTCGGTTTATAACCTCAAAACAACATCGGTGTGTTGACTGTGGTCAAAGGGGTTATGGTTCCATTACCTTCAGAATCTTAAACATGTTATACTATTATATTTATACATTAAATACATTTTTAAAACCAACCATCTAACACGGTCATGAAAAATGAATCATGTCGTTTCATGGAGACGTGATTCGTATGTACGCATGAATGATATTTTCATTTTTCTAATGAGTGGAAAAGAAATAAAGTAGTTTATATTTTACTTTTCCAGAAAATATGTTATACATGTCATATTTATTCATTAGTTTCATCCTTATGACCAACCTTGTAAGATAAAAATGAAAAACGAATCACATCACTTCGTGGAGGTGGTGTTCCACACGTACGTATGAACGACATCATCAATTTTCAACGGACGAAAATGGTAAGAAGGTAAGTGATATCTTATATTTACAGAATCATAATTATGTCATAAATATCATATATATTCATTTGATTCATCATTTTAACCAGCCATATAATCAATTAATGAAAAACAAAACACACCGCTTCGTGAATGTGGTAGTCCGTACGTAAGCACGATCAATTTTTCATTTCTTGTAGGATGGAAAAAGAAGATGAAACAGAGTTGTACCATAATCATAATAACATTTAAGTATATGGAAGATATCAGTGTTATTATTTCAGCATGATTAAGGATGATTTAGAGGTGGAAGGAAAAATAAACATGAAACACTCGGTAAAGAGTTGGCTATTCTTTGAGAAACCTTATTTGGCTTACACCTCAAGTCTTCTAGGCTTAGTCTTTTGGTGAGACAAGGACCTTTTGGACGTGGGGAGGGATGATGAGGAGAGATTTTGATAAAGATCTGAAACAGACTACTCAGAACATACGTCTTTATATATAAAATGGGATATAGAAATTGCAGGGACCATAATTACAAGCGACCGGGGAGAAGAAGACCGAAGAAGGAAGAAAGTAAGAGGAGAAATACGGATTCCCCTAGGAACTTCCGCCCAAGCCCAAGGCCAAGTTTGTTACTAAACTCTTCTTTGTCTTCTCTCTCTCCAGCTCCTCCTTATAACAACCTCTCTAACAAATGTGCCCCCCCTAGAATATCCTTCCATGATCCCTAACATATTCCCCAAAGCATATTCCCACTATGAGAGCATATTCCCCCAACACCTTTACGTACAACGACATCCCCTTCCTTTATCCAACCTACCCCTATTTATAACAGCTTCAACTCCTTCCTCACGTGAACACCCCCCCTCCCAACACAGCTGTAACCAGATGTACTTCTCCCCTGCAAGGACCCTTATACCCCTGGTAGAAGATGCTTTCCAGGCTGTCCAGCTGGTCTCTATTACGTGCCACCTCTTGAGAGCAGTCTTGTCCTCAAGACCGTGGAAAGGGAACTGATCCGAATTGGCGAAGACCTTTTCACATGTAGCTTCAACAACATTCCCAACTTAAAACCAAGAGGCATGACCCCCGCATTTTGCGCCTTGGGCAGAACCAAGCAGCACTGCTGAAATATGATCGAGGTGCTGTGGTTTTTAGAATGCCCCCTTCCTATGCACGCATGCCTAGCCACCTCCCAAATGCCCCATCCTGCTTTATGGGCCAACTTTTAAGTGACGAAGTTGGTAGTTCCTCCTCCCAACGTCGCTGCTGAAACTCTCCACTTCCATCCACATTGTTAGGGGTTTCTCTGCAGTAAACTACTGTACTCTCGAATGAGACTATGGCTGATGGCGTTTGGTGGCTAAGCAGGTGAGTTGCATGTGGCGTGGCCTGATGACTCTTGAAGGGGAAGTAAAACATTGCTTGTAGCCACCTGATTGTCCCTATCGGTAACAACACTATGCATCCTTAAAAGTATTCCAGTGAAGACAAGCATTGAAAGACGTTGTCGTGAGCACCCTCAAATGATTAATGGTTTTTGGGGTACTTAGGTGCAACATAGTGGCCGATCAAGGTCGTCTCTCAAAGGAGGAAGTAAATTTAACAACATATTAAAGGTATTTTGAAAATAAAATAAAAGGAAATAAGAATACTAATTAAAAGGATGAGAGTTTATCGTTTATAAATTTAGAAGAAGTTTGCTGAAAGAAGATTGTATTCTTTTTTAATTTTTATTTTTGAAACGAAGTTTGATTAATAACACACAACGAGAAGATACTTTTTTTTAGAAAATATTTTTAAAAGACGTAATCGATTTTACTCTACCTCTTCATTTAATTATTAATCATTCTCATTTAAATTAATACCCACTTAATTATGATCCCCTAATTTGTTAACCCTCGACCCTATGGGAGTTAATATTACCACCAAGATGAAAAGAGTTAAACCCGAGGCTAGCTTCGGAACATGCAATCATAGCTTATGGTCAGTGGTAAATTAACATTACCACCAAGATGAAAAGAGTTAAACCTGAGGCTAGCTTCGGAACATTCAATCATAGCACTTTGCTTTGATTGATGTTCTAAATCTAGCTTATGGTCAGTGGTAAATTAGGGCACATATCCATTCTGAAAAATGAGGATGAATTGTGTTTAGGGAGTATATTTGAACTCTACAAATTTATCCCGTGTGGTCTTGAATTGCCGATTAAGATCGCGCTCTCACAATTCACACAATACTCGACTTCGCGTGTTTTTGTGTTAATTGTTCAATTGCTTGTTTAGTTTCTTATAATTTAAAAACCCAATTCATGGATCATATTAAGTGAATTACAGTAGCTCAATGATTCAAAATAATTAAATGAAGAGGGTAGAAGATAGATCGATCACTAAAAAACTACTGTTCCATGGACGGTGTGGTCATCGTTGAGACGTTTTGTATGGGCAAAAGATTGAAAGGGTAGAACTCAATCTCGTCTCCATTCTTGAATTTCAGCCCAAAGAGGAAGATTAAGGTAAGAAGAAAATTGAAAATAACAGAAGAAAAGAGAAGAAATAAAAGAAGAACAAAGAAGTTTATTATGAAAACACAAACATTACAACATGAGGAAGAAGAAGAGGGCTTCGACGAAGAGATCCTTGCTTCAAGAGCTACCCTTATTGAATTGCTTAGAGAATTGGAGCAGAACCTCTTCTCCTCTTCCCTAAACTTCCTAATGCACGCTCCAACCCCTCCAAATGAGAAAAACACCAATTTATAGATTGTGGGAGAAGCTAGGTTTAATGTAGTTTCAAGTGTGAATGAGAAATCTCGGCCAAATATTTTAATCCAACTTGCACCGCCTATTTGACCACCAAAACGCGTGAATAAGCTGCCCTTTTAGAAGGATGATTTGTGTGAAAATGAGTCCTCGAGCTCCTCTCAAAATTTGGGCCTAATCCAAGCACGAATGAAGAAGTTATGACCCAAATACAGAACCCATGTCCAATCTGGCGAGTCCTGCCCAACTTTGACTTCATGACCCATTTGCACCAACCAAATGCATGATTTAGCTCCAGTGTTCTAAATGAAAGTTGTATCCCATGAAGTCAGGAACATATTTAAAAAATTTTAAGTTCAAATAATACATATCAAAATATTTATGTTCGAAATGCTACAGTGAAGTTTAAAGGGTAAAACTGGAATTTTTATCAAATTTTCAAATTAATGATCTAATCCAAAATATTTCATAAATGAACATATTTAGCACAATGTGAGGAAATTATGTCATTTATTATCAATAAAATATTTAACAAAATAATGTTTTATCAACTCCCCCACACTTACCCTTTTGCACTCCTGGGCAAAACCTCATATCAAGTAAACATCAATATCAAATCAAAACAAATTTTAAAACGCATATCCTTGTGATCCAACAATTCCACACCAAGAAACAAAAGATATCATGTCTCATAAAAAACCATTATATCAAGTTCTCTATTTATATCATTCAATATATTTCCACTTCATTTATCCTCCCATGCACAAAACACTTAACTCACTTGAATTTTCTCTTATCACACAAATGTCAATTTTTAGCAATGTCTTTCTCATCCAAACTCATATAAGAGTTACCATAGGCTTGATAAATTCCTACATCGCTACCCGATGTGAGTCAAGGACGTATGTTTATCATGAGGACTTTTCAGGGTTGTTCTGTGGCTTTCGGTTGATAGGATTTAAATGTGAAAAATTCTGAGGCTGAATGAGGAGGGCTTGACTCTTTTTGAAGCAAAATTGCATTAATCTAATTTTCACTTAAATATGGTCTCCTCCTCAATCCCCACAACATCAATTAATCTTCATCATCATGAAAAATAAAGGAATGTTCACACCATTCAACATTTCGGCAGCAAAAATGTCAATCTTCTCAAACATGATATTCTTGAAATCTCCAGATAGACACAACTTTTTTCCTTTATTAGAAGCTCCAGAAAGTCACAACTTCACATATCATGAAAGCTCCAGAAAAGGCACAACTTTCAACGTAATGATTTTTTTTCAGCAGCAAACACCTCTTCAGAATTAAATTTTCCACCCAAAGTATCACAAAATGTGGTAGCACAACACACAACAACTTCCCCCACACTTAAGTTCAACTAGATTATGCAATTTCACTTCAAGAGTTGGTTGAATAGAGAAAATTGGCTTGTAATGTGGCTATCCTAACAGGCTGTTCATGGCTTCTAAGGGCTGCAAGGATTAAATGTTCAAGGTAGGCCATTATAAAAAGGATTCTTTGAAATAGGGGCTTTAATACCAAAGAAATGCCTAAATCATTTAAAATATAAGTACCTCAAACCCTCAAGTTTTGACAGGAATAAATCAAATTCTGGTTAAATCAAGCATGGTTTGGTTCTCTCAAGAAATAAAGTAAATGTAAAGAATATGAAAAGAATGGTTCAGAAGGCTCACAAGAAAGTGATTTCAAATATAAAGATAGTGAGATGTGTCATGGGATTCAAAAGAGTACTTTTCATGAAATTACTAAAGATTTGAACTTGAAACAAAGTTATTTTCAGTATTCATTTAAGCTCGGTTTCATGGGATAAATTGTTTCACTTATTGATATGAATTTTAAAATGGCGATGAGAATCATTTCAGCTCAAAAGTTCCAAAAACACACAAAAAATTGAAAAATAAACACACAAAATTTGAAAAACACAATTTTTTTAGAAAATCATTGAAAAACCGGAAAACAATTGAAATTACTAAGGTAAAAGGTTCCCTCCCCCACACTTAAAATATTGCATTGTTCTCAATGTGAGCCCATGTGATGATATGTGCACATGAAATGTATAATTTTAATTAGGACAAAGAATAAAAAAGTGAAAGGGTTAGGAACAACCTGATATGCTCAAGTGATGATGGGGTCATGTAGTGTGATGAAATCCACTGCATCAATAGGAAGTCCCTCAATGTATCTCTTCAAATGTTGCCCATTGACTGTAAAGCTCATTCCTGTGTCCTCTTGTGTGATCTCCACTGCACCATAAAGAAAAACATTAGTCACAACATAAGGACCTAACCACCCGGAATGCAACTTACCAGACATCAGCTTCAGTCGTGAACTATAGAGCAAGACTTTCTCTCAAACTTGAAATTCTCTTTTCTGGATCATTTTGTCATGAGCTGCTTTTGATCTTTCCTTGTAGAGCCTTGAGTTCTCATATGAAGACAACCGAATCTCCTCAAGCTCTTGAATTTGCATCCTCCTTTGAATTCCAGCTTGGGTCAAATCCATGTTGCATTTCTTTATAGCCCAATAAGCCCGATGCTCAACTTCCACGGGGAGATGACATGCTTTCCTAAAAACAATCCGAAATGGGGACATACCGATAGGTGTCTTGTATGATGTCCTATAAGCCCATAATGCATCATCCAAGCGCTTGCTCCAATCTTTTCTATTTGGGTGCACGGTTTTCTCCAAAATTTGTTTCAACTCCCTATTTGAAATCTCAGCCTAGCCATTTGTTTGAGGGTGGTATGGTGTTGATATTTTGTGTGTCACCCCATACTTCTGAAGAAGGGAAGCGAGTTTTCGATTGCAGAAGTGTGTCCCTTGGTCACCGATGATGGCCTTCGGTACTCCAAACTTGCAAAAAATCTGCGCTTTGACAAAGTCCATGACAACATGAGAATCATCAGTCTTGGTGGCCTCAACCTCTACCTATTTACTCACATAATTAACGACGACCAAAATATACAAAAAACCAAAGGAACTAGGAAAATGACCTATAAAATCGACGCCCCATACATAAAAAATCTCACAGAATAGTATGGGTTGTTGGAGCATCTCATGCCTCCTAGAAATGTTCCCAGTGTGTTGGAGCATCTCACAAGAGCATGACTTACAAAACACATGAGCATCATGGAATAAACTAGGCCAATACAATCCAGAGACCAAAACTTTCCTAGCTGTCCGTTGGGGTCCAAAGTGTCCACCACAAGCAAGTGTATGACATAATTGCAAATGATCAAGAACACACCTTCTAATAACTTGATCACTACACATGTGCCAGAGGTATGGATCATCCTACACATAATATCGACTTTTTAATTTTTGGACTTGATGTTTCTTTAAATTTGCAGGGATTTCGGATGCAACAAGGTAGTTCACTAAATCAACATACTAAGGATGCGTACCCGAGATGGAATAAAGATGCTCATCAGGGAAAGTGTCCCGAAGTGGTACTTGGTCCAAGGTGTCATCCTCTAGTGTTTGAGTAAGCCTACTCATGTGGTCCGCCACCAAGTCCTTTGACCCCTTCTTGTCTTTTATCTCAATGTCAAATTTCTGAAGGA
The DNA here is from genome assembly GCA_963277665.1 of Viscum album. Taxonomy (NCBI): domain Eukaryota; kingdom Viridiplantae; phylum Streptophyta; class Magnoliopsida; order Santalales; family Viscaceae; genus Viscum; species Viscum album. The sequence goes on from OY728145.1 coordinate 1,159,124,253, forward strand.
GCATCCATCGGATTAGCCTGGGCTTTGCATCTGGCTTCTTCAAGAGGTACCTCAGAGCTGCATGGTTAGAAAAAACAACTACTTTGGAGCCCAATAAATATGAACGAAATTTATCTAAAGCAAATATGACAACAAGAAACTCCTTTTCCGTAGTTGTGTAGTTTGATTGGGCTGAATCCAGTGTCCTCGATGCATAGACAATCACATGTGAACGTCCCTTCACCCTCTGGGATAAGACAGCTCTAACTGCGAAGTTGGAGACGTCACACATAAGCTCAAAATGAATGTCCCATTGTAGGGGCTGTATGATCAGTGGAGTGGTCAGACACTTCTTTAGCTCATCAAAAGAAGTCTTGTAAGAATCATCAAACACAAAATCAGAATTCTTTTGAAGTAATCGTGACATAGGAAGAGCAATCTTACTAAAATCTTTGATGAAGCGCCGATAAAATCTTGCATGCCCTAGGAAAGATCTAATATCACGTACGCATGAAGGATATGGTAATGATGAAATAATATCCGTCTTAGATTTATCGACCTCTATCCCATGTTTTGACACTACATGCTCTAGGACAATGCAATGCTCTACCATGAAACGACACTTTTCAAAGTTCAAGACCAGATTCTTCTCAATACAACGATTCAACGCCTTTCCCAAACTACTTAGACATTCATCAAATGAGGATCCATACACTGTAAAATCATCCATAAATACCTCCATGCAGGTCTCAATAAAATCAGAAAAAATACTCATCATGCATCTCTGGAAGGTACCTGGGGCGTTGCAAAGTCCAAATGGCATCCTCTGGTAGGCAAATGTGCTGAAGGGACAGGTGAATGTAGTCTTCTCCTGATCCTCCGGAGCTATAGGAACCTGAAAATATCCAGAAAATCCATCCAAGAAACAATAATGGGTCTTCCCAGCTAGTCTCTCAAGCATTTGATCAATAAATGGGAGGGAGAAATGGTCCTTGCGAGTTGACTAATTTAGTTTCCTATAATCAATACACACACGCCAACTGTTTTGAACCCTCATTGGAACTAACTCATCTTTCTCATTTTTAACAACAATAACACCATTTTTTTAGGCAAAACCTGAATAGGACTCACCCACTGGGAATCTGAAATGAGATTGATTATACCCGCCTCGAGCAATTTTTCAACCTCTTTTTTAACAACCTCCAAAAGTGTTGGATTGAGTCTCCTTTGTGGCTGTCTAACCGGTTTAGCCCCATCCTCCAAAAGAATCCTATGCATGCAAATGGAGGGGCTAATACCTGACATGTCAGCCAAGGTCCACCCGATTGCCTTAATGTTCTCCCTCAAAAGATTTAAAAGTTTTTATTCATGTTCAAAAGGGAGATTGTTAGCAATGATAATTTCTCACCACTCAACAAGTATGTTTATTTGAGATTTGGTGGCAATGACTTGAGTTCCAGTATAGGGGGTGGTGTATGGATGAAGACATCGAAGGAACTGAAATATGTGCACAATGAACATCAGTATCAGAATATACATTATCAAAACCAGAGAATAAAGCATCAAACCCATCAGCATGCTCAACAACCATGTCATAATCTAAGAGAGTCTTGTGCATTAGAAATAAGTGCGGAAGTACTCTTAGACATCAAACTAGAACCAATACTTATAATCTCCCCAAGCATAGGACAATCAAATTCCATGAGGCTTTTATTTGGTGGTTCAAAATGAGGGATAACAAATGCAAAATGGTCCTCTGAGGGGTACTTGAGGGGTACTTCATGGAGTCCATAACATTAAATATCACAACTTCATCCCCAAACTCCATGGAAAGTGTACCCTCATTGATATTTATGATGACTTTTGCAGTTTTGAGGAAGGACCTACCTAAGATAATGGGAGCATGAGAACTTACCTGATCATCCTCCATGTTAAGCACCTAGAAATCTGCTTGAAAGATTATGTCTCTTACCCGAACATGTACATCTTCAAGGACTCCCGTTGGATATGTTGTAGCTCTATTCGCCAACCGCACAACTACTCTCGTCGGCTTCAACTCATCAACCTGTAAAGAAGAGAATACAGAGTGAGACATCACATTTATGGAAGCTCCTAAATCACAGAGCATCAGAAAAGTGCAACTCCCCTATGGTGCATGGGATAGTGAATATCTCGGGATCCTTGCATTTTGTTGGCATTGCTAGAGTTGGTGTAATGAGCGCTGACACATTCCTTCCAAGATTAATCCTCTCATTTCCCTTGAGCTCTCTTCGATTTGTACAATGTTTTTTTTAAGAATTTCGCATACCTTGGGATTTGCTTGATGGCTTCAAGTAGAGGGATGTTGATCTCCACACGCTTGAATGTGTCCAAAATTTCTTTTTGCATCGCCTCTTCAGCCATCTTCTTGGTTTGTACAACTCTGTTTGGAAATGGAAGAGGTTTAGGAGGAACATCATCAATCTTTTTCTTACCTTTATTTTTCTCCTTGGATTGCTCATCAGTTGGTATGGAATGGAGCTTCTCCGGAGTTGAGGTGAATCCCGGTTGAATGATAGGTGCAGATATATCAGTTGTTTTCTTCCCACTTCTCAATGTGATGACACTAACATTCCCCGTGGGATTTGGAGTAGGTTGTGAAGGAAGATTTCTGGAGTTCTTACTTACCAGTTCATGGAGGGCAGTGACAATCTGGCTCATTTGAGTCTTCAACTCCCTCAGCTCTGATCCTTGACTCTTCAACTCATTCTGTTGATTAAGAACAATTTGTTTCAAAAGATCATCAGTGTTAGAATCTACATTGGGTTGAGGATTCTCTTGTTGCTGACTTGTTGATGCTTGGGCTTCAAATCTCCTTTGGGGTTGTTGGAAACCCTGTTGGTAAGGTGGAGGCTGCTGGAGGTTTTGTTAAAAAGGGGGCCTTTGTTGTTGTCCAGAGCCAGACCTCATGTCCGATTGATCCTTCCACCCTTGGTTGTATGCTGATGCAAAGGAATCAAACTTCCTTTGGGGATATGTCTGTTGTTTTTGCTGATATGGTCTCCCTGAATACTGCTGCGCAATCTTCTGTTTCTTGTAGTTGGGGGCAACAATCAGTTGGGTGGCTTGTCTCAGTGCAAATGTCACAAGGTCTTGAAAAGAGGGGGTTGGGATGTCTTTTGAGCCAAAACAATCTGTCTCACCATAGTTGTCAAATCTTCCAACTTGGTATCAATCAAATGATTTTCAAGAGAGGAAGGACTTACCTGATGTACTCCCCTGACATGCGGTGTACCTCAATCGCCAAATTGTTGGGAGTTTTGGGCCATTTTGTCGATCAACGCACGTGCAGCTACTGGTGTCTTGTCCACCAATGCTTCTCCAGCCGCGACATCCACCATGCTTCTCTCCATAGGTGTGAGTCTTTCATAGAAGTACTGGATGAGGAGTTGCTCACTGATTTGGTGATGTGGGCAGCTTGCGCGCAACTTTTTGAATCGCTTGCAGTACTCATATATTGACTCCCCTTGGGCTTGCTTGATCCTTGAGATCTCCTTACGAATGGAAGTGATCCTTGATGCTGGAAAAAATCTCTGCAAGAAAAGGCGTTTTAAATCGTTCCAACAAGTTACATCTTCGGGTTGTAAATAATACATCCAATCTTTCGCAGCTTTATCAAGTGAGAATGAGAATGCTCTTAATTTGATTTGGTCTTCAGATACATTTTTTGGTTTTAGGGTTGAGCAAACCACATTAAATTCTTTAAGATGTTTATTGGGAGGAGCTATGAAATTTTGGAAGCAGGTGAATTAATCCAGATTTCAGTTCAAAGTCTGATTTGAGATTTGGGTATGCAATGCAATTTGGTTGATAATTAATATCAGGTGCAACCAATTCTCGAATGGTTTTATTAAGTTCATTATTATTGTTTTCAGCCATTGGTTCTTGTTTTAAGTTGGACTTAGAAGTGTCTCCAATTTTCGTGTTCTTGGAGTGAAAGAATTCTCCAACTGGTTGAATGTTGAAACTTCCTGTAGACTAAGAATGTCTGATTCAAGCCCTAAGGCTGCGTTCAATCTCAGGGTCAAGATCTAAGAGATCTTCGGGATTAGTTCGTGTCATAAATCAAATAAAAATGAAAAGAAGGAAAGTAGACCATAGTAAAATAAAAATGAGAAGTTTGAGTTTATGGTCCAAAAATGAGAAGAAAACCAAAGAAGAAGAAACATTTAGATTGGATAAAGAAGGAAAAAAGAAGAGAAGAAGAGAATAAAATGTAAAATAAAATAAATACCTCTAAATGGTTGAAATAATTACTTGTCCTCCCGACAATGACGCCAATTTGAAAGGCGCTGTCGTGGGCGCCCTCAAATGATTAATGGTTTTTGGGGTGCTTAGGTGCAACAGAGTGGCTGACCAAGGTCGTTTCTCAAAGGAGGAAGTAAATTTAACAACATATTAAAGATATTTTGAAAATAAAATAAAAGGAAATAAGAATACTAATTAAAAGGATGAGAGTTGTTTATCGTTTATAAATCTAGAAGAAGTTTGCTGGAACAAGATTGTTTTTTTTTTAATTTTTTTTTTTGAAATGAAGTTTGATTAATAACGCACAACGAGAAGATACCTTTTTTTTAGAAAATATTTTTAAAAGACGTAATCGATCTTACTCTACCTCTTCATTTAATTATTAATCATTGTCATTTAAATTAATACCCACTTAATTATGATCCCCTAATTTGTTAACCCTCGAACCCTATGGGAGTTAACATTACCACCAAGATGAAAATAGTTAAACCCGAGGCTAGTTTCAGAACATGCAATCATAGCACTCTGCTTTGATTGATGTTCTAAATCTAGCTTATGGTCAGTGGTAAATTAGGGCACATATCCATTCTGGAAAATAAGGATGAATTGTGTTTAGGGAGTATATTTGAACTCTACAAATTTATCCCGTGTGGTCTTGAATTGCCGATTAAGATCGCGCTCTCACAATTCACACAATACTCGACCTCGCGTGTTTTTGTGTTAATTGTTCAATTGATTGTTTAGTTTCTTATAATTTAAAAACCCAATTCATGGATCATATTAAGTGTATTACAGTAGCTCAATGATTCAAAATAATTAAATGAAGAGGGTAGAAGATAGATCGATCACTAAAAAATTACTGTTCCATGGACGGTGTGGTCATCGTTGAGACGTTTTGTATGGGCAAAGGATTGAAAGGGTAGAACCCAATCTCGTCTCCACTCTTGAATTCCAGCCCAAAGAGGAAGATTAAGATAAGAAGAAAATTGAAAATAACAGAAGAAAAGAGACGAAATAAAAGAACAAAGAAGTTTATTATGAAAACACAAACATTACAACATGAGAAAGAAGAAGAGGGCTTCGACGAAGAGATCCTTGCTTCAAGAGCTACCCTTATTGAATTGCTTGGAGAATTGGAGCAGAACCTCTTCTCCTCTTCCCTAAACTTCCTAATGCACGCCCCAACCCCTCCAAATGAGAAAAATACCAATTTATAGAGTGTGGGAGATGCTAGGTTTAATGTAGTTTCAAGTGTGAATGAGAAATCTCGGCCAAATATTTTAATCCAACTTGCACCGCCCATTTGACCACCAAAACGCGTGAATAAGCTGTCCTTCCAGAAGGATGATTTGTGCGAAAATGGGTCCTCGAGCTCCTCTCAAAATTTGGGCCTAATCCAAGCATGAATGAAGAAGTTATGACCCAAATACAGAACCCGTGTCCAATCTGATGAGTTCTGCCCAACTTTGACTTCATGACCCATTTGCACCAACCAAATGCATGATTTAGTTCCAATGTCCTAAATGAAAGTTGTATCCCATGAAGTCAGGAACATATTTAAAAAATTTTAAGTTCAAATAATTCATATCAAAATATTTATGTTCGAAATGCTACAGTGAAGCTTAAAGGGTAAAACTGGAATTTTCATCAAATTTTCAAATTAATGATCTAATCCAAAATATTTCATAAATGAACATATTTAGCACAATGTGAGGAAATTATGTCATTTATTATCAATAAAATATTTAACAAAATAATGTTTTATCAACCATTCCCATATCAATTTTGGTTTGTGGTTCAAGTTGTCCACCATTACCAAAAATAAGCAAGCAACAGCTCTTAATCGGTGTGCTAAGAGCAGCAAATGAATGAGTCATGACAACATCGATAATCACATATGCTATTGCAACACTCATACTTGCCGCTGTTAAAGCCAGCACCACAAATACAAGATGAAGCATTTTGTACACCGAGAGCAAAAGCATGGGAATCACACCAATTTTTTTTTTGAAGTATGCTGCCTTATGAAGAACTGGCCCCGAGTAGACTGAACGTTGGGAAAAGGAAGTCCCTCGCGCTGCATCTTGAGTTGTGGCCAAAACGAGACAGTACTGCTGATTCAGGTGCATACTGATGAGGACTTGTATAACGCATACTTCCCATATAGTTATGCCACACAATCTCCGAGATGCTCCTCCCATATAGTTACCTCAACTCCCTGCTGCCCCACTCCAGGCAGAGCTTTTCCCCCAGTTAACAAATTATGGGATGCTGCTTGTTCGTGCATCCTTATGCTTCCTGATTTCATTAAATTAATCTCAAGCATACCTGTATGTTGTTTCACTCCAAAAATGAGAACGCCCAACAAAGAGGAAAGCCGAAACTCCCCCAGTGCTTGAAGTTGTTTGTTTGAGTGATTCGACCTCATGAATCATGATCTTTGGGCACTGGCAACTCAACTTTTTGAGTTGCTAACATGGAATCTGCGGTACCGGTAGTCGCAATAGCCCTCCTGATTCGTCCTTGGCTTGCGTAAAGGTCCCTTGCTGCGAAAGGCCCCCCGCTCCATTGGTGGCGCATTGTCGTGCCATTGCCGCTCCTTAACACATTGCAGCAGACTAGACATGAATTTCGGAGTGGCCACCCGATCCGTCGGAAAATTTTTCTCCGCCAACAGAAGTCCGGGTAGTGACTCCCCGTCGTGCCCCCACTTCATTATTTTCGGTTTGCACAGGTTTCCCGAAAGAAGCAGACGAGACTGCTTCCACCTTTTGTACCGTTGTCCGTGCGTTGTCCTGTAACAAACAGGGAGTGGGTGATTCACTGTTGCCAATAATTTCTGCTGCCAGAATTGTGTTCCTTGCACTCGACCGGTCCCTATGTCACACTCCTGTGTCTCCGCTTCGCCAACCTCCCCTGTGAACTCTTCAGTCAACTCTGTCATGCACGAAATTTGCTCCTCCTTTTGTGGCTACACCATCGTATTCGCCATGTCCACTGACAGCCGCTTGGTTTCCTAAGGTGAACGAAGAGTAGGTGGCAGCTCTTTCTTGTTTTCAGCCATAGGTGCTGCTAAAAACGCGTCCAGTCCAGATGCAACCGACGTCCTGATCGGATGCCTCCCATTCTCCTCCCTGCCAAGCGCGTCAAATGACCCGTTTGTAAACATCTCTTGCGTCCCCTTGTCGTTGCCGATGTCTGAATGCAGAACAAACTCTTCCATAACCAGCAAGGACCGCTCGTCCTCAAGCGGTGGCCTCGGCACTTGACGACGCAACGCGTCATCTATGAACTTGCAGAATTCCGTTTGAAAATTTCTTTCTTCTGGAGACTCTTGTTCCCAGTGCCAACGATCGTGCTCCAATTGGCTCTGGTGGATTGATGCGATCGTTGCGTTGATCTGCTTGAGTTGCTGTTCTAGGTCACCCATTATCGTCGTCATCTGACTCTTCCCTGCTGTGACGAAAAAATCCAGCACTCTTCTCCGTAAAGAAGTTTGACAACGCTCAGTTAATCCAGCAGGTGCCTCCTTGCGCGATGTCGCCCGCAGTGGTTTCCTCCCGCAGTGTATCCTGCAGGTCGGACCAAGTGATAAAGATCTAGAACAGATTACTCGGAACAAACGTCTTTGTATATAAAATGGGATATAGAAATCGCAGGGACTAGAATTACAGGCGACGGGAGAAGAAGACTGAAGAAGGAAGAAAGTAAGGGGAGAAATACTCGGGAGTTCCCTAGGAACTTCTGCCCAAGCCCAAGGCCGAGTTTGTTACTAAACTCTTCTATGCCTTCTCTCTCCAATTCTTATAACAACCTCCCTAATAACTGTGCCACCTCTGGAATATTCCCCCATTATCCCTAGCATATTTCCCCTTTGGGAGTACATTCTTCCAACACCTTTGTATACAGACACCCCCTTCCTCTATCCAGCCTACCCCATTTATAACAACTTAAGCTCCTTCCTCACATAAACAACCCCCTTCCAATATAGCTGTAGCTAGATGTACTTATCCATTCTAAGGACCCTTATACCCCTGCTAAAAGGTGCTTTCCAGGCTGTTCAGCTGGTCTCTATTAGATCTAGGCAGGGCTTGACTGAGCTAGAGTGCTCAGAAGGTGAGAGGAAGAGAGGAGATGATGTGTCTTTTTATAAGTGAGGGGATGACACACTTGTAAATTTTCTAAACTTTTAAATATTATAAATGCCTTATGATCAAGTGGCTCCAAAATTATCCAACTTCGAAGCTAAGGTGATAAGGGTCGAAATCCCATCAACTAATAAGTTTTAAGATGAAATTTTGTGGCCTTATCATAAAGTATTCACCTTAATCAACCCGTTTTACCTTTTAACGTGTTGACACATTTTTACCATGATTACTGTTTTTAATAACCAAAAAATGAAATTGACCTCATTATTAAATTTGAATATCCTGATTCCAAATATGAATCCATTTTTCAAGATTCAATTTGTAGAAGTGACAAAAATTACTTTTAATATAAATGCGCAAAACGCAACTAACACCAATTTTTTTAGAAAATTGTGTTTTTAAACATAAAAATGAACTTATATCAAAATCAAATATAATGTTGATTTTTATGGCATTATTTAGATAATGTTTAATCAAATGGATCTTATGTTACTTTAAAACCAAATCCAAAACAGAATGAGACTTTTAAGTTATTTGATTTAAAGAAAAAAAATCCAGTTTTGTAAAAAACTGTATTTTTCATTACTCAAAAATCATTATTTTCAGAAAAATCCTAAAAATTCATCTTAACCAAAATTTGACATGGTGATATAAAAAACGAAGTCCATTTTATTAAATTCAATTTCTGAAATTTATAAATTTATCTTTTAAATAAAACCATGTAGTTCATGGAAAAACAATTTAGTTAAATAAAACTGTTCTGTTTTCTACCGAAAACTTTTATAAAATTATTTCTAGAATTACTTTGGTTTGTCACATTTTTCTCTCCTTAAAAAATTGTGTTCTCGCAATTTTATTCATTACTTAAATAAGTGGGTATTTTTTTCTCATAGCATTTTTCAATTCTCATTTTCCTTCTTTAGTCATATGGTTCTTCCATAAAACATTTACTCGGTGAATCACTTTATTTCGCAGTACCTGCTCTCCGCGATTCAAAATCTGGACCGACTTTTCATAGAAAAGATTCTCTTCCAACTATACCACCCCGAAGCTCAAAACATGAGATGCATCGGGTATGTACTTCCTTATCAAAGAAACATGTAACACATCATGGACCTGAGATAAACTTGGAGGTAAGGTTACCCGATAAGCAACTGACCCCATTTTGTTCAAAATTTCAGAGGGTCCAATGAACCACAAACTTAGCCTTTCCTTTTTATCACAATGCATAAAACTTTTCCAAGAAGATACTTTAAGAAAAACATGATCGCTTATCTTAAAAGAAAGATCTTTCTTCCTATTATTTGCATAACTCTTCTGTCTGCTTTGTGCTCCCCTCATATAGTGCTAAATCATCTTTACCTTCTCAACCATCTTTTCTATTTATTTTGGTCCCAAATACTTCCTTCCCTGATAATCCAATGAGCAAGCTCGAAGCATACCTTCCAAATTGTTTGTTCCGACTGTCCATCAGATTGAGGATGAAATGCTGTACTGAAATTTAATTCGGTACCCAACAACTTTTAAAGTCCTTTCAAAAAATTTGAGGTAAATCTAGGATCACGATTAGATACAATTGAGAGATAGACCTCATGTAATCTGATTATCTCTTTAAGATAAAGTATAGCAAGATGATCAAAAGACATGGTATCTCTGATAGGAAGAAAATGCATTGATTTAGTCAAATGATCAATAATAACCCAAATCACATTATTATCTCGGGATGTCTTTGGTAATCCCACCACACCGGACCACAAGTCCGCCACAAGTCTGATGTGGGATGCAGGCTCCAACACTCCCTCTCAAGCTAGGTGTATCTAGCTTGGATGCATAAAGAAAAAACAAAGCAATCAAAAGACTTCAAACACTCCCCCTCAAGCTGGACATACCCAGCTTGACGACAAAACAAGGCAAAACGGAATAAAAGATAAAGCTGCAAGGCTACTGCTCCCCCTCACGATCACAGCTCCCCCTTATGGACGATGGATGGATGAAGTTGTCGCGGGTGCAGCAGAGGAACCACATAGACCGGGCTGGTTGACGGAACGCCAGGAAATCCGCACTAGTTGGGCTGGTCGATGAGATGCCGAGAAATCCACACTAGCACCGGGAAAACCGCACTTGCGGGGCCAGTGACGGGAGGCGAGGATTCCGCATAATCGTTGTGAGATCTGGCGGCGCCAAGGGGCCCAGATCCTAGGCGGTCGAAGTGATGCGCTACAGTGGAGGAAGCGCGAGGGCGTGCCGGCGGACAGGGATGTGGCTGCCGGGAGTCGTCAGGAGATGCTGGTGACGGAAAGCGGGGATTCCGCAGGAGGTGCCGAAGATCCGAAACTGGAAGCAGGGCAGCCGCTGGGAGAGACGGGAGCCGGCTGCCGGAAGAGGAGAGCAGGAGGAGGGGGGCTGCCGCAGGAAGAGGCTAGCATGGAAGAAACTTCTCGGAAGGCACTGGCCCGCTGGAGATGGCCTGGAGGGAAGGGTCGGGCCGGCGAGGGATGAACGGGATGAGGCGCAGTCGCTGTTGCGCAGGGAGCCGATGTTGCTGGAAGGGGGGGGCGACGAGAACGGAGGCGCTAGACGGGAACCGCGTCGGATGCGGAGGGCCAGGAGGGAGTCGGCCGGTCGGTGCGAGGGCAACAAGAGGCGGGATCCGTCGGGAAAGCACCGGGAGGCCGCCTGGGATAGCGGCTGGCCGAGTGGTGCTCGGGAGGGAGGGGAGGGGTTGTCGCCGTCGGAAAGCCGCACGAACGGAGTGCGGCAGGAGGTGTCGCATAGGAGGAGCTGCCGTCGGGATCGGGCGGAAGGAGCCGCCGTGAGCCGTCGCAGGATCTGGCGGCCGGACAGCGAGGTGCGCGCTAGAGGGTCGTCGGGATCAGGACGTCGAGAGTCGCACGAGAGGGAGACGTCGGAAACTCGCGCTCGATGCGGGGGCCAGGGCGACCGGAGCGGGAGCCGCGCAGAGCGAAGGAGGCGAGGCAGGCCGTAGGGGAGGGGCGCCGCGGGGAAGGAGGCTTGGGAGGGAGCCGTCGTCGATTCGGAGGACTGCCAATCGCAGGAGGGATCCGCCGGGAAAGGGAGGGATCTGTCGGCAGGGGGGGCGGGGGCGGCGGGAGATTCCTATGGCTTGCTGGCCATGGAGGCCGCCGCCCCCCCAATCGGGAGAAACCCTAGAGGCCGACGGGAAAAAAAATAAAATAAAACGGGAGGATGGGGTTCAGGTTTAATTTCCCTCTGATACCATGTAGAATGATAAAATGAGAGAAACCCTAATCCTCAAGGTTTTTTTCTCTAAAGGAGCCCTTGGGGTTCTTTTATAATGAATACCAAAGACCACACCGGACCACAAGTCCGATGTGGGATGCAGACTCCAACAGATCAATAATAACCCAAATCACATTATTATCTCGGGATGTCTTTGGTAATCCCACCACAAAATCCATAGATATATTCTTCCATTTCTATTCTGGCACTGAAGAAGGCTAAAGCACCCCATTTGGTAGTTATCGTTTAACTTTAATCAGTTGACAAGTCAAACATTTCATGGTAAAATCAACGATATCTTTCTTCATATCTTCCCACCAATAATATTTCTGAAGGTCTCTATACATCTTTGTACTACTTGAATGAACAAAAAACGAAGTGTCGTAAGCTTCAATTAACAATTCTTTCTTCAACTGGGAATCACTCGGAACATACGACCTATTTCCAAATTTGATAACACCTTTATCAACATTAAACTCAGACAACTTATCCTTCTTGACCAATTCTACTCTTTCTTGGAAACCAAGATCTTGCTTCTGAGCCTCTTCCGTTCTTTCCAACAAAGATGTCTGCACTGATATATAACAAAAGTTTGTGCATACGCAATTTTCAGCCGAACATTCATTAAATCATTGACCAAAGGATTATTTTACAAGCATAACATGGTTAATGATACATTATTTTTTTAACTCAAGACATCGACTACCTTGTTTGCTTTACCTGGATGACAGTGAATCATGCAATCATAATCTTTTATATGTTCCAACCATCTTCTCCGCCTTATGTTCAACTTTTTTCAAGTGAATATATGTTTTAAACTTTTTCGGTCAGTATATATTTTACATTTACTTCATATAAAAGATGACTCTAAATTTTTAAAGCAAAAACCATCACTTCAAGCTCAAGATCATGCGTAGGGTAATTCTGCTCATGGAGTTTCAATTGACGCGAAACATATGCAATTACCAGATCATCTTGCATTAAGACACAACCAAACTTCTTCAAAGAAGCATCACTGTAAATAGCAAATTCACCATTTTTTGTTGGTAAGACTAATACTGGAGCATTAACCAATCTTCTTTTTAATTCCTGGAAACATTCATCACATTTCATTATCTATATAAATTTAGCTCCTTTTCGAGTTAACTTAATGGGCTAGATAACCGAACAAAGTTTTCAACAAACTATCGGTAGTAACCCACTAATCCAAGGAATGAAATCTGCTGTAACCAAAAATCAAATTTACTGATTTTTTCATACAACTTTTCTTTTAAAGCCTGCAAAACGATCCTTAGGTGTTTCTCATGTTCCTTATAATTGTAGAATAAACCAGAATGTCATCAATGAAAACCATTACAAATTTGTCCAAATACTCATGAAAAACTCTATTCATATGATCCATAAATACAATGGGTGCATTCATCAACTCGAAATGCATAACCACCAACTCATAATGCCCATACCTAGTAAGGAATGTTGTTTTTGGAATGTCTTCCTCCACTTTCAGTTGGTGATATCCGGACCTGATGTTGGATTGGTGTTGCCCGATCCGGTTGGGCCGAATGTTTGTGGCCCGCACCGACAGGCACTGTAGCAGTGCGGACTTCGGAGTCAACTTCACTGTAGCGCTTTTGAGTTCCAACTGGCAGCCATTGTAGCGCTTTTGACAAAGTTGACCGCCGATCACCGTTGCAACGCGGACTTACTATTCAGAATAGTGGATCGTCTTCTTCATATGTAGCTCATTTCGGGCTAGGGTTTACTACTGAAAATCCTCTGTAATTTGTTGCTCCTAATTAGTGAATTCTGCCTCTCCCGTGGACGTAGGGATTTTTCCCGAACCACGTAAATCGCTGTGTCCTTATTTGCTTTCTTTCTTTCGTTTTCTCGTTTCTGTCGTTGTGTCTCCCGACGATTCCGCAACAACTGGTATCAGAGGGAAGTTCGGAATTCTCCAACGATGGCTCTGGATGAAGGCAAAGTGAAGATCGATCGTTTCGATGGAACTGATTTCAGTTTCTGGAGGATGCAGATAGAGGATTATCTTTATCAAAAAAAGATGCACTTGCCACTTCTGGGTGTGAAGCCAGCGGACATGGAGAAGTCGGAGTGGGAGCTACTGGATCGACAGGTTCTGGGTGTTGTGCGTCTGACGTTGGCCAAAAACGTCAACATCAGAGAGGAGAAGACGACGATGGACCTGATGAAAGCCCTCACAAACATGTACGAGAAGCCTTCTGCAGCAAACAAGGTGCATTTGATACGACGATTGTTCAACCTGAAAATGGTTGAAGGGAGACCTGTTGCAGATCATATCAACGAATTCAATACCATCATAAGTCAGTTGTCATCGGTGGACATTGATCTTGGTGATGAGGTATGTGCTCTGGTTTTACTATCTTCATTACCAGAGAGTTGGGAAGCAACTGTAACAGCTGCGAGCAGCACTTCGGGGAATACGAAGATGACTCTGAAAGATATACGGGACCTAATCCTTAGTGAGGATGTTCGAAGAAGAGAATCAGACAGATTCTCTTGTTCTGCTTTGAACGTTGAAGGAAGAGGAAGGTACCCACAGCGGGACAATCGCAGAGGACGATCGAAGTCAAGAGGAAAGAGCAGAGACAAGGCAAAGGGGCCTGGTCCTACCTGCTGGACATGCGGGAAGAAAGGACATGTCAAGGAGTGCAGAGATAACCGGAAGGGACCTGAAACCAGTGGAGCAAACACTGCAGCTGAAGGAACTGATGACATGTTGCTGCTGAGCGTGGACAACCCGATGGAGTCTTGGATTTTAGACTCTGGGGCGTCTTTCCATTCTACATCGGAGAAGGGTTTCCTGAACAATTTTGTTTCTGGAAATTTTGGCAAGGTGCATCTTGCCTGATGATGAGCCCTTGCAGATTGTGGGGAAAGGAAATGCACGGATCAAGACTAACAGTGGGAGTCTGCTGGTTCTGGAAAACGTGAGGTATATCCCTGACTTGAGAAGAAACCTTATTTCTGTTGGACAACTTGATGATGCAGGGTTGAGTACCACATTCACTGGTGGTGCATGGAAGATCACCCGAGGAGCTATGGTCATAGCTCGGGGAGCAAAGAATGGAACCCTATACAACATGACAGAAACTTGCACAGACATGGCTGCATCACTCAAAGCTGTAGGAGATTCACAACTGTGGCACAACAGGCTAGGCCACATGAGTGAGAAGGGGATGAAGGTGCTGACAACAAAAGGGTTGCTACCAGAGCTGAAGTCGGTGGAAGTAGGCTTATGTGAAGATTGCATATTTGGAAAGCAGAAGAAGGTGTCCTTTGCAAAAGGAGGCAGAACACCGAAGGCTGGAAAGCTGGACCTGGTGCATACAGATGTTTGGGGGCCTGCACCAGCACCATCCCTCGGAGGGTCACAATATTATGTGACATTCATCGATGACTCAACAAGGAAGGTATGAGTTTACTTTCTGAAGAATAAATCTGATGTGTTTAAGACGTTTCAGAAGTGGAAAGTCATGGTGGAGAACGAGTCAGGAGCAAAGCTGAAATGTTTGAGGTCTAACAACGGTGGAGAGTATGACAGTCAGGAGTTCAGGGAATTTTGTTCTGAAAATGGAATTCGGTGGGAGAAGACAATCCCAGGAACACCACAACAGAATGGTGTGGCAGAGAGGATGAATAAGACACTGAATGAACGTGCCAGGAGCATGAGGCTGTACTCAGGGTTGCCTAAAACCTTCTGGGCTAATGCAGTGAACATGGCAGCGTATCTGATCAATAGGAGTCCATCTGTGCCAATGAGAGAACGCCTACCCGAGGAGCTCTGGTCTGGTAAGGAGGTAAAACTCTCACATTTAAGAGTCTTTGTCAGTTTGGCTTATGTACACATTGATGCTAACTCAAGGGACAAGCTTGATGCTAAGTCCAAGCCATGTTTCTTTATTGGCTATGGTGTTGATGAGTTTGGTTACCGGTTTTGGGATGATCACAAGAAGATGGTTATCATGAGCCAGAATGTGGTATTCAATGAAGGTGTCATGTACAAAGGTCGTCATGAAGCTGAAGATGAAAATGGAAACATTGAATCAGAGTGCGAAGAGCAAGTGGAGCTTGAAGGTGTGTTTGAGCTTGAGAGATCCGAACCGGTGGAACCTACTACTCCAGTGGAGTTGAGGAGATCGTCAAGGGTGAGAAGGCCTGTGCAGAGGTATTCACCATCATTGTATTATCTATTATTGACTGACGGTGGAGAACCATAATGCTTTGAAGAAGCAATGCAGCTAAAGGAGTCGAGCAAGTGGGAGCTGGCTATGAAAGAGGAGATTTCCTCATTGCATGAGAACAACACTTGGGAGCTGACACCTCTGCCAAGAGGAAAGAAAGCATTGCAGAATAAGTGGGTCTACCAGGTCAAGGAAGAACATGATGACAAGAGGAGGTTCAAGGCAAGGCTGGTGGTGAAAGACTTTCAACAGGAGGGAGTAGATTTCACTGAAATCTTCTCACCTGTAGTGAAGCTTACCACCATCCGGGTGGTTCTCAGCATTGTGGCGTCAGAAGACTTGCATCTTGAGCAGCTTGATGTCAAGACTGCTTTCCTTCATGGAGATCTGGAGGAGGACATCTACATGCAGCAGCCAGAGGGATAAGTAGTGTTTGGAAAGGAAGACCTGGCGTGCAAACTCCAGAAGAGCTTATATGGATTGAAGCAGACACCCAGGCAGTGGAACAAGAAGTTTGATTCATTTATGTCTAAAAATGAATATAAACGATGTGGCATGGATCAATGTTGCTACATCAAGTCTTTCAGTGTTGAATACATTATATTGCTTTTGTATGTGGATGACATGCTCATTGCAGGATCATGTGTGCAGAGGATTAATGAGTTGAAAGGGCAGTTGGCTGAGCAGTTTGAAATGAAGGATCTTGGAGAAGCTGACAAGATTCTGGGAATGGAGATCAAGAGAGACCGCACAGCTGGAACATTAATGTTGTCACAGGCTGATTACATTGGGAAGGTTCTAAGAAGATTCAGCATGCTGGAAGCAAAGGCAGTCTCTATTCCCCTTGCGAGCCATTTCAAACTATCAAAGGAGCAATCACCAAAGACGGCAGAAGATGTTGAGTACATGGCAAGAGTTCCATACGCATCAGCTGTTGGAAGCCTGATGTATGCCATGGTCTGTACTCGACCTGACATTGCTCATGCAGTGGGAGTTGTGAGCAGGTATATGGCTAACCCTGGAAAGCAACATTGGGAAGCTGTGAAGTGGATACTGAGGTATTTGAAGGGCAGCAAGGAGGTATTTCTGTGCTTTGGGAAAGGAAATTCATTGCAGGGGTATGTGGATGCTGACCTTGGAGGCGATGTCGACACCAGGAGGAGTACCACGGGTTATGTTTTTACCTGTGGAGGAACTGCGGTAAGTTGGATATCACAATTGCAGAAGGTGGTGACTTTATCCACCACAGAGGCAAAATATATTGCTGTAACAGAAGCTGAGAAAGAGATGGTCTGGCTGAAGAACTTCTTGGATGAATTGGGAAGAAAGCGAGAGAAGAATGTATTGCACTGTGACAGTCAGAGTGCTATATATCTTGCTAAGAACCCAATGTTTCATGCCCGGACGAAGCACATTCAGCTGAAGTACCATTTAATCAGAGGGTTGATACAGGATGGGTTGCTGACATTGCAGAAAATCTGTGAAACCAACAATCCGGCAGACATGTTGACAAAGCCTATGGTGATACAGAAGTTGAGGCATTGTTGTGCCTCTGTTGGTCTCCATTGATGAACGGAGGATGAGAGGCAGAATCATGGAGGACATGATGAGAGCACAAGAGGAAAACAGTTTGTATTTCATGAATCTGTGAATGGAAGCACGCCACTGGTGAGTGAAGAAGAGGAAGAACTTAGATTAAGTAAGTTGTCTTCATCAGTTGCATCGAAGCATAGCAGTGCAGTGGATCAGGCTACAAGTGAGAGATTGTTGGATTGGTGTTGCCCGATCCGGTTGGGCCGAATGCTTGTGGCCCGCACTGACAGACACTGTAGCAGTGCAGACTTCGGAGTCAACTTCACTGTAGCGCTTTTGACTTCCAGCCGGCAGCCACTGTAGCGCTTTTGACAAAGTTGGCCGCCGATCACTGTAGCAACACGGACTTACTATTCGGAACAGTGGACCGTCTTCTTCATATGTAGCCCATTTCGGGCTAGGGTTTACTACTTAAAATCCTTTGTAATTTGTTGCTCCCGATTAGTGAATTCTTCCTCTCCCGAACCACGTAAATCGTCGTGTCCTTATTTGCTTTCTTTCTTTCGTTTTCTCGTTTCTGTCGTTGTGTCTCCCGACGATTCCACAACACCTGAGATCAATCTTCGAAAAAATCGAGCACCCTGGAGCTGATCAAACAAGTTATCGATATAAGACAATGAATACTTGTTCTTAACAGTGATGTTATTTAGTATTGTATAATCAATGCAAAGTCTCATGTGACCCCCTTTTTTTTAACAAACAATACAGGAGCACCCCCAGGTGAAGTGCTAGGGCAGATGAAACCCTTATCAAGCAAATCCTCTAACTGCCTTTTCAATTCTAACAACTCAACTGAAGCCATTTGATAAGGGGATTTTGAAATTGTCTTAGCATCTGACACTAAGTCAACAGTAAATTCAACCTCCCGACCATAAATAACATCTGACAAATCATCAGAAAATACATCCAGATATTCATTTACCAGTGAAATATCACTAATCTGACGATTTTTTTTCAATAATGTGTAAGATAACTTTCACTTTAAATTTTTATCAATTTCTTAGCTTCTTTATCAAAGGTATGAACTCAGCATAATTATCGAACTCATTGCAACTAATGTTGCACCCCTCTCTCTTGGATTTTAATGATCACAATCACTCTAATTGTATTCTAACTTGTTTTCAAGTGTTTTTGATGATAGGAAATAGGGTGCCTAGAAGCTGGCCCAAGAAGGATTCAAAATGGACTGTTTAAGTCCACCGGCCAGCCGGTGTGAGACCACCGGCCAGCCGGTAAGTGCACCGGCCAGCCGGATCCAGCCCATCGGCCAGCCGGTGGACCAGGCAGAAGGCCTTACCCTCTGCCAGGTGCCACCGGTCAGCCGGTGTCTGGCCACCGGCCAACCGGTGGGTCCAGACAGAATGGCATACATTCTGTCCAGACCACCGGCCAGCCGGTGCCTGACCACCGGCCAGCCGGTGGAACCCAGACAGAATGGCATGCTTCTGTCCAGACCACCGGCCAGCCGGTGGCTCAGCACCGGCCAGCCGGTGTGCTCAGTCAAACTAGCCGTTAGGCTTTGACCAGGCTGGCCCACTTGATCCCCAACGGCTCCAAAAGCCCTCCAACGGCTATTTTGAAGTATTTGGGAGTATTTCTCCTATAAATAGACGTCCATGGATGCCGGGAACACTACCGATCATATACCGAAGCATACCAAAGCTATTTTGATCATTTGAGGCTCCTACGACAATTCTCAAAGGCTACTTGAGATCCAATTGCCATCCTTGAAGCTTGGGCTGCCTCTACATCAACTACACTCACCTCTTGGCGCTCAAGGCTTCCTCTAGTTTGTTCTAAATTATTTACTTCAATTGTTTAGTTCTTAATTGGGTTTGTATTAAAACAAACCACCCTTTTTCTTCCTTCTTTCAATTTGGGTTTCTTGCTACAACCATAATAAAAAAGCAAGCTGTAAGAAGGTGATCTAGCCTACCTTAAAACGGCTAGTGGGTTTCTTGCTATAACCATTAAAAAGCAAGCGGTCGTATAAATCTCCCAACGGTTGAGTTGGGAGCGGAGACGTAGGCTTGTGTTTAAAGCCGAACTCCGTTATCAATTGTGTCTTGCCATTTTACTTTCCGCTGCATTTAAATTTGTTTTAAATTGTTAATTAATTTTAAAAAGGCAATTCACCCCCCCTCTTGCCATCACCTCCGACCCAACATTTGGTATCAAAGGGAGCGTTTGTGTAATACCTTAACCGGTTACAAACGAAAAATCCATAGTGATGGCTTCTTTCTCACAAGCACCCGAAGGGTTTTCCATGACTCGGGCTCCATACTTCGATGGAACCGATTACACATATTGGAAAACACGAATGATTACTTTTCTTAGAAGCATTGGCTATCCTATATATAGAATTGTTATGCAAGGCTACACTCTTTCTAGTAAGGATGAATCTAAATGGACCCCCGAAGACATTGCCAATTTTGAGCTTGATGGCAAAGCCATGAATGCTCTTCATTGTGGGTTAGACCGTAATGAGTTTAATCGTATTTCTACTTGCACCACCTCACACGAAATTTGGAAACTTTTGGAAGTGACCCATGAGGGCACTAACAAAGTCAAAGACACTAGGTTAGATATGTATCGTCAAGACTTTGAGAGTTTCACAATGCACCCACACGAGTCAATCACCGAAATGTTTACTCGTTTTACTGATGTTTGCAATGGGAGAAAGTCCCTTGGTGATGATGTTTCAGCAGAAACAATGGTCAAGAAAATTCTTTGGGTCCTACCAAGCTCTTGGGCACCAAAGGTGACGGCAATCCAAGAAGCGAAAGATGTCAAGAAGATGCCGGTTGAAGAACTCATAGGGTCACTCATGACTTATGAGATTACCATGAAGAGGCAAGCCGATAAAGAAGGAAAGATCTTCAAGGAGAAAAAGAACATAGCTTTCAAGGCAAAGGAAGAAAGCTCCTCCGATGATAGTGAATCCGAGATGGCTCAACTAGCAAGGAAAATGAGCAAGTTCATGAAGAAAAAGAAGAAATTTCAAAAGGCACGAAAGGAAGAGCCAAAGGCGGAGAAAGAAATCACTTGCTTTGAATGTGGAAAGAAAGGCCACATCAAACCGGAGTGCCACATTTTCAAGAAAAGGTTAAAAGAAAAGAAAAACAAGAAGGCCTTCAAAGCATCAACATGGAGTGCAAGTGATGACTCCATGTCTTCAAGTGACTCAAGCGATGAAGGTGGAAAATGCCTAATGGCATTTGATGAGGTATCCTCTTCTCACTCTTCTTCTCACTCTTCTTCCTCATCTTCTTCTTTTGATAATGATATGTCTTATGAAGAACTCCAAAATGCAAGAGATCAATTAGAGGAAGGTTTTCACGAACTTACCTCTAAATTTTTGACCCTGAAAAAGAAAAACAAAACTCTTATTTCCGAAAAAGACAAACTTCTCAAAGAGAATGAGGAGCTTGCTCTTAAAGTCAAAAATATTCCAAATGTAGATTCTTTAAATTCTACCATTAAGGATTTGAAGGAATCTCTTGCCAAGTTCACCCAAGGTGAACAAAACTTAACTAAATTGCTAGGTTCTCAGCGTTCGGCTAGAACCACACATGGACTTGGCTATAACAAGCAATCCACTTTTTCTAGGGCACCCACTACTTTTGTAAGGGGGAGCTCTCAATACAAATTTTGTAATTATTGTAAAAAGACCGGTCACATGATTTATGAATGTGATTGTAAAAATGCTAGGTATGGAAGACCCAAATCCATTACCTACTCGGATGAGTATCATAGAAGGAATCCCTCTAGAACATTATGGGTTCAAAAGTCTCTTTTAGCTAATCTTTCCGGACCCAAACTTATATGGGTACCAAAGTCTCTTCTTTCTTGATTTTGTAGGATAAACGCCAAAAGAGTAGGACCTCTAAAGGCTCGTGGTATCTCGACAGCGGTTGCTCAAGGCACATGTGTGGCGATCCCTCCGAGTTCAACTCACTTGAAGAATTCGATGGAGGATATGTCACCTTTGGTGATAACTCAAAAAGCAAGATCGTCGGAATAGGTACCATTGGTTTTGGTAGCTCCTCTTTTATTAAAGATGTTTTATTAGTTAAAGGTTTAAAGCATAATTTAATTAGCATTAGTCAACTTTGTGATAGTGGTTTTTCAGTCAATTTTCAAAATGATTTATGCAATGTGTTTGATTTTCAAAACAAGTTGATATTTTTTGCTTCCCGTTTTCAAAATGTTTACATTATTGATTTAAAATCTCTAGCTAGCCAAAATGTTAAATGTTTAAGTGCTCTTGACAATGAGTCTTGGCTTTGGCATAGAAGATTGGGGCATTGTAGCTCTCATTCACTTCTAAAGCTTAATGAGAACAAGCTCATTCGTGACCTTCCTAAACTTAAATTTAAGAAAGATTTGATTTGTGAGCCATGCCAACTTGGTAAGCAACACAAGTCTTCTTTCAAATCTAAGAAGGAAGTGTCCACCTCAAAATCTCTTGAACTCCTTCATCTTGATCTTTTTGGTCCTACTCCCGTAGCAAGCTTAGGTGGAAAATCCTATACCTTAGTTATTGTTGATGACTTTTCTCGTTTTACTTGGGTTTTCTTTTTAGCCCATAAGAATGATGCTTGTAAAACCTTTTTGAAATTCTCTAGGAAAGTAGAAAACGAAAAAGGATATAAAATCATATCTCTTCGTAGTGATCATGGTGGTGAATTCGAGAACAAAGAATTCGATGAATTGTGTTCCTCTCAAGGATACAATCACACCTTCTCTGCCCCTAGGACTCCTCAACAAAATGGAGTGGTTGAAAGGAGAAACCGAACTCTCCAAGAAATCGCTCGAACCCTCCTTAGTGAATTCGACCTCCCTCAATATTTTTGGGCCGAGGCGGTAAACACTACTTGTTATACTATTAATAGAGTCCTTGTAAGACCCCTTCTTAAGAAAACCCCCTATGAACTTTGGAAAGGCAAATTGCCCAAAGTTGGTTATTTTAAAGTGTTTGGGTGTAAATGCTTTATCCTTAACACAAAAGATAACCTAGGGAAATTTGATGCCAAATCCGATGAAGGTATTTTTCTTGGGTACTCCAACTCAAGCAAAGCCTATCGTGTCTTCAATAAACGTTCAAAAACCATCGAAGAATCATCTCATGTCAAATTTGATGAAACTCTTCCAAAACCTCACCCGGTCATTGAGGATGTTGAAGATAAGCTTGATAAGCTTCATTTGAATGATTCCTCTTCTCCTCCCAAGGAGGATGACCATCAAGAACCCTCTTCACCTTCTTCGCCTTCCACCTTGCCTAAGGTTTGGAAACCTTCTAGAGACCATCCTTTAGAAAATGTCATAGGTGACCTTCAAGCCGGTACTCGAACTAGAAGATCTATCCTCAATGAAGTTGAACATCAACCCTTCATTTCTCACCTAGAACCTCAAACCGTTAATGATGCCATTAATGATGAGAATTGGGTTCTTGCAATGCAAGAGGAACTAAATCAATTCTCTCGAAATAATGTTTGGACTCTTTGTGAAAGACCCAATGATCATCCAATTATTGGCACTAAATGGGTTTTTAGGAACAAACTTGATGATCAAGGAAACATAACCCGGAACAAGGCTCGCCTAGTAGCTAAGGGCTATAATCAAGAAGAAGGAATTGATTATGGTGAAACCTTTGCCCCCGTTGCTAGGTTAGAATCCATTAGGATCTTGTTGGCATTCGCCGCCCACTTAAATTTTAAGCTTTTTCAAATGGATGTTAAAAGTGCTTTTTTAAATGGTTTTATTTCTGAAAAAATCTTTGTTGAACAACCTCCCGGTTTTGAAGATCCAAAATTTCCAAATCATGTTTTTAAGTTAACCAAGGCTCTTTATGGCTTAAAGCAAGCCCCTCGGGCTTGGTATGAGCGGTTAACAAAATTTCTTTTAGAAAATGATTTTAAAATGGGTCAAGCCGATTGTACCCTCTTTTTAAAACACACTTCAAAAGATCTTTTAATAGTCCAAATTTATGTTGATGATGTTATCTTTGGTTCTACCAAAGAATCTCTTTGTACTGATTTTTCAGATTTAATGAGAAAAGAATTTGAAATGAGTTTTATGGGAGAATTGAAATTTTTTCTTGGTTTTCAAATCTTTCAAAATTCAAAAGGTATTTCTCTAAGCCAAAGCAAATACACAAACGAGCTTCTAAGTCGTTTTGGTATGGATCAAGTAAAGGAAATTAGTACACCCATGAGTACTTCATGTAAGCTTACGTTAGACGAAGCCGGGAAACCGGTGGATAACAAGCTTTATAGGAGTATGATCGGGAGTCTACTTTACCTAACTGCGACCCGTCCTGACATCATGTTTAGTGTTTGCCTTTGTGCTCGTTTTCAAGCCAATCCTAAAGAATCCCATCTTAAATCGGTCAAAAGAATTTTTAAGTATTTAAAAGGATCCAAAAATCTTGGTTTATTTTATCCCTCAAATACTTCTTTTGAACTATCTTCTTATTCGGATGCTGATTTTGGCGGATGTCAATTAGATCGTAAGAGTACTAGTGGAACCTGTCATCTGCTAGGCAAGTCCCTTGTTTCGTGGAGTAGCAAGAAGCAAAATTGTGTTGCTCTTTCTACTGCCGAGGCCGAGTATGTAGCCGCTGGTAATTGTTGTGCCCAAATTATTTGGATGCAACACACTCTCTTGGATTATGGTCTTTCCTATGATCATGTCCCTATTCGGTGTGACAACACTAGTGCCATTAGTATCTCTAAGAATCCAATACAACATTCTAGGACAAAACACATAGACTTAAGGCATCATTTCCTTCGTGACCATTTTCAAAAAAGAGATATCACTTTGGACTTCATTCCTACTGATTTCCAATTAGCTGATATTTTTACCAAACCGCTCCCGGTTGACCGTTTTGATTTTATTAAAGGGGAGTTAGGAATGATTCGTCAATGAGCACTATTAAATATTTGACTTTCTTGGCTTGCTTATATTTTATTTTTATTAGAATTTTTTAAAAACACTTTTTTTAAATTCTGTTTTTGTGAATTTCAATACCACCGGTCAACCGGTGGTACATCACCGGTTAACCGGTGGTGTCGGGTTTTGCTTTTTGGGCCGGCCGGGGAAAGGGTTAAAAATTAATTTAAACCCTTCCCCTCATATTTCTATCTCTCCCTCTCGTGCGCCTCGTCCAGCCAGCCTCTCCCTCCTTGCCCTAGCTTTTTTCCTCCTCCTTGCCCTAGCTTTTTTCCTCCTCCTTGCTCTCTCAAAATCCTTCTTCTCTTAATCTCTTTCTTCATTATCTTCCTTTTGCCATCATGGGACCTCGCTCTACACGCAAAGGCAAGGGAATCGCTCAAGAAGCTCCTCCTCCTCCTTCAATCCCTCAACTCCCGGACATTTGGCATGACAAAGCCATTTTGCCGGGTAGAGTAATTGATTATTCTTGGCTGTCTACTGCTCGTCTTGAGCTTTTCTCGATTATTGAGTATCAACATTGGCATTCTTTCTTTGAACCTCCTGAAAAGGATGTCATTTATCCTCTTCTTGTCAAGGAATTTTATGCTCACCTGACGTGGTCGGTTTCTGACGACGTCGATACCATTACCACCACTGCTCTTGGGCAACCCATCACTTTTACTTCTTTGGAGATTGCCCGGATGCTCGGGGTTCCTCATGTCGGGCCTCATGCATTTGCTCAGGGGGAGTTTCCTCGGGACCGTGAGTTTGATATAGCCGTAGCCCTTGAGCATCTCACAGGGCAGCCCACAAATCCCATTGTCAAACTCTCCCAGCTCTCTCCTAACCATCGTATTATTGAGCGCCTCATTCAAACTTCCCTTGCGCCCCGTATCGGGGATCATGATAATGTCAAATTCATTGATATTTATCTTCTCTCTTTTATCACCAGAGGCATTCACTTCAATTTGGTCCGGTTTCTGTTCCGGGCCATGACTTATGTGGCTGAGCACCCGCGCCGGTCCAAAACTCTACCCTACGGACGCCTCTTGACTAAAATCTTTTCCTTTCTTGATGTGCCTCTTCATGCTACTTCCTACGAGCAGCCAACGAAGGATAGCATAGTGAATTTTATGATGGTGCAACGAATGAACATCCGTTGCCACCCTTGGCGTCAGGAATGGATTGTCGACAAGGACGGTCTTCTCAAGGCCTACTCTCCTCAGACTCATTCCCATCCTCCTGCCCATGCCATGCCTCCTGCTATAGCCGCTGCCTATCCTCTTTCAGACAGTGAGGATAGTGATGATGATGAAGAGGAAGGAAGTGGTGACAGCGAAGGTGAGACTGATGCTGCTGCTGATGAGGAGGCTGGAGAGGGTGATGATGCACCTGAGCCTGCTGAGGCTGTGCCCCCTCCTGCTGATGCTGGTGGCTTGCCGGTGACGGCTGATCAGTTCCTTCGCTTCCAGGATCAGATTGAGACCCGGCTCGACCTACAGTTTTCTTACTTCAGCTCTCAGTTTGATCAGCTCCACTCACGGATTGATTCTCTAGATCGTCGCTTTGAGGCGGTCCAGGCTCCTCCGGCTCCTCCGACCTTCAGGCGTCGCCGTCACTCTCGGCCCTCTAGGAGTGAATAGAGCCGTTCTTGTTTTTGATTTGTTTTTGTATTTGTATTTTGGATTCTCCTTGTACCATTTCATCTTATTTAAATTTCAAGTTGTCTTGTCTATCCATTCCTTTTTATCATTGTTTACCTCTTTTATTCTCTCTCATAATTTTCCTCCTATTTTGATAATCCCAAAGGGGGAGAAAACCTCTCTATTACATAGTTATTTATTAAAATGCTCTTTTTACAAGTTCCATTTTAAGTTATTGATGTCATCAAAATCTGTTTTAAATGGTTAAGTTATTGTTTTCAATTGATTTCTTTAAAAAATGGCATTTGGTTGCAATTTCAAAAAATGACTCTTTCTCAGTATTTCAATGCTTTCAAGATCATTATATTTGGCACGTCTCTAAGTTTTCCAAGTTCAAATTGTTTATTTAAGTTTTCAATTGACATACCCTTTTTTAAAGCTTTCATACCTTTTTTTAAGCTTTCTCTTTTGTGATTGTGATCATCAAAATAGGGGGAGATTGTTGCACCCCTCTCTCTTGGATTTTAATGATCACAATCACTCTAATTGTATTCTAACTTGTTTTCAAGTGTTTTTGATGATAGGAAATAGGGTGCCTAGAAGCTGGCCCAAGAAGGATTCAAAATGGACTGTTTAAGTCCACCGGCTAGCCGGTGTGAGACCACCGGCCAGTCGGTAAGTGCACCGGCCAGCCGGATCCAGCCCATCGGCCAGCCGGTGGACCAGGCAGAAGGCCTTACCCTCTGCCAGGTGCCACCGGTCAGCCGGTGTCTGGCCACCGGCCAACCGGTGGGTCCAGACAGAATGGCATACATTCTGTCCAGACCACCGGCCAGCCGGTGCCTGACCACCGGCCAGCCGGTGGAACCCAGACAGAATGGCATGCTTCTGTCCAGACCACCGGCCAGCCGGTGGCTCAGCACCGGCCAGCCGGTGTGCTCAGTCAAACTAGCCGTTAGGCTTTGACCAGGCTGGCCCACTTGATCCCCAACGGCTCCAAAAGCCCTCCAACGGCTATTTTGAAGTATTTGGGAGTATTTCTCCTATAAATAGACGTCCATGGATGCCGGGAACACTACCGATCATATACCGAAGCATACCAAAGCTATTTTGATCATTTGAGGCTCCTACGACAATTCTCAAAGGCTACTTGAGATCCAATTGCCATCCTTGAAGCTTGGGCTGCCTCTACATCAACTACACTCACCTCTTGGCGCTCAAGGCTTCCTCTAGTTTGTTCTAAATTATTTACTTCAATTGTTTAGTTCTTAATTGGGTTTGTATTAAAACAAACCACCCTTTTTCTTCCTTCTTTCAATTTGGGTTTCTTGCTACAACCATAATAAAAAAGCAAGCTGTAAGAAGGTGATCTAGCCTACCTTAAAACGGCTAGTGGGTTTCTTGCTATAACCATTAAAAAGCAAGCGGTCGTATAAATCTCCCAACGGTTGAGTTGGGAGCGGAGACGTAGGCTTGTGTTTAAAGCCGAACTCCGTTATCAATTGTGTCTTGCCATTTTACTTTCCGCTGCATTTAAATTTGTTTTAAATTGTTAATTAATTTTAAAAAGGCAATTCACCCCCCCTCTTGCCATCACCTCCGACCCAACAACTAAAACATCTCACCACTTGCTGACTAGTTGTTTTCCCATTACTAGTCTGATCAGAACTCTTTTCCTTTCCGTTAAGAGCCAAATGACCGAGCTTACCGCATCCATCAACAACGCTTTCCTGATCCTACCAAACATTCTTTAAAATGTCTTTTACCACATTTGGAACATTTGGGGGGCTTACCTCCAGATTTCTTGATTGATTGCTTTTCCATTATTTGTCACCTTGACCGCTTTCTACTCTTGTTATCATGAAGTAAACAAGTGTCGACAAACTCCATCTCAACTTTCTCAGTACAACGAATAACTTCCTCATAACTTTTAAATTTACGAGAGACCAACACTCTTCGTAAACTTGGTTTTAGACTTGTGTAAAATCTATCAATTTTACTCATGGTCTAGAACGAAATTCAGTGCATACCTGGCCTGGTAAAATTTGCCTCATAAGCGGCCATTGAGTCTTTTACTTTTTTGCTTCAACTCAAAAAATTGTCTTCCCATTCTATGCTGAAGAACTTTAGGAAAATACTTAAAAAAAATGATCTTTAAAGTACGTCCACTCCATAACATCAATTTCATCTTTTTTCCTTGTATTTTTAATTAGAGTTCACCATCGATCGACTTCACCTTCAAAACGATAAATAGTAAGAGTTACCTTTTAATATTCCGTACATCCCAAAATTTCAAATATCTTCTCCAGTGCATTTATCCATCCTTCAACTTTCATCGGGTCCGAAGATCCACCGAATGTTGGGGGGTGCTGTTTCATGAAATGCTCCACTATAGACATGTTCCTCTGCGGAGAATTCGACCGCTCTCTTTCATGGGTGCCACCATTAATAACCCATGTCAATTGAGTTAACACTGCCACAAACTTCTTTGTTCCAACCATTCCAGGTTGCTGATTCAGAAGGTTATTATCCTCTTGATGTCTTCTTACTTTAGCTACTCTGTTTCCTCTGCGGAAAACCATTCCAAATAGACATGAATTAGATGAAGCAACATGAAAATCTTCAAAAGCCATCTCATGATGATATAACCATAAATTTATAGTCTCTTCAAAGTGTCTTAACATTCTCCTGACCTCTAAAGGTACCTAAATCATTCCTCTGATGCCAACTATAACGACCTGTAACATAAACAACCCACAATTGCATGATTTATAACAAGGGTCGTGCTTTGTTACATTTCGAGGATCTTTTCGGTTTAGAGTTTTAAAGAATTACGTAAAAACATTGCATAAGAAAACTCAGTAAGGGACGTAAAAATAAAGGAATTTTGTTAGTCTAGTGAAAAACATGAAAACACATGAAGGCGTTTACTTTTTTTCACAATAAAACTTTGAGTACATAAATACAACATATCCATGTGAGAAAATAAACCTTTGCCCAAAGAAAACCTTTGAAACCCATTAGCAAGCATAGGAAAAACCATTATGGCATCTCGAGGCACGTAGAAACTCTTAAAAACTTTTCTTTGAAAAACAAACCTTTCACCTTTAAAAGTTTATAAATTTTCTTACCTCATGAAATCAAAAGATTTCCATAAAAACTTCTCTTTTTGCAAACGTGATATAGGTATCTTGAAGCATCATATTTATAATCCGTGTTCATTCATTTTTAACCTGTGTCAGAATAACTGAATCCCAGTTAATTCCATAGGAGTAACCATCCCGATTATCTCCCTCATTTTCGACTTCAAAAACTACATCATTACCCAATGTATTAGAGGCCTATATCGTGCTCACTTGTCGTCATGAGCTATATCAGGCTCGCCCGTTATCATTTATAATGCTCAAATATCGTATCATGAACAAAACATTTGTAAGCTTGCACTTTTTCATCATAAAATCCTTGAAAAAACTCACATGACCCCATAATCAAAACACTTTCTATTTTCACATAATCATAAGGAGAAATATCATTTTTCTTTGAAAACTCTTAAAAATGAAAAATTCCTATAAGAGTGGGAATAGGATATACTTTGAAAAACCACGTTAATTTGTAGAGGAAGCTTAATAACGAATAACGACTATGACAACGAGAAAA
Organism: Viscum album; assembly: GCA_963277665.1. Classification (NCBI taxonomy): domain Eukaryota; kingdom Viridiplantae; phylum Streptophyta; class Magnoliopsida; order Santalales; family Viscaceae; genus Viscum; species Viscum album. Next base: position 1,159,153,977 of record OY728145.1, read on the forward strand.
GGTGGTCAAGACGCGTACGTTAAAAAAACATTCCTTTGCACTTTAGTAATAAAAAAAGTCAAAATGAACCGTACGGTAAATGTTTGAAAGATTCTTTTTAAACCTTTAAAAAGAAAGTCAAAAGTAGTTGAAAATGTTTTTTAACAATCTTTGATGTATAAATAAGGACATTATTAGAACATTTTGAAGAACATTGATATGGAGGAGAAAAACTTGAAAAGTATACTTTAAAATAAGATTTTAAAGAAAAATCCTTTACCTTGAGTCCCGTCTAGCTTCGTACATTCTCTCACTCCTGAATAATAAATTTATATTTGTTTTTTACTTGCTTAATTACCCTTTTCATGTGCCCCTCGCGGGCGTCCGAGGTGGTTTGGATGGGAGGGGTTTGGGGCGTGCGTCGTGGGGTACAGTCCCCGGGCGTGTTTTCTGCTGTTGCGTGTGTTGTAATACCGTCCTCAATAATAACATTTTTCATGTTCATTTTATTATTATTATTTTTTATTTCCTTTATTACCATGTTTTATTTAGTTACTAAATTGGTTAAATTCACATTGGACATTTTGGGGTCGTTCGGTTTATAACCTCAAAACATCGGTGTGTTGACTGTGGTCAAAGGGGTTATGGTTCCATTACCTCTAGAATTTTAAACATGTTATAATTATCATATTTATACATAATACACTTTTAAAACCAACCATTTAAGGCGGTTATGAAAACTGAATCACGCCGCTTCATGGAGACAGTAGTTCGTATGTACGCATGAACGATATTTTCATTTTTCTACAGAGTGGAAAAGAAATTTAGTTAATATTTTACTTTTTCAGAATCATAAATATGTTATACTTATATTTATTTGTTAGTTTCATCCTTATGACCATATTTATAAATTGAAAATGAAAAATAAATCACATCGCTTTGTGGGGATGATATTTTACACGTATACATGAGTGGCGTTATCAATTTCCAACAGACGGAAAGAGTAAGAAAGTAATATCTTTACAAAATCATAATCATGTCATAAATATCATATATATTTGTTGGAGTCTGCATCCCACATCGGACTTGTGGTCCGATGTGGTCTTTATTATTCATTATAAAAGAACCTCAAGGCCTCCTTTAGAGATAACCTTGGGGATTGGGTCTTCACCTCTTTTTATCATTCTACATGGTGTCAGAGGAGGTTTTCTAAACCTGAGCCCTCCCTCCCATTTTTTTTCTTTTGCCTTAGGTTTGAGATTTCCCTTCATTGGGGGGCGACGACCTCCATGGCCAGTGAGCCGTAAGTCCTCCGCCCCCCCTTGCCGGCATCTCCCTCCCTGCGGTCCGTCGACGGCCCTCCTGAGCGACTTACTCTGCTGCGCCCTGTTGACGGCCACTTGCGCGACTCCTGCTCTGCGTCGCCGGCCCCTCCTAGAAGCGCGTTGCCTCCTCCTCACTTTCAACATCGCGCATCCCTGCGCAAGCCTCTGGTGGCCTCCCCTCTCCCAGATCTGGTCGGATCCCGTTCGCCGCGCGCGCCTCCTTTCGACGGCTCTCTTTGTGTGACGGCGCACCTCCAGGTGCGACCTCTCCTCTGCGACGACTCTCTTTGTGCAGGGACGTCCCTCCCAACGGCCCACTCCCCGCCTCCCGGCTCGCGGCCTCCCGACCCTCCAGCGCGTGACGGTCCTCCCGCGTGATCTCCCGACCCTTCCTAATCTGCCGTCGCCCCTCCCTCCATGGTTGGTCCTCCACCCCGCCTGAGCGGATCCTTCCCGGTAGATCCCTCCCTGCTTCGGTCTCCCGGCATCACCCGATATCGCCCTCCCGCGACACATCTCCCGTCGCGGTTCTCGGCTCCTTGCCTCCGTCGCGGCTCCCGGCTCCCTGCCTTTCTTCCTACCTCCTCCGCTACGCCCTGTGTGCGACGCCCCCCCCCCCAGTGGCCGAATCCTTCCCGTCGGCACCGTCCCGCGTCGGCACCTCCAGGGTTCGCGACTCCTGCACGTGGGATTCCTCCCCGAGGGCGTCTCGCCTACTTGCAGATACTCCCGCCTGCGACTCTTCTGCCCGCCGCCCCTCCAGCACGGCGGCCCTCTCGCCCTCGACTCTTCCTCCCTGCGTGATGCCTCTCCTGCGCGACGAACCTCGACGGTTCCTCCCTCTCGGCGGCTCCCTCCCGACGGATCCCACCTGAAGGCTCCTGTGCGCCATCCCCTCTTATGCGCCACCCCCTCCAGTGCGCCAGCCTCCCTGCGCTGCTTCGTCGGCTCCTCCGCAGCTTCTCCGTCCCTCCATGCCGGCCTCCTGCGGCACCCCCCGCCTCCATGCCGACCTTCTCCTGTGGTTTCTTCACGCTCTGACGACCGGCCCGCCTGTGCGGTTTTCCCGACGACACTGACGATCGGCCCGCTTGTGCGGTTTTCGCGGCGACTTTGACAACCGGCCCTCTTATGCGGCTTTCCCGGCGCTCGGTCGACCGACACCGCCAGTGCTGCTTTCCCGACGCTTCGTTGACCGACATCGCTTGAGCGGCTTGACAAATCTTTTTCAGCAACATCATCCATCACCTTCCTGAGGAGCAGCAACCATGACGCTTTATCTTTTATTCTGTTTTGTCTTGAGGGGGAGTGTTTGCAGTGTCTGTTGATTGTTTTGTTTTTCTTTGCCGTGGTTTGTTTTTCTTTATGTGTTCAAGCTAGGTACACACCTAGCTTGAGGGGGAGTGTTGGAGTCTGCATCCCACATCGGATTTGTGGTCTGATGTGGTCTTTATTATTCATTATAAAAGAATCTCAAAGCTTCTTTTAGAGAGAACCTTGGGGATTGAGTCTTCACCTCTTTTTATCATTCTACAATATTCATTTGATTCATCATTTTAACCAGCCATATAATCTAGTGATAAAAAACGAATCACGCTGCTTCGCGGAGGTGGTAGTCCACATGTATGCACGAACGATGTTTTCATTTCTCATATAATGAAAAAAGAGATGAAAAAAGGTTGTACCATAATTATAATAACATTTGATTATGGTTAAAGAAGATTTGAAAGTGGTTGAAAAAGAAATAAACATGTAATACTCGGTTAAGAGTTGTGTCTATTCTTTGGTTGGTTTACATCTTGAGCTTTCTAGTTTGGTTTTTTGGTGAGACTAGGACCTCTAGGACGTGAGGAGGGATGCTGGGGAGAGATTTAGGCAAGGCTTGGCCGAGGTAAAGTGCTCAATAAGTGTGAGAAAGAGAGAAGATGGGGTGCCCTTTTGTAAGTGAGGAGATTGACGTATTTGTAATTTTTCTAAACTTTTAAATACTATAAATGCCCCACCCATGGTCAAACGACTACTAAACCATCCAGTTTCGAAGCTAAGGTGATAGGGTAGAAATCCCATCGGCCAATAAGATTTAATATAAAATTTTGTGGGCTTATCACAAAGTATTTACCTTAATCAGCCCAATTTACGCTTTATCGTGATGACATATTTTTATTATGGTTACTATTCATAATAATTAAAAATGAAATTGATATCCCATTACTAAATTTGAACATTTAAATTCCAAATAAGGAATCTATTTTTCAAGATTCAGTTTGTAGAAGTGGCATAAATTACTTTTAATATAAGTGTGCCAAAACGCAACGAAAATAGTTTTTTTTAGAAAATTGCGTTATTAAGCATAAAAATGAACTTATATCAAAATCAAATATAATGTTGATTCTTATAACATTATTTATATTATGTTTTATCAAATGGATCTCATGTTACTTTAAAACCAAATCCAAAACAGAATTAGACTTCTAAATTATTTGATTTAAAGAAAAAAATGACAGTTCTTCAAAAATCAACATTTTTAACCATTCACTCAAAAATCAATCTTTTCAGAAAAATCCCCAAAAATCATCTTAAGCAAAATTTGATACGCTGATATAAAAAATGACGTTCATTTTATCAAATTTAATTTCTAAAATTTAGAAATTTATCTTTTAAATAAAACCATGCAGTTCACGGAAAAACAATTTAGTCAAATAAAACTATTCTTTTTTCGACCAATTTTTTTTATAAAATTATTTTAAAAACTATGATGATTATGAATCCATAAAATAAATACTTATATATCATACGATTGATTTATTTCTAGAATCACTTGGGTTGTCACATTGACTGTTTCAAAACTTGGTCATAATTTTAATACTAAGGATTTGGGCTTACTGGAGTATTTTTTGGTGATAGAGCTCTTGATGTTTAAATGGTATTTTCTTGTCTCAATGAAAATAAGTTTTCGATTTATTACTTAAAACAAGTGTCTCTTGGTGACTCCTCTTGAATCAGGTCAGAATACTCTACATTCTAAGAGTGAAACATTCCCTTCACTAAATAGTTCATTGCCTGGTTGAGAATTTGTACTATCTGAGAATGACTCGATCTGATATACTTTTGTTGTTAACATGGTCAGTCAATTTATGAAACAAACCACTGAAATACACTACAGTGCAATTCTTTGTATTATCAGATATATCGTTAAGGAACAAGGTCTAGACTTGCTATATTTTGATCTTGGGCATATGTAGAGTGATATTTTGTATCTCATTGGAGTGTTGAGTTAGAATATCATGCTATGTTATGACATAAATTTTATGGGCACAGTAGATTCTACAATAAGTTGATTTTCCAATTGGGAATCTTGTACATATTTGATGTGATAATTGGATTGCTATCAAAATTGCTATTGATTCCCTTTCATGAGTGTACTTAGCATATAACTATTGATTGACATTTTGTTGGTGAACACTTTAACAAGAAAAACCACACATTTGGCTACATTTAGATAGGAGAACAAGTTCCTGATATTCTTATTAAAGTGGTACTAGAACCATGTGTGCAATTTTTATCTAACAAACTGTGTATGATAAATCTACATGATCCAACTTAAGGGGAAGTGTTGGAGGATTATGGGTTTAACCCATGCGACCTGCGTTATCTACGTTGTTTAGTTTAGTTGTAGACCAATGGTTTGTATCTATTTTTGTTTTCACTGTAAATAGATGGTCCTGATCGCACTTAGATGTCATGGTTTTCTAATTTCTGGTTTCTTACAATGTTAGGAATTTGGGGTGAGGGCTGTCCGTGTGAGGAATTGTGTGCTGAGGGCTGTCTGTGAGAGGGATTGTGTGATCGCTGCCAGGGGCAGTTTTGTATTTTTCTGTAGATAGTTGCTGGGGCTGGCTGTAGCAGGTAGGGGTTGTTGGTCACTGGGTGAGGTATTAAATAGGGTAGATGCTCGAGGGGGAGGGGATTAAGAGTACTTTTGCATTTCAGCTCGCCTGGCTGGGAGGTTTGGACCTTGGGAGGTCTCGGCCTTGGCTCCAGGGGGCGATCTTTTTGGAGAGTCTTCTTCTTCGTCCTCCTCTTCTACTACAACTCTCAAGAAGGTTCTATTATGCTAATATCAATACAGTGATACAGTAGATTTTTCTTCCTTCTCTCTTGCTCTAAATTATTACAAGGATCTTCAACACCAACTCTTGCTGAAAAATGTAATGGTGATATTCCCGGTGTTACACTGTACCATGTCGCTTCCCAAAAGTATGTTTTCAAGGGGAACCTTTTTGTGTGGTCATTCATTTCTAAAATTCTGTATTGTAGAATTATGGAAAGGCGGAGCAAATTGCTGTCACTGATCAGTGAAGTTCGTCGTAACCGAGCCATGCATCGTGCTGCTCGCAAAGAAGAGACCTCTAATGGCCAGAACTCGGTTACCGTTGCTGTTGTGGGGTACACAAATGCTGTGGGTACTGTCTAGTTTAAAAAAACCAGCTCTCTCTCTCTCTCTGAAAATTGCCTAACACGCTTTCTAACTTTTACAGGGTAAATCTACATTAGTCAGTGCGCTCTCAGAATCCTATATATACTCTGATGATCGGTATGAATTTCTTGAACCCGTTTGGGCCAGCTTATTTGGCACTGAATTTCAACTTCCGCAGGTTGTTTGCTACTCTTGATCCGAGACTAAGAGGCGTTCTTCTTCCTTCCGGGTAAGGTGATTTGTTGTTTATTGGGTGATTGGCAGTGTGCTTTCAATGTGTTTTCTACTGATCCAGTTTATTGGGTAATTTTATAGAAGGAAGGTTTTTGTTAGTGATACAGTAGGGTTTATAACAGATTTGCCTGTCCAGGTAATGTGAGAAGCCGTCTGTGTTCTGTCTATTTGTTAAATTTGCTTCACATTGCAACGTTGTTTGTAGTTGGTAGAGGCATTTCATGCAACATTGGAAGAAGTGGTGGCAGCTGACCTCCTTGTTCATGTGATGGACTCCAGTGCTCCAAATCTCAATGAACAGCGGGGTTCTGTTATGCAAATTCTGAAGCGGATAGGTGTTCATAAGGAGAAGCTACAGGACATGATTGAAGTTTGGAATAAGATCGATCTTCAATGTGACGAGATGGACCGTGGCGATGAAACCCTAATTGACGGTGATGATGATGTTTTTTCCATCACAGAGAAGGATCATGAAGGAGCTGATTATGATGATGCGGAGGATCGAGAATCTGATGGCAGGCATGATGATGATGAGGATGTTGGCTTGGGTTCCTGGGTGGCTGTGGAAGAAGAGGGTGATTGCTCTGATGATCTTCACTGTGAGGTGCTGGGTGATTGTGAACTCGAGGGCATGCCGCATGTCAAGCTGTCAGCCATAACGGGAGTCGGCTTGCAAGAGTTGCTCCAGCTTATTGATGGAAAGGTGGAGAAGATGGAGCAGGAGCAGCAGAGTGGGGAGGAAGGAATGGGAAAGTTGCCTTTCAGTAAGAAATGGAGGCCTCCTCGGAAGGCGGATGCTGGCATGGAAAGATAACATCCAATTTTAGAGAGCAACTCCCCTCCCAAGCATCCAAAGTGGAACCCTTCATTGCCTTATGGAAATTCCCTTTCCACTTTTCTCACTCACACTTTCATTGTCACTTGCATGAGAAAAGAGATTCTCTGCACAACGAAGAACTTAATTTTGATACGACCCAACCTCGACTAGTACCCGCCCTGGGCTGACGGTAAGAAGTAGGTGTCGCCCCAAACACTCCTCAAATAGGCCAGAGGTTGGTGAACGCCCATTGTATGATTAGTATGAATGATTGCCCCAATATCTGAATGCCACTACATGCAATTCCTGAACTGCTGGTACACCTCAACTAACACGGTTACACAAGTGTGCAGGGGTGAATATATCCGGTGAATATATCCACTCATTAGGATCGTCCTCAAAATATCTTAACATGTCAACATGAATATAACATACTAGGACATCTTAACATGTCAACATGAATATAACATACTAACGAAGGTTTGAGATGAAGTGGAAGTGATGGAAGGATGCCCAATTTTGATTTTTTGTTGATTTCAACGGGTAATGTTCGAAGAACTTGATGAATGTAATTCTAAAATCTCTTAAAATGGGTTTTCACATTTAATTTATAATTAATTTAAAACAAAAATACCTCACATATTTTTTTATTTTTTTATTTTTATTTCAAAAGGCAGGGGCCGGGAAACAATGCGGGTGATGGCCCAGCCCACGAGTGGTTACGTGGTCAGGCATGCAGTGGCCCGAAAATCCCCTACCTTCCCCAGGCCCACCCAAGGGGTGACGCCCAGTTCCCCAACGGGGGCCGGCGCCGCGTAAACGCTTGGGTAACCGGCGTGCAATCGTGCACCGCGTGTGGTGAACATGCTTTTTATAGCATACCCCCTGACAGGGTTCGAACCCCCGACCTCCCCTGAGGGAAGCAGAGCCTTCGACCACTCCACCACGCCCACGGGGGCGCCTCACATATGATAATCTTTTCGATCAATTTCCATTGATGCTCTTGTTGTGATGTTGTTGTGGTAGATAATCCAAACAAGGATTCCTCTAGGTGTATCCACACATACTGTATGAATCTTCGAACGGTATTCCAAGTGCGTGTGCGGAGAAACATAGTGGTTCATGTTAATTGACGTTGATCACAAATAAGTTTTCTTGTTCTCTCTTTGTTCTTGTGAGGAAGAATGATGAGATTATTCTCTTTAGGGTTTGAGAGAATTTTAGAGAGGTTTCTGTTGTGAAGTCTCTAATTCTCCAAAATGATATAATTTGGAATTTATACTAAGGGTTAAACTATTGATAATTGCACGTAGGTCTTTATCAATATATTTAATCTAAGTAATACCCTATGTTAAATAATAATAACTAACAATAATGATGATGATGATGACGACGACGACGACGAAGATGATAATAATAATAATATATCCCATAACATGTGTTTATTTAAGTACTATTTCTAAACAAACAAATTAATATTTATTTAAATGATATTAAATAAAATTATATCATTTATATCAGATCATTAACTCGACTCATTAATCATACATGAAAATTATTCAACCATGAATAATAAAATATTTATGCAAATAAATAAATAAATATCATATTCACTAAACTCATGAATAAATATTTATTTTAATATTCAATTTATACTAATTTATTCACTAAAATAGTGAATAAATAAATATTTATTTATTACTTGGTGGATAATAAACAAGAGATAAAATTCAACCCACATATTCTAAATCCCAAATATCTCATGATTGAATTTATATGATCAACTTTAATTGAATAATTATTATTCCACAAACTATGAATAATATTTATTCTTAATATTAAATTCATTAAAATTTAATGAGATTCTGGATACACTTAGTGCCTCTTTCTCAATGACATTATGTGAATTTACTCAAAGTCCAAGATCATCGTCTAACAACACGTCAAGACATCCATAAGGAAATAAGTTAATGTCACAATGACAACAATCTTCCTACAAACGCTACTGTGTAATATAATCTATTTGTCTGTCAATATCTCATCAATCAAGATGCATACTTGTGTCATCACCCTGTATACTTGATTTATCTTTCTTTGACTTTCTGAAATGAACTCATCAATGAACTTGTAACGACCCAAAGTTTCATTAATGGAAAATCCCTCTTGATCCAGTTAAATGTTTCTTTATGAAAAAAAAATGTTTTTATAAGATGTCAACTTCTTTAGTTTTATGTTAATATTTGTGACCATTACTTTTATAGCCGTTGAACAGTGATCATCTGAGTAGTATAAATATAAGGCTTTAACGAAACCATTTCTACTCAGACAAAGGAAGCGATGGCCTCATCCAGTAGAATTGCCCCTTACGAAGCCCATTTGTCGGAGCTCGGAAAAGAGGTGGCGTCTTTGGGCTTTGCCCTTGACCAAGCCCAAGCTGAGCTTCATCAAGTCAAGCTCGAACGTGATCGTCTACGGGAAAAATGGAAGTTGATAGAGATTACCACTCGAGCGATGTTATCCGAGCAACCCCAAGAGTCTGTCACCATCGCACACCTTACTCTTAGGTCTTATGCGACTATTTTAAGGGGTTATGTAACAAATAAGTAGCACCATGTTCATGTACATTATTTTTTGTATATAATAATGAATATAATTTTTTTGATACATTGTAATTAGTTTTTAAAGTACAAATGGTGTTTTTAGTTATTATTTAATTAAGAATTATATTTTATTAAATTAAAGGATTTTTGAATTAAATAATATTTTAATAAAATATTATTATTAATATTAAATTAATTTTTATTAAATATAAATGATCTTATAATTTTATGAATGCAATTAAATTTTTTATTAAGGTTTGAAAGCCATTCCTGTCAAAACCCGTGAATTTTTTATAAATGTCGGTTTTTATTTTAAAAGTGAAAATTCACATATTTAGAAAATTATTTAGATAAAATAAATATTATTTTTGGAATCAGGACGTCGAAATTATCCAACGGTGAATTTTTCATAATTTTCTGAGACAGTCAAATTTTTGGGTAAAAATTAAATACCATTTAAATATATAATGTGTTTTATGACATCATAATGACCCAATGGTGATGTAATAAAATACCATAATCCTTATGTTCGACCAATATGTGTTTTATCATTAAAATAATGAGGTTTTGGGTTTGTTTGACTTACTTTTCAAAGCATTAATGGAGCCCTCAAGACTTATTCAACACTTTGCCTTTTTAAATTAATTTCCATGGGAGTGTGACTCACCTCCACATAAGCAACCCTAATTTTTTAATAAGTTCGGACCTTGGACTTGTAAAATATTTTTTTCCTCTTTCCTTTTCCAGAAACCATGGGCAAATACCATGGGATGGTTTGTGGTTTGGATTATTTTAATATAAGGGGTCCCAAACCTAAATAATAAAGAATTCTCTCACCTTTCCTATATAAACCCACCCAAGCTCCCACTTCCTCCTCACTCAAAGCCCTTGAAGTTCGTCCAACCTCTGCCCTACTCTCTCTAGAATCCTCTCAAGGTGCCCCAAGCTCCCAAGAAGCCTCTCACAAGCCTCTCTCTAGCCTTTGGAAGCACACTTCCAAGTAAGGGGTTTTCTTCCTTTCTCATTTTTGTCAATTTTCTTTAAGTTGTATTGCCTTTTTTTATTTCAATTATGAATGTTGGGGTATGGTTTCGCACCTCCCCCATACTGCCCTCTTATTGTTTGAATGATGGGAGAACCCTTTCTCTCTCATTAAATGCCTCCCATGTACACCCGTTACTATGCCGAAATTCCGAAAGGAACTTCTCTCTCTTCTTTTACATTCAAGCAATACTTTTGTATCATGAATCTAAATTCCATTTCTATTGTTGGGACATGTATATATATGATCTCCTTACTGTCCATTACATGTAAATATGACGAGTAACCCCTTTCTCTCTCATCAACCTTTTTTATGAATTCTTATGTCACGCCGTTACGCTGCCGAAATCGCACCGATTTTCTAAGCCAATGTCTTTGTGTAGTGAATACCATGCCCATTTCTCCATCAAGGGTATTCACCTTTATGCACATTTACATATTGATTATAAATTTTCATGTATGAATTCCACATTCCTTTATCGTGGAAGAAATGATTATGTTTTATGAATCCATGTTTTATGATCCATGTGGCACACTTATGCATGAAATGAAATGTTTAAGAAGGGTGCGCCCTTTATAGCGCTCCAATGCATTGGGTAAAGTATAGTATCATGATACGTCATGTGCAATGAGTGTTTACTCATGCTAATTCAAGTGCAACGAGGGTTTACTCGTGCTTCAAGTGCAATGAGGGTTTACTCATGCTCCATGTGCAATGAGCCTTGGCTCATGCTAATTCAATGTTAAGTGTTGTTGCCACATTTCCATGTTATGATTATCATGCTTTATCATGCCTTTATGTTCATGTTTCTATTATTCTCTATTGATATGCCTATTGCCTAACATGTATTTCACTCCTCATGTTATTCATTGTTTACTCCCTTACTGGGCTTTATAGCTCACCCTTTTCTTATGCATGTCCTCGGGTTATCCCATGCAATGCTAAGTACGAAGGAATGTAGTGGTCATGTAAAGGAAGTTTTCAATAAAGATGTTGTATTTCAAGTTTAAAGTTTTTATGTAATGATCCTAAGCCCCAAAGACACTAAACCTCTCGATCTTCTTTGTTGGATCAAGTGAAGTTTTATGTAATAAAGCATGTTTAAGTTGTAATAAAAAGCAGGGTTGTCATAGTTGGTATCAGAGGATAGGTTTAGTTATTTTTGGGATTAGGAAACCCTAGTAAAGCCTTAGATACAAGACTAAGCATAATAAAAACATCCCTAAGTTTTGGTAAATACTAAGTAAGTGGTTTATCAAACAAATACATCCCTGTCTGGATACGAGCAGGTAGAGGCGGCTCTGGCACAGATGTATCCTAGGGGTAAAACCCGAAAACACCGCTTTGAGCTAGACTCGAACGGGAACTGGTGCACGACAACGGGCCTTGCTGCACTCTTGGTTACGACACTCCCGGGGGATATGTTTTGATAAATTCACAATCTTAGTATGAACCCTTATTAAGGGAAAAATGCCCCTAAGAATATATGTTGGAAGATCATGAAAAGCATGGATTGAATCCTATAGACTCATGAGTTAAAGAGATTAAAGTTTATTTATAAGTTATCAACTTTTGTCTTTGGATTACCCTTTATGTGTTACCCCTAACTTTCCTTTTATTCCAGCCAATGGCCGGTAATAGGAGAACTCGGGCTAACAACCGTTGCGAAGATCAGTGTGATGATTGTACTTATGAGATGCCCAATCCAATGGGAGCGGGAATCGCGAAATTTGTCACGCTTCTCTCTCAGCTAACTCAAGTTTTGAATAGAAACACTGGTCAAGAGGAACGTTCAACCCCCCCTAAGAAAGAACAAGTCGCTATTGAAAGCTTTATGAGACAAAGGCCTCCTACTTTTAGTGGATCATCCAATCCCACGATTGCTGAACAATGGATCAACTCCATTGAAAAGATATTCTTCATCCTCCAATGCTCTGAAAAAGAGAAGGTTCTCCTGGCGGCTTATCGTATGGAGGGTGAAGCTGATCAATGGTGGACATTGATCAAAAATACGAAGTCTGAGGAGGAGATCGAGGCTTTGGAATGGAAGGTATTCCGGAAGATATTTTTCGATAAATATTTTCCACGCACCCTCCGTCTTAAGATGGAAAGGGACTTCCTTTCCCTCAAACAGAAAGATGAAGAATCTGTGGGAGCGTACGAGGCAAACTTCACAAGGCTTGCACGATACGCTTCCGGCTTTGTCGTTACCCCCGAATGCAAGGTTGACCGCTTCTTTGGTGGGCTGAAGCCTAGCTTGCGGAAAGCATTAGCGATCCGTGACTTCGACAGCTATGAGGAAATTGTCCGATGTGCCCTCAAGGTTGAAATGGAGATCAGAGAATCACAGGGGTATCATGGGGACAAGAAGCGTAAGGTGGACTTCAATGCTGGTGGTCCGATGGATAAATCCAACGGCGCTAAGAAATTCCAGCACCCCACTTGCCAAAAGTGTGGAAAGAAGCACCCTAGAAATTGCCTTAGGGGGACAAGAAAATGCTTCAGGTGTGGAAGAGAAGGGCACCTAGCTGTTAACTGTCAGCAAGAAGGACCCGCGGCTGCGACAGAGGAGAGGAACGCTCCGTTCGAACCTCAACGCGTTGTTCAATGCTTCAAATGCAAAGAACCGGGTCATTTTGCGAATCAGTGCCCTAATCCAAGGGTTATCGGAGGCAATCAACAACCTCCAAGACAGCAAGGAAGAGCTTTTGCCATCACTTCTGCCGAAGTGAACCCCGACAACGAAGTGGTGACAGGTACGCTAGTTATTCATTCAAGAATAGCGAACATACTTTTTGATTCAGGTTCTACGCATTCTTTTATATCTCAAAAGTTTAGTAGAACAATCCCTGCACCACCACAAATCATGGAAGTAAAGATGTCGGTGAGTACGGAAAATGGGGCAATCATTGCATCCCATGAGTATAAGTCCTCCCCTGTTATAATCTGTGGATTGAATTTCCTGGCGAACCTCATCATACTCCCTCTGGTGGAATTTGATGCAATTCTTGGCATGGATTGGCTTTCCTTATATAGAGCCAACATAAATTGTCGGGGGAGGGAAATCACACTCCATATGGAGAATCGACCCCCGATTCTTTACAAGTGTCAGGAGGAAGATGAATCTCCTTTAGCTCCATCATCTCAAGCATGGATATTACTGCCTTATGAGCACGCATATCTGGCTCAGATGATTAAGTCCAAGGAAGAAACCACCCTTGAAGAAATGCCTATTGTGAGGGAATTCGCTGAAGTATTTCCCGAGGAACTTCCTGGTCTTCCTCCAAGAAGAGATGTTGAGTTCTCAATTGAACTTATACCTGGGGCGCTACCAATATCCAAGACTCCATATAGAATGGCTGTTGTTGAGCTTGAAGAGCTGAAGAAACAACTATAGGAGAATCTGGATAAAGGGTTTATACGCCCAAGTGCATCACCATGGGGTGCACCAGTCCTCTTCGTCAAGAAGAAGGATGGGTCAATGCGGCTTTGCATCGATTATCGTGAACTTAACAAAATCATGATAAAGAACAAGTATCATCTCCCAAGAATCGATGACTTGTTTGATCAGCTGCGTGGAGCACAATACTTCTCCAAGGCCGACTTGCGGTCGGGATATTATCAAGTAAGGGTGAAGAAGGAAGATATCCCCAAGACTGCTTTTCGTACAAGGTACGGGCACTATGAATTCATAGTAATGCCTTTCGGACTCACCAATGCTCCAGCAATATTCATGGACTTGATGAATAGAGTCTTTAGAGATTACCTAGACAAATTTGTGGTAGTCTTTATAGATGATATTCTAATATAATCCAAAACCAAGGAGGACCATGAGGAGCATTTAAAAACTGTACTAGAGACTTTGCGCAAGGAGAAGCTCTATGCAAAGTACAGAAAGTGTGAGTTTTGGTTGAAGGAAGTCTCATTCTTGGGTCATATCATCACAAGCAATGGGATATCTGTGGACCCCTCCAAAACAAATGCAATTGAGGGATGGCCGAGGCCAACATCGGTAACTGATATTCATAGCTTCTTGGGGTTAGCTGGATATTATCGACGATTTGTGAGAAATTTCTCACGATTGTCCAACCCTCTTACCAAGCTAACTCGAAAGGGAGTAAAGTTTTCTTGGAGTGATGAATGCGAAGAAAGCTTCAAGGAGTTGAAAAGGAGGCTTATCACTGCACCCGTGCTCACTTTACCCACAAGTGGAGAGCTTTTTGTGGTATTCAGTGATGCTTCGAAGAAGGGCTTAGGATGTGTGCTGATGCAGAATGATAAAGTGATATCCTATGCCTCAAGGCAGTTGAAAATCCATGAGCGAAACTATCCAACGCATGATCTGGAGTTGGCGGCGGTGATATTTGCCTTGAAAATCTGGCGGCATTATCTCTATGGAGAGAAATGTGAGATATATACTGACCACAAGAGTCTTAAATATATATTCACACAGAAAGAGCTTAATATGCGCTAGACAAGATGGATAGAGCTCATCAAGGATTATGACTGTTCAATACATTACCACCCTGGGAAGGCGAAAAAGGTGGCAGATGCCCTAAGTAGAAAGGATCCAGCAATTCTATCAATGATGAGAATTGAGAAGGATCCAATCTTCTTAGACTTGATGAAGATGGACGTGAGAATCATAAAGAAGGGAACATCATCAATCCTTTCACAAATGATTGCTCAACCATCTCTTTTGGAAAGGTTAAAGGATGCTCAAAAGGATGATGCGGGAATCCAAGAAAAAGTGGAAGCTATAAAAAAGGGAAAATCCTCAGAGTTTAATGTTAATGAAGAAGGAATTGTGCGGTTTGGGAAAAGACTATGTGTCCCATCAAGTTCGGAGCTGAAGAAGGAACTTTTGGATGATGCACATAGTTCAAATTTCTCCATTCACCCAAGGAGCACAAAGATGTATCGAGATCTCCGAGAAAACTTTTGGTGGGATAGTATGAAGAAGGAGATCGCTGGATATACATCAAAGTGCCTGGTGTGTCAGCAAGTGAAGGCAGAGAGGCAGAAGTCTAAGGGGATGATGCAACCATTTCCCATACCAGAATGGAAATGGGAGAACATCACCATGGACTTTGTCACCGGTCTTCCAAGGACATCCAAAGGCAACAATGCAATCTGGGTTGTTGTGGATCGTCTTACAAAGACTGCACACTTCGTTGCTATTCGAGAGGATTTCTCTTTGGATCAACTGGCCCGGATATATATCAGGGAAGTGGTACGGTTGCATGGAGTACCACTATCTATTGTGTCTGACCGAGATCCAAGATTTACCTCTAAGTTTTGGAAGAGTCTTCAACATGCTCTGAACACTGAACTGAACTTCAGTACGGCCTATCATCCTCAAACTGATGGCCAATCTGAGCGGACTATCCAAACACTTGAGGATATGTTGAGAGCGTGCTCAATGAACTTTAAAGGAGGATGGGATCAACATCTTCCTCTGGTTGAGTTCTCTTATAATAATAGTTTTCACTCGAGCATCCGAATGGCACCATACGAAGCCCTGTATGTGAAAAGGTGTAGAACACCAGCATGTTGGGATGAGGTCAGTGAACGTAAGCTGCTTGGACCAGAAATGGTCGAAGAAATGGTGGAGAAGGTGAAAACCATTCAGCAGCATATCAAGGCAGCCCAAAGTCGACATAAGAGTTATGCAGATAATCGTCGACGAGACCTTGAGTTTAAAGTCGGAGACATGGTGTTTTTACGCATATCTCCGTGGAAGAAGGTCATGATGTTTGGAAAGAAAGGGAAGTTAAGTCCAAGGTACATCGGCTCATTCGAGATTCTTGATCGTGTTGGGGCTGTGGCCTATCGACTAGAACTTCCACCGACTATTTCCAAGGTGCATGATGTCTTTCATGTATCCCTCTTAAGGAAGTACATACCGGACCCTTCACATGTACTCTCTTCCGAGGTGGTACAATTGGAAGATGATCTTTCTTATGAGGAGCAACCAGTGAAGATCTTAGATCGTAGAGAAAAAGTTCTACGAAATAAGACAATGCCCCTCGTCAAGGTGTTGTGGAGAAACCACAAGTTTGAAGAAGCAACTTGGGAGTCGGAGGATATGATGAAGCTAAGTTACCCACATTTGTTTTAGTGTGGGAAAAGGAAAATTTCGAGGGCGAAATTTCTTAAGGGGGGAATGTTGTAACGACCCAAAGTTTCATTAATGGAAAATCCCTCTTGATCCAGTTAAATGTTTCTTTATGAAAAAAAAATGTTTTTATAAGATGTCAACTTCTTTAGTTTTATGTTAATATTTGTGACCGTTACTTTTATAGCCGTTGAACAGTGATCATCTGAGTAGTATAAATATAAGGCTTTAACGAAACCATTTCTACTCAGAAAAAGGAAGCGATGGCCTCATCCAGTAGAATTTCCCCTTACGAAGCCCATTTGTCGGAGCTCGGAAAAGAGGTGGCGTCTTTGGGCTTTGCCCTTGACCAAGCCCAAGCTGAGCTTCATCAAGTCAAGCTCGAACGTGATCGTCTACGGGAAAAATGGAAGTTGATAGAGATTACCACTCGAGCGATGTTATCCGAGCAACCCCAAGAGTCTGTCACCATCGCACACCTTACCCTTAGGTCTTATGCGGCTATTTTAAGGGGTTATGTAACAAATAAGTAGCACCATGTTCATGTACATTATTTTTTGTATATAATAATGAATATAATTTTTTTGATACATTGTAATTAGTTTTTAAAGTACAAATGGTGTTTTTAGTTATTATTTAATTAAGAATTATATTTTATTAAATTAAAGGATTTTTGAATTAAATAATATTTTAATAAAATATTATTATTAATATTAAATTAATTTTTATTAAATATAAATGATCTTATAATTTTATGAATGCAATTAAATTTTTTATTAAGGTTTGAAAGCCATTCCTGTCAAAACCCGTGAATTTTTTATAAATGTCGGTTTTTATTTTAAAAGTGAAAATTCACATATTTAGAAAATTATTTAGATAAAATAAATATTATTTTTGGAATCAGGACGTCGAAATTATCCAACGGTGAATTTTTCATAATTTTCTGAGACAGTCAAATTTTTGGGTAAAAATTAAATACCATTTAAATATATAATGTGTTTTATGACATCATAATGACCCAATGGTGATGTAATAAAATACCATAATCCTTATGTTCGGCCAATATGTGTTTTATCATTAAAATAATGAGGTTTTGGGTTTGTTTGACTTACTTTTCAAAGCATTAATGGAGCCCTCAAGACTTATTCAACACTTTGCCTTTTTAAATTAATTTCCATGGGAGTGTGACTCACCTCCACATAAGCAACCCTAATTTTTTAATAAGTTCGGACCTTGGACTTGTAAAATATTTTTTTCCTCTTTCCTTTTCCAGAAACCATGGGCAAATACCATGGGATGATTTGTGGTTTGGATTATTTTAATATAAGGGGTCCCAAACCTAAATAATAAAGGATTCTCTTACCTTTCCTATATAAACCCACCCAAGCTCCCACTTCCTCCTCACTCAAAGCCCTTGAAGTTCGTCCAACCTCTGCCCTACTCTCTCTAGAATCCTCTCAAGGTGCCCCAAGCTCCCAAGAAGCCTCTCACAAGCCTCTCTCTAGCTTTTGGAAGCACACTTCCAAGTAAGGGGTTTTCTTCCTTTCTCATTTTTGTCAATTTTCTTTAAGTTGTATTGCCTTTTTTTATTTCAATTATGAATGTTGGGGTATGGTTTCGCACCTCCCCCATACTGCCCTCTTATTGTTTGAATGATGGGAGAACCCTTTCTCTCTCATTAAATGCCTCCCATGTACACCCGTTACTATGCCGAAATTCCGAAAGGAACTTCTCTCTCTTCTTTTACATTCAAGCAATACTTTTGTATCATGAATCTAAATTCCATTTCTATTGTTGGGACATGTATATATATGATCTCCTTACTGTCCATTACATGTAAATATGATGAGTAACCCCTTTCTCTCTCATCAACCTTTTTTATGAATTCTTATGTCACGCCGTTACGCTGCCGAAATCGCACCGATTTTCTAAGCCAATGTCTTTGTGTAGTGAATACCATGCCCATTTCTCCATCAAGGGTATTCACCTTTATGCACATTTACATATTGATTATAAATTTTCATGTATGAATTCCACATTCCTTTATCGTGGAAGAAATGATTATGTTTTATGAATCCATGTTTTATGATCCATGTGGCACACTTATGCATGAAATGAAATGTTTAAGAAGGGTGCGCCCTTTATAGCGCTCCAATGCATTGGGTAAAGTATAGTATCATGATACGTCATGTGCAATGAGTGTTTACTCATGCTAATTCAAGTGCAACGAGGGTTTACTCGTGCTTCAAGTGCAATGAGGGTTTACTCATGCTCCATGTGCAATGAGCCTTGGCTCATGCTAATTCAATGTTAAGTGTTGTTGCCACATTTCCATGTTATGATTATCATGCTTTATCATGCCTTTATGTTCATGTTTCTACTATTCTCTATTGATATGCCTATTGCCTAACATGTATTTCACTCCTCATGTTATTCATTGTTTACTCCCTTACTGGGCTTTATAGCTCACCCTTTTCTTATGCATGTCCTCGGGTTATCCCATGCAATGCTAAGTACGAAGGAATGTAGTGGTCATGTAAAGGAAGTTTTCAATAAAGATGTTGTATTTCAAGTTTAAAGTTTTTATGTAATGATCCTAAGCCCCAAAGACACTAAACCTCTCGATCTTCTTTGTTGGATCAAGTGAAGTTTTATGTAATAAAACATGTTTAAGTTGTAATAAAAAGCAGGGTTGTCATAGAACTAATATGACCATGGATTTAATCAGACAATTACATTTCAATCAAAGAGCCAGAGATATCTTCTTCCATTAATATGGAAGGGATATATTCTTTCTTGACTTATTTGGTTAATGCCATATCACTTATGACGCACCCAACACATGCTACCTTGCCCTGAGTATATGTTGTCATGGTTTTCATATATACATCAAAGTAAATGATTCATGCTACACATTAATACAAGAGTTGGTTATAGGGCACTGACTCCAACAGACTCTCACTTGCACTAGAGCCAATTGATAATGGCTGGTTAGTCCTCACACATTTAACATGCTTATGCTGTGTATGGCTACAACTACTAAGTCTACCATGTTTTTATGGCTAGGGTTGGTTCAACAATATGTCTTTATTATAACTCTGCTTACTGAGACCTCACTAGCTTGAGAAAACCCCTCAAGTAGTAATATACCCAAGTATCCATTTTGTTCCCTTATCATAACTAATATTTGGATAATACCATAGTCAAAGTTTATCATAAAATGATAATACTTCCACTATTTTAGTATAACCCAAAATTGAAAAAATCATTGTTAAACCCTGTTTTAAGATACATTAGAAAACTCAATGTACTTGGTTATTGTAAAGATGGAAAGTCTTGGTTGTGATAAGTTTATCTTTCACATTACCTCATCCTTACTACGATCTTAGATAAAAAATGATCTAAAGGAAAACTAGTGTTATATCCCCTTAATATTCCCATTTTTCCTTTTACCAGGAACTCATCTAGTTCTACCTTTTCAAGTACTTCCAGATAGTTTTAATTGCAAGTATGTGTAGTTCCACTATTTTTGTTTGATATTTGTACTTCATGCAACATGCACAAGTAATATTAAACATCAATACATATTATGGCACATTAGATAGATTCCTAGAACTTAAGCTAGTTAAATTCTATTCATAATTTCCTCCAGTGTCAACACATGATATTGTGGAGAGATTTCATACTACGTGACATCGAAAAAAATTCAGGTTTGAATTGTTCCAATATGTATTTCAACTAAATGATCAACATATGTACTATGACTAGATTAAGCAACCCCAAAGATCCAAATTTGTAGATCTTGTTCCCTAGAACTGGGTTTATATTTTAATTCATTCTTAGAGAAATTTATTTATTTAGTCTTAGTAAGCTGGTAAAACTGAAAATCAATTTTCATATGTTATAAATACATATGTCCTGGAAAACTGTAACAAATCTATCCAGGATACCCTCCAAAACTGACACCCGACTTGATCCGTCACATACTCGAAGGGCGTTCCCAATCTCCATGGGCTGACGACAAACATCAGTGCATCAAACACAACCAAAGGGAATGATTTTCCCAAACTAAAACAAGATATATAACATATATACACAGTAGAAATAATAGCGAAAGAAGTAACCAAAAGGAAATATGCCATAAACACAAAAAACCAACGATAATGATACTACTCAAAATCCAGATAAAACCAATGGTACATGTCAAAAAAAAAAACAGAAAGGGAAAATAAAACCAACAACCGCTACCCCATGTGATAAGTGGGAGATCTCCCACCAATCCACCACCTGATACTCATACTTAGCTGACACGAACCTCATCGCCTCACTGTGTGAGTTTTCCTCTTCCTACATAAAAAGACAATACAAGGTCTACACACTGCCAAAGGGGTGTGCAGGGTGTGATCTAAACATGATCAGTAGGATCCCGCCCATGTGTTATATATAAAGTCTATGAAAAAATACCAATATGCTCAATTTACAGAAAACATGGCATGATAAGCAATAAAATAGTTTATATCAAAAGCATGGTAAAACATTTCCCCTTTTTCCACAGTTCTAAATAATCCAGGTAAAATAATTTCAAAGCATAAGTTCCATAAACATTTATCAAGAAGGTATATCAAATTCAGATCAATAAAAATCCAAAGCATAATGGTAAACACATGCCAAAGATCACTATAGGTCAGGCTATCTAGATCACTCACACCCCAACATATAAAAGTGCGTGCATCAAGTACCAAGACATATGCATCAAATCTAGGGAGTAGAGGAACACCCCAGAAAGTGAACCCCTTAGTAGTGTCTAACAAGTCCCTAGGAAACTTGGCATAGAGAGAAGAGGAACACCCCATGAATGAACCTCCTGAAATTATTAACAGATGAGGCATATTGCTACACTTTACACCTAAGTAACCAAGACTCCCATGTGATGCATTTCAAATCATTTCAAAGGGATTACGAATTTCAAAATACAATTTCAAACACCCTTTATCCATCAAAACCTTCTTTGATAATCATTTCTCAATCCATTTCACATGCTTTGAAAATACATTTTCTTTTTACCAAAACAAGAGGAAAACCATATTTTCTCAAAACTCATTTTACACAAACAAATTGAACAATCATGCCAATTTATTTAGAAAATCATTTAATAAACCAAGAGCATTCAAGGTTCATCAAACATAGGCTAGAGATGGAACCACATATCTCAAACTCGGCCACACACACAAGGCGATGAAATCCACAACCACCAAAAGGAGCACATAATGAAAAATGAAGGCCCTATCAATGATTCTCACACTTTAGAATTGTATTCCATAACAATAAGGGTTGGTAGAGAGGTTAGGTCACATATACCTCGAGAACCACACATGCTGCAACACAATCAACATAAGGGGTGTCCCCTGGAAGAAGATCACACAACAGATCTAGAAGGAATGAAGGAGAAACATCACCACATGATCACAGATCCATAAATACATCCTAATGTTGCTGTCACAACAAGATCAATGAAGAAGCAGAAAGGCTACTTACTTGAAGGGGAGAAATGCAACCAAACGGAGATCGATCACTGAATGAAGCAATCCGTAAAAGCAGAGATCACCCAAAATCACTTGGAAGGATACCTAGGGTTTGAGGGAGAGGTTTCAAATCAAAATAATAAGGGAGTTACATGAACAATGAATAAAACCTACTAGGCACAAGGGGTTAACGTCGTAAATCATTGGGCTGCGGTGTAAATTTCCCATGAATCACATGCACTGAAAAACTAATCGACACTGATTAAATTATCCAGAGTGACATATTTACAATGTAAAACAACCTTACAATGTAAAAGGTTTTTATAACCTAAATCATTTTCACGACTTGTTCCCAATGGATAATTTATGCTATAAATCATGAATTTACGACGCAAATTCCCTTTACAGCCAGCGCCCAATAGTAGGCCCCTGAAAAAACTCCAAAAAACATCTCTTATGCCCTTCGAATCCAAGAAATAAGTTTTTAAACATAAAAGATCATACCTTATTATATAGGATGTTATAATATCCCCACCACAGGACTTTCCATCCCCAGGGAGTCATGTGGAAGAAGGGTGATCTAAAAATAGGTGAGGCCACTACTCTATCACCGATGATTCACACTCCTAAGTCTCATAAGAGTCTGATCCATGTTGCTATAACACTCTAACAAAAAAATAAAATTCCCATGCATAAATTTCATCTGGTTATCAATGATCCCCACTGGACATTCCATAACAAAGACATCTAGATCTAACTCAATCTTCTCCCAACTTAGAACATGAGAGGGATTGAGATTATATTTCATGAGTTGAGATATGTGGAAAACATCATGAATTCCTATCAATTGAGTCTGTAATGAGAACTGATAATTAACCCACTTAATCAAATCGGTGAACTCAAATGGTCCAATATATCTCAGATCCAGTTTCCCTATTTCCCAAGCTGATGGTGACTTAACTAAGGAGAAAGTTTTAAGAAAACTTGGTCACCAATGGAAAACTCCAAAGGGTGATTTCAATGACCCGAATATGATTTATATCAACTTTGAACTATAACTAGACACCGACGTATATCCGGAATCCTCACCAACGTATCCTGAATGAGAATCGGTCCTACCAAAGAGGCCTCACCCACCTTTTCCCAACAAAGAGGTGACCTGTACGGGTGACCATACAAAGCATTGAAGAGAATCATTCTGATTGATGAATGATAACCATTATTATAGGAAAAATCGACCAATATGAAACGACTATCCCTTGATCTACCAAAATCAAGATGCAGACATGAAGCATATCCTCCAAGATCTGAATAGCATGCTCTGTCTGACCATCTATCTATGGATGATAAGCTGTAATCGACTGAACCTGAGTCCCTATCACTTCCTGGAGAATCTTCTAGAATCTGGAGGTGAACCTAGGATCCCTATCTGAAAAAAATGGTATAGGGAACCCCATGTAACCTCATGATCTCCTACACATACACCTTATCTAGATCTTCAAATTTTTTGGTGTCCCTAATTGGAATGAAATAATAAAATTTCACCAACTAATCGATCATCACCTAGATAACATTCTTTCCTTGGGGAGTCTATGGCAATCCAATAAAAAAGTCCATGGACACCTTATCCCATTTCCAAATCGACACCGAAAGAGGCTGGAGAAGACCAAAAGGCTTTAAATGCTCTGCCTTTATTTGCGGGCAAGTGTAATAGTGGGAAACATAATGAGTAATATCATGCTTCATACCCATACTCCAGAAACATTGTATCATTTCATAATACATCTTCATTATTCCCGAATGAATGACCCATGAAGAGCTATGACAATCATGTAAGACTGAATTCCTCATATATTTTGGGGGAAAAAATGGATTCTTGAAGAGGATAATACCATTAGAAGAGAGATACCAACCAGAAATGGTCTCCCCACTATTTAGGGTTCTCCTAATTCCTCTGAACTCATCATCCTACTACTGAATTTGAAGAATAGGCTCTAGGAGAGATGATGATAACTGAACACTGGTCAAAACCATACCCGAATCATCCTCCTGTGTGTCTAGATGAAACTAAGTGAAAATCCCCATCAGGTTCCTCTCTTCCTTCGATTCCAAAACAACATGTGGCAGAACTTTCCAATTGAGAGTGTTAGCGATAAATTTTTCCTTCCCCAGGGTGTAGGAAATATTGAAGTCAAATGTTTGGAGATATTTCACCCATCGTCTCTGACTAAGTTTCAATTCCTTATAAGAAAAGATATATCTTAGAATCTTATTATTAGAGAAGACCATGAGACTCTCCCAAAAAAGATAGTACCACCAACACTTAAGTGCATGTATAACCATGAAAAACTCCAAATCATGAGTTGGATAATTATTATTATGAGGCTAAATTTGACAAGAACCATAGGCCACAATGTGATCATCTTGCATAAGTATATAACCTATACCATCACTAGAAGCATCACAGTGTAGAACATACACCTTATTGGGTTCAGGAAAGATCAAAATAGTTGATGATGTCAGAATCTATTTCAAATCATCAAATGAAGTCATAAAATTTTCATCCCATGTGAAATTTACCCATTTCTTGGTAAGAGCAGTCATGGGTGACACCAAATTTAAGAAATCCTTGATGAATCACTGATAATATCCAGTAAGACCCAAGAATCTCTGAATCTTGAAAACATTTCATGGATCCTCCCATGACAAGATGTCCTTCACCTTCTTAGGATCGATTGAGAGTCCATAATCATAAATCACATTCCCTAAGAAATTCATTTCTTGAATCCATAAATTGAATTTCAAAAGATTTCCATAAATTTAGTGACTCCTAAGGATTTACAAACCAAATTTAGATGGTAATCATGCACATGTTCAAATCTTGAATAAACCAAGATACCATCCACAAACACCACAAAAAAGGTGTCAAGATACTGATAGAATATCCAGTTCATCAAATCCACAAAAACTTCAGGAGCATTATTTAGACTAAAATACATCACAAGATATTCATAATGGCCATACCTTCTCATGAAAGTGATCTTCGAGATATCAGACTCCTGAACCCTAAGATGATGATATCTCGATTGAATATCGATCTTCAAAAACAACTTCACCCCATTTAACTGATCAAAAAAACCATCCACATAGGGAAAAAGGTATTTGTTCTTAACGTTCACCCAGTTCAACTTCCAATAGTCCACACACAAATGAAGTGAACCCTTATAATTCTTGGAAAAGAGCATGGGGGCTTCCCATGATGAAACACTAGGATAAATAAATCCCTTATTAAGTATTCCATCCAACTAAACCTTGAAATACTTCATCCCAAAAGGTGTTATATAATCAAAGGGTATCGATATCGATTGTATACATGACACCAGATCAATCGTAAACTCTACCTCCCTCTACAGAGGAAGACTGAAAAATCCATCTAGGAAGACATTAAGAAAATCCTAAACAAATGTGTGAGGGTACCAGAAGAAATAACATCATGAGGATTAACTGTAACAACAAACAAAAAACCCCTGAACTCTGGGTAGGAAGTTCCTGCATGAGCAGACCATAGATCCCACTCTTCTTGACACACCCTAGAGATCCCATCAGTAGTAAATAATGAAACACATCAATGGAAACAATCGATTTTAGAATGGTGAGAAACAATCCAATCCATCCTGATGATGAAATCAAACAAATCAAAATCAAGAACTAGAAAATCCCAGTCTAACTCTGCGACATCTATCGATAGAGAATATGACAGACACCAAAACCCCTGCCCCCTCCTATTTCTAAGATGTGTTTCCAACTCTATAATAAAGGACATGAGATTTGTTGTAAGTTTTAGCACATCAACAAAACAGGAAGATATAAATGAGTGGGAGGAACCAATATCAAATAAAGAAATTTTGATAAAAGATGCAACAAAATTTTTACCTCTCATTATCACTGGGCCCATGTCAACCTACCCCAAAAACACATCCACTGTGTGAAGTTGCTTCAATCCCAGGGCTTTTGGTAGAATCCCTATAGAATTTGAAGTATCTGACTGCACCATAGTGGCCTTTGGATATGAATATCCCTAACCATAATGAGGTGTAAACATGTCCTGGAAGAAACTCTATAGATGGACGTAGCGGCCATAAACATTTCACTTCTTTGGGGGTGAAGGATATGTAATCTTGGTGTTCCCTACCTTTCCACACTGATAGTAGGTTAGTGGCACACTACTGGATATAAATAATGGTGCAGAGGGGGGCCACTACTAAGAACCATCTCCACCACTCTTGTGATTATTGTGCCATATCCTCTTCTTCCCCAGCATGCCCCTAAAACTGCCATTGGGTGGAAGATAAGGGACAGTCTAACTGGTCTTTCCTATCATATCCATCTCTGTCATCATAGACCTGTCACTACAGGAAAACTGCCGTTTAGCGGCGGTTTTTAAACCGCCGCGAAATGCCATAATTTTTTTTGATTTTTTTTGTAATTTTTTTGAGGATTAGCGGCGGTTTCGGTAAAACCGCTGCGAAATGAAAGGAAAAAATAAAAAAACACAAGAAACCCCAAAATCACTAAAACGACCATAACTTTTGATCCGGGCGTCCGTTGGAGCGCCACGACCAGTCAAATCAAAGCTCATGAAGAGATATAGAGGCACATATAATCAAAACCGTGAGACAGTCTAAGGTGCGGAAGATATTAGAGTTATAAGAAAGTTGAAAAAAGTTCTCCAACTTCAAACGACCATAACTTTCACTCCGGGTGTCCGTTTGGGCTCTACCACATATTAAATTGAAGCCAGCGAAGAGAGTTATGCACCAGTTTGACACAAAAAAGCTTCTGTCGCGTTTTTCGACCCCAAAAACCCCTCCAAAGGCCTCCAAAACCCCGTTTCTGTCACAGGTGTCCCGTCGAACTTGTCTTCAAACGGACCTAACTTTCGATCCGCATGTCAGTTTGGACTCCTCCACCTGGCAGATCATAGCTCGTTCCATGAGCTTCAGTTTGACTAGTCATGGCGCCCACATGCACTCATGGATCATATGTTATGGCCTTTTTAGTGGGTATCGGGTTTGTTATGTTTTTCGATGCCTCGTTTCTAGCACCCGTTCCCCGTCATCTTTTTTTTAAATGGTCGTAACTTCCGATCCGCCTGTCCATTCGGACTCTTTCACCTATCAGGTCGAAGATTGTTTCAGGATCTTTGATTTGACAGGTTGCGGATCTAAAACGGACTCTCGGATCATAAGTTATCTCCGTTAATGTGAGTCCAATGTTTTTGTCTCTTTATGACCGTTTTGACGGGTTTTAACGGTTGCTCCATTTATTACTGTTTATTTGGGTTTCCATGACTTGTTATCTTTATCAATGGTTTTTTGTGGGTTATTATGATGATTATGTTGAATTATCAAGGGGTTTTCCAGAGTTGTCATGAGTTTTCATGCGTTCTCATTCTTTCTAATGCCTCATTCGTCATATGTTTCTCCATCCGTTTTCACGCGTTTTCATGATTTTTCATCCCTTATCACGTGTTTTCATACTTTTTCATGTGTTTCCTTTATTATTTATTATTTATTATTTATAATATAATATAATTTATTTATTATCTATTATTTGTTAATGGTTATTTCTTATTTCTTATTTCTTATTTCTTATTTATATTTATTTATTATTTATTATTTATTATTTGTTAATGGTTATTTCTTATTTCTTATTTCTTATTTCTTATTTATATTTATTTATTATTTATTATTTATTATTTATTATTTATTATTACTAATAATAAAATATTATTACTAATAATAATATTTGTTACTGGTTATTTATTATTTATTATTTATATTTATTTATTATTTATTATTTATATTTATTTATTATTTATATTTATTTATTATTTATATTTATTTATTATTTATATTTATTTATTGTTTATATTTATTTATTATTAATTATTAATTATTAATTATTAATTAATAATTATTAATTAATAATTAATAATTAATAATGATTAATGATTAATGATTAATGATTAATGATTAATGATTAATGATTAATGATTAATTATTATTAATTATTAATTATTAATTATTTATTATTATTTATTCTTTATTATTATTTATTACTATTTATTATTTATTATTTATTATTTTTTTATTACTATTTATTATTTATTATTATTTATTTTTATTATGTATTATTTATTATTATTTATTCTTTGTTATTATTTATTATTCATTATTTATATTTATTTATTATTTATATTTATTTATTATTTATATTTATTTATATTTATTTATTATTTATTATTTATTATTTATTATTTATTATTTATTATTTATTATTTATTATTTATTATTTATTATTTATTATTTATATTTATTATTTATTATTTATTATTTATTATTATTTATTTATTATTATTTATTATTATTTATTATTTATTATTTATTCTTATTTATTATTTATTATTTATATTTATTTATTATTTATATTTATTTATTATTTATATTTATTTATTATTTATTATTTATTATTAATTATTAATTATTAATTATTAATTATTAATTATTAATTATTAATTATTAATTATTAATTATTAATATTTAATATTTAATATTTAATATTTAATATTTAATATTTAATATTTATTATTTATTAATTATTATTTATTAATTATTAATTATTATTCATTATTTATTATTTATTATGTATTATTTATTATTTATTATTTATATTTATTTATTATTTATTATTTATTATTTATTATTTATTATTTATTATTTATTATTTTTTATTCATTATTATTTATTTATTATTATTTATTTATTATTATTTATTAATTATTATTTATTTATTATTATTTATTGTTTATTATTTATTATTTATTGTTTATTATTTATTATTTATTATTTATTATTTATTATTTATTATTTATTACTTATTATTTATTACTTATTAGTTATTATTTATTAGTTATTATTTATTATTTATTATTTATTATTTATTATTTATTATTTATTAGTTATTAGTTATTATTTATTATTTATTATTTATTATTATTGAGTTTATATCTATTATTTATGTATTATTTGTTTTTTCAATTAATATATCTAAGTATATTAAATTCTGTTTATTAACCACATGACGGGTTTGTTGGAGTGGTAAAGTTTTTGAAAAATAAGCAAGAGGTTAGGGGTTCAAATCTCACCAAATGCAGTATTTATTTATATTGCATGGGCATGTGGATGTGCATGGGCATGTGCATGCATGGATAAATAAAGTAAATAAAGTAATACGAAATAGATAAATAAAGTAAATAAAGTAATACAAAATAAATAAAGTAAATAAAGTAAATAAAGTAAATAAAGTAAATAAAGTAAATAAAGTAAATAAAGTAAATAAAGTAAATAAAGTAAATAAAGTAAATAAAGTAAATAAAGTAAATAAAGTAAATAAAGTAAATAAAGTAAATAAAGTAAATAAAGTAAATAAAGTAAATAAAGTAAATAAAGTAAATAAAGTAAATAAATAAAAATTAAAAAAAATTAAAAAAATAAAAATAAATATAAAAAAATAAAATAAAAAAAAATTAAAAAAAAAATAATAAAATAAAAAAATAAAAAAAATAAATAAAAAAAAAATAAATAAAAAAAAAAATAAAAAAAAAAAATAAAAAACCGTCGCTAAATCATTTATAGGCGGTTTAAACCACCACGAAACGTTCTGCGACAGTTTTAAAAGCCGCCGCGAATAGTTTCCCGACGCACGATTTCGCGGCGATTTTTCAAAACCACCGCCAATCTATTTAGCGGCGGTTTAAACCGCCGCGAAACGTAAAACCAAACCGCCGGTAAATACCTTTTTTGCCGTAGTGTGTCCACTGTGTCAACATAAGTAGAAAGATTTAGTATATACACATGTGATCAAATATCCGATCACAAGCCCTGCAGGTATTTCTGAGCTTTCAACTGATTATTCTTCATTGCCTATAGAGGAAAAAAACCATCTTCATAAACCAATTAGCGTATTCCGACAATGAATGCTCTCCCTTCTGCAAAGAGAGGAACTCTAGAGACTTCCATTATCAGATACTTTGGGAAGAATTTTTGAAATAAGAGGGTCTTGAAACCCTTCCAATCTAAGAGCAGATTCGCCGCAACGAGCTTATTGAATGTTGAATGCCAAACCCTACTGACTGAATGGCTTCCCCTCCCTCTTCCGGGCTTTATTGCCACTAGCTTGAATGGAACCCACAATAATCCAAATCAAATCCAGATGCCAATCCAGAGAGTTTGATCTCTGTAGTCAAGTCTAAGAGGTATCTAAGAAAACTCTTATAGAAAGCGCTAGGTCAAGTCATTCAATGCTTGACTTACTTCATTTAAGACTTCATAGGATGCAAGTTCCAGGTGAACTATCTTCGACTAGCTAATAAAGGAGAATCCGTTCTAACACCCGTAAAAGAAGAGAGCAAACGAACTCGCACATGGGCATGTGCATGGGATGTGCATGCATGGATAAATAAAGTAAATAAAGTAATACGAAATAAATAAAATAAATAAAATAAATAAAATAAACAAAATAAACAAAATAAATAAAATAAATAAATAAAATAAAATAAATAAAATAAATAAAATAAATAAATAAATAAATAAATAAATAAATTAATAAATAAATAAAAATTAAAAAAAAATTAAAAAAAAAATTAAAAAAAAAATTAAAAAACTGCCGCTAAATCATTTAGAGGCGGTTTAAACCGCCACGAAACGTTCTGCGACGGTTTTAAAAACCGCCACGAATAGTTTCCCGACGCACGATTTCGCGGCGTTTTTTCAAAACCGCCGCCAATCTATTTAGCGGTGGTTTAAACCGCCGCAAAACATAAAACCAAACCGCCGCTAAATACCTTTTTTGCCGTAGTGTGTCCACTGTGTCAACATAAGTAGAAAGATTTAGTAAATACACCTGTGATCAAATATCCGATCACAAGCCCTGCAGGTATTTCTGAGCTTTCAACTGATTATTCTTCATTGCCTATAGAGGAAAAAAACCAGCTTCATAAACCAATTAGCGTATTCCGACAATGAATGATCTCCCATCTGCAAAGAGAGGAACTCTAGAGACTTCCATTATCAGAGACTTTGGGAAGAATTTTTGAAATAAGAGGGTCTTGAAACCCTTCCAATCTAATCCCACGTGCCAATCTTCCTATACCATAGAATCCCACTACCGCTTACTAGGACCCTCAAATCTGAACGTCACACACTTCACCTTGATAGCCTCAGGTGTATCCAGGAAGTAGAAGATACGATCAATCTTATCCATCCAATTCTCCGCCTCTTGGGGTTCATTCATACCCTTAAAATACGGTGGATTCTCGTATAAAAATTCTTGTGATCAATCTCGGTCTCCCCCAACTCCTGAATGTGCCTAAACGAGAAGTTCCTGAACTTTTGGTATGTTCTGGTCTATGACATGAACTATCCAAAAAATATCCTCTATAAGATTCTAATCCAAATGAGGATTCCCTTGAGGAGAATCTATCACTGCACCCTCCTACAAAACCTATGGAAAACATCTCAGTGGCATATTAATACATTCCAAAAACAAATAAAAATGATCAAACAATAGGATAATATCAATTTAAATTGGAAAACCATAAGAAGAAACTGAGATCAAAGTCAAAACTCAACGCATGAGACACACACATCCCAATATCCCCTAGTAACTTGATGCTCATCACGGAAAGAGCTGGCTAAGCACTCACTTCAACCTACCTCTGAAATCCTGAAAATCCTATTTATAGTATACCAAACATCCAAAAACAAGGATTCTTAAGGACTAACCACCTTTGATACTAATTTTTAAAGAAACAACCTGGGATACCCTCTAAAACTGGAACCTGACCTGATTTGCCACATACCCGAAGGGATTTCCCGATCTGCACGGGCTGGCAACAAGAACTCAAGCATCAAACACAACTAGAGGGAATGATTTAACACAACTTGAAACAAGATACATGGAATATATAAATAGTGGAAAGGATATAGGAATAAATAATCAGAAGGAAATATTCCATAAACAAGAAAAACCAATGGTAGTGATACAACTTGAAAGCCAAATAAAACCAAAGGTAAATGTCTAACAAAACCATAAAGGACAACTAAAACCAATGAACACTACTCTATGTGATAAGTGGGAAATCTTCTACCAATTCACTACCTTTACCCATACCCAGCTAACACGAACCTCATCGCCTCACTACAACACCTTTCCCTTTTCTTCATCAAAAGGAAATACAAGGTCTACATACCGCTGAAGGGGTGTACAAGATGTGAGCTAAACAAGATCAGTAAGATAAAACCCAGATGTTCCATATAAAGTCTCTGTGTAATAATCCCAATATTCTCAATTTATAGAAAACATGACATGATAAACAGTAAAATAATTTATATCAAAATCATGGTAAAACATTTCCCTCATTTCTATAGTTCTAAATAATCCAAGAAAAATAGTTTCAAATCATAATTTCAATAAACATTTATCAAGTAGTTATACCAAATCCAAATCAATACAAATCAAAATAATAATGGTAAAAACACACCAAGGATAACTACAGGTCAGGATGGCTAGATCAATCGTACCCCAACATAGAAAAGTGCATGCATCAAGTCTCTAGACATATGCATTGAATCTAGGGAGCAGAGGAACACCCCAGAAAGTGTACCCCTCAATAGTGTCTAAAAACTACCTAGTACACTTAGCCTAGGGAGTAGAGGAACACCCCATGAATGAACCCCCCGATAGTATCAATGGGCAAGGCCTATTTCTACACCTTCCACCTAAGTACCTGAGGATCCCATGTGCTGTATTTCAAATCATTTTAAAGGGATTACACATTTCACAATACAATTTCAAACACCATTTATCCATCAAAATCTACTTTGAAAACCATTTAGAAATCCATTTCACATGCTTTGAAAATACATTTTATTTTTACCAAAATAAGGGGAAAACCATCTTTTCTCAAAACTCATTTTACACACATAAATAAAACAATCATGTTAATTTATTTAAAAAATTATTTAATAAATCAATAGCATTCAAGGTTCACCAAACATAGAATAGAGACAGAACCACCGACCTCAAACTTGGTTGCACACAGAAGGCGATGGGATCTACAACCACTAGAAGGAATACAGAACAACAAATAGAGGCCATATCTATGGTTATCACACTTTAGAATCGTATTAACAACAAGGGTTGGTAAAGAGGTTAGGCTACACATACCAAAATAACCACACACACTATACTATAAACAACACAAGGGGTGTCCCTCAGAAGAAGATCACACAACTTATGTAGAAGGAATGAAGGAGAAACATAACCATATGATCATAGATCCATAAATATAACCAAATGATGCTGCCATAATA
The DNA here is from genome assembly GCA_963277665.1 of Viscum album. Taxonomy (NCBI): domain Eukaryota; kingdom Viridiplantae; phylum Streptophyta; class Magnoliopsida; order Santalales; family Viscaceae; genus Viscum; species Viscum album. The sequence goes on from OY728145.1 coordinate 1,159,187,526, forward strand.
AGATAAATGAATAAGCAGAAAGGTCACTTACCCAAAGAGGATCAACACAATCAATATGGATATCAAGCACTGAAAAAATCAATCTTGAAGAGCAGAGATCACCCAAAATCGATTGGAAGGATGCCTAGGGTTTGAGGGAGAGGGTTTACATCAAAATAATAAGGGATTTACATAAATGATGAATAAAACCTATTAGGAATGAGGGTTTTATGTTATAAATCATTGGTTTATAGTGTAAATATCCCATGAATTACGTATGCTAAAAAAACATCACCTTAGGTTAAATTATCCTAAGTGATATATTTACAATGTAAAATAGTCTTATGGTGTAAAAGGTTTTTATGAACTAAACCATTTTCATGGATTGTTACTACTAGAGAATTTATATCATAAATCATGAATTGATAATGTCAATTACCTATATAGCCAACACTCAATAGAAAGACTCTGTAGAATCACCCAAAACATCTCCTGCACCCTCCGAACCTAAGAAGCAAGATCTTAAATATAAAAAGAGCATAAATTATTATCTAGGATGATAAAAAACAATATTTCTCCCACTAACTGTGATACCCCCATGACACTATGGTATTTAATATTATTTAATTTTGGGTTATTTTGAAGTTACTTGGTGTTTCCATCATTTTTTGAGTGTTTTGAGAAATATTTGAGAGAGGAACGTCTGAACAGTAGTAGGATATGTCATGGCCTAGGGTGGATATGCTAAAATCTATCTCCCTACCTTTGTGAAAATTTCAAGTGAAAGGTGGGATGCGCTGTGGGGAAGGGGCCACAACATGGAGGGTCATGTTTTTCTAACAAGGCTTGTTTTTATGACTTTGTGAAATTTTGAAAAGGGGATAGGGCCATGCCGTAGTATGGTATTTTGTTCTATGGAGATGGTAAGGGTAGGTTCTATGCACTGTTGATACACTACAAGAAAATTACCTTATTACGGCGGTTTAAACCGCTGCCTTATGCTTTTGTAGTGATTTTATAAAACTGCCACTAAATTGGGTGTCGGCGTACAACACGCGATGATTTATTCAATTTAGTGGTAGTTTTTGGTAACCATGGTAGTAAATACATTTCATGGAGGTTATTTTGGTTTTCATGGTGGCTTTCTCAGAAAAAATGAAATCCTTTTGGTGGTGGTTTAAACCGTCGTGAAAAATCATTTCATTTTCCCTAGGCAAAACACTGCAAAAACCACACTAACCTCCATGAAATGGTAATGAAAAATGAGAAATTTTTAGCAGCAGTTTAAACCGCCGCTACAAAAAAACCTGTTTTTTCACAATAACCACTGCTAAATCAAAAAAACACCGCTACAATTATACCATTCATGTATGTAGCGGTGGTTTTAACCACCACCGATAGTAAGATACCAAATTATAGAGGCAGTTTGAATCACCATGAAATATGTTCCATTTACATAGAGATGATTTAAACTACAGCTAAAGGTAGATTTAAAATAAAAAATTGATGCAGATTCTACAGCCCCAGCCCCAGTACCCTGAAAACATGTAAACATGTAATCCAGAAAAGTTTAAACTTGAAATCATTCAATAAAAAAACATTAAAACTAATGATTTTTAAAAAACAAATCTAAAACATAAAGATTGAAAACATAGAATCCTCATACCTATATACAAGAATCCTATAACTCTAGAGATCATTAAACATGATATATCCATGCCTAAAAGCCTACAATATTACAAAATTCCTTATTGAAAACAAAAAATGTGCAAACATCCAACCATTAGCCTAAAAATAAAAACATATGAAATCATCAAATTTCAAAGCCTACAACCTGAAAACATGAAAGATAATAAATATGAAATCTATAAATTTTAAAATATGAAAACTGGATAAGCTATTTCTAGAAATTTTATAAACTATAATTCATGTGAACATATGACTTTAAAATATGTAAAAAATATATTATAAACATGAAAACATGAAAAGTGAAAAACTGAACACTGGAAATGTAAAAAAATTGAAACATATAACATGAAATCCAATAAAACATTAACTTAAAAAACAAAAAAATGTATAAACTATTAAATAAAAAAAAATACAAAAAATATGTAACTAGAAACCTACAAACCTACAAACCTGAAAAACATTAAACCTAATACTTACAAAATTGGAAACCTAGAAACTAGAAACTTCTAATGAGAAACACTAAATCCATAAAACCCATAGCTTTCAAACCTCCATACTATCAATCCTATAACCTGTAAACCTATAAACCTATGAATTTTTAATCCAACAAACTTATAAACTTGAATGTAGTAAATCTATATGCCTATGAAACTAAAAAATTTTAAACATTCAAATTTTCAACTAAAAAACCCCCTAAACTACATAAATATAAACATACATTGTCGTATCTTATCAAGAAGAGGCTAGGTCACATCCCTGATCCATGGTGCAACTATTACTAAAAAGGTATAACCACTAAAAAGTCCACCATTAGACACTATGTTGAAGCCATTATCTCTATGATAAACCTATAATGATTTTAGAAACAGCACAAAAAACCTCCTCCTGATCCTATACACCATAGATATAACAACCTAGAATTTTTTACACATATTATTATATGATTCATAAATATAAATATCCATTAATACAACATAAGGATTGTAAATTCTTAGTGTCTTTGGAAGACTGAGTTCATAATACATAAAATGAAACATGAGAAATCAATAAAATGTTAGGTCATGAAAATGTTTGGTGACTAATATATACCACACATGATACATATACAAATACTATTACTGGAACCCTCTCTACTAATCACTGTTTGATGATGAACACAACTCGTCACCCTCTTTACCTCCACCTCCACTTCCCACTACCGGCACTTGTAAGAAAATTATATTGAAAATCAAATACTGTTGTATATTTATATTTAAACTTAAAACCATTACATGTTTGAAAACTAAATGATTTTGAATTTTTGTGATTTACCTGCTCACCACCATTCGATGAAATACCCCTAGGGATAGATCCGGTCATCTTTTGATATAAATAAATCAACGCTTTTTTCAAAGTGGATATCTAAGTCTCCTATTTCTGAACTGTGTTTTGTAGAGAAACAATCCCTCTATGAGAATCTTGGGGTATGAAATGACTATAAATAGGAGTATATGAATTTGAAATCCATAGTGACCTACCAAAGACCTCATATGGTACAGGTCCCAAACTCACCCTACACACTCGACCAAGATGATCCTTCTCGAGGACTTTACTAACTAGGTCATCCTAGGAGACTGAGTAGGACTACGCGATATTGGCATCCCATAGTTATTTAATTTTTACCAATAAATCAAATATCATCCATATTAGAAACAATATATATTAACATAGTGACAATTGATAATAAGTTATTATAATGAAAAATGAGTTCATACCCCAACATCTTTGGCAGGATCATTAACAAAACTTCCATTAGTTTTTTTTGTGAACATATAACTACACTTATGTTCAGGATGCTTGGTGCCCTAAATTCTGTGACTGAATTAAACAAAGATAAATAAACAATTTAATATATTAAATAGATAATATTATCTTATAAATATTTAAACTAATGAAAATATTACCAGAGTTGATTGGCTTTTAGAAAACTCTTTGACCCCATGACGTGAGGGATGACTTGCTTAGCCCATCTTGATGCATTCTTCCTTGAAAGATCCTGAAAGAAATAAAACATAATTTAATAGTAATGTATTCAATGTCATATCCTTTTCATATACATGTATAAATGTAAAATGATATTAATATAATAATATATATATTTAAATACCATATGCTTCTCATCACGATGTATGTCAACAAAAACTTTCCATTTCTCTTTGGGTATCCCATTGGGTTGCTTGTAATACATCTGTTGGGTGGTCAATGAAGTACCATTGACATCACTCCAAAATCTCCATTTAAAGTCTTTCCATTTTGGCCAGATTTTTCAAAACCCACTTTTGTGCTAGCACATTAGTAACCGTAAAGCGGAATAACATCTGTACATAGAAATTTATTTTGAAAATATTATAATTTAATAATATAATGACATTAAATTACACCATAATGTATTAAAATTACCTTTATTTGGGAATAAAAAACTTCATTTTTCCAAGTTGAAGGCTTATGCCTCCAATCATCATATGTAATAGGAAGAGAAACCGGCTCTATGGCTAGCTGGCCTAGAATATGGCCAAGTAATCCTATGGCATCGTCTGTAGGGACCCTATAGGAATCAAATGGGACAACTATATTCTCTTTATTCAGATTCCACACATCCTAACTTTTCATATTTTTCTCCATACTTTCATTGTCTCTATATTTTATGAAAAAATAGTTAGTATAAAAAAAGTGCAATAAACTTATTCATATTAAAATTTGTACCTATAGTAGTCAACTTATAGTATCCCCATGAAGAACTAGAAGTGTTTACACACTCCCTCACTCCTGATGCTCCTAAAAGGGAAGGCGACGACTGAGCAGCTGAAGGGACGCTCATAGAGGGTGTGAGAGATGGTGCATGTGGAGATGATGTAGGGGGGAAAGCAGATGGTGTCTCAGATTCCATAGGGAGGGAGATACATGGATCATCATCTGTTATTGTGGTCTATGAAATATTATAACGCTTCCTCATTGGCATTCCTGTCATTTAATCAAATAAAATTACGTTCAGAACATAAATTCCAAAAAATTTATGCAGAAAAAAATTAAAAATGATAACAGATGCACAGTACAAACAAACAAAATATATATAACAAAGCCTATCAAAATTGAAGTTATATTTAAGTTATGGGTGTAATTGAGGTTTTGGTTATAATAATTCATTTGTTCAATATTGAAGTTATAGGTGGAATTTCATTGTTTATAATAAATCCTATCAAAATTGTTTTAGCTACAAAGATGCTAAAAATGCCTTTAGTTGCAAGGGAATTCATTTAAGTAGATGTGTTCTTGGATCTAAAATTTTGATTTATCAACCATATAGATCTATATAATGGTGAAAAGAAGATGTACATTATTTTCTAATAATTTTTTATAAGGTTTAATGAAAATGGGAATTTAATGTGATATAATCCAGGGTGAGTATGACCCAAAATTGGAAGCTGGTGATTTGATAGATCCGATGATGTTTAAAAGAATATATTTTTTTTGAACAACCAATGTATATGAAACAAGATTATGAAGTTATGAGAAATTCAACAATTATGTACCTAAATAAAAGAATCTCCAGATATTGATCATGTTTCAGATATTGAAAATCTATAGAAAACTTGTAGTTTTCATCTATTATGTATATTTTCTATACTCTCCTATTCTCATATAAATAAAATGTGTAAATGTAAATGAATTTATTAATTTTTGAAGGAAAAGTAATAAATATTTTAAAGAGGAAAAAAACTCATATATTATGGTTTATTTTTTTGATCTGTTTATCAAGATAGATGAATGAATGTATATTGAATGAATATATGATAAATTAACACATAAAATAATATTTAATAATAGTTGAAATAACTTTTAAAATTTTAATGATTTCTATAATGTCCGAGTTAATAACACTTTTTTTATATTCTAGGCATGGAACACATAGACATTGATTTAGCCAATTCATGTCCTTTTACTTTAAGAAATTCAATGTCATCCTCCTCTCAATAAATTCAAGCCTTAAATTCAATTTAATGGAAGAAAATTGGAGAAGGAGAGAATGGTTGAAGAATGTTCTTCCCTAACCCCAAGATGTCGATAAGGGGGGTTTGAATTGAGGTCGTTAATGGGGAGAGAAAATTGATTCGTAAAATTATTGACTTTGAATTATGTATTTTTTTAATAAATACCAATACTGTTTTAGATGAATGAAATGTGTTTGATAAGGAACTGATTCAATTGGATGAGATTCAAATACAATTAGAGTGATATTATGGAAAATGGAAAAGTCCTCACATAAAAGGATTCACATATAATCCACCTCATAATGAGATTCATGTCAGGGTTATACATGTTAGGAGATTCCTCTTGTAAAACTCTATATTCATGTATGAATAGATCCATATAGGGGTACTCATGTATGGGGATTCACATCAAAATTTTCCACATATGAGCATCATAATATGAGTCAACCACATATAGAGGTTGATGTTAAGATACATAAAATAGGGGCGGATCTCAACGTAAGGGTGATGATGTAATGGGATTCATGAATGTAACACATCATAAAGGGATCTATTTTAGTGTTATTAATGTAAGGGAAATGAGAATAGAGTTGTGTTCAATGAATGGGGATTTGGAGTTTGAGATTGATGTAAGAGGATACATGTAAGGGTTTTATTTAAATTATGTTGGTATAGTGAATTCATGAATTTATATTTAAAAAAATGTGAATAAATTAATATGATGGATGCAATGATCTTAAAAGAAATCAAGCATCAAAATAAGATTAATATTTAGTATGATTCTTATTTTGAATGTAGTATCAAACAACATGTGATGTTGTGAAATGATAATGTGTAGGTTTCCATGACCTTAAGGGTTTTTTCCACATCATAGTTCCATGAAAACATGGAGTATATCAATGTGTTGATTTATTGAATATCTCATAATTATTGAATGTATGAGTATGAAGGATAATTAAAAGGGTGAATGTGAATCTAATTCAAATAAGCTCAAATGAGGAGATAAATTAAGAATATATTAACTTGTTTTATACATGACATCACTAATATTATCAATGTTCATGGAGTCTCACAATTTCATTTTCAAAAACTAATATTCATGATATTATTTTGTTATGATATTTATATATAAGATCAAATAATGAAGCATGTTCACTAAGAAGAACATTTTATAATTAAATATTAATTGATATACTTAATTGTATCTAAGGAAAATATCCAACTACATTTATGAAATCCCTAATCATCAAAGAACAAGGAGAGTTGATGCATTCAAGAAACACCTATGCGTTGATGAGATTACCAACATTGTGATAGATGTTCTTGATTGATAAAGGCCAAAAAATAAAATCTATGGGAAGAAGGATGGATGTGTGGACATGAGGAAGGAAATGGACAAACAATAAATCACTTATGTTCCTAAAATTATGTTACTGTAGATAATACCAACTCCAGTGGAGGATTAGAGAGGCGACAAGGTGAAGTCGAGGCGCGGCGAGGGCAGCGTGGCGCGACGAGGGTGACAAGGGGCGGCGATTGGGCCGGTAGGGCTTCGAGGAGTCGGAGGGGGGGGGGGGGGGGTTGGGGGGGTGTCGAGGGATGGGGTGAGTGTCATGGGTATGAAAATATTTAATGGTTTAGTGGCGGTTTTTTAGAAACCGCCGCTAAATAATTTTAAAAAATTTAATGGCGGTTTATTAAACCACCGCTAAAGAACTGCCGCTAAACTATCAGTTTGGTGTAGTGATAGGGGAGGCCACACCATAGTTCCTCGAGGCTCTAGATTGGGGACTCTTCCTCGAGGAGGTATATCATACAACAACCATGAAGGCTATGCCATGGTGGCTATCTAGGCACGAGTGTTGTGCAGTGGTAGGTAGGGCCATTCCATAGGGCAGTTTTCCTAGTTTTAAAATTTTATGATTTTTTTTATTTTTCCCCTCCTCATTTTTAACCCTTAGGGGTATCCTCTACCCACTCGTTTGACCCAAAAAATCCTTAGCATGCATCCCCACCACACCAATCATTCTCTATGGGTTTACCCATAGATATCTTCCCTATTTGAGCTTGATTCTTTAAGTTAAACTCCTATAGATCACTTCCCCTCCATCTATTCCTTATTTTTATTGGTTTTTTCCTCCCACAATCCTTAGGGTTCATGTTGGATGAATTTAGGATTCAAGGTTGACCTAACCATGGGGAATTTGTTACCTAGCACGTGTAGAGGCTGTCTCCTTTCTCAGTTTCTCTTTGACCATCATAGGTGACTTGTTATGGTGTGTTTTTACTTGAAATAGGTAGGAGTTTATATGTCGTTACTTTATATTTCTTGTCATGTGATTCTTGGATGTTTTAAAATTTTCTTCTTTATTAATTTTACCTATATGTGTTGCCCAATAGGGGTTAAAAATGGTTTTCAAATGGTTTCCATACTTAGCATAGAGTTTTCATATGCCAAGTGTTTGTGAAAAATGATCAAGTGGATCATTTAAAGGAAGTTAAGTGTTTTAAATGGGGTTTTGACACCAGCTTTCATTTTAAATAGATTTTAGTTGTTTTAAAATAGGGTTTTTTATAATAAAGAGTGGGTTTTAGACCCATGTGAAAATGGTTTTAATACTTTCTATACTTGTGATCATTTTAAATCACTTTTAAAGGAAAGGGGGTGGGTTCCAAATGAGTTTCAAATCATATTTTATTGGTTTGGTTTTAAAAGGTGTTTTAATGTGAGATTTAAAATGATATAAATGGATTGGAATCCCAAGTGTGTTTTAAAAGGCTTGTTTGGCACTTTATAAAATATTTTTCCTCTTTAATGTGAAACCCTTGATCTATCCCCCTATTGATGTGATCTACTTATTATGAATCATGTACCCAAGGGTAATTTTATGTACATACATATATTATTGCATTATGATTGCATATTAAAGATTATGTTTCTTATAAGGGTGTTGTAGGTGAGATGAGGTTTATTTAAAATGTTTTAAATTGATTTATGCATTGATAATGTGGATTTTTGATTGATCACTTATATTTATTAATGTCATAAATACCCTAAAAAATTATTGGATGACCTAGCATAGTGCTCCACTTGTTTAGTTTTTAGGTTAGATAGTTCCCTAGCTTAGATTGTGCTTTGGATAAGGGATTATGGCCCGCAGAAGCTGAGCACTACCAGGATAGATTATGGCCCCAGTGGTTGAGTGCTTCCAGGATGTATTATGTGTTTCAGATAGTCCAATTAGATGAAAAATATTTTAGATGGGTTCTTTTAGGCCAACCTATGGTTTTAGTCACCAAGTTTAGGTTCTTTTTATGTGAGTCCTAGGGAGTTTCTCCTGACACATAGTTCATATCAAGGATTGTTTAGGGAATCTTGTTCTTTGATTTTTTTATATCCTCTAACCCTTTCTTGGTTGTGTGTAACCATTTTTTGTTTATACTCATTTATCTATATTGGCATCTTAGTTTTTTATTGATTATCAACTGCATCGGTTATGGTTTTGGCTTATTTCCAAAATGTTTTTAAATTAGTTTTGGAGGGTGTGTTTATTTAAATTCAAAGTGAGGTTATTTAAAAAATGGTATTTATAAATATTTTTGAAAATAGAAATAAAAGGGAATTTGTTTTTTATCTTAACACAAAATTCCTCTTTTTATTAATTAAAAGTAATTTTAAAGGAAAGTTTGGATTTATTACTTCATACAAAATTTTGATTTTAAGTTAGAAATACCTTATTTTTATAAAAAGGATTTAACTTGGTTTGGTAAGGAAAGGATAACAAATGATACTTTTTTTCTTCAATGTTACTCATATGAAAATATATTTCATACATTATGTTCAAACTAGAATTTATGAAATGTATTATGAAAGTAACTACATAAAGTCTTTGGTGGAATCATACTGGACATGTTTCGATCACACCCTACATACACACCAATGATTGTATGTATGTATCTCTCATGTTTTATTTTAGGTTCCCAAGTTTTGATATCAATTTAGTTTTTATTTTTAGTCCATAGGTGGGTTATGAAATGGTAGGTGACCCAAGGGTCACTTGGAGACAATGTTGGAGTCATTCAGGTTCCTGTTTTATTTTGGAATTATTTTTATCGACCAATTCAACTAGGTGTATTTTCCTATATCCCACTTCTAATGTGTATATATATATATATTTATTTGTTTTATTTTATATTATGATGGATTTTTATTTGGTTTATGTTGTGTTTAGATTAATTTATAATTTTGTAACTATTTATTTTTATACATGAGCATTCAATGTATGGATTGGTGATGCCATATCCAAAATAGTTTCCACTACTTATTTTATTATTACATGAGGGAGAAACCATTAAAAAGTGTGTGTTATTGACACCCAAACATTAATTTCTATCCCATGGATATTGGTAACAACCTTCGGGCCTAGTGGTGGGATGGACTGAGAGACATGTCAGGTCAGATTGGATTGGTTCATTACAAATGGTATCAAAGACTAGGTTATGAAGAGGGCCTAAGTTTTAGAAGAATTATCTTGTTATTTGGGAAGTTTTTTAGAATGGATATAGGACCATTAAAACTTGATAGGCAAGTGCAAAGAGATTATATCAAGATATTCCTCACCCTGATCCTTGAGTTACCATGGGTTGTTGGGATTTAGATTCATTATTAATTATTCTTATTGGATTGAGGTTTGTGATGGTGGTATTTTGATCCTCATTGACATTTTATGTGTTGACTTGGGGGTTGTTCTTATAATTTTGATTTGTGAATTATAAGAGAATAAGAAATATGATATTAGGTTTCATGGACCAAAAAACCATACAATGACTGATAGCTTGATTTTAAAAATGTTTCCAGAACTATTTCATGATTGGTCCATGGCCCATAAAACCGTGTTTCCAAGTAAAGCATAGTTATTTTTCACATTCAATTTTTTTTTATTTAGACCTCTTGATTCTTGTATTTCCTTGAGTTATTTTGTTAATGGAAAAATAATCAAGTATGGTATTGTGATATGTTTGTGATGATGGATTGAATTTTGTTTAAAATTGTGGTGGATTTTTCTTATGTGATTGTTGTGAAATTTGTGTTTTGTGTCGAAGGATGATTTCATAAAAAATGCTTATAGTTTGGAATAAGGCATTGATGATTTTTTATAAAATGAATATAGATTTTAGGAAATATTTTTTATTTTAAGTGGTTGATTTTATTATGTAATCCAGTTTTTTTGGGCTTAAAACCAATTAATAATTTATTTATAAATTATTTTGAGTCTCTTTAAGTGTGTTTTCAAGAGGGGTCATTTTTAAAATGAAAATTTAATTTTTTAAAGTTTTTAATAGGTAAAGTTATTTTGAAATAAATAATAACTTAAAAGTTATAATAGGATGTTTTAATGAAATTTGGCAGTTTTCAAAACCATATTTTGTAGTTTTCTTAGTTTTGACACTTGAGGGATGTTTAAATGGTGGATGGTTTTGATATGTTTTTAAAAGGGTATAGTGTTTTGAGGTAGGAGGTGGATTTTATAGGAATGTTTTAAATTGATGAAATTGATATTTACAACTCTTAATGGAAATTTTGAAAATGATTTTCCTATTTTGACGAATCGTTCTCTTGGATTTTTCCCTGGATTGTTTTTGGGAATATATAATGTGATTAAAGAGACATGTATGGGTTATGTTCATGTTATTATTATTAAAGTATGCCTCCCATTAAGTTATTCAGTAAATATAGGATTCTTATTCTTAGGGGTAGTCCATTTTCTTATTCTTGGTTCTACCAGACTCTAAGTGGAGTGACAAATGTTGTTTTCTTCTCTTAGTGGTTTAGTGGCATATCTTGGAATCATTCAAGATAGTAGTTTCCTAGTAAATTTATTTGGGAATCTGGTAAGTTTATTTGATTAGAATATACCATGATCCTTTGATGAATAGTTAGATAAGCGAGGACTGATCTTCTTGGAGTTTCATGTATAAGTTTGGTTTTGGGTGATGATATGTTTGGGAGTTAATGCTTGATGAGTTAACAATAGTTGTGGGTTTATAATGGATTTAAATCTATGTGTTATTTTTAGTTTCTCTTATGTGAGTGGTGGTTTATTTGGGATGTTCACACCTCGCTATTTTGTTGTGCCTTATGTGATTTTCTTAGAGATGCTAGCTTGGTGGTGAGAGATATGCACGGGTTTTGGTTTGATGAATTGAACATGGGGAATACTGGAGTACATGCATGGGTAAATGGGATGGGTGTGGTTGTTTTTGTTTATACCATGGGAGCTATCGAGTTGGGAAATTTAATTAAGATCATTTTGAGCTAGTGTCTTGTGAGCTTGGACCATGTTACCATCTGATGTTATTTTTTGACCCGAGGTTAGAACCATGTAGTTCCATGTTGATTCATGTTATTAGATGCTGCATGAGTTGGATATCATGGGATGTGATAGACTGATTACCTTATCTAGTGACCTTTCAAGTGTTATTTAATGAAGTGCTTCCATTATGGAGTTAATCTGGTCTTTTTGGTTGTCTATGGTTAGTGGAATCTTATCATTTTTTTGATGATCAGTGGAAATGCGGTTGTTTTGGTGATATTAATTCTCTCAAGTGGGCCTATTATAGGGACCCAATTCTTTTAAAAATATTATTACATGATTTTTAACATAAATATTACACTAGATACAACCAAAGGATCAAGAGGCCTAAGGTCTTTGGATGACCAAGTACATAAAACTTCAAAATGAAACTAAAACAAAACATCTTTATTTTAATCTCCATAATGAGATCCTATATCCATTTGAGTTCCTAAAATTGTATAGGATAATCTAGAGAATACATAAAAGATAGGGGTTATCTATAAAGCCCAGTAAGGGAATAAATATGGAAATGGAATATAAAATATGAGTCAGAAGGCATAACATGATAACATAAAAGACAAGTCTCATGAATAACCATATAAAGGAATAAAATAAAGAACATGGAATCATAAGATCATGGAAACATAGGAATGTGATATCAATATAAATCATGACATAAACATAAGTCAAGGATAACCTCCAAGATGACATCACATGGTGGGCAGAGTCCTATGATGGATTAAGTTCACTCCATAAACCCACACATAATGTCTCATGAGACAAAAATATCACCCAGTGCATTGGAGCACTATCTGGGCACACCCATCATAACATGTACATGATTATGTGTTCCATAAAAGGAAATCAATAATAATACAAAATTATAATAATTACCCATGGAAATAAATGAGTTGCATAATCTCACCTCACATCATAATCAAAGAAGATTTTATATGGAATGAATTTTATAAATAAATAAAAGGTATGTATTACCTTATCAAAGGAAGTGAGAATAATCTAGTTATATATATAAGAGATGTATATATAAAATTTAGAAGCATTCCATAACATCAAAGAGATATATAAGGTGAGTTAGATAGAGAAAGGTCATAACCCAAAAAAAGGTGGTTCAAAGAGATCCCTTACCTTATGTAACGTCCCGAATCGGGTGACACACATCGATGCCCCAAGCCAGTTCACCACATGACCTCCTGCACACCTCCCCATATACCAGAGGATGCTGACTAGCAGCGAGGATCTATTATTGATCATGGGGAGAATATACCCTCTTTTTTTCTTTTATCAGAGTCATACACCAACAAAAATAAATAAAAAATAGTAGAAGCATATATATATAACCATAGGAAAAACCAATATCACAAGATGACCAAAACTGTAAATAAAATTTCAAAACTGAACAATAAATATGTCATGCTAATGTACGTTCGAAGTATCAAACTAAACTATAAATAAAGACACCGACGTCTCCCTAGAGGGTCCTAAACCACACCCGGTTCCCTCACCATGCTCCATCCCAATCAGCCCTCTAATAAAGGAACTTTTTCATTAACTTGTCCTATAAACATGTAATATATTCGGGTACTTATTAGGAAGCCCGAGTAGGGTCTGAGTACAAATTACTAGGCCACCAACAACGACATCTAAAACAAATCCATTCAATAATAGTGTATACAGTTGTATAAATAATAAAATACAAGTAATAAAGTAAACTATTTACATTTACTCAATTATCCTTTATTTAACCTCATAAACCCCTGGGTTTCTGAGGACACCCAAACCTCAATACCAGCTTCGCCCCACATCGGGTCTAAACCATGTTACATAATTAATTTAAAATTCATTTAAACTAATGGGGTTTATTACCCATTTCATTTCAATCTCATTATCATGACCACTTGAAACCATAGTCCAATACTGATGTTTTAGGTATAGAACGCCATGTCTAGCTCCCTGTTTATCAATCCTACATATATACCATGGGAATAAAACATCATGTATAACACCCAAATTCTCAATCATGCATATATATCATGGTCATATAACATCATATCCAACACCCTAATTCTCTACTATGTGCATGTCTCATTGGTGTAGATCATCATGTCTACCACCTCATTGCTCAACCATACAAATAGATCTATCACTAGAATAGATCATCATGTCTAGACCCCATTTAACAACTATGCATGTATATCCTTATAGGCCTAGATCATCATGTCTAGCACCCCATTGATCAACCATTAATTAATTCATAAATTAATTAATCCAAGTCCATTAATTAATTCAAAAATTAATTAATATTTTCAAAAAAATCAACATCCAATAATTAATTAACCAATTAATTATTCAAACACACTAATTTAATATTTCATAATTAATTAACCAATTAATTATTCATCTCAGGGAATAAATATCCCATAAATAATTCCCTAATTAATTATCTTAATTTGTATCATATATATCCCATAATTAATTACTCAATTCAACCATGCATTTATATCATTATCATGAGCGTATATCATTATGTCTAACACCCCATTTATCGACCATAATTAAATTCCATTAATACTCTTATCAAAATTAACCACCACTACTTCCATTAATTAATTCATAAATTAATTTATCAAATTCCATTAATTAATTTGACAATTAATTAATAATATCCATTCTCATTAATTAATTAAACAATTAATTAACCATATCTTTCTCATTAATCAATTCACCAATTAATTAATCACATCTCTTTAGTTAATCAATTCAATAATTAATTAACCATTTCCTATCCGTTAGTTAATTTAGAAATTAACTAATCGCATCAATAAAATTAATTAATTTGAAAATTAATTAATCACGTCAATTGCTCTAGTTGATTTAACAATCAAATGATCAAATCAATGCCATTACTAAATTCCCTTAACTTATTCCCCAATTAATTAAGTAGGTCAAACCCATTAATTAACTCATCCATTAATTAATCAATATCCACAACTTGAAATACCATAATTAATTCTAAAATTAATTATCTCATTCACAATGTCAATAACTCATAACTAATTATATAATTAATTATCTCAAATAATATATCTCAATATCCCATAATTAATTCAATAATTAATTATCCAACATACAAATCTCATTGTCCCATAATTAATTCAATAATTAATTTTCTAATCTTATCAATTCAATATCCCAACAACCCACATTAATTAATTTACCAATTAATTAGTATAATTCATTCAATTTCACCATCACAACAATCCCCATTAATTAATTCACTAATTAATTAATCTAACTCGTTCAATTACTTCAACACAATAATCCCCATTAATTAATTTTACAATTAATTAATTAATTCACATCCATTGCATTAATTATTTCCCCTATTAATTAATTAATTAATTCACCAATTAATTATTCACATTCATTTCATTAATTATTTTCCCTATTAATTAATCGTATTTATTCTCTATAATTAATTCACCAATTAATTTCTCATGTCCATTTCATTAATTAATTCCCTAATTAATTAACCACATTCACCCCCTTCAATTAATTCACCAATTAATTGTCCATGTCAACTCTCATTAATTAATTCACAATTAATTAATCATATTCAACCCTTTCAATTAATTCTTCAATTAATTGTCTATGTAAACTCTTATTAATTAATTCATAATTAATTAATCATATTCAACCCTTTAAATTAATTCTCCAATTAACTCTCCATGTCAAATCTCATTAATTAATTCATGATTAATTAATCAGTTTATTCAATTAAAAAATTAAATAATCACATAAATCTCATTAATTCATTCGTCAATTAATTAATCTCAACTCAACAATTCAATAACCCCAATTAATTCCGCAATTAATTTTTATATATCAATTAATTCAATAATAATAACAACTCTAATAATTAATTCTACAATTAATTATCTCTATTCAACAACTTCAATACAAAAATAATTAATTCATCAATTAATTATTCAATCTGAACAATCTCTATCTTGACATAATTAATTTTAAAATTATTAATCCAAAATCAAAATTTCATTATCCCAACCAATATGATTAATTAATTCCACAATTAATTAATCAGGTTCAACTATCTCAATAACTCCATAATTAATTCCCACAATTAATTATCAAATTCATAAATCCCAAAATCTCATAATTAATTCTCCAATTAATTATATCACTCAACAATCTCTAAATATTATAGTTTCACAATCCCATAATTAATTAATTCCCCAAAATAATTAATTTTATTTTGAAATCCAATTGCTAAATAGATATAGCAATTCTAAAACTTTCATATACATAATTAAAAGTCACGACTCTGAGATTTGATTTTTAGACCACCCACCTCAAGAGCAGTGATGAATGCTTTCCAAAGGATAATCCCAATTTGAATCAGATCAACTGAGAATGAGACAATGAATGGGGTCTATATCCAAAACCTAGATCCATAGTTAAATGAAACAATATCTCTTAAATATATATCTAAATCCAACAATCCTAGATCTAGATTCAAAAAATATAGATCTAGATCTAATAATCCCAGATCTAGATTCAATAAATCTAGATCTAGATCCAACAACAGATAAAAATATTCCTTTTATATTGGAAAAAGAGTAGAAGATAAAGATATATCTAAATGTGAAGAACACCCATACCCAAGAGGTGCGCAAATGGTCTTTATTCGAAGACGATGGTGTGCAGAGGAGGTTTGGTCCAAGGCGGAGGTGCATAGGGAGTTTTGGTCCAAGGAGGAGGCTCTGCAGAGGAGATTTGGTCCATAGAGGAGGTGTATGGGTTGTCTATTACAAGAAAAAGAGGATGTTAAGTGTTACGTGAAGCTAGAGACGTGTCTTTAAAAAGATAGCTGTCAAACGATGTGAATTCTCATTTCACATCGTGTAATAATTCGTAACTTATTACACGATTTTCCAATTAAATCCCATCACACCCTTTAAAAAAAATAAAAAATTACATGTGGTGTAATTTAATTTTGTGACATGTTGACATGTGGTGAAGAATAGTTACAAAGGGTGTAAATTTTTGAAAATATGAATTAATTCAAGCCGTGAATTAAATTAACAAGGTATACCTAAAAAATTTCATGCCGTGAATTGGGTCCATAATGTATATTTTTTCTTCAGCCACAACTCACCACTTAATCTTGATTCACCCCTAGAAAAGATGGGATCTTACAATATCCCCTTCTTATAACAACTCATCCTCGAGTTGTACTCCTAATAACCTCGAAGATTTTGAGTCAAAGAAATTAGGCCACTATTCCCTAATACCCTTTTCTCTCTCCCAAGATTCCTCCTACACATGCACAAGTTTTCTATAAAATATGAACTATCGGCATGGTATTTTCCCACAACACCTTCCCAAAATGACCCAACACATGTATTAGATTCTCATCAAAGGACACATTGATCTCAAGATCAATTTCCACAACATACCTAATGCGTTTCCCAATTCACTGTTCCCAAAAACCACAAGAAAACAAATTTGCATAGACACTTAGACTTGTCATCAAAAACTTCCTTGAAAGGATGTATATCAACCACCTCCTAGGCCCACCCGGCCTTCCCCCAAGGAACTTAAACACGCACCATATAGGTTTCTTAATGGAATTATGATGCCACCACTTTCAACCCATGGTCTTGCTCCATGCATCTATTACTTATATATCGCTCACCACCTTTGGATCATTGTTAACACTACTTGTCAAGTAACTCAACCACCACATCCCATGGCCCACATTATTCATTAACCTACAATCCCTCTTGATAACCTCATCTATAACTATCAATAGCGTACCATCCACCATCCAACTCCATTTGGAATTAGTATTTTTGTGACACTAAAAACACTATGACCTGGGGAATATTATTGGGAAGTGAATTGGGAATAAATTTGGTAAGATCAAAGGATTATAATGTGCGAGGATAAGGGGTAATTAGGGGTGTTATTTATAAGAGGAGGAGAGGGGTGTTTTTTAATATTATAATAATTAGTTTGTTATTTTGGATTAAGACTATCAATAGTATTGATTATTGTGACTATATAAAGTAAATGGTGTATTTGAGTTAGAACTAAATAGATTTTTACAACATCCATGACTAAAAAATTTATGTATTTATCTTATAATGCTAAATACTATATTTTAACGTATTTCACTATTCACTAAAAATTCAATTATTTTAGAAAAATACCAAAAACTCACCCTAACCATTTTTGGTGTATAAATTCCAAAAATATAATTCCATTTTAAGAGAATAATTTTCTAAATATGAGAAATTTAAATATGTCAAATCCTTTTATGCACATTATATCTCCTAATAAGAATGATTATATTTACTCCCATTAGTTTAAATAAAATTTTCTTATAAAATTTGTGCCACAAAAAAATTAATAACTTTGAAATTTTTTTATTCACAAAGGCCCGTTTAGAAATATGTGTCCAATCAACCACTGTCCAATCTGTTTGTGTTTGATGGCCTCAGTCTGGTAACTTGAGTCTGATGGACACTTTTTGAATCTGTTATAGAAAAAAACTTTCTGATTTACCTGTTTAAAAAGTATGTACTTCTTAAACTTCTTCTCAAAACTTAGAACGATTCCCTTAGTTTGATTCTCTATATTCAGTAATTTGAACTTAGCTTAGTTCAATCTTATGATCAGAATGCTCTATCCATAAATTTTTCTTCAACACAAAACAACTTCGGTTGGAAAACTCACTTCTAACACCAATTATGTAGAGTATCAACTTTAATGCAGGGATGAAAAGTGTCAAGTACTATTTTAATTTCCACCTCTATTAATAGGTGCTCCCACAATACTAAATAATGGAAACTGAAATATTTTACCACTCACCCAAATTCAAAAAACCACAATTTAACATTCATTTGAGATTCATTTTGACCATTTGAAATATTATTAAATATTATTATGACTTATTTAAACTTCTTGAATCTTCACAGCTCTTATCTAATTTCAAAACATTATTATTGAAATGATGATATGGAAAAATCATCATATTTCAGATCTTCTTATGCCAATTGAAACACACATAATCATCAGTTCACACTTTGTAAATTCTTTGTCTAAAAATTTTAATTCCAAAAACATATTAGTCTATAACTCTATGTATCATTCTAGTTCTCTTGACCCAATTGAAATAAATCACATATTTTTATCTTGAACCATTGAAAAAAAATCAACTTGAAAAAATGAAAACAAATATATGATTGCTCGATCTGATGCTCCAATACAACATAAAATTATTAAAAACATTACTGAAACTTATAAATACTTTAGCTACCTAAAACTATTTTTCAGTAGAAACTTATTCCTTTCAAACATTTTATTTTTCCATATACTTTGAACTATTCTACTTATTTCTTCACAAGTCTTTAACAACTTTGTTCATTTAATCAAAAAATTCAAACTTCTCATATATATCCATTTAGAAAAGAATGTACGATGATATATGTCTGAAGCTCTACATATGATGACTTATTGATGTCAAATGCTCATATAATGGATCAATGTCTATAGCTCATCCAATGGACCGGTATCTGTATTTGATTCCTTTGATCAAAACTTCCATTTTTATAAAATCAACAACTATCTCCTGTTTGATCAGATATGTCCGATAGAAAAATTTAAGTTTTCACGCTCTCAAAAACTTCTCTAAATTTATTTTACATATGAAACAATTAAACAACTCAGAAATCAAAAAAATGAAAACTTAGAATTTCTAAAAAAATAAACATATGATGATTCACGCCTGATCAGGTGCGTCTGATGGTGTGCATCCAATGAACCTTGTCCGATCAACAAATTTGAATTTATTTAAACTTCATCAACTTGATACTTCTAGTCTTCTAAGAACTTCTGCGTATGGTGATTCCTGGTCTGATGATCTATATCTAGAGAACTTAAACTTTGGAAACTCTATAAATTCAAAATTCTATTTTCTTTTACAAACTTCAGCTTATATCATGACCTATTCATAATTTTTTCGAACTTGAAATAATATAAAATCATTATATGACTTTATTTGGAAAGTTTTACAACTTCCCAAATGTCTAAATTCCTCACTTTACAACTTTATTTATTTTAACAACTTCTAACTTTTCATCAAAATATCAATATGATGGACTGGGTTTGATGGATCTTCTGATCAAGCGTTAGATCACCAACTTTTCAAAACAAATTCTTCATTAAAAATTTTAGCAACTTATTAACAAAAAATTTATTAACTTCCAACATTACATATTTTACCTTATTTAAAAAAACATTAGTTTAAAAAAGTTAGTTACAACAAAAAAACTTTATAAAAATAGAAAACATCACAAAGTATCTTTAACATACCCCTTTGGATTTGTTTACAACTCTCATTAACAACTTTTTTCAACTCATCATTTTTCATCACTCATACTTTTTACAACTAATTTTTTAAAAAAAACTCCAATTTTTAACTTTTATCAAAACTAATCTTTTCTCAAAAGAGAGTATACTAACACCACACTACTGGATAAAGTAATGTTTTTTAAGGAATTTCATCCTTCAGTGACAAGAAAATATGTGTCCATGTTAAGATAAACCCCCATTACTTTTATATTTTCCCCTTTGTTACAAGTTCTCAAATAAAAACTTTTATTATCTATTTTTATATTTTACTCCCCCATTAAATGATAACCACAACGTCAAATTCATATATGTAATAAAATTACTTCTCAGGATAAAGTTATACATTTTCTCCCCCTTTTTTAACATAATCCAAAGCATAGTGGGGGTTCTTCCTTAAGATGTTTCGGAAGTATTTGGCGGAGGATGAACATGAAATTGAAGCCTCAGTTATTTAAATATCTTCCTTGGCATAACTTTTATAAAAACATCATCAAGTTGATATTTCATTAAAATTTATTTCAAAAAAAAATCTCCACCAGAAATTTTTTCTTTGATTAAATAAAACTTAATATCAATATATTTTGATCTTGAATGTCAGAAATGATTTTTAGAAAGATCAATTGCACTCTGATTATCACAAATTATGTTAATGGTTCAAAAACATCAACCTTCAATTATTCTAACTGAAATTTTACCCACAACATTTGAGTACATGTCTGTGTAGCTACAACATATTCTGATCCAGCTGTGCTCAAAGTTACTAAACTCCATTTCATACTATGTCACCTCACACTACATTCTCTAAAGTAAAATGTTCTTCCTAAAGTTGATTTTATTTTATTGCAATCTCCAACCCAATCAGCATCAGTATAACCATGAAAGTTCATTTTATAAATTATTTTGTATAATATACCATGTAAAGTGGTTCATTTAACATATCTTAGAATTATATTTTCTTCAAACATATGATATTATTTCAGATCACATGGATATTGAGCACACAAAGACACAACATAAACAATATCAAGACTTGAAGCTATATGGTAAAGAAAAATTCCTATCAACTTTCAAAAATATTTCTGATTCACACTTTTTCCAGCTTCATCTTTACTCATATTTACCCCAACTGAAATAATATTTGAAAATTATTTAGATTCTTCCATACCAAACTTTTATAAAAATTCCATGAAATAATTTTATCGATATAGAAAACTGTATTTATATTTTTTTAACTTGTAATCCCAAGAAGAAAGTTAATTATCCCAATATTGACATTTCAAAATTCATCTTCATTTCCTCATCAAATTATTTATATAATTTTTATCATCTCTAGTAAAAATTATATCATCAACATAAACAATTACAATAAGGTTGTTGTAGTTAACTTCTTTCACATAAAAGTTACTATAAACCTTTTCTTTAAAAAAATTTATTTTTTTCAAACAACTGTAAAGTTTGGAATACCCGGAACATGGATATTGTTTTAATCCATACATGGATTTATTCAATTAAAAAACTTTTCTTCCATAATTATCAAGTATAGATTTACATGGTTGTTCAATGTAATATTCTTATTCAATCTCACCATTAAGGAAATATGACTTTAAATCCATCTAATAAACTTTGTAATTTTGATGTGAAATCACTACTAGAAACATTTTAATAGTTTTTAATATTATAACTAGGGAAAAGGTTTCTTCAAAATCAAAACCTTCCACTTTTTCATAGCCTTTGAAAACAACTCTTACTTTGTTTCTTGAAACTTTACCCTGATCATTCAACTTGTTTTAGTACCCCATTTTTTACCAATAACATTTTTACCAAATGGTTGTAAAAAAATTACCATGTTTCATTCTTCTCAACATGATCTAAATATTCATTCATTTTATTCACCCATTCTTTTTGTTTGACTCCTTCTAAAATTGATTCCGGTTCAAACTGTGAGATAAGTGACGCCTGATTCTCTAATCTCAATTTTCTTCTAGTTTTAACCAGAGATTTCTGATTTCCAATGATATTTTATGATTCAAATTGTTTATGAAGAGTATGTAATTTCATAGATCTTCTGATCTCATTTATTTCATCACTTGATTCATCTGATTCTTTAAGAACCATTTTTGACTCACAATCTTCTTCACTTTTTTTTCTCATTAAAAGACTTCAGTTTATCCTCCATAATGTTTCTAGCATATTTTTTAAATAAGGTTGTATTTACAATATCTTTCACATAATATGAATCCAAAAACTTTTGTAAAATTTTTTTTCTACATTTAAAACTTTTTAAAAATTATTAATATCCCATGGAATTTCCTTCCTCACATTTTTCATCAAATTCCCCAAGATCCGGATTTTTGTTTTTTAGTGAACATGGAATACAAAAAACCTTGAAATATTTCAATGAAAGTTTTTTATACCACATTTCATAAGAAGTATTGTTTGATTTTGGCCTTAAAAAACTTTTGTTTTTGCATGAACAAAAGTACTAACAGATTCACTTTATAAAAACTTAGAAAGTTTATATTTTTACAACATTCTTCTTCTTATTTCCACTAAACTTTTGTTTTCCCTTTCTACAACTCTATTTTATTGAGGGGTGTATGAATCACTATACTAATGTTTAATTCTATTTTTATTTAAATATGATTCAAAGGAATTACATTTGAATTACTTCCCATTATTAGTTCTCAACTTAATTATGCAAACACCCATCTCTCTCTCAACTTACCTTATAAAAATTATAAACATTTCCACTGACTTTGAATTATGCTTCATAAACATAATTTTGGTCATCTGGGTGAAATCATCAATAAATGTGATAAATTACAAATCAAAATTTAGTTATTAATGTCTAATTGGACCATATAAATCAAAACGTATAAGTTCAAGAGGTCGAATAGAATGAACCTCTAATTTCTTATGACTTTTATTAGTAATTTACCTTTTTGAAAAGTTATACAAACATATTTTTCTCTATTGAGTCAATAAGGTTTCCTTATGACTTTTCCATTCCTTCATGTTTTTAAAATCACAAACACCTTATCCTAAGACAAATTTCATTTACCCTATGTTTTACTTGATAAGGAAAATTTTCCTTCCCCAAGGAAAATTTATCCTTACCATGTTTTTTATTGTTCATATCATGTCTAATTATAAAATTTGGTTTCATATCCAAAACCTCAGAATCCTATAAATACTTAGATATAGAGCATTCTGTTTTTAGGATCTGAGTTCAGACTCCGAATTCTCTGAATTCAGGTTCCAAACTTTCTAAGTTCAGACTCTGAATTCTAATAAATTCAGACTCTGAACTTTCTAAGTTTAGACTCCGAATTATTATGCATTTAGACTCCGAACATTGTAAGTTCAGACTCCAAATTATAATGAATTCAGACTCCGAACTTTGTAAGTTCAGACTCCAAATTCTAATAAATTCAGACTCCAAACTTTCTAAATTCAGACTCCAAATTCTTATACATTCAGACTCCGAACTTTGTAAGTTCAGACTCTGAATTCTAAAAAATTCAGACTCTAAATTTCCTTGAAATTCAGACTCCGGAATTCTATAGAATTCAGGTTCCGAATTCTTTTGAAGACATAATCTTAATAACATTATAGACACCGAACAGTTTTTGGTTAGACTCCGAACATTTATTTTTCCCTACACTCTGAAAAATGAATTTAGTTAAGAAACCATATTTTTTATTACTCATGTTTTGGTTATAAAACATTGTCCTTCATCCAGTTACTAACCAACCATTGTTTGAGTGACATGTGTACAGGTCTCTCCGATATTTAAGGAAAAATATGACTGTTGGAGGAGAGAGCCTACCTTTGAAGATGTGCCTATAAATAAGAGCTCATTTGAACGAGCTCAATATTGTTCTACGACTCTAGAGATTACATGCTGCTGAATTGATTTCTAGAGAGAGACTTTCATGATTTGTGCATACTGAACATCTTGTTCAGAATTGCTTCGTGTGACTCCGAATGTTGCTGAGTACATTCAAGGGCTTCCGGGGATAGGAAGACAGAGGTGCCGACTACCTTGAAGTTCGATGTATTGAAGGGATAGCAAGACAGACTCTGATCTTTTTATTGAGGGATTACCCTGGTGTGGGTAAGATAGACTTTCTTGAAAGTATAAATCAAGAGACCTTTATCCAAGTTTGTTGGATACCCTTCTCTTTGGGTTAAAAGATTAACTACTTGTTACTTATATTGTTTCAAGTTTTCCACTGCATTTTATTTGTTGAGGAAAGTATAACTATCTTATACTTTATTATACTTGCACTTTGTTTAATAATATTCTATACGGTTTAAGGTAGAATATTTATCTTTGTAAACTTTTCTTAAGTTTCATTTCCGGAACCACATTTCCAGAATCAAGCAAGTTTATAGAACTAAGAGGTTTTGTGAATTTACCTTGTTTAACTTTATTAAACATTACCATCTTTAAAAGTTCCAAAGGAATATTTTAAAGTATAAAATTCACCCCTCTCCTGTATACTGAGAATCTACATCATTATACTGATACTATAATCAGTATCATTTTGATCCTATAGTTGGTATCATAGGAGAATATCATACTTCATACCAACCTAACAATTGGTATTAGAGGAGGTCTCTGAAATACTTATATTCACATAAAAGTTTTCTTGCTCAATCTTTTCATTGTTCTATATTTTCCTTGCTTAGGATATTTTTATCCTTGTTTACAAACATTTATTACTAACAAGTTTGTGTGAAAAGATTTCTTTTAAGATGACAGGAATGAATGTTGGTTCCATAGACAACTTAAATCCTACTAGACCACCTATTTTTGATGGGAATGATTACAAATATTGGAGAGATCTCATGAAGACATTTATTATCAATACTGGAGTAGACAATTTTGTTATGCTTACTGGAGGATATAAAATCCCTGACAAGGAAGTTAATACTTTCACCAACCAAGAAAAACATGAATATCAACTGAATTATAAGGTACACAATAATTTGCTTTGTTCTATGACCAGAAATATATATAGCCAGATTTCATCTTGTGAAGCAGAGAATTGTATTTGGAATAAGATTAAAGTTACACATTTTGGTACTTCAAAAGTTATTGAAACTAGAAGAGCCATGCTCAGAGATGAATATCATGGTTTTTTATTTCCTTATGGAGAACCTATATATAAGGTACAATAGATATTTATGACTATTTTCAACAGATTACAGTCCATGGGTGAAAAATGACTAGATGATGAATCTCTTGTGTAAAAGATTATAGACATCATGCCCAATGAGTGGGAATCTAAGAGGAAATCTATAGATGAGAATAGAAAAGTTACATAGATTTCTCTTGATGAACTTTTTGGAACTCTTCTTCAACATGATACTAGAATGAAGAGAGATGCTGGCAATGTGAAGAAGAAGAATGGGAATGGTAGTGTTTCTTTTACAACTACTTCAAATCATATGAAAGCCAAGACTCCTGAGAGAGTTACTAGATCTAAATCTAGGAAGGCCGTTATTCGATCCGAATCTAGTGGAAGTGAATCTTTAGAAAATGAATTAGCCAATCTTTCTCGAAGGATGAACAATATTGTTGGACAGAAGAAATTTTAATCCAAATACAAGAAGAAAGAAAGAA
The DNA here is from genome assembly GCA_963277665.1 of Viscum album. Taxonomy (NCBI): domain Eukaryota; kingdom Viridiplantae; phylum Streptophyta; class Magnoliopsida; order Santalales; family Viscaceae; genus Viscum; species Viscum album. Next base: position 1,159,213,664 of record OY728145.1, read on the forward strand.
AGGATAAGAAAGACTTAGAAGTCACCTGTTATGAATGAAAAAGAGATGGAAATATTAGGCCAGATTTTTCTATGCTTAGGAGAAAGGAAAGAAAGGAAAAGCATTCTGAAAGGAATAGAAAGAAGTACTATAAAGCTAAAGCTAAGAAATTTTTGAAAGCTAATGACACCTGGAGTGCCAGTGGTGGTGACTCTTTAGATGAATCATCAGATTACAAATCTTCATGACAGAAGAATCTTGGTTTAATAGCCAGACTACCAATTGAAACTCATTTCTTAATGGCTAAGGTACATAATGCTAAATCCATTACCAATGTATCTTTAAATAGTAATAGTAAATACTATGTATCCTCAGATGAAGAATCTTCTTCTGATGAAGATAATACTTTACCTACCTATGAAGAAGTTTCTAAGTTTTCTAAACTCCTTGAGAATGATAATTCAAAACTCAAGAAAAATATTGATAAGGAAAATTCTAGAAATACTATTCTAACCAAGAAAATATCATATCTTTCTAAAGATCTTGATAAGAAAATTTTTTATTTTTAAATTATTTAAAAAAAACTTGAGGAAGTTAATTCTGAGATGGATAAACTTTCTAAGGATCTAGAAAAATTAATTTCTAAGAAAAATGTTTTTGAGCCTATCTCTAGTGCTAAAACTGATGTCTTTGAAGATAAGAACTTAGTTATTATACTAAAGTCAGAAATTTTTTCCTTAAGGAAGTGTTTGTCTAACTTTACCTTAGGTAAGGAAAATTTTGATAAGATGTATTCTCAAATTTGACCTCTAAGGAATAATTCTGGATTTGGTTATACTAGTTCAAAACTGATTTTTAGTAACAATTATTTTGTTCCTCAAAGTGATCCATTCTACATTAAGTATCAGTGTGGTTGGTATTGGGAAAAAATTATTCCCTAAAAAAAATTAGTCTTTAGGATTTAATAAAGCTTATTTTTCAAAGAATATGTGGATACCTACAATTTTGCTTTCTGAAGTTTCTAGATTCAAGAAAGTTTGGATTCCGAAAGTCTAAATCTTTTATTTTCTTGAAAATAAGGAAAGTACCAATAGCAATACTTGGTACATGGATAGTGGTTGTTCCTGGCATATGACTGGTAACAAAAACTACTTTGAAAATATTATCAAGATGAAATGAGGAAAATTAACTTTCAGAGATAATGCTAAGGGAGAAATTATTGGTATAGGTAACATCGTTCTTTTTGGAAATACTTTGATTTAAAATTTTTTATTTATTAAAGGTCTTAAGCACAACCTCATTAGCATAAGTCAATTATGTAATGAAGGTTACCTTGTGAATTTTAGGAATGAAAAGTGCTTAGTACAAAATTTCAAGGAAGAGTATATTCTTTCTACCAATAGGCAATAGAATGTATACACACTAAAAGTTATTATTTATTTAGTGGACGTTGAAATAAACGGGGGTTGGGGAACCTAACCGGGTATTTTTCAAGTCCATTATAAATAAAGGAGGCTCTATATCTTATGTGGTCATTCTTACTATTCATTCACTTTCATGGAAAGAAAAATGAGATCCTCTCTCTCCTCCCACTTCCTAGAGAGAGAAGCAGTTGATCCAAGAGCATGGATAAATATCTTCATCAAGCATCGAAGGGATCTCAATGCAGTGATCGTCAGGATATCTAAGACATCATCGAATCACCACATTAGCACCTGGAATTCGACGATCGATGTTCTAGAGGATTTTAGAAGCATGTGTGGATGATCTAGAGGAATCCTAATATGGATTATTCAAGCAACGATCGCCAGTGATGAGTTGCAGTTGAGCATAACTTCAAATTTGAAATGAGTATGTTTTTAGTTTATTTTTTGTGCTCTTTACAATTTACGTGAGATCCTCAGACCTCACCGGGGATCAGATCATCGACGTCGACAAGTACCATTGATCTGCTGTCGAAAAATTTTAATATCCCTAGCCCACAAGCTTCTGTTGCGGGTCTCAGAACCTATCAATGGTATCAGAGGGATCATGCAAATTTTCTGAGCCTAGAAAATTAAATTTTCATTATAATTAAATAAAGGGTTCAAAAATAGTCTCAATGGTTCAAACCACTCATCGATTCGATTTTGGACGGCCAAGTTATGACTATTTTAAAGTTTTGGATTAAATCGAATTTATGGTTTGATCATGGGTATTAATTTTTATTCATTCCAAAGAACTGATCAAGTTTAGATCAGTTCATCAGATATAATTAATATTATATTAAAATTATAAATTTTACAATTTTTATAATTTTTACAATAATTTTATTATTATAATAATATTTATTTTATTATTATATGAAATAATAATAATAAATTATTATTTATTATAATAATCTTATTATTATTATATTTAAAGGCTATTTGAATAGCCTTTAGAAAGAAAAAAATTGTGTGTGGAAAAACACAAAAAAGAATTAATTAAAGGGGGACTTGACCTTAAAAAAATAAAAGGGGAGAAGACTTAATAAAATAGAGAAAATCATAAACAAAGGGATGAAATAGGGTGGGGGTGGTGCCTATGTCAAAAAACAAGAAACAAAGGGGGCATCATAGGGGTTCGCACGGACCCTAGGTCATCCTCATCCTCAGGACGCCACCATAGGGCGCCACCCTATGCCCTTCTCGGTGAACCAGACCTCACCTGCCCCACGACATGGACCTCCATTCCAGTCGCTGTCGTCACACACCCACAATCGGCCACCATCCTGACCATCGTATGTGACCCGCCACCCTGGACCTACCTCTGTTCATGACGCAACCACCTGCTCAGGTAGACCCGCACACGGCCCAGCCACCATCGGCCCCTCACCCAGCAGGCCCCCGCCACACCGGACATCGGTGCACTCTACTCCAGGCTATCACTCAGCCTTCACCTCTCGACCAACCCAGAACCGCCACCCTTCTCCCATGCGCCACCCCGTTCTGGTCCATCTCGCTGGAGTTGCCGGCCACCGCTCCCCAGCCGGACCGCCGTTCTTACCGACCCACATTGAGTCCACCTCCAATAGCAGCCTCCCCTACTGACTATCACTTGCATTTTTGGCCTTCCGCCAGATAGCAGTGGTGACGACCCCTATCGGTGTGGCTTCGCACTACCCTAGCTCAACATCTGACCTCAATGCCACCAAAAGGTCAAGCCCCGACCTTCACCATGGAAACCAGCGGCTCCATCTACTTCAGATGAACTCGGGTGTAGGTAAACCCTAACACATATTACAGGTTCCGGTTTGTCTTGAAAGAGGACTGGGCAAATCTATATAACCAAGTTTGGGTCTGGGCAGACCTGCCTAGCCAAGATAATCCAAGCCTGGGCTTTTCTCGACCCATTATGGGTCTATACAGGTTCATCATGACCCGTAACGGGCCACAACAAGGTTTTGAGACCTGAGTTTTAATTTCAATTAATACAATTAATTAATTTAATTACAAAATTTAAATTAAATTAATTAATATATTAATTGTGAATGAAAATAAATAAATTTTAATACCCCAATGAAAATCAATTTAATTTTATTATTAAATTGAATTAAGTTAAATTAAATTAATTTTTATATTAAAATTAAATTAATTAGAGGTCTGATAATTAATTAAATTATTTTAATTTATTAATTCATTTAATTTAATTTTATAACCCTCATACTTAATTAATGAAATTTAATTTTATTGAGCATTATTTACCCACATTCTAGTCTTGAGAACCAACCCTTGTATGACTACATTTAATTAATTATTTAATTGTGTGCGATGATTGTAATTAATTAAATAGGTAGTCTACGCATTTTCTTTCTTTTCGGTTGAAATGTATAAGGACCTGCATGTCCAATTTACCTAATGTACATTTATATCCCTAGTCTCCCTCTCCTGCACGCGAGTATCTTTGTACTTAGGACGAAGACGATGAATGATGTAGTCCCCGTCAAGATGTGGTGGTGTGTGTTGATCAAGACGATGCAAGATGACACGTGGATTCCGCCAAGACGAGGCGGTATTCCAAGACGTGATGTCAACCCCTCCAAGATGAGGTGATACTTCAGAAGATAAGCGAACCTACAAGACGAGGGAAAGCTACATTATGAGTCAAGCTTTGACTCAGGTATGATACCCCTAGGTCGTTTAGATGCTCAAGACCAGTCAGGTAGTAGTTAACCTTTATGAATTGATTTATTATTTGATACATTTAGAAATAGCGGGAGAAATACATAAAATAATAGACAATAAAATTCATAAAGAAGCTATGTATGTTTTTCTATTAAAGTTAAATTGTGAGCGCAACAACATAGATGAACAAGATTAATAGAAATAGATCACATTTGTTGAGAGAAACCAACAAAACCCTCAAAGAAATATTAAGTCACCATAGCCTTCCATCAATCGAGTTTGAAAAAAACTGGGTGTTTGGAGTGTCAGTCATGCCATAGCTGAGAGTGCCTCTTACTACCGGGGAGTTCTTATTAGGGTGATGGGCTGACTTAACTAAAATTGCAGCAAATAAATAGCTATATCTAGCTTTTTGTAATTTTAGAGGCAAGTTTTGAGTAAATCAAGTTAAGATTTTTGAAGCTGGGACTTCACTCAACAGATAAAGGAACCGCGTGTTAATACGGTTGGCCAGCCAAAATCCTACCTTGAACCCTCAGAGTAGTGGCATAACCATAGCTTGTAGACTATGAGGGTGGTTCAATGATCCCTTACAATAGAATACTCAAATGATAGAGTATTATGATTCTAGTACAAAGGGTTCCTATAATTAAAAAAATTAGTGGGAGACATTTAATGATTAAATTAATCAGTAATGTCACATTCGATAATCAACATAAAAAGTAAAAATCTTCTAAAGTTTATTTGTAGAGAATGGAAAGTAATACCAAAAGTAAAAACTACAATAAATAATGGATATAGTAAGTATCCAAACTAGAATAAAATTCAAAGTGTAGTATAGGTGCTTGCACAAATTACTACTATAAAGGAAATTCAAGGTGCTAGTGTCCCAACCTGTTAAGACACCTCAGGAAGAGAGGGTGTAAATTCTTATAGGAGAATCATGAATCAAGTATATGATGGTTCTTTCATAATTCTATCATCAAATTTTTATTTTAGTTACGGTTGCTTCATCATGACATAGATGATGTTACATGTAGTCTCATCTCCAAGAAGTTTTCAAAGGAGAAAGCTAAGAAAGATTTGAATGTGATGATTGCACTCGCTTAGTGTGAAGTGAAAGATAGTTCACAATAATTCATGTCATTCTTATTCCTTTTACACCTAATTACTCTAGTTTCATTTAAGGATACAAACAAATGGTATAGAGTAATCACTTCATTACCTTTAAGGTAATATTCTCCAAGTAATAAAAATATTAAAAAAATAATTGTCTTTTGTTCTCATGGTGAATAAATTGAGTGACAAGGTGAAAAGGCCTATGGAAAGTTATGAAAAAGGAACCTTCGTAATATACTTCAAAGAAAATTGGTTGGTTATTTAACAAGAGTTTATTTTCATTACATATTGAAATAAATTTATGGATGTTTAAAAACACAATGAATTGAAATACAAGAAGCAAGTACCCGCTTCTCATTCAGGTATATTCATCAATATAAAATTAATGTTTCTAACTTACTTCTTGGGTATTGAATACAATATTCCAATAACATATGTGTATTTAAATGCATTAACCAAGTAAGTATAGGAAAATTATAATAAGTAAAGTGTCTTCTCCAAGAAGCTAAGAAAGTGTGATTCCTAAGTCAGTGGTGAGAAACACATAACTTCTAATTTCCAAGTTATTGATTCAAATTGAACAAGTTGTTGAGTATAACCAAAAAATTTATCTCATGTGACCATCTGGTCATAATGAGACATTATTCCAAGTTTAGGAATGAATGTTGTTTGTGGTGTAACATACTCAACAAATAGTTCAGACATACTTGAATCAAAGGTAATACATGATGAATATAAAATGTAAGACTTACCCAGTTGTGGAAATATGATTCTTTTTCAAGTAAAACCGAAAGTGGAAGTCAATAATATACCCAGAATGGTATTTAGAATTGACATAGCTAAACACCTTTGGTATTATTGACATATTTAGTTTAGAAAAATAAACCTTTCAAAATAAAGGTATGCCACAAAGCTTCCAGGGTTAGTTAAACAAGAGAGCGTGAACTATTCCAAAGGAAAGCTAGTGGTAAAGATACTTCATAATATTACTTTATGTCATTAAGGAATAGAATAGTGAAGTATATGCATGGTTAGAATATATGAGTTTCTTAGAGCTGACATGATGAAGAATATATTGACCAAGCATTCATCAATCATAATAATATAGCATGGATAAATTCCTAAACGCACATTACCCTATTTACATCACAACATTGATGTTAATAATGAGGATCGAAGACGAGTCTTACATGTTAACATTGGTCAACAAAATATATTGTGGAGAAATTTCTAAATGCATATTTTATACATTAAATAAATGGTGTGAGTAATATCAATGTTATAACATGCAGAAAATTCCATTATATTCCATGATGTGCTTGGAAAATAACGATGAAATCCCATAACCAATATGACAACTAAAAAATGATAAATGGATATCATATGATTCATAGTATGATGAAAATACATTATTTCATAGGAAATGTGTTAAACATGCAAAGCGTTTGTTAAGATAAAAACTAACATGCATTAAGTTAAACACATGGTGCATCTAAGTAATTATCCTAATAGCTACTTAAGATATTACCTAAATCCCTAACATAAAAAATTTGTAGTCAAGTATTAGACTGCATTTCTATATAAGGGTGAACATATCTATTAGAGATAGTGGGAGCAAGATTGACTTGGGTTTAGTCAATGATCTAGATGGGCAAATGGTTGGCATAGAAACAAGTTCCACAAGTACATGTGGAATATGCATGTTCTAGTGACACATACTGCATAAGAAGGATGAAACCATGGTGATGGTTTTATATTCACTGCAGCTGGTGATAAATTATTCATTGAGAATAATAATTCCTACAAGTAAGCAGTATATGGAAATTAGATATGAGTAATAAGATTAATTAAAATTCAAATAATGGATACCATATATCAAATTGAAAAGGGGATTATAAATTGAATACTACAGTGGGTATTCAAATGAGATGATACATGGATGGTACAAGCCTAGTACCAATAAGGCTCGATTGGTTATACTAGGTCGGTATGCCTAAATCTAGTAGAATTTTACTTGTCATAGATAACCTATAAGATCATTAAATTGGTCATTAGATTTTAAAATCAACTTTCATGGAAGGTGTCTATACGACGCAACCAAAAAAAGATGATGACACATCAAATTCCAATAAAGGTTGCAAGTTACTGAAATCCAGTTTAGGATTAATGTAAGCAATAAGATCTTAGAGCATTTATTTTGAATGAATCTTTGACATGTGTCTACCAAAGGTTAATAGGAGCACCAATGTTTTCCAAGAGAAATATGTTCAGAAACATATGTAAAAAAGATATTGGTCTTATTGTTAGATAAGACCAGGATAAAAGTAATTCTCTAGTGATTAATTTAAAGTAGAAACCTAATTTCTAGGGAACATGATCTACTGAGGTAGATCCATAGGTTTCTTGGTCATAAGTCAATCGTACATATGGTGACATTGTATTGAAAAATACAAGTTGGACCAATTCAAGAGATGAATTGTTGCCTATGTCACATGGTATAATATCTTCAGGTTTACATGTTTGGAACATGGGAATAAATTAAAGTTGTGAGTTGATATCCATTCACTTCAACAATAGATCAATAACGTATTCCATGTTATGTACGAGAATTGATAAATCCTGGATATACTTTATAGTATGAAGATATCAATAATATCTAGGAGCACTATAAGTAAAGCAGTCAAAACTATCATCTTGTACTTTGGAAAGTACAAATGATATGTACCTAGTAAATGGAGAAGAAGGTCTACTAGTTTTTTTGGGACACAAACTAGTATCCTTAGATCAATTTGATCTTGTATCACAGTTAGGATAAGGAGATGAATGATTCAAGCTCATAAAATCCAGTGGTAGCCATATCTACAAATACTGAGTATGTTGTAGCTTCTAAGGCAGTTAAGAAGTAGATAAATGAAACAATTTGTTCTAGTTCTTGGAATCAAACCTAGTGAGAAAAGTATTATCATAATGTAAATTATGATATTCTTACTAGCCAAGTTGTCAAGTTAGGACAATGAATAAAAGTGATATACTCAGGGATACCTTATCTTGAGAATTTTTACTCAAGGAAATGAGGTCACATACAATAGATATTCCACATGGTGAAAACATGGTAGACCCAAAAGTTAAATCCATTACTCAATAGAATAATGATCTTTATCATATGAGTAGCTGACAAGTTTGGTTAGCAAGTTGGATCTAGTGCAAGTGGGAGTGTTGAAATAGTGGTTACCCTAGACCCAAATATGTAGTACTTTTGATTACCATATCATGTGTACAGTTAGTTTTAGTTAGTGTATTATTACCATTATAGTGCAGTTTTTTTGTGTCCACTATTATAATGGTAATCTCCATAGATTAATTGTCATGTCGAGAGGTTATAGCAGATCACAAGCTATAATGAGAACCTCAAGATAATATGAAATTAATATTAAATATATGTTCTATGGTCTATATACATCTTAATGAATAGATACAATAGATGTTTGACTATTAGGTGTTGGGGGCTCATGACCATTGAGACTTCTTCTCATTAAGTTCACACTTGGTGATCTATAGTAGTGAGATCATGAGGATAGACCCACAAATAGGAATAACACATGTTTTGGGTGTCATTGGTCGTTCATATCTACAGACATGTATATTGGTCTCCAGACTTAAGACCATTACCAATGCATATCATTTTATTGCATACTTTGATGCAAGGAAAAAACCATGGTATTGATATCATGGAGAGGTATCTTGTGTTGGGTGCATCATTGGTGGTGTGAAATTGGTTGAATGGTCAAGAAAGGATTTGTCACTTCCAAGTTTAGGAAGTTGTTGTTCATGCCTAGTTGATCAGTATGGTGCTGCCTTCATAAGTCTTTATGAAAAGTAGTCGAAAGGAAAATCCATCTGGATAGATCAACAAATAATAAAGAGAGAAAAGGGTGATGACACTAGTGTGTTTCATTCTTTATGAGATATTTAATGAAAAAGATATTATAGTACATAGCCAGTGTTTATATGTTGGTTGTCGTTGCTATGACAATCCTTATCTCTTTAGGGACCATGATGGGTTACTAGAATCTGCTCTTGGTCTGTGGATTTTATTCACTACTATCGAGATAAGGGTCTAGAGGGCCACATATAATAGCGTATTCAAGAATCCACCCTATTTAGTTTAATAGGTATATTGGAAATAGTGGGCCCCACCATGGGGTCCTAGTGTTTTCCAAGTTATCGATCACCAAAATAATTAAATAAATTCATTAATATTCAAGTTATGAATATTTGGGATTGAATTTATTTAATGTATTTAAAATTTTAGTAAATGAAAGATAATATTAATCGAACAAATATTATTTTAATATTCAAGGATTGTTTAATATTTAGCGGGATAGCGAGTTGAGTTAAAGGGTTCGATTTTTATCATGTAATATATTTTATATATATTATAGGCATGTGATAAAATAATAAATAGTTTTTGCATAGTTTAGTTCATCATTATTATTTATTTAGTGGATGTCGAAATAAACGGGGGTCGGGGAACCCAACCAGGTATTTTGTAAGTCAACTATAAATAAAGGAGGAGGCTCTCTCTCTTGTGTGGCCATTATTACTATTCATTCACTTTTATGGAATGAAAGATGAGATCCTCTCTCTCCTCTAGCTTCCTAGAGAGAGAAATAGTTGATCCAAGAGCATGGATCAAAAGATTCCTCAAGAATCAAAGGGATCTCGATGCGGTGATCGTCGGGACGCTGAAGGCATCATTGGATCACCATGCTAGCACCCAGAATTCAATGATCTGCATTCTAGTGGATTTTAGAAGAACTTGTGGACGATCTAGAGGGATCCTGCTATGGATTCTTCAAGCAGCGATCACCAGCGATGAGTTGCAGTTGAGCACACCTTTGAATTTTAAATGGGTATGTTTTTAGTTTAATTTTTGTGCACTTCACAATTTACATGAGATCCTAGGACCTCATAGGGGATCAGATCATCAGCGTTGACAAGTACCGTCAATTCACTGACAAAAATTTTTAAAATCCCTGGCCCACCAGCTTCTACTACGGGCCCCATAACATATCCTTAAGAATAATGATTAAAAATTTTATCTCCCCTATATAGAATAATCAATGAATTTAAATCTAATATTAAGATGAAAATGAAACACTTCCTGGATTAATAGTTATATCTTTATAAAGTTTCCATAGAAATAGAAATATAAGCAATTTTTATAATCTTTAAGAAACCACTAAATAATATAACAATTAAGTCCAGTGGTGCATACCTAAAATATATCAAATACAAGTTCCTTTTGATACCCATATGATTTTGGATCTCATAGTGTTATAAATTAATATTTTAGGCAAACAAATCTATTTTTTGAGAAGATATTTTATAATTAAATTTAGATAACTATTTTGAGTAATAAACATTCTTAATACCATAAAAATATGGTTTTATAAAATTGAAATAATTTTCATAATGTACATTTATTCCACAATAAAAACATTTGACAATAGACATGCACTTGCTTTCATAACTAGGAAAAAATAATTTTTATATAATTTTTTCGTTTCTCCATTACTACCTATACCAAGTTTTCCATTTTGATTTTTTTTTCATGAATTTGATTTAAATAGTTTTATCATTTAATAAGAATTCTAGGGACATGTTTCAATGTATTAAATTCTTCTAATAGTTCCTGTAATTTTATTTCTATAAAAAATGTGAGAATAATTAGATTTTAAATAAGAAATTCGTTTTGTTAAGAATTTTTTATCATTAGAAATATTATCATAAAATTTTATAATCTTTCTATGTTCCTTTTTTAATGTTTCAAAATTTTCTTAAATAATAATTTTTTTATTAAGTTCATCATAATAAAAAATATATAAATTATAATTTTGAGAGTTAGAAGAGTGTACCTCATCATCATAAGTCATAGGACATATATTTACCATTTTATTTTCATGATTAGCTTCAGAATTTGTAATAAATTCATCACTTGAATCAGAAGTAACACTATAATTATTCTTTATGACTTTCTTTCCTTTACTTTTATAATCATATTCCCTTTGAGGTTTAATAACTTAACATTTAAACTCTACATGACCTTTCTCATTACATTCATATCATATATCTCCTTTACTCCTTCTCATCCTCTTATTGTATAATTTTCTAATTTTTTTAGCAAGATTTGATAATTCTTTGCTTGAATATGGAAAACTTGAATCAGATGATTCATCCATAGTAGTTATAAGGGAAATATATTACTTTTTGATAGAAATATGATTTTCATCTTCAGATTTCATCTCAACCTCATACATCATCAAGGTACCAATCAGTTCTTTCATTGTCAGTTCTAAGACTAGAGTGGATTGATGAATAGTAGTAGATATTCCATTCCACTTAGAGGGTAAAACTCTAAGAAATTTTAAAGCCTAATCTTATTATTTAATTGATTCTCCCCAGGTATAAATATCATTGACAACTTTTATCAATATTCTATTCATATGAATGATTCTCTCATATTCATGCTTCCTAAATGTATCAAATTTCAGTTTTTTAGTATTGTACCTTAGTTTTCTAAAATTATTAGTTCCTTCATAAGAAACAAAAATACTTTTCCACGTCTTATATTTAGTAACACACTGAGTGACTTGATTAAATTCACCATTTCCTAATCTAAAAACAATAACATTCATTTATCTTGAATTAAGATCATAATCTTTCTATTTATCATCATTCTATTTTTTTAGATCACCTTCAAGAATTTCATAAGGATTTATAACCTTCAAATAAACTCTTATTCAATTATTTTTTAAATAATTTATCATGTGTAATTTCTAAAATTCATAATATTCACCATTAAATTAAGGTGAATGAATCATTGACATACCATCTCTAAGATTAGCCATTGAGAATTAACCTCATATGTATCATTAACTCTGAAATTTTTGATTCAAAACAAATATAATAGCTTGAATCTATCTTATTATATCAAATGATGGTATTAGATATAAATAGTAAAATATTTAAGGATTTACAAAAATATCAAATGTATATTTTCCTCTAATCCTAATTGTTGTTATCAGAGATAAAATGACAAGTTTTTCAAAAAGAGACATAAATCAATAGAGCACAAACTATGATACCAATTATTGGGTCAAAATAGAAAAGATGAAGACATAAAAGGGGGTGAATTGTGTTCCTTTAAAAACATGATAGAAAATAAACTTACCTCTTGATATTAACATGAGTATTTCATTCTCTATTAAAGATGATTAAGCAGTGGAAAATAAAAATAAGAAATGAAACAGTGATGTATTCAGGGAACAAAGATCCCCTAGTACCCTCCACCAATGCTCTCTCAGTGAGCTTGGTGATTTTAACTAGTAAGTCCTTTTACTAGGGACTTCTACCACTAGTGTATAAAGTGGGTTTTCATATCAGTTTTCTTTCTTTTTCACATCGATTAGTACGCACCGTTATTACAGGTGACATTGTAAATAATTTTTCCACGTTGGTTAAAACAACAAACATTGTAAATGACTATTGTATTGGTTTTTCATGTCAATTATTTTATAACCAATGTGAAAAACTTATCTAAATGGTGTTTTCACATTAGTAATTATATAAACAACATGAAAAACTATCGATATTAAGGGTTTTCACATCGGTTATCCTATAAATGATGTGAAAACCATACATAATTGGTTTTTCACGTCGGTTATAAAATAAACGATGTGAAAAAACATTTTTTAATAATTTTATTTTTAGCCCTCCTCTCTACTACAAACAAGAAGAGAAATAGGTAGAAAAACTAGCATAAACTAGTAACAAAAGTAGTATAAAACAACCAATAAAACCCATTTACAATAATAACTTTCAAAATTAAAATATATAGTATAAACAAACTAAAATCCAACAACAACTGTAAAATGATATTTCCATCTAAACACATTTACAATTATAACTTTCAAAATTAAAATATATAGTATAAACAAACTAAAATCCAACCACACCTGTAAAATGATTTTTCTATTCAATTTGTAAGTGTATTAGATCCTATTCACTATAAGGTTGTGGTTCAAAAAGAATATACAAATTAAAAGTAAATAATTTAACATATATTATGAATAAAATGAATGAAATATTAAGGAAAAGTTTATAAATAAATACAACCTATTGGAACTTCATAACTATCCCGGTTGAAATTATTTCATACATAAATCTTAACACATAATATCGACATTATTTTACACCTTCTTGTTTAGGGAAATGATGTTTAAACATGTTTTTCAATTAAAATTTACATTATTAAGTAATATATCCAAAAGTTACTAATTGTAAATGAAAATTCAAATTTCCTTTTACATATTTGATCTTAGTGATCTTATTTCTTATGGTTATTGAAAGAAATTTCATGACCTATTTGAAAATAATAAGAATTAAATAAATTTAAAAGTCATTATTATAGAAACAAGTATTAAAAAAATTCAAACTTATATGTCCAATAAATTCTTATTTTTTTGTACTTCTCCATTGATAAAGCATAACCAATAAAGTGCCTTCTCCCATGGAAACAAAAACACCTAACATACCTTGGCCGTTGATATAAAAGAAAATTTAATGTTAGTGGTTATTATGTTAAATGATATATGACACCTTTTCAGATATATGTTTCATACTCTTGAAGATAAGGAAAAATCCAATACTGAATAATTGCATTCTTTTGAAATCTTTCTAAAATATAAACTGTTCGTTCTGCTTTAGTAATTATCATCACTATAGGTGAAATAAACCATGGGTCCATAAATCCATATACATATTTCTTGTCATGATCCTTACACATTGTATAAAGACACCTAATACAAAAAAACATAAGTATAAATTTTAATTAAATTAAACTTATAAAAATATTTATGTTAAGACTTACATATAAAAAACTTTCATCATGCTGATTCCCAACTCATATTTAGTTACAACCTCTATGATATCATTTTACAAAAGTGCCACAATCATTTCACACCCAAAAATTCTGGATTCAATTGGAATCTCATAAAAATTCAACAATAAATTTGAATATATTGAAAATATATCAAGATTATTAGATTTTTTATATGAATCCATAACAATTTTTATATATTTTTGTCTATAAAGTACTTCTTTACTTTTATAGTATTTCTATAAGAGAATATATAAATTTATAAAATTTAAAATGTTAAAAAAAATTAATACCAAAATGAAATAAAAGATTAAATACAAACAAAAATCTATGGTAATTTGTCAAAGAAGTCTAGATGGGAAAACTAAAAAGTGGTTGATACTCTATCCAACTGTACTCACCACATCTGTAGGTAACGGTACTCCAACTGATCTATCTATAATATCCTAAATAGTGACCCTATAATGCTCTATTTCTATTTATTAATGTTGAATGGTATCTCCAATATAAAATATCATCCCATATGCAATAATATGATGATGGGGATCATAAACATATAACTTAAAATAATTGGGTAGTTATGGAGGAGGGGTCTAGGAGTAGGATAAGGAGTGGGATCTGTAGGTAGAGATGGAGGAGTGGGAGCTACAGTCTGAAACTGTTTTTTCATGTCTGAAAACATCGACTGTACCAAAGCTCTAATCCTATCCTCCATAATCACATGAATATCCTGAAATTCATCCTCTAAAGATCATATTTTTTTATAAATACCCTCCATTAGAGAAGTTACAAAATTTGGAAACACTTTTTTTACCAATACACCCATTGGATATCCTCGTACATGACCCAAGTGTTTAGGATTTCCCAATTTTGTAGCTAAAATATCCTACATACCCTTAGCTAAAAATATCCCCTATGTGCTCTAATCCTCAAGATAATCCTTTATGAAATATTTAAAAAAATATATAATGAATCACAATATAAAAATAATTGAATTAACTTAAATAAATAAATAAATTAAACATCTTGCAATCCTCTCAGTTACAACCCTCAAATATTTTGTATGATATTTCCCTTTTTCTCATCTGAGCCCTCTTCTATTTTTCATGCCTAGTTGGGGGGGGGGGTGGAGAGACAACCTATGCAAAGCCTGAAGACTCATCTCTCAATTTTTGGAAAAATTTAGCCATCATTTGTTCTTATAATAAATTATACCCTCCCAAGATAAAGTATGAGGGTATATGTGTCTAGATTGGATCTCCTAATGAGATCTCCTCAATTTCTGCAAATTAATAATAAATAAATCATTAAAATCATTAATAATATAATTAATATAAAAAAACTTCTAAAAGGTAAAATTTTTCTTAACAAAAATGCTTCTTGTCTTCTACTTTCAAAAAATTTCTTCCATGTATCTTCATTTATAAAGGGATATTTATCACATGTATTATGATTTTGCTTATTCTCAAAAATGAAATCTGATGTAAGGGTTGATTTTAAATCCTTTTATCTCCTAATATAAAATGATAAACATTTCCTCCTGACTCCTCTAGTATCAGGTATATCATATGTCATCTAATAAGAAGGGGGAAACATATATTACTATAAAAATTTCAAGATAAGTAAAATAATAATAAAAAATCTTACCAAAACGGTCTCTCACAATTTAGATAGTGTCAAATTGTCAAAAATTCTCCAATTGTCAATCAAAATAATGACTTGTTTTTTTATCCTGAATTGATATAAAATTCTTGAATTGTTTTGAATTTGGACATCTTGGAATATCATTATCATCAAAGTCTACTGGTATCCTTGGGTCCTGGAAAGGGGAAGCTGATAATTTTGGTAAACGGGTGCTTACATGTTTACCAACCCTCAAACTCTTCTTTGGCCCCATCGGAGTAGATGCCTCCTATAAAGAATGATGAGTCTCATCAAGATGAACATGTGTGAATTCCTCCCCAGAGTTATGAGTGTGATCATCTATAAAAGTCTGTGGTGGATCAGTTGATTGATATTTCATTATCCTACAAATCAAAGTAACAAATAATTAGTACACAAATATACAAATTCAAATATTACAATACTAATATAAAAAAATGAAAAATTATTAAACAAAAAAGTAAACTTAATTAAAATTAACATATTTTTATTCATATTTGTTATATTTAACTAAAATACTAACAACAATAATGAGATATGAAATATCATATAAATGAATGAAAACCAATCCAAAAATGGTGTGTGAATAGTAAAAATGATTGAAGCTAATGAATCATTTTTAAACCAAAAAGAATATTTTTTCAATATACTCTTATACAATATTTTTTTATTTAACATATTAGATTTAAAATAATTTTTTCACAAAATCAATTAATATATAAGTTATATAAGGGTAAAAATTGTAAACTAAACTGAATTAAACTAATGTAAACAAAAAATTTAACTTATTAGTTGTAGTACATGTTTTAATAAAGAAAATAAAATTAAAATGTCTAACATTTTATGAAATTTTAAAAAGAAAATGAGAAATAAACATATTTTACCTATAATATTAGAAATGTAGTAAAGAATATTTTACCAAATTCCTTCATTATTATCTTTTCGTATGGTATGAACCATATCTACAATGTTCTCATCAATATTATCTGTTAATATTTCCATGGAAGTAGGGATCTCACATAAATAAGAATATTTATGAAATTTATCATCACTAACATATTGTTTTTTTCTTCTAAAATAATAAACCACTTCATAAATAATTGATCAAGAACATAGATTTTTTTACATGTGTTGCCATTATAAAAGGATCAACTATGTATTCTAATCTACTTAGATTAACAAGTGTCATTCCAAACTCATCTTGTCATACACTGTCATTAGAAATAAACCGTTTGTAATTAAACACTATTACTTTGAATTTAATGTAATCAACCTCCCATATCTCTTCAATGACTCCATATTATTCAATTGATGTGGAGATTGGGTTTTTATCTTTGGCACTCAAACAATTTATTTCTTCTATGAACACCAATACACTACTATTCTGAAATGCACTTATATTTTCCTGATCTTTCGTATGAAATTTATATCCATTAATGTCATACCTAGACCATGTTATCAAATTTAAACTTGGACCACCCACTAACCATCTCAATGTTTCTGATGCATCTGATCTACCAAGCATGGCCTCTTTAAACCATGGAAATTTTTTAATGCTTATTCAAAATCCAGATATCTTTCTTATTTGTATAACATTGTCTCAACACATTAATATACAGTTTTATATATGGTTGATCATCATATATATTATTCATGATGTATAAATGTACCTTATTTATCTATTCACCTATCAATGATTTGACTTTCAAGCCATGGATCCCCTTTCCCCCATAATTAACCCATTCATGGGGAGATAGAGGGAAACCTCTATGCTCCACTATAGAAAAGTAGCTTGTAAAAAACTCATAAACATCATAAATATACTTCCAAACAATGGAGGCTTTAGGTCGATATGGATTCTTAATATACCCCTTCAATATTTTTATATACCTTTCAAAATGATACAAATAATGTAGATATACAAGTCCTTAAAGCTTTATTTCTCACTCAAAATGAACCATTAAATGCACTATGATATCAAAAAAATGGAGAAAAATACATTTCCAATTGACAAAGTATAGAAACTGCTTCGTTCTCCAAATTGTTCAAAGAATTTAGATCAATCACATTATTAAAAATTGAATTGAAAAAATAACACACCATCATGATAGTCATTCTGACATGGATGGGAAATATTCCATGCAATAAAACTAGTAGGATTTATTATATCATGATGTGAAAATCATGAGATTTCATACCTGTCAACTTCAAATCCTTTAAAGATTATTTTTTTAACATTTGAATAATAAACCTATGGCACTTTGATATCATTAATACATTTCAAAAAGCTAATGTTATCCATCTTAGATAATATATAAAAAGTTCAGTGTGGGAATTCTCACCTTCTATCAGGAGTGGGAGATAAATCCAAATGTATTCTCATTGAGAGTAAGTCTAATCTTGCATTAAAAAAATCGTTAGTGTTTCCTTTAATATTTAATAGTGTTCTAATAAATTTGAACATATATTCTTCTACATATTCATGAAATGAATGTTATGTTTAGCATCCTGATATCTCTAATATGGTATCTCAAAAAACATTGACCGTTTCTTCAAAATATTCTATAATTACCATATTTATGTGTCTTTTTGAAAGTCACATTATTGTTTTTCACCCTCTCAAAATATTGATAAGAGGATAAAGGTTTTGGAGAAATATAAAATTCTTTTAATACATTGAATTCATTTTTTAATCTTCTATAAGAGTTATCCATAGAAAAAAACTTTTTATGAACCATGTATTTTTTTCCATGATGCAGTTGATAATATGAAGTCTATTTTACATGAATTTGACATGCTTTATGCCCCTTAACACTGTATCCAAACAAATTTCCATATGATGGGAAGCCATTTATAGTTAACAGAATCATTGCATGTAGTTCAAAATATTCCATTTTATAATAATCATACACCTTAGTACCATCCTCCCATAAGAGTTTCAAATCATTGATTAATTGTGATAAGAAAACATCAATATAATTTCTGGGTTATTTTGGTCCAGAGTTCATTAAACTCAACATAACATACTTTTTCTTCATAAAAAAATTAAGAGATAAGTTTTAAATTACCAATAAAACAATCCATGAACTATGTGTGCTACTATGGCTTCGATATAGATTCATTCCATTCATGCATAGTCCAAGTTTGAGATTTCTAACTTCATTTCTGAATGTAGGAAACTGCTGATCAATTTTCTTCCACCGTCAACGATCAGCTGGATTCCATAATTTTCTATCACATATATGCTCATGTTCATTCCATATTAATTTTTTTTTCATCATATGAATTTGAAAATAAACATTTCAAATGAGTAATTATAGGAAGACACACAAATTCCTTGATAGGTGTTTCTATAATTTCTAAATCAGCTTGTAATTTTTGTTTCAACTTATACTGTGATGTCTCACATTTTGGGATACCTTGATAGAAATTTGTATTCCTTCCTATATAGCACACAATCATTTGGGAAGGCATGTAATATTTTGTACCCCAGTACCATCGATCATATTATTTTATTCACTTTATACTATTAATCATAAATATCATTATCTTTAGGAAGAATATATTTCAATAATTGTATATAATCTGCAAAACTATTTTCACTCCAACCATGTTTCTTCTTCAAGTTTTTCAATCTTAACACTGATGATAAAAATATAAATTCCATAAAACCCAAATACAATGGTTTTTCATCATCACCATATAGACACTCAATTTTAGGTTCTTTCTCAATTGTCTATACTTTAATATCATGAATTATTTCTTCAATTTCATCAGTGTTATCATCTTGTAAAGAATCATTATCAATAGATCCAAAATTCTTCCTAGTTTCACCATTCCAAATCCAAGGGCTATAACTTGGATTAAAACCACGAAAAATTAAATGATATTTGATCTCTATGCTTTTCAATTTCTTCATATTTAAACATTTTATGCATGGATAGAAAAACATGTCATTGTTTGAAACATTTAATTTAGAAAATTAAAAAAAAAAGCATCAATACCTTCCTCATATTCATCACTTATTTAAATGTTGTAATCCAACTTTGAATCATTATTATCTATAACAAATATAAAAAATAAATATCTTGTCAAAATAATATAGTAGCGATAAAATTGAGAATAAATCATTCAAGTCAAACTTGGTTTAAATTTATAGCCAGGATGTCATAATTAAAAAATAAAAAAACATTATTTTTTTAAAAAAATATATGTATTTGAAAAGTATAATTATAAATGGGTTAATTAGCCCAAATAAAGTCATAACCTAACATATACCTATCAGAATATTACCAATATATGTAAAGAAACCAATTGATAGTTCATATTGTGTATTCACCAATAATTTCAACATTATATTGATAATAACTCATAATATATAGAACAAATATTTAATATATGATTTTTCAAGATAATAATATGCTCACATCACACAAAAAGTGTATGTATACATATACACTACTTATAATATATTGCATATTGAACTGTATAAAAATTGAAATGTATGTATACATAACATTTTAAGATTACTATGTCACTAATAAATGCATAATGCTAACTAAAATTTATCCATATACATGGCAGTGTATGCATAAATAATGAATGATTCACAAACATCATCCAAATAAGAAACATTTAGATATTCAATGAATAAATTTAAGATTAAATTCAATATAAATAGTTTTTAAACAATTCAGTGAAAACTCCTTTAAAAATAGCAGAAACACCCAAATATTAAGATATAATGCTGAAATTTATGATCTAACACATAACATTAAGGTATAATGAAATCCAAAACTTTTCACTTAAATCAATAGATAACTAAGGTATATGAGGATGGTAACCTAAGATTCACGATGAGAGGATAAATATAAGAATGTACAATAATGATGCTAACAAAACCTGAGAGTTTATAAAGATGATAATGTGATATTTGAGTAAAAATAATAAAAAAACAAGAGTTATGGAATCTGTAATGTTGAATGACCGAAAGCAAGGATTGATGTGTGAGGCTTACTTGAGAGTTGAGAGATGAGATGATTGAATGCATAAAAATGAAGCCAATTAAACCTGATAATGCATGAAGATGTAAAACCATGATTGGAGGCTACTGGATTGAAGAAATGAGTTTAGGGCTTCCACATGAGAGAAACAAGTTTTCTCTCATGGTATCGAATAACACCGAAATGATCAAAATATAAATTCATAAAATTTTAAATGGTTTATCGTATAGGTTATTATATAACTAACATGGTAAATAAATTTTTATTGTTTTATCACATTGGTTATAGAGTAACTGATGTGAAAACCCAAATTTATCACAATAGTTATTTTATAACCAACGTGATAAAGTAATGTAAAATTCTTTATCATGTCAGTTATAATATCACTGATTTGAAAAACCACTTTATCATGTTGGTTATTGTATAACCAACATGATAAGGTAATATACATGTTTTTTTCACATCATTTATAAATAACCAGCATGAAATATTTGACCCAATAAATTATTTTTTTACTAGTGTATAACTAATTATAGGAAGTTGACACCCTACAATCAATGATTTTATAGGGCCTTCCGATTATTTTAATAGGAACCAAAATATCCAAAGCATAGTATGAGAAGATAAAGATCCTACAATCAATGAGTATGAGTATAAAATACTATTAAAAATAATAATGTATTAGTATTTAGATATTGAAATAGCTTTGGAACACAGTTATAACAGCAATTGATAGTTTTATATGATCTTCAATAAAACACAGAAGCATTAAAATATTCTTCAACATCAAATTGGATTTCTTTATAATGAAGTAGAGAAAACACCAGGTGGATGGTTAAAAATGTATATCTACAAAGATTATCTTTGATGAGTACTTTGAGGAACTATAGTAAAATATTAACAAATATATATATCGATAACAATCAATCAAAATAATAAGGATCAAAACATATATGTCTCCAAATTGTTTCTCTAGATGCATAAACACCTTATTATTTTTGAATGTACATCTACATTTCTTCAGAAGAACACACACATATATATATATATATTTATATAATATGAAGATATCAATATTTATTATTATGGTTGAACTCTTTTAGGCCAAACAACTCTAGAAATATCCCATAAAAAATCACAAATATTTGAATTCAGAATGTTCAAAGAAAGACATAATTTCTCTTAAAAATAGGAATAATCTAATATATTGACCAAGAGCCTTTAAATAATTCTTTAAAAAACTTTAAAATATATTTAATTATAGTGATACCTTTTCAGAAAATTTAGAAATAAACCCTAATTCAAAATTCCATTTTTGACCTAGTCAAATGTAGGGTTTGTCTGCATAGCGATAAACTTCAAAAGTATGGTTATTAGTGTATGGTTTATTAAAAAATTAGGGATGATAAACCATACATTTGTTCCTAAAACATAGGGTCTCTTCCAAAATTAGGGTTTCTAATCCATACTTTTATTCCAAATGTATGGTATACAAACCTTACATTCCACTTAAAACATAGGGTAAGAATAGAGTTTCTAGATTACTTATAAAACATGTCCAGAACACTTTTACTTTGAGAAAACAAATATCCTCCCATGTGTTAAATAATTACATAATAAAAATAATTATTACAATAATTAATATCTGGAAATTAAATTAAAGTAACTTCATTGGTAACTTAAATGTCGGTGTTTGTGAGTATTAAAATAAAAAAAATAACAAAATGGTTAAATTATCACATGCTCAACATGTTCATCACCCAATCTTTAATTTTATTCAAGAAAATGCCTCTACCTATATACCACCCTCCAAGGATGCATGTTATCCATGGGGAAAGATCTTTTCTTGTTTATTCTTCATCACTAACTTCCTATGATGTACCTACCACCAAACTTTACCATGGTAGTATAGTATCTGTTACCATTCCATATACTGATCATGACTCAATGTAGCACAAAATGTGCTACCATTCCATATACTACTTGATCATTATTTATGGTATCACCATTTATTATCTAAGATAATTTATAAGATACTGTTCCACATGATCCACCATCACTACTCCTTTATGGTAGCAGTATCTACTATCAGTAATAGTATCTCCTCTTTCAGCAGCGGTAACACCTCCAAACTTCAACAACAATAGCTCCATCTTCATTCACTGATGGTAGCACCTCATTATTCATCTTCTATGTTGATTTATGAGGATTTATACACATATAAATTTATGTTCATGGTTTCACATAGATGATTTTGGTGTCTCCTCAGTGCACCTTCTTCACCATGGCACAACTGAATATTCTTAGTGAGTTCACAACACAATGGGTGTGCAACAACACAACCTGTATTCACTAAGACACCAGACATTCAAAGTGGCCAAATGGAACATCCTTTGTACGAATAGATTCATTATTCTTTAAGGTGAAAAAAATATGGTTTCTAGAGATCCCATAGGTGATTTATGGTGATATCAAGCCTTATGGGTGCTTCGTTTCACAATCCTATTTTTTCCATGCAGCAACAATGAAAATTATCCATTGATCCTAGGTGACCAAGGCCTTTGTCGAGTAGTGGTGGCTGTCATCGAGTAGCAAAAAGTGGTGGAGACGAGGTGAGGGAAATTTATGAGGGAGAGGGAGTGTGCATCTAACATATAATGATGATGTCTCAGTTAAAATGAATATTAGTTATGAATTCGAGTCTAAAATCAAAGATTAAAACTATCAAGATCTTAAATGTATTACAACCTACAATAAACATGGATTAGAAGCCTATTTTGGTGATGGGATCCCACTACATTTCACACACATTACATGGGTCATGAATACCCACATGTCCTATATGTGCCTTCTCCCACTCGCTACATGAGATTCTCCCCATGCAGCCTATACTCTATTTTTACTCGATGGGGATTCCTTTTAGGGCTTATTGGATAGCTATCCCACCATGGGTTGGATATGTGGTTCAAACCCTTAAAGTGTTGAGGATTAGTTTAGTTGGACTATATTTTTGTACCTTATAAAAACATCACACAATTAGTAACCTCAAAGATAAATTCATAAGTAAATTAAATTTTTTCTAAATTCATCATTTTTATCCATTTAACTCTATTTAAATGGTTCAGTTGTAATTCCAAAAATTTTAATAAAACATTTAATTTATGGTAATATTAATTATAATAAAATTAAAAAAACATTATAGTATGTTTAAAAAAATTCCATGAAATTATGAGTGCATCAAATACCCCCAAACTTAAACTATGCTTGCCCTTAATCATTAAATATCAATATTAAATTTAAATAGGAATAACATACTTACAATATTTAAAACTAAAATCAATAATATTAAATAATTATCAATAGTAAACCAAATTTTCAAGTTCCACATAAAATATAAATTCAATTTTACACTTAAATGAAAAAATGAACCCAATTATTTTACTTTCTCCCATTTGAAAATGATGAATCTTATCCTTCAATTCATTCAAGTTTCTCAATTTATTATTATCAATCATTCCAAATCATGTTCTAAATCTATTTTAATCTTTTCCTATCATCACTCATGATATAAATTCAAGTATATTTGTTCCCATATCATGAGTACTTGATCCTTATAAATAGGCTTGGAAAGGAAAAACTTTATCCACTTTTTAAAGACAAAAGTCACATGAAAACATGAAGACTTGAAATTATGTTTCTAATTAATCTAGGTCTTAAGGTTGATAGGTATTGATGTGAAAAATATAAAGGCTTAAGAGAAGATTCTTATATCTTAAATCAAAGTGCATGTTATCAAAAGTAAAAGTGTAATGAGGATCTCCACTTTTAAATGTAAAGTCACACTTACCAAGTTCAAAGTAAAGGCCACGATCAATGATAGAAAAATGAATGAATTACTACTTGAATTTTCTATAATTTTTTTATTTATCTTTATTTTTCAAACTACTTTTTCATATATTTTTTTATTTTTTTTCAAAATTTACTGTTTGAAAAAATATAAAATATAACACCTAACCATGTATGATAAAAATAATAGTCCTAATAATAGTGATTTTTGATTTTCCCAATACATAACCTTTTATTTTTTCAATAAGGGAAAAAATTAAAAGCTTAATGAATGAATCAACAACCTTTTTCAATACCCAAGGTATCCCCCACACTTCATCTTTAAAATGTAGTGTATCCTTTCACCATAACTTCCCTCACCCCCCAATCCAACTTTACAATATCATGCAAAATGCTAAGAGTATGGTAGAAATGGATAATTATGGATTGAAATTTGTCTCATTCCTATGAAGGAAAATCATGGTATCTATAAAAAAACAAGTATTAATGTAAAATACAGTCTCAAGGATAAGGGATCATAAAAAATTCCTCAATCATTTTAAATGTGGTTTTTCATAGTCATAGCTTTGAAAAGTTCCAATGCAAGTTCTAGAAGGTGACATGACCCAAGATCACTCAAGAAACATGATAAAGATATAATATAAAGTATTTGGCATAGAAATACTATTGGGAATGGATATATTATTTTATATAATCACTCATTTAATGAATAATAATAAAAAATAATTCTCACTACTGGAAATACACTATTTCCCAACGGTTCAGAACCGTTGGGAAAGCCCCTGAAACCGTTGGGAAAGGTTTTCCCAACGGTTCTTAGAACCGTTGGGAAGTAAGCCGTTGGGAAAAGTTTTCCCAACGGTTTACTGGCAACCGTTGCAATAGAGCCATAAAATTTACCCTACCCCAACAGTTTGGGTGAACCGTTGGGATAGTTTTTCCCTCCCAAACCGTTGGGAAAACCAAATACCATGGAACATTTTCCCAACGGTTGGAACCGTTGGGAATTGGTGAAGTCTTTCCCAACGGTTTAAAACCGTTGGGAAAGACATGCTAAAAACTTATATGCCAACGGTTTGAAACCGTTGGCATACCTATGCTGCAAATTGCAGCACCCTGCAATTTGCACAGCCCCTGTCCCCTGTCCATCACCACCGGTCATCAGGCCTCATTTTCACCTCATTTTCACCTCATTTTCACCTCATTTTCGATCCAACTATTGTACCAGTAATAAAATAAAACATACATATTCAATTACGAACAAATTCATACACATTTAACATATAATGGATCCTGAAACTATACAAATCCATAATTAAATTACAATTCATAAACATACATAATTCATATAGAATTCAATTTAAAATTTAGATGACAATTATACGTGGAATCTGAAATTCAATTCATAATATGATCGGTTTTTTCTATACCATATATTTTTACCTCAAATGATGTCCATTTTAAACAAAATACATACACCTGAAGTGATACTGGCCACACCGCACCTCAGATTGAGGCGAGGTTAACTCGTACACGTCACATTTGACTCATGGATCGTTGTGCTAAAGTATCGACAGAATCCTAATGCGTTTGGTCGGTTTTCCGTATGCCAGTTGATGTTTTTCACTTAAAATGGCGTCCTTTTGAAACAAAAGACGAACACTATGAGTGGTGCCGACCACACCGCGTCTCCAATTGAGGCGGGGTTGATTCGTACACGTCACATATGACTCATGGATCGTTCTCCTAAAGTTTAAATGGAAACCGAATGCGTTTGGTCGGTTTTCCGTATGTACTTAAAATGTTGTCCATTTTAAACAAAAGAGTGACACTTAGACTCATCCTGACCACACCGCGACTCAGATTCATCCCGGGTTGGCTCGTACATGTCACATATGACCCATGGATCATTGTGATAAATTATCAAAAGATTCCGAATGCGTTTGGTCGGTTTTGCGTATGCCAGTTGTTCTTTTCATTTATAATCATGTCCATTTTAAACAAAAGAGACATAGTTAGAGCGGTGTCGGCCACACCACATCTCAGATTAAGACGGGGTTGACTTGTACACGTCACATATGACCCATGGATCGTTGTGCTAAAGTATCGATAGAATCCGAATGCGTTTGGTCGGTCTTCCGTATGTCAGTTGATGTTTTTCACTTAAAATGACGTCCTTTTGAAACAAAAGACGGACACTTTGAGTGGTGTCAGCCGCACCGCATGTCGGATTGAGGCGGGATGATTCGTACACGTCACATAAGACCCATGGATCGTTCTCCTAAAGTTACAATGGAAACCGAATGCGTTTGGTCGGTTTTCCGTATGTACTTAAAATGGTGTACATTTTAAACAAAAGAGAGCCATTTAGACTGATCCCGGTCACACCGCGACTCGGATTGACCCGGGTTGGCTCGTACACGTCACATATGGCCCATGGATCGTTGTGATAAATTATCAAAAGATTCTGAATGCGTTTGGTCGGTTTTGCGTATGCCAGTTGTTCTTTTCACTTATAATCCTGTCCATTTTAAACAAAACAGACACAGTTAGAGCGGTGTCGGCCACACCGCGGCTCGGATTGAGGCGGGGATGATTCGTACACGTCACATATGACTCATGGATCGTTCTCCTAAAGTTTCAATGGAAACCGAATGCGTTTGGTCGGTTTTCCGTATGTACTTAAAATGGTGTCCATTTTAAACAAAAGAGAGCCACTTAGACTGATCTCGGCCACACCGCGACTCGGATTGAACCTGGGTTGCCTCGTACAGGTCACATATGACCCATGGATTGTTGTGATAAATGATCAAAAGATTCGGAATGCGTTTGGTCGGTTTTGCGTATGCCAGTTGTTCTTTTTCACTTATAATCATGCCCATTTTAAACAGAAGAGACATAGTTAGAGCGGTGTCGGCCACACCGCGTCTCGGATTGAGACGGGGATGATTGGTACACATCACATATGACCCATGGATCGTTCTCCTAAAGTTTCAATTGAAACCGAATGCGTTTGGTCGGTTTTGCGTATGCCAGTTCTTTTCACTTATAATCCTACCCATTTTAAACAAAACAGACACAGTTAGAGCAGTGTTGAGCACACCGCGCCTCGGATTGTGGCGGGGATGATTCGTACACCTCACATATGACCCATGAATCGTTCTCCTAAAGTTTCAATGGAAACCGAATGCGTTTGGTCGGTTTTCCGTATGTACTTAAAATGATGTCCATTTTAAACAAAAGAGAGCCACTTAGACTGATCTCGGCCACACCGCGACTCGGATTGAGCCCGAGTGGGCTCGTACATGTCACATATGACTGATGGATGTTGGGTCGGAGGTGATGGCAAGAGGGGGGGTGAATTGCCTTTTTAAAATTAATTAACAATTTAAAACAAATTTAAATGCAGCGGAAAGTAAAATGGCAAGACACAATTGATAACGGAGTTCGGCTTTAAACTCAAGCCTACGTCTCCACTCCCAACTCAACCGTTAGGAGATTTATACGACCGCTTGCTTTTTAATGGTTATAGCAAGAAACCCACTAGCCGTTTTAAGGTAGGCTAGATCACCTTCTTACAGCTTGCTTTTTTATTATGGTTGTAGCAAGAAACCCAAATTGAAAGAAGAAAAAGGGTGGTTTGTTTTAATACAAACCCAATTAAGAACTAAACAATTGAAGTAAATAATTTAGAACAAACTAGAGGAAGCCTTGAGCGCCAAGAGGTGAGTGTAGTTGATGTAGAGGCAGCCCAAGCTTCAAGGATGGCAATTGGATCTCAAGTAGCCTTTGAGAATTGTCGTAGGAGCCTCAAATGATTAAAATAGCTTTGGTATGCTTCGGTATATGATCGGTAGTGTTCCCGCCATCCATGGACGTCTATTTATAGGAGAAATGCTCCCAAATACTTCAAAATAGCCGTTGGAGGGCTTTCGGAGCCGTTGGGGATCAAGTGGGCAAGCCTGGTCAGTTTGACTGAGCACACCGGCTGGCCGGTGCTGATCCACTGGCTGGCCGGTGCACCAGACAGAAGCAAGGGATTTCTCTGGCTCCACCGGCTGACCGGTGCTGAGCCACCGGCTGGCCGGTGGTCTGGACAGAAGCATGCTATTCTGTCTGGGTTCCACCGGCTGGCCGGTGGTCAGGCACCGGCTGGCCGGTGGTCTGGACAGAAGGTATGCCATTCTGTCTGGGCCCACCGGTTGGCCGGTGGCCAGACACCGGCTGACCGGTGGCACCTGGCAGAGGGCAAGGCCTTCTGCCTGGTCCACCGGCTGGCCGATGGGCTGGATCCGGCTGGCCGGTGACCTTACCGGCTGGCCGGTGGTCTCACACCGGCTGGCCGGTGGACTTAAACAGTCCATTTTGAATTCTTCTTGGGCCAGCTTCTAGGCACCCTATTTCCTATCATCAAAAACACTTGAAAACAAGTTAGAATACAATTAGAGTGATTGTGATCATTAAAATCCAAGAGAGAGGGGTGCAACAATGGATCGTTGTGATAAATTATCAACAGATTCAGAATGCGTTTGGTCGGTTTTGCGTTTGGTCGGTTTTGCGTATCCTGTCCATTTTAAACAAAAGATAGACAGTTAGAACGGTGTCGGTCACACCGCACCTCGGATTGAGGCAGGATTGACTCGTACACATCACATACGACCCATGAATCCTTGTGCTAAAGTGTCGACACAGTCCGAATGCCTTTGGTCGGTTTTTCCTATGTCACTTGATGATTTTCACTTAAAATGACGTCTTTTTGAAACAAAAGACCGACACTTTTTGAGTGGTGTCGGCCACACCGCGTCTCCGATTGTGGCGGGGTTGATTCGTACACGTCACATATGACCCATGGATCGTTCTCCTAAAGTTTCAACGGAAACCGAATCCGTTTGGTCGTTTTTCCGTATGTACTTAAAATGGTGTTCATTTTAAACAAAAGAGAGCCACTTAAACTTATCCCGGCCACACCGCGACTCGGATTCATCCCGGTTTGGCTCGTACACGTCACATATGACCCATGGATTGTTGAGATAAATTATCAATAGATTCGGAATGCGTTTGGTCGGTTTTCCGTAAGCCAGTTGATGCTTTTCACTTAAAATGACGTCCTTTTGAAACAAAAGACGGACACTTTGAGTGGTGTCGGCCACACCGCGTCTCCGGATTGAGCTGAAACCACCGTGAAACATTCTAATTATTATTCGTGATGTGTACGCGCAGACGGCACGTCAATCGGACGTGCGGTTTGCGCGGTACGGCTCAATATTAGTGTTTTAAGTGATGCGCGCGCTTCGTAAACGCGCGTGAGGGGGGTCCAAACGGGCCGAACGATGTCGGAATGGCCTGAAATCAGACGACAAATACGGGTGAGTGATTTCTGAAGTGGTCGAGCAGACGGCACGTCAATCGGACTTGTCATGTGCCCGCGGTGACCGACAACGCAGTTATGGTGTCATAAACGGCCAGAACGGGCGTCCAACGGTCAAATTCATAGAGGACGGCCTCGGATTGATCTGAAACCACCGTGGAACATTCTAATTATTATTCGTGACGTGTAC
This sequence comes from Viscum album, assembly GCA_963277665.1. Taxonomy (NCBI): domain Eukaryota; kingdom Viridiplantae; phylum Streptophyta; class Magnoliopsida; order Santalales; family Viscaceae; genus Viscum; species Viscum album. Next base: position 1,159,243,917 of record OY728145.1, read on the forward strand.
GCACAGACGGAACCTCAATCGGACGTGCGGTTTGCGCGGTACGGCTCAATATTCGTGTTTTAAGTGATGCGTGCGCTTCGTAAACGCGCGTGAGGGGGGTCCAAACGGGCCGAACGATGTCGGAATGGCCTGAAATCAGACGACAAATACGGGCGACTGATTAAAATAATTCAACTCCAATACTATACTACGAGTCTAGATAAAACCAACAACTAGAATAGATTAAACATCAAATCTCAAGTCAAAAATGTAACAGATCAATATGTCCCACATCAGCATCACTATCTCCATCATCATCATCATCATCGCCCTCGTCATCGTCCTCCTCATCGTCATCACCCTCCACAATGCCTTCCTCCTCGCCTTCGCCCTCCTCCTCGCCCTCCTCATCTCCCTCCTCTTCCGCATCAGACTGCTCGCCATCATCATCTTCAAGCTCGACATCGGCCTGACCACCACTGGAACTGCCACCTGGTGCACCATATATAGAATGTATCGACGACATGTATTCATCAATCGCTGGGCTGGCCTCTGCTGGAAGTGTTGGACGTAGAACTTCAATAAATTTCATAAATGCACTGTTTGCCCTTGCAGACTGTTCTGCCATCTCTGTGGCCCTTTTCTCAGCCTGTTCTGCCTGTGCCCTAACTTGCTGCAGCTCGGTGGCACTACAACTCGTACCTGAGGCAGGACAATACCTCATCGGGGCTATCCTAGGTCGGCAGCGTACTCTGCCAGAATGATCATCTCCCAACACCTGATGTAAGTGATCAGATGGCCCAAAATTGTCTGCTTCTTGGGCATCGAGGGCCTCTAAAGCATCCTGTTACAAATATAAATATATTGTTAAGTTACGAAATAGATATTAAAATATAAAATCAACAGATTAAAACTTACAATCTGCTGCTGAGTCGCTTCGTTGACAGCACGTCCATCCTTTTTTCGTCTACTCGAGCAAAACAGTTTTGCTCGAGGCACACGTCCTTCAATATTTTGTACTTTCCTCTACAATGACATTGAAAACAAAATTTATATAAAGACTTCAGCAAATAATTAAATAATTGAGGAAAAAAAAGAAAATGTAAGTCGTAAAGAAAACTTATAAACAATTGTCATACCTGCTGCCTCTCATGATCCGGCATCGTGTATTTTTTTGCATCAATGTTTTTTTTATTTTTTCCAGATGATTCCTAAATAAAATTCGATAATGCAAAGGATAATATTAATGCAAAACTTGAAAGTTATTATTTAAATACCTCAAATGTAATTCATACCTTAAACTGGGTACTTGTCCAATGAGTAATCATCTGACGATACTGCTCTATAGGACAATCATCCACGACTGGTACCGCCTCTAACTCAGTGCCAACTCTAGCACGCCGGCCAATATACAGCTCATGCTTGTAGGCTCTCCAAAGCTCGCCTAAATCCTTTAGACGTTCCATTCGTGCACCCTCACCATCAGGAAAATTAAATCGAAGCTGAAATGAAAATATTAATTTATATAAATACAAAAAAAATTCATGGCATTAAATACAACAGATTTTTTTACCCATATCTCTGCCCAAGCTCTATCTTTGACCTCATGTGGCAAATGTCTCCACGACAGCGGGCTGACGGGAATGATGTCGGAGTATTTGGAAAGCATCGCCATAAAACTCCGACATTGCTGCCCTGTTTTCTCAACCATCTGATTGTCTTCATTATATTCCACCATAACCTGTGTGCGACGGTTCCACACCGAACGCATGCGTGTACGGCCCCGCCCCCGCCTCCTTTCAGTAGATGTATCTGTCATGAAAGAAAAACAAATATTTTATCAAAACATGTTATAATGAAAATAAATATTACTATAAAAATTTGATAGGGTTTTATAAATATACCTGTGCTAGTCTGATCAATGAGTGGCGCCAGATCCACAGAACCTGATGGAACACCCTCTGGTGGAACAGGAGTCGAAGACGATGGAATATAAAAGCTCGGAGAGACAGAAGTAGAAGGAAAAGAAGATGGAACAACTGTATGACCTGATGCTGACTGGGGAGTGGGAATCATCATGGGATGTGAAAATGATGGGGCAGAAGATGCAGAAGGTAGCGAAAACATGGGAGGTCTAAATATCCCGTGTGTCCCTAACGACACACCGGGATCAGAATGTGGGACGGCTGAAATGTCAGTGGGAGGGGCAGGGTCTAGTCGGGCACGCGCAGCTCTATGTCCACCTCTGGTACGAACCCTCCTCGTACCACCGACCTGAGTACTCGGACCAGTACTAGGCTCCTCGTCGAATAACTGTCGACGTAATGGTGGATCCTACAAAAAAGTTTACAAAAAAAATTAATCACATGACATTATATATTCTGTAAATATATATATATATATATTTGAAATAAAGTACTCACTGTAGGCACTAATGGTGGAATGCCCATCTCCTCCATCCGACGATTGTTCTCCGCCATTTTTTTTCTTCGTCTCTCTTCAATTGGCTTCATTTCCTGCATTGGAAAACAAATATGTAATTAATTAGAAAAAGAAAATTAATGTGTAAACCAAAAAACTAAATATATGAGGGAATGAGGGGATTCATTGGTAATTTAGCTATCAATTGTTTTAGAAGAGCTTGAATGAATTTAATAAAACATACAAGTTGTAATGTTCACCAAGTTAGAAATATTGTTTGATTTGGTTTGAATACAGTTCAATTCCAAATTAGAAAATGCAATTCAAATAAAACACCAACCAATAAACATTGAAAATTCACATAACGGTCAAGTCAGCTAAAACATATTTGTGATCAATACTAAATAAATATGAATATTACCAACCTTAACAACCCAACTCGAGGTAAACCAAAAGAATTGAGAACATGGATGAATGATTCTATATATTTCCAACCACAACTTCAGGTTCACAATCAACTCTGACAATTGAGCTATTGGAGTCATCAAAAGAAATAAATGGATTGGTTCCAATGGCAATAGGGACAGTGTCAATTCCATCATCAGCATCATCAAAAATATGTCTTGGAATTACTTCAACTACGACACCAAATTCAGGTTGAAGTTGATCTTTGACATAAAAAACTTGTTTAGCCATTGATGCCAACACATATGGTTCTTCGGTTGCAAGAGTGCGGGTCATATTAATTACTCAAAATCCACAATCATCAATAAATGTGCCATGTCTCGTCATCAAATCAAACCAATGGCATTTCATCATTGTGACTCGTCCATGAGAGTAATAATCCAATATTATTATTTTCTCAACGACTCCATAATAACCCACATTTTCAAGTCGCGGTCTACTATCTGATGCGCTGGCATAACAATCTGTTGTGGCAGTAACCATAATACCATCATGTTGTGTTCTCATGTTTTTGGCTCGTTCAGTGACAATAAATCTGTACCCATTGATAACAATTGATTTACAGTCACGAACCACGGTATTAGGACCAAAAGCCAAAGCTCTTATTTCCTCAGAGACAGAGTCAGCATACAAACTCAATACCTGCAATATAAATGACAGCTAAACTTAAGTAAATATTGAAATAATTAATTTAAACAGTAATATTTTTACCTTCAATTTTAACCAAGCAGAAAACTCTTTGCTATGCAAAGTCTCTCTCCTTCTCAAAGATAAAGAACGATGCTTCCTATTTATCATTGTTTTATGTTCCCTGTAGATAAAAAAATATGAATAGTTTAACAGATATATATGTAAGATATACATATTCAATTTTGTTACCTAATATAGTCATCGAACAAATCACAGTTGAACAAAACTGTGCGATGTGCCATCTCCCGCTCTTCATGGCTTAATGTCTTCAATGTATATGATCCAGGAATTCCTCCTGTTTGAGGAAGTGATGGAAAACTGGGTTCAATTTGCTCATATTGTTCTTCTTCATTTCTCATTGGTCTGTTCATTCTTGTAGTAAGATCAGACAAATACATTGAACAGAAATCCATACATTCTTGAGCTAAGTAACCGTTCACGATAGAACCTTCGGGATGATTCTTGTTTCGAACATAAGACTTTAATGTGAACATATTTCTTTCAGTTGGATACATCCAACGAAAAGAAACAAGTCCTCCGAGAAGTATTTCAGTTGGAATATGGACAGTCAGATGCAGCATGCATGTGAAAAATGATGGGGGAAATATTTTCTCCAACTCACACAAAATTAATGGGGCATCTGTCAACATTTTTTGCAAGAAAGACTTCGACAACTTCTTAGCACAAAGATCTCTAAACAAATGGCACAACCGAATAACACCCACCCTTACATTATTGGACAAAAGATGACGGATTGCTATTGGAAGCAACTCATGCAGTAGAACGTGATAATCATGAGTCTTCAAAGATTTTAGCTTCAACTCTCTTCTGTTGACCCGTTTAGATATGTTGCTTGAATAGCCATCAGGAACTCTAATAGTCTCTAATACTTCCAAAAATTGTTTTTTTCAGTAGGTGTCATCACATAAGAAGCACATGGAAGTTGCCATTTATTTTCACTAATACGCACAGGATGCAATTCTGGTCTGATGCCCCAATCCACCAAGTCACGTCGAGATCGTAAATCATCTTTTGTCTTCCCCTTGACATTTAGAAGAACTGAAAGCAACATTTCACATATATTCTTTTCAATATGCATTACGTCTAAGCAATGACGTAGCAAATTGGTTGACCAATAAGGAAAATCAAAAAAGATACTCCTCTTCCTCCAATTGTAACAGGTTTCTGTGGAAACATTCTTTCTCTTTCCAGATTTCATTTGACCCTTCCCGAACGAAAAACTGAAATCTTTCAATTCATTAAGCACATCAGTTCCAGACATACGCTGAGGTGGATCATCGGTCTCTATAGTATTATCAAATCTTCGACGATTCATTCTATATGGATGATCCTTTGGCAAAAATCGTCGATGTCCCATAAAACTGAAACTACAACGATGTTTCAGTCTTCTGGATCGTGTATTCTTCATACAAACTGGACATGACAGTTTCCCCTTCGTGCTCCATCCAGACATCATTGCATAAGCCGGAAAATCATTGATTGTCCACATAAGCGCAGCGCGCATCTGAAATATGTCTTTCGAACATGCATCGTATGTGCGCACACCCACATCCCAAAGAAGCTTCAACTCTTTTATTAAAGGTTGCATGTATACATCAATATCAATGCCAGGATCAGAAGGACCAGATATGAGTATACTCATGAAAGTGAAAGGTTTTTTCATACACAACCATGGGGGAAGATTATAAATGTGTATAAAAACTGGCCATGTGCTGTGCGAAGTAAGCATCTGCCCAAACGGATTAAAACCGTCGCATGAAAGACCCAGCCTCACATTACGCACGTCAGCTGCAAAATCAGGATGTCGAGCATCAAATCTCTTCCATGCAAATCCATCTGCAGGATGAACCAACTCATCATCAGTCTTCTTTCTCTCGGTATCATGCCATCTCATTTTTATTGATATGTCATCAGACATAAAAAGATTCTGGAGTCTGGGGATCAATGGAAAGTGCCACATTACTTTCTGTGGAATGCGGGATGGTGTTCCATCAGATTTTGACTTCCAGCGGGATGTGCCACATTTTATACAATCATTTCGTTCAGCGGTTTCCTCCCAGAATAAACTGCAATCTTTCGGGCAAGCATGAATTTTGTTTCTTGAAAATCCAAGTTCCTCAACTAACTTCCATGCCATATAGTGGTTTGAGGGAATATCTGCATCATCTGGAAGTAAATCCTTCAAGAGGGTAAGAATGTAATCGATTGCTGTATTAGAAATCCCATACATAGTTTTCCCATGAAATAATCGGATTAAAAATTCCAGCTTTTTCATTTTATCGCATTGCCGATATACTGGAGTCGTGGCAGCATCATTCAATTTTTTCACCCTATCAATATCATCATTTTCACTAGATGCATCAGCTGTCCTCATATCGAAGTCTTCTTGAGTCGAAATCCTTTCTTTTTCATGATGACGAATAAACGGAAACCGATCATCTAAAAAATTCTCCATTCCAGTCTTTTCATTTCGATCATCACCAATTTGAGATTTCGTTTTCTCCCCATTGTGATACCACAGAAAGTAGTTTGCTTGAAACCCATTTTTGGTTATGTGGTAGCTGACTTCTTCACGGCTCAACCAAGGTCTACCAACACAATTGGAACATGGGCAGTGTATGCGACCACTATCTAAAGCATTGTGAAATGCAAAATCTATAAAGCTCTCCAAATTGTTTTGAAAATCATCTGAGATCCGATCGGTTTCATACATCCAACTTCTGTCCATTCTGTAAAAAGAATTTATATAAGTCATTTTTTCATAAACAATTCAATAGGCATTAACTATAATAGAATATACATTTAAGTAAACGATAAAGGAAGAAAATAATCAAGGTATCAACATAACTCATAATGGCTAGCAATTCAATGAAAATTCAAGCACTCACATGGGAATTTTTAATAGAACACTCCTAACAAGACTATAAAGATATCACATGCATTAGTTATAATATATCTAACATGGTAACATAAAATATAAGATAAATTCAATCCAATTTCATAGATTCATAGCATAGTCTCTACTTTACTCACATTGGCAAGGCAATACAATTAAAACATGTGTTAAAAAATAATTGGCATTCATGTGTTAAAAGGGGAATGCAAACCATAAAATACCCTTAATTAATTTAATTTACAATTCAATTCAGAAATCGAACAATCAATTCGATTTATATAACCTTTCACAAATGACATCCCATGTTCAAGGGGTAAAATCCAAAAAGGAATTTTCAAGAAAACTCACCCTTAGGCTGGTCCGGCCGGCAGTAGCACCAAAATCACCTAAACTGATGGGAAAAATGAAAATAGGTTTAAATACTATCCAAACATTTGAATACATTTTCAGTTAAGAAGAATAATAACCTGAATAAGAGCTGGAAAATTGAAGGCCGGCGGTACCTCCAAAATCGCCTAAATCCGCTGCTGCTCCCGTTTTAGGGTTGTGTATCGCGAATGGGGGAGAGAACAGGCGGCTGGGAATTTGGGGAGGACCTTTGCCAACGGTTCTTAAAAACCGTTGGCATATGTGTATCTATCCCAACGGTTCTGTAGAACCGTTGGGATAAACCTGCTAAAATCTCATCTATGCCAACGGTTCATGAGAACCGTTGGTAAAAACCCATCTATCCCAACGGTTCATGAGAACCGTTGGGAAAAAGCTCCCTGGAAACCTCTATGCCAACGGTTCTAATGAACCGTTGGTAAAAACCTCCTTCCCCAACGGTTTCGAAGAACCGTTGGTATCTAACCGTGGGGAAAGGCCAGCATTCCAGTAGTGTCTACATGAATTTTAGAAATTGGAAGTGTGAAAAATGGAAAGAAAATATCATTTATATGAATCAACAAATTCCCTAAAATCATGTGTCATCATTTTAATATTCATGCTTCACTATAATAATACAATTATATACCTTACTCATTAAATATAATTATCATTTAAATATAAAACATGGAAACATAGGGTTACTTAGAAACTCATGTATCCTAGAAAAGTTAAGAAAAGAATAAATCCTAAGTGTGGGCATGTAATTTTATGTTTAACATGGCTGCTCAAATTTCCAACTCAAAACAGAATCTGAGAAAAATACAAGGTGTTTTAAAAATAAATAATAAACTCTCTTTTATCATGAAACTTCAGTCCCCTCTTCTCATTGTTTGTGTCTTCCTGATTACAAACTTCACGGTAGTCCTATAAAACAACTCATACTAGTGTATGAACCATTCCATTACAGATCAAAGGTGTTGAGGGAGAAAGTGACTATATCATAAAATAATAAATCCTAATAAGACATTAAAACTCAGGTTTCCATCCATAATAACATTTGGTTAATGTTCTTGGCTTGACCTAACCTCATGAGAATAAATCAGTAGACAGGTTGAAGAAGTTTGAGATCCTCCACCGGTTCTTAATTTAGATTCCCATGGAAATTTTCAAGAATTTTCCCATTGAAAGTGAATGAGATTAATTATTATTTATTTATATAAATGGAACCAAAGGGATAGATATGAGTAAAAATAAAATGTCCTTCCCATATGGAACAAATATTACCGCGTATTAACTTCAATCTGGAATTGTAGAGAAGAACTTGATCTCCCGGTTGAAAATCCTTTTTATGAATTAGTTTGTCACATGACACTCTAGTTATATCTTTGTAAATTATGGAGTTTTCAAAGGAATATCTTATGATTTATTCAATCTCTTATAACTGAATATTTCTCTCCTTTCCAGCACTCACAAAATCCAAATTCATCTTTTTGATAGCCCAATAATATTGGTGTTCCAATTCTACTAGTAGATAACAACTTTTTTCAATAATCAAATGGTAGGGGTAGATAAAAACTTTTTCCAATAATCAACTAGTAGGGGATCATTCCTATGGGAGTATTGTATGATATATGGTACAACCATAAGGTTTATTCAATACTTAATCTCTAATACTTCTGATTATGTTAATTATTTTCTCCAATATACCTTTAATCTCCCTGTTAGACACTTCATATTGGATATTTATTTGTGGATGGTAGGGTTTAGATGTATTTTTATGTAACCCATACTTTTTATACATAGAATCCATTATTATATTTCAAAAAATGAGTCCCTTGGTAGCTAAATATGGCCCTTACCACTCCAAACCTACAAAAGATGTTGGACCTAACAAAATCACATACAATTTTGGAATCATCAGTCCTAGTGGGCCTAGATTCCACCCATTTAGAGACATATTATATAGAAAGTAAAGTGTAAGAATTCCCAAAATATGTGATGAAGGGTCCCATAAAATAAATGACACATACTTCAATGATTTCAAAAAAAAAGATAGGTTTTTAGGCATTTCTTGTATTTTTGAAATATTCCTAGAAAATTGCGAGTTTTCACACTTCTTATAGTATTAATTAGCATATTTATAAAAGGTAAACCAATATATTTTAGATTAAAACACTTTTATAGCCATTATATGAGGTCCAAAGTGTCCTTCACAAGAAATTGTATGACAAAATTCAAATATTTATTCTATTTCACTTGCCAGTAAGCACATTTTTATGACTTGATCATTATAGATTTTTCCCAGAAACGGATCCTCCCAAATAAAGAATCTAGATTCAGACTTGATTTTGTGACTTTTATGAGAATTAAGGTGAGATGGTACATGATATGTGGCTAAATAATTTACTATTTTGACATACCATTATACTTCACATTTCATGATATAGATTTTTTCTCATGAAATATGACCTTTAAGTGGGTTTAATTCTATAATTTCTATTTTAGTAGTGTTTGTAAGTCTATTAAGGTGATCCACCACCTAATTTTCAGCTCTATATCTCTGTATCTCTCTCTCCTTGATCGCTAGTTTGAACTATTGAAAGAGTGGTATCTATCTTACCAACCTTGGCTTGGAATTAGTATTCTTCATCAAGTACCTAAGTGTTACATTATTAGACATTAGAACCTCTTTAGTTTCAATTAAATAAGATCTAAATTTATACAATGTAATTAAAACAATAAGGAAATACTTCTAATTAATTGTGTAATTGAGTTGAGTATCATCTAAGTTTTCTTGAGGCATGAGTGATGACTTGTGGACTTCTTTCAATTCTTTGGGAAATGACTTCTCCCATAGCTTGATTTGATGCATCACATAATAGTTCAAATGGGTGCTCCTAATTTGGGAGTTGCATAATTAGTGGGGTAATCATTTTATGCTTCATCTCATCAAACACCTCCCTAAAATCATTAATAAAATCAAATTCTATTTATTTTAAATGAAATATAGAGAGGAATAAAAATATTATTGAAGTCCTTGATGAACATTATATAGAATCCCACATAGATCTAGAACAATCTAATATATTTTACATAATTGGGATATGGAAAATAATTCATCACTTCAACCTTATATCTATCTACCTCTGTAACTTTTTGTGAACTGATATAATCTAGAACTGTTACTTTTTTAACCATAAATTGAAACATCTCAAAGTTCAAAAAATCATTTTTCTCAATGCACTTTTTCATGATTTTTTATATATTTCCCAAGTATTAATCAAATGAATTCCCAAAAATGGTGAGGTGTTTGTTAAATAACTCCAAGAAGACCTTGATATGATATAAAAATATACTTACCACACAACTTTTTAATGTATTTGGAGAATTTCATAACCAAAAAAGAATCACATTGTTATAAAAGGTCCCAAAAGAATAAGTAAATATTGTCTTATATTGGTCTTATCTGGAAATTGGTACCTGAAAATATCTAAAAAATCCATCCAAGAAACAGTAATGTGCCCTACCTATTAACCTTTATAGTATTTGGTCAGTGAGAGAGATGGGTAAGTGGTCTTTTCTCATTACTTGATTCAACTTTATATAGTCAATTCATACTCTCCAACCATTCTAAACTCTCATGGGATTAATTCATTATTCTCATTTTCCTCAATTGTCAAACCAATTTTCTTGGAAACAACATGTATGTGTCTAACCCATTGTGAGTCATAAATTAGGTAAATAATATTATATTCTATAAACTTCTCTATTTCTTTTTCTAACTACCATTATAATGGCGGGGTTTAACCTCGTTTGGGGATTCCTAACAGGTTAGGAATCCTCTTAACAGTTTTCTATTAGATAAGACCTTGGGGTTAATTATAGAAATGTATCATAGGTTCCATCCTATGGATTGTATGTTTCTTTCTAAAAATTTAACTAAAGTTTGATCTTAGTATCTGGATAGGTTTTTAGCTATTATTACTGGAAAATTTTCTCCATCCATAAGATACGCATATTTTAAATTACATATAGGAGGTTTTAATTACATATTAGGGGTTTTATCTAGAGTTGAGATTGAATTAAAATTCCCCACTTCAAAATCTTGAATTTCCTTTGTAAATTAAATCATGTTAGCTTCTTCTAATAAATTATCAAAGAAATCAGAGGTTATTTCTTCTTGAAAATTTCAAACAGAATTTCTAGATTTTTGAGTATTCATTTTTTTCCTTGATGTTTTCAATATAAAACTGATATTCTAAGCATAATAATTATTATATCATACCTGATTATTTAATTAGATTGATTCCTTCTTCATGGGTTATTATAAATATGGAATGGTTTCTTGAAGGATTCCTCTTGGAGTTAAGGATATTAAAGTTCACCTTGTTATTTCCAAGCTCCTTTGAATGTGTTATTTCATGTAAATTGGTGATCACTTTGTACATTTTCAAGAATGTTCATCCCAATATGATGGGTGAATTTCTCGGTGCTTTATCTTCTTCCATGGTGATAAAAATAAATTTTTTCTAGAAAAATTAGTCATTCTACTCCGACTAGTATATCCTATAAAAATACAATGGAAAAAATAGTGGATTTGTTTTATTTTTGGAAAACCAATCTTATGGGATTAAATTCAAATATTTTTAAATATGTGAAAACATAATGATAAATGACATTTATGGAGGCTCTAATATAAAAAAAGGCATTAAAAAAATTCAAATAACTAATAGTTTAGGGAATAGAAAATGTACTTGTATCTTGACATTTTTTAGGAAATTATGGTGTGATCATGGATGAGACACTCCTACATAGGATGATTCTCTCTTTCCCATAAAACATATTTCTTCTGGATCAAATATCCTTGAGAAATTTATCATATTTTTGAATTTCATGGATATATTCTAAGAGAGGTATATTAATTTCAACCTTTTGAAATGTCTCTTAGATCTCTATTTGAACTTGTTCTTCCTATATCTTCTTTTACTTAGTAAACCTAGAAGGGAAGGTAAGGGGGATATCCTAATTCTCCATTTGATACATTTTTAATGCATCTTCAGTTATTTACTTTCTAAATATTGTCTTTAATTATTCTTCCTTCCTTTTACATTCTTTTTTTGGTTGAGTGGACTCTTCTTCCAAAGTATTTTTAGAATTTTTAGACTTACCTTCTTCCAATTAAGCTTGAACTTCCTTGGTCTTAGGTGGCTGAATATCCTTAATAATCCTTGTGATTATCACAATCACACTCTCTTTTGGGTTCAAGACTTTCTGGGATTTTAGATTTTAGAGTTTTTGGATAGAATGTCCCTGAGACTCTTAAATTTATTTGAAAAATACTTTATTGTATTTTTATCTCCCTAATCTATGTTCCTTGTTTTCATTCATCTGATGGTGCATAGGATGAGGGTTTAAAAAATAATTTTTATTGAAAATGATATGGTTAATAAGCTTACTATTTGTAAGGATAATTTTATAGTTGTTGGAAAGGGGATCAATTCTGGAACTGTTTCTAAAAAAGTGGATGATTTGGGTATTGGTTGTAAAAGGTAGATTTAGATTGGTTTTTTTACCTCCAAATCCCTTTTGGGATTTACCTTCTCTCTATAGTTTATTTTTCTAAAATTGAGATTCATGGAATGAGGATGAACATCTCTTTATACCATGTATCTTATCATATTTATTAGTGAAGTGATGGGGTGATGAACATAACCCACATACCTGAAGTGGGGTAGGTTGTTCATATACTTGTTTCATAACCATTTGTATTAATAAATTTTATTATTATTAAATTTCGGTTTCAAGTAGAGGTGATGATTTAGATCTTATTACCTTATGAATACCTCTTATGCTTGTACCACTTATTCCAAAATGTTGGGAATTCTATGTTATCTTCTCAATTAGGCTCCTAGATTCCCTAGGTGATTTTTAAATCAAATTCCCCTTTGATGATACATCTAAAAGGTTCCTCTAATTTTTCAAAATCCCCTAGTAGAATAGTACTAGGAAGTTTTTCTCTTCCTTTGTTTGATGAGGACAAATTATACAAAACATATTTAATCATTCCTAGTACTCAAAGAGGGTCTCACCAGTAGCTTGTCAGATGGAGTATATTTAATTTCTTATTGTTGTGATATGGGAGGTTGGGAAGAATCATTTCATGAAACATATTTTGAGTTCATCCTAGTCATGGATATCTCTAGGTTTTGGGTTGTAAAACCACTTCTTGGAAGATCCATCAATTGAGAATGGGAATCCCCACCACTTGACTTATTCCTCAACTACTCCTCTTGTCTTGAATCTTGAGAATACAAAGCTAAATTATTGAATGTTTGAGTTAGGATCTTCTCCTATAAGGCCATGAAATTTAGGTATCATGGGAATCATATTAACACATAATTAAAAGTCATTTTTTAGTAAGAATAGTTAACTTATTTTGCTGATGTGAAAATTATAAGAAAAAAAGTCCCTTAGAGTTTATTATGGGTTAATTTTTATTATGGTGGGCTTATAGTGATCACTTGAAGTTTTACTCGAGTCTTCTAAATTGATTTCTTCATGAATATTTTGGTTTATAATTCTATTTAGCAATGTTCTCTATATATCAGGATTAAAAGGCAATAATACTTCTTTAGAGTTCGTTGTCACGAAATTTAAGGGTTAGATAACCACTCACTCCCTATAAGAGACACAAATTTTTGAAACACACCTCTCATGGGGTGTATAAAAAGCTACTTAAATTCCCCTAAGGGTGTAATATTAGTAGTTAACAAATTCATCTCCATAGAGAAGTGATTTAATATTATTTTTATAGTGTAAAAGTAAATAATATGAGTGAGATTAATAGGAGTATAAAACAAAGAAACAAGTATTTTGAAAATATGATGAGAGATAAGAGATTAGGGTTTAGGTTGGATTCCCTTTTTGTAATGTTGTCATATTCCTTTTAAAATTAATTTATTGTTTTTATTAATTTATTTAATTAAAAGATTAAAAATATTTTCTACTTTTTCACCCTTAATCAAGTTTTATGTTAATGAAAATAATCCTCACAATTTACTTTATTAAATTATTCTACTTATAATGTGTGAAATAAACAACAATCCTTTTTTTCTTTCTTAGGAAATACCAAATCTAGTATAGAAATTCCCAAGGATACAAATTAGATCAATATTTATTCCTCACATGTTTAGTAATCACTAAACACTTATCTATTTGAATATATATTAACCAATTAGTGTGATCAAAAACCAAAAAGAGGAAGAAAATATTTTCTAATCAATGAAATAGTAAAAAACAATTATTAAATACAAACACAATCATATTTGTATCAAAATTATGAAATTTAAAATTGAAAACCTATTAAATAATGAAAACATATCAATGTATTTAAACAAACTAAACTAGACTTAAGAATCACAAATTCAGGTCACCTCCCCTTCAACCAAACACTTAAGAATTATATCCCTCTATTAGAGAAGAAATAATGGAAGTATAAGGGGTAAAAACATGATAGAAATTTTGAAAAATAAAAGTAGGAGAAATAGTGAAACAATAGCAATGATAGTTCTCTCCTTTGATCCCCTGACCCCATTTTCTTGGTAGCAACACACTTTTATTTATAGATAGAGGAATACCCTATTTTTATATCATTTTAATATTATATATCTTATTTATCTTTGAATATATATTTATTTATTTAATATTATGATTATATATCTTCTTTATAAAATATCCGTGTTGAATCACCTATGATATTAGGTGTTTCCATTTTTTTCATCATGGGATTAAACTCTAGTTGTGAGCTGATAAATTTGCAGGTTATCATTCATCATCACATGAATGATTCTGAATGAATGTTCATGGTCTTGAAATGTGGAATCCTAGTGAAAATTAATATCTTCAGGCACAACAATAGAAAAACCTCACATGGTGATAGTATCTCTTACCATCCATAATGGTATCATCATCATCTACCACCAGCACTATTATCACCATGATCTATAGTACCACTATTGCTCAGTGGTAAAATCATCTACCATATCTTTGATTCACTACCGGTGCAATTCCACATCTATTGTTTCCTTCCTCAATGGTATCTCCTTCTCAATTCATCACCCATTCTTTAATTTTATTCAAGAACACTCTTCTACCTATATGTTTCCCTCCAAGGAATCTCTTTATTCATTGGGGAATATCCTAGATTGTATATTTTTCTTCACTAAATTCCTACGGTGAACCTAAAACTACACTTCACCATGGTATCACAACATGTACTACCATTCCATCTACCAATCAGGACTCACGGTAGTACATCATGTCCTACCATTCCATATACTTCCTAGGCCTTCTTTAAAGTACTACCATTGCTTCTCCATGGTAGTTCATAAGCTACCATTCTACATGATCCACCATAACTATTACTTTATGGTGGTAGTATCTAACATCGGTGATGATAGTTTCTCCTTCATTCATGGTATCACATTCAACCTTTAACAACTGTAGCTTCATCTTCCTTCACTAGTGGTAGCACTTCCTACTTCATATTCCATATGGATTTTTCAATGCTTCATACATGTCTCCATTTATATGAATGGTTTCATGTAGCCGATTTTGGTGTCTCCTCAATAAACCTTATTCTTTATGGAACTAATGATTATTCTCAATGAGCTCACATCGTAGTGGGTGTGAAACGATGCAAATGGTCTTCACTAAGAAATCTGGACTTCGTAGTGTCTAGATGGAGATTCCTGCATATGTATGGATTCATTCTCCTTCAAGGTGGGTATCAATAAGGTTTCTAGAGATCCCATAGGTGATTCTTGGTGATATCAATCCTCAAGGGTTCTTCATTTCTCAATCACAATCATCCTAGGTAGCAGAAATGGTGTTTCTCCAGTGAGTACAGGTAGTGGTGGTCTTCGTCAAGTGGTGGAAAGTGGTGGAGATTAGGTGAGGGAAATCACCAAGTGTGAGGGAGCATGTATGGAATGATGAATTTTCAATTAAAATGAAAAGTATCTATAAATTTTAGTCCCACATCGAAGATCATAACAATTGAGTGCTTCCATATATTACAACCTAGGGAAAACACAACTCAGAATTTTGCTATAAGGATGGGCTCCTGCTACACTACACACACATTACATGGGTTGTTCTTATATACACGAACCATATGGACCTTGTACCATATACTGTATGGGATCCTACCTATGTATCCTATACTACATTTTTACTTGATGGGGCTTCCCCTTAGGGATTCTTGGTTAGCCATCCCACCATGGGCTGGCTATATGGCTTGCAGCCCTATAAAATTGAGGCCTAGTTGATTTAACCCATATTTTTATCCTATAAAAACATCACACAATTAGTAACCTCAAACATAAATTCACAATTAAATTATAATTTTTCTAAATTCATCATTTTTATCCATTTAACTCTATTTCAATGCTACAATTGTAATTCCCCATATTTTAATAAAAAATTTAATTATATTGGAATATTCATTAAAATACATTAAAATTAATTAGAATATATTTAAAAAAATTCATGAAATAATGAGTGCATCAATTGGTATTTTTCGGTAGGTAATTTGATACTTGGACATCACTAGATAAGATTAATTAAGTCCCAGTTCACGAGCATTGATTTGGGGGATGATGAAGAGATGGGATAAATGGTCTTTATTGCTATCATAGATTTATATCAGTATGTTTATCCTAACGCGTTCTTGGGATTTTTAACCTATAGAGATATTTATTTTATTATTAGTTTAATGTAGGGTATAGATCCCATATTAAATATTCCATACAAGACAACTCTATCAAAGTTGAGAGAGTTGAAGGTAGAGCTGGTGGAATTGGAATTTAAGGGGTTTATTCAACCAATCTCATCAAATTGGGGTTCTCTTTTATTTTTCATTAATAATGGAAGTGGTAGTTTAGACCTATATATAAATTATCAGTTAATGAATTAGGTGCGGATCAATAAATGACATCTAATTACTCAAATAAATTACATTCTTGATCAGCTAAGGGAGACAAGTGGTTGTCCAAGATTGACAGGAGGTCCAGTTATCACTATCTAAGGGTGATCATAGAGGATATTAATCATACTACTATTAGGATAATATATGGATTATATGTGTTAATTTTTATGTTTTTTAGTTGTATGAACATGTCAATGGTTTTTATCGCCTTAATGAATAGGGTTTTCCATCCATATGTAGATTCCTTTGTGGTTGTGTTCATTAAAGACATTTAGGTATACTTCTAGATGGGAGAAGATCATGGTCAAAATATAAGAATTGTATTGATTACTTTGAGAGTGAATCATATTAATTAAATTCTCTCAAAGTGCAATTTCTAGACCAAATAGGTTCACAATTTACAATACTAGATATTATAGATGGTAAAATAAGTATACCCTTGTAAGATTGATGTTGTGGTTTTTCAGGAGAAACCCAAGAACTTGTTCAAAATCTATATATTTTTGAGGTTGAAAGATTAATTTCAGAGATCCATTTCAAGATTTATCATGACTGGAATCAATGATTATATACCTAACCAAGAAGGGGGTGAATATAGAGTGATCATATCCTTATTAGAGAGACTTCTCGGAGTTGAAGGAAAGGATGATGTCCATATCAATTATGACCTTACCTGAGATGGGTATGGAATATAAATTTTATTGTTATATGTCAATAGTTGGGATATAAGAATTCATGATGTAGGATGAGAAAATATTCAATTATTTGTCTATGTAGTTAAGGAAACATTAACAAAATTAATTGACATGTGATTTGGATTTTGTGGTTGTAGTGCATGCATTGAAATTTTTTGGTTCCATTATATTATGGGTGAGAAATTTATAGTGTACACTAACCAAAAGAGCCTAAAAATATATTCTTATTATGTGACCTGAACCTTTGATAGAGAAGGTGGTTTGATTACATACATTCATTAAAACTTGAGATTATGTACACCCATATGAAGGGGGAATTCTATGGTTGATATACTGAGTATAAAGACTCGAACTTATGTTGTGTAAGAGGCTAGTAGCAAGTAGAATAAAATGAGCCTTATCAATGAGCTACACCTTAATTTATAGAATTATTAATATAGTAAATTTCTTCCAAATTATATTGATTAAGGAATTATTAAAGATTTAAATTAGATATTTTATTAATTAAAACAAAAAATTATTTTAATTTTCTAATTTAGAGTAGGGTTTGTTTTTTTGGGATTTGGTTATGAATTTGGGATTTTGATAATAGAATTTAAGTTTTTTACATGTGGTTCAAGAATTCTTAGAAAGTTTGGGGGTTTGGGTAATGATAGTAAAAGGTTTCATATGAAGTACAAGACTACAGATGGAACCAGGTACCCAATGGCAGGGTATCAGGTACTCAATGATGTAATACAAAAGGGAGTGGCCTAGGTGGACCACCAGGTAACCAGAGGTTTTGTACCAAGTACTTGGTAGTCCTATCCATTTTTTAAAGTCGTAAATTTATTTATTTTAACTTGAATCATTTTAACCCCTTTTGGTTTCCCTTAAATCCTCATTTTCTCAGGCATGATGAGAAACCCAAAGAGATTTACACTTCTCCATCTACATTACCTCCTCTGGATAGATTTAATTCATGGCTTCTAAGAATGGTTTTTCATTAATAAGTAAAGTGAATCCTTTATCCTCCTCCTATTATTCCCTATTATAATATTATATTTTTATTTCCTATCTTATAGGTTAGGAATTTAGATTCAATTTCACTAATAAATGGTTAAATTCATTCAAGATGAAGGTTCTTATATTCTTCTTAGTTAGAGTTGACCAAGAAAGGTTTTCTACACACTGTTTATCACTGTTTTAGTAGAAGGTGGATGGGTTATGTTTCATTCTAGGTATTTTATGGTTTTATAGTGAAATTTAAGTATGTTAATTTTTAATTAATTGGGAATTTTTTTTCAACAGAATATTAATTGAATTATTATAGTTAATCATATGGGTTTCTATTGGGTTTAGTAATTCTTAATTTATGGTGATTATGTAATTAGGATTATTTAGTTATTGATTTTTGATTTAATGGATATTAGGTGATTTTTGGTGGTCTTTGGATTATATGGAGCTCATATATGAATGGTTTATATAGGTAGTATTAATCTACCATGTGGGTTTTGGGTTATTTCTATGATATTACAACCACTTGTTTTTTTCAAATTAATAATATATCTTAAAAATTATTTTGGAATTATGAATTGTTGCCTTTTTAATAATATTTTTATATATCAAGTTAAATATTTTAAATGGTATTCCACATAATATTATGTAATGGTTTTTATTCATACATTTTTTCTTTAAAAATGTTATTTTATAACTCTATGAAAAACGAGTTTTTGGTAAAGTTTTTTTCTTTGATGTTAATGTTTAATTTCAAGAAGAAAAGTTCAGTGTATTTAAATGGTTTGTTTTCATTAGTTTTTTATACATTTTTACATGTTCTCAGATAGAATATAGAATTTTGTAAAATCTTGATTACCTATGAATAACTTGTTTACAATATATTTATTTGTGGTTCTTTGTATAGAGTCTGTTAAGCATGTTTTATTATTTTAAAATTCTATATTCTATGCACTTGAATTATGGACATGTGTTATTTAATTATTAACATGATTTTACTTATAAAGGCTCATGTTTAGAAGTTTTATAAAGTTCCATATGGTCTTAAAATCCATAAAGGTGTGTTTTTTCATAAGATTAGTTTTTTTACTTAAATTTAGTTTGATAAAGTGAAAAAATTGCTTTCTATTATTGAACTTTGGGGTCACAGAATGAAGGTAATGTTTGATTTAAACTTTGGTTACGCTATCTTGAGAATTTATAGTATAAGAAAACCATGTTTTTAAAACTAAAACTTTAATAGTACGATTATAACTTAGTCATATCTTATCTGCCGAGTCCCTTATCATATTTTTTAGGAATTTTTTATTTTCACTATAATCTAAATGAATTATAAGTAAATGAAAAATACTTAACCTTGGTAAAGTGATTTAATTTATGATGAGATATTTTTCAGGTTGATTAAATTGGATGGGATTATTTAGTTCTTAAATTTATTTAGTTTCATTAGCTTGTTTGTTTTCTTATACTAAACTTGATATTTTATAAAATATATTTTTTTGTTTCCTTATAGGTTTGAACATGGAACTAATTTAAAATAAAGACTATAAATTTATTATCATTCTTATTGAAATGAAAATTTTGAGAATATTTTATTCTTTAAATGTTTTTCATTAAATCAAAATTATATAATATGGATTGAATTCTCTCTTTTCATAGAATAATAATATAAAGTGTAAAATACATATTTCTTATAATATGATCTTTATATACAAAATTTAATTTTGAGTGGATTATTTTTTTATCCAATAATTTTCCTAAATTAAATCTTAAAATAAAAATAATTATTTAAATATGGAACTTTCTTTTTTTGTTAGTATATTCTAATTGATATTCACACATCAACATATCCATTAGATGAGAAGATAAGTTTTGGAAATATCCAATACCAATGTCATGAATAAAATTTTATTCAATTTACTATTATTATACACTAGTGGTTATTTATAAAATATCTAGTGCCTTGTTTTGGTTGAAATTAATGGGTCTTGGATTTATTTTTTTCAACAGATTTAATTTGTGGCTCTTGTCACTTAAGTATCTTAATGAAATGATTATGTCACTAATGGTACACTATTTGGTTTGATGTTAATCTGATTAGTTGTTGTATATTAACTTATACAAGGATTATAATATTAGTTGTGTTATGTTTTCATATAGAATTGATTTCTATCATGTAGATATAGTGGCTAGAATTGTATATATGATCATGGATATTACTTTTTTTATATTGATCATGTGGTTACTATAATTAGTGATGTATACCCGAGCATAACCACTACTTGATATATTGTTAATGTAAGTCATATAAGAATATATGTGAAAAATTGATGTATTGGTTGATGAAATGAGATATGATTTCAATTCTTTTATTTGTTATACAGTTTCCCATTTCCTAAAGGGACAAACCGAAATATTTCCCTGGCTTTGTATACATTATTCTCCTTACCCAAGATGGTTATTATATCCTGAATTTATTATATTTTTTGTCTAATATTACATGTTTAGGATCAAAATTGGTATATATATATATATATAAGTATAGACCATCCTAATATGGGGATTTATTTATTATAGTTATCATTATATAAAGTTATTATTTTGTCATTATTTCCATGCTTTGATGACTTTATACTAAAATAATTATATATGTGTGTGTGTGCATGCGTGTGTGTGTAGACATTTTCATGTATACACCAATTTATTCATTGTATGAGTTGAGGCTCCATTAGTGGTGACCTACTAATTATTTATGCTCATACCCTTCATGTATATTATGGTGGATATGCAATTTCACTTACTATATTTTAGAAATAAACAAGTACCTGGGTAGATACTTAGATGCATTGATGACTAGTTGGATGCTGGAATTGGCTTGGTGAATTTGGTCTTCATGAGGAATTAAAGTAGAAGGTCACATTTGGAAGGAGTATTTTTTTGGAAAATCATCTATTTTATTCTATTGTGTTTGGTCAATTTAGTTTTCTTTAACATTTATTGGTGTGTTTTTATTCAAAATATCACTTTATGAATTGATTATATTAATATTAATGCAGCTATATTTTCTTTTATATCATTATTGAGTTGTATTATGTGTCATCTACATATAGGTTATTTCAAAAAATGATTAAGTTGTATGTTTTTTGGGATCATCCAATATATAGATGAACCATAAAAGATTTTCAGTAAGACCCAACATGACTTATTTTATTAATTGAAATGGGTAAACAGTTCCCCCAATGATAAATCAAGACACCAAAACTAATATTCATCCCTAATATATTGTGGATCAATATTAGGGTTTGTGGTGGTCTAATTTTACTACTGTTTGGGTGTTCGGGATAGGGTCATTACAAATGGTATTATAGAAATGTGGGTTTAGAGAGATAATTAATTTTTTTTATTAAAAATGAGATAAGAATATCGGTAATTGAGAAATAACACATAAATAGGCCTAACCAACCTCTTTATATTAGAAGATCAAGTTTCTTAGGGATGTATGAGAACTGAGTATGCACTATAAGTTTTAATGAGATTTTTGTAAATGTATTAAGTATGATTTGATAAAAATTGAGAAATGTAAAGGGATTTTCTAGGATCCAAATTTTTATTAGACCATGTATCATCGGTTTAACATCACATCTAGAAATATGAATTATATTTATATGGTATGATTGTTATATGCGAATAATTAATTATAAGTAACTAATTAAGTAATTAAAGTTTTTTTGAATACATTATTAGGGGAGATGTAATTAATTAAGGTTAATGATATATATGTTGTTAACTTTTTTGATTTATTAATTTCTTAGTAATACATTATTAGTGATACTTAATCCTCTACGTTTTAAGATATTATTATTCATATTTTTATTTTCTATTAAATGGTATATTTCCGATCATATTCACTAATTATGATATTTTTAAAATATGAGTAGATTATATTTTGTTTTTTAAAAATGGAGAAAAAATTACTATATGATTTTGTTAAAAATTAATGTATATTTTGAAAGGTTTCTAAATAGAGAAATTTTTTCTTTAAAAAAAATTAAAATTTCAGATTAGTTGGTTTCATGAAAAAAATGATTTTTTAAAAGTAAAACTTCAGTTTTAATTTTTAAATTAAATGAAACTTGGTGTAAAATAGTTAAATAGTGATTTTATAGACTAGAAATCTAGTTATAGATCATATAAGCTCGATTTTAAGTAATTCATGTGGTAAGGATCACCTCAGATCAGATTTAAACTGATGGTTATATTTATGGAAACTTAGGTGTGTTATTATATCTTATTTATGACATAATATTATCGTAATTAATGGTTTATATTAGTTTAGAGAGTTAAAAAACTAAAATAATGGTTTATGTTTTGAGGTATATATTGGATCAATAGTGGTTGATTGGTAATTTACTAAAGTAGTGAGTTTTGGGATAAGGGATTGATTAGAATTCTCAAGGATGGTAAATAATATGGTAGAGATTTTTAGTGATCTATTCCAAAATTATATTGATTAAGTAATTATTTAGGATTTAAATTAGAGATTTGATCTATGAAAACATGGGATTATTTGAATTTTTGGATATGTATTAGGGGTTATTTTCGTGGGGGATTTGGTTATGAATACGTGATTTTGTTGATGAAATTTTAGGTTTTTTTATATATGGTCAAGTTTTTATAAGAATTTAAGGCATTATTTTAATGCTAATAGAAGGTTTTATATAAAGTAATTAACTATAGATGGTTTAGGGTACACAATACCAGGGTACCAGGTACCCAATATAGCAAGGAAGAAGGGGATAACTTAAGTGGACCACCAGGAACACCATGGATTTATACTGGGTACCTGGTAGCCCTGTCTGATTTTTTAAGGGGAACTCTATCCACTTTCTCCTGAATCATTTTCACCCATTTTTGGTTTTCCTTTGACACTCATTTTACTAGGATATTGGATACCCCCTTGGAGAGTTCCTCTTTGCCTTATTATTTCTCCCCTCTTTCCCACTTCAGTCCATAGATTTTAAAGATGGTTTTCCATCACCAAAGAAAATTAATTCTTTATCCTTATCCTCTTATTCCATAATATAATATTGTATTATGATTTAACATCTTATAGGTTAAGTATTTGGATTTAATTTCACCAATAAATGGGGAAATTCATTTTAGATAAAGGGGATTCTATGTTTCTTGGTTATATTTGATCAAGGGAGGTTGTATGTGCTCCATTTTTCATTATCTTGGTGTAATACATAAAATATAAGTTTTTTTCTTGGAATTTTATTTTTTATAGAGTGAAATTAGAGGATATTAAGTTATAGATAATTTAGTATTTTTTAATTGTAACATTAGATGAATTTTAGGAGTTAGTCGCATGAGTTTCTATTGAATTTAATCATTATTAATTTATAGTGATTCTATAATTGGGATTATTTGGTTTTTTAATTTTGGTATGATTAATATTAGGAACTTTTTTGTAGAAATTTTACTAAAATTATATTGACGATAGATGTTTTAAGTAGGTGGTCTCAACCCTCTATGTGGTTTTCGGGTTATACCTGTGACATGTCTACCACTTATTTTTTTACAAATTAATAAAACAATTTAAACTTTATTTAAAAATTATCAATTTGTGTTTTTATTTAATAATAATTTGATACAATAATTTAATGATTCTCAATGGGATTTCATGTTATATGGTATAATAGTTTTGATTCATCCTTGTTTTCTTTAAGAACATTAATTTATTACCTTGTGAAAAATGGGGTTTTGGTGATTTTTTTTATCATTCATGTTAATGTATAATTTGAAGAAGAAAAGCTAAGTATATTCAAACATTTTATTTTTATAGATTATTTTATACAATTTTTCACATTATCATTTGTAATATAACATTTGGTAAAATCTTTTCTCTCTATGAATAACTTTTTTACATTTTATATTTATTATTGGTTTATTTTGAAAAGTTTATTAAGCATGTTTTATTGTTTTGGAATTCTATATTCGATGAAATTGAAGTATGGTAATGTGTTATTTAATTATAAAGAGGATTTAATTTATATAGGTTCATTTTTAGAAGTTCTATAAAGTTACTTATAGTCTTAAAATCCATAAATCAGTGTTTCTTTTCATATGTTCGAGTTCTGTCACTTAATTTTATTTTGATAAAGTAACGTAAGTGTTTT
Source organism: Viscum album (assembly GCA_963277665.1). Lineage (NCBI taxonomy): Eukaryota > Viridiplantae > Streptophyta > Magnoliopsida > Santalales > Viscaceae > Viscum > Viscum album. The sequence goes on from OY728145.1 coordinate 1,159,268,616, forward strand.
ATTACCTTGGAATTTGGGGTCTCAGAATGAAGATAATGTTTGTTTCACACTTAGTTTATGATATCATGACTCTTTAGTATAAGTGAATAAAGTTTTATAAGAAAAAGTTTTTATGGTATGATTTTACCTTAGTGAAACTTTCTCTCTTGATCTATTTTTTTTAAGAAAAAATATCTTTCCACTTCAACATGAATTAATTATAAGTCAACAAAAAATTATTAACCTTGGTTAATTTATTTCATCAGTGATGAGATAATGGTTGGGTTGATTAAGTGGAAATAGATGATTTTGTTATTAATATTTTTTGGTTTCATTAACTTTTTTTCTTAAACTAAACACAAAAATTTATAAATATTATTTTTTTCTTAATGGTTTAACATGGAACTAGTTTCAAACAAAGACTCTAAATTTATATTTTTTCTTGTTACAAATTATAATTAGGGTAAATCTCATACTTTTAAAAATATTTTATTAAAATATGATTATCCACCATGAATGGAATTCCCTATTTTCATAAAATAAGGAACTAAAGTGTAAACACTTCCTTTATTCCAATATGAGCGATATATACAAAATTTAATTTTGAGTGTTCTATTTTTATTAACAATTGATTTTCTAAAATTGAATCTTAAATACTAAAAAATTATTTAGATATGGAATTTTATTTTTCATATTAGTGTATCATAATTGGTATTCACACGTCACCCCTTTTAAGTCGGATAGTATGGTATAAATTCTAGATGGGGTGAATATAAATTATAGAATTTTTAAAATAGATAAGATAAATATCAAAGTTAACTAAAAAAGTTTATTTGTTTTTGAAAATAAAAATAAATAGCATATAAATTTTTTATTTTAGTTTGGACCAAATTGGACCTAGTCTACTATTATACCTCCATAATTAGTAAGAGATATGTTTTCACTACCTGATTATTAAGGGGGAATCATAACCTAATACAAGAAGTAACTTTTTTAGTGGAGGTATAAAAAAAAGACACAATCAATTTTTTATATAGATTTAAAACCTAATTACAAAACTAACTTTAGATAGTGGAATTCATAACCTGAATGGTCTTGACTTAAGAATCCATGAGTCACAACTCAATACAACACTGACTTTAGATACAGAGAATCACAACTTGTATATCTTGAATTTAGCATCTAGGAGTCATAGACCAATAATAAATAATGATTTTGTAAAGGAAATGAATAAGAAAAAGTTACAACATGGATGAGAATATATAAAGAATTAAATCAAAAGACTCAGACTAAAAAAAGGAAGAAGTTAATGAATAATGATAAAGACCAGCCTCTAGCTATCTAGTAAGGGTCAGAATGACTCTTTAAGGTTAAATAAGTCAAAGATTATTTATCCCACCCAGAGATTTCATCAAAAAAATAAAATAGTTTGGCACATGATTGCTATCACAATTTTAGCCTCAACACTATCACGACCATTATCTTATTCTATGCATTCTATGGGACCTTTAAAAATATACAACTCACTAAATCCAAGTTGATCGTTAGGAAATTCAAAAGAAAAATAATGGTTACTGGATTATTGGATAGATAGAGAGAGATAAATTATCATTTAAATTTTAAAATCATTAAACTATTCAAAATATTTTGAAATCACTCATTAAAGGGTTTGAATAACTTCCAAAATAATAGGTCAAAGACATCATAGAAGAATCAAACTGATTTAAACTATAAAAATTCAAATTTTGAATTGAAAAAATATTTCCAAATTTAACATATAATAATATCAAACTATAAATATACCAAATTAAAAAAAATAAAACAAGTTTGAATATGTTTAATAATATATAATACGAATTTAGAAACATAAAAATAAAAAACACAACTCATCATAATAAATTACAAATATTTAAAGTTCTATGCTATAAATATATTCATGAATGAAGAATAAAATTAAAGTTTATATAAATGTGTTTAGAACATTGTAAAAAATTATCATAAATTCTATATCATTAATAATAATTTATAATTATCAAAATAATTAAAAAAATTAAACAAACACACAGTAAGTGAAAATATCATAAAAACAATGAAAAATAGTAATAAGAGAAGAACAAAATTCTATACCTAAGTAAGGGTATGTTTCATGTCATATATAAAGATAAAATATAATTTGAACATACTATGAAAGGGTAAATTAGATTTTGTACATGTTGTGTAAAGGTAACATGATAAATATATAGAATTTGTAAGGGTAACATGCATTTTAAACAAGTAGTGTAAGGGTATCTTATCACTTGTGTAAGGGTAAAAAAATAATTACAATGGTCGCATAAAGGTATTAAGCATGTTTCATAAGGGTAGACAAGAAAGTTTAAGAGCTGTGTATAGGCATATGGAAATTTCATTAGGGTATAACCTGATTTGCATAAATGTAAACAGAACTTTAAATTCCATAAATAAGGGTAAGCTAGAAATTACATAAGGGTAACATAGAAATCAAATGAGGGTAACATGAAAATTAAATAGGCTATGTAAGGGTCTGATTATGTAACAGTAAAATCTATGTTGCATAAGGGTACAAAGAACCATGTGTAAAGGTAAATACAAATTAAAACTACTTATGTAAGGGTAGAATAGAACATGCATAAGAGTAAACACATGGGTACATTACTCATGTAAGGTTAAGGAAAAGGCTACGTAAGGGTACAAACATGCTCATGTAATAGTAGAAACATTTTTCTAAAACTTATGTAAAGGTAAAGATAAACTCTCAAAGAATACGTAAGGGTAAAATAAAACTTAAGAAAATAATTTTTTCACAAGAAGTAAATAAAAATAATTATAAAGAATAATAAAAAAATGATGAAATAACTAATAAATAATTAAATCCAAAAAAATTATTATTACAAATAAAAACAATAATATTTGAAATTATCAAAATAATAAATAAATAAAGTGGTCCAAAAGAGCCACTTTAATAATCTCCACCTTTTTTATAGTTACAAAATAAAATACCAATTTTAAAATTTATCAACCCTTTTGAAAATGATAAAAAAGATTTAAAAATTTTAAAACATAATTTCCCCCTTTTTAAAGAAAATAAGGAAATATTATTAAATTTAAAAACACATTTTCTCCCAAAATGAAATATTTGAATCTTAAAAAAAATCCCCTCAATTAAATAAATATATAACCAAAATAGATGGTTTCCCCTAAATCAATTCTTCTCAAAAAAAATTATAAAAGGAACCAAACAAATAATATGATAACCAAATAATTTGTAATAGATATGAAAAGAATTTAAAAAATAATTAAAACATGCCAGTAAACCATAAAATAAAATATAGAATACATGCTCACTAGCCAAAATAAAATAAACTTTAAATTACATTCCAACATACCATATGATATAATAATAATAATATGTATGTTGGCCATAAAAAGAAAATACTTAGGAATCCAGGCCAATTTTGGTCCAACAAAATTTAAAAAATTATCTTTAGAAACCCATGCTACAGAAGGGCTAGTCCTCCTAACTATAAAAGTAGATTTATAAATATAATCCATTGTGTAAATAAATAATTAAACAAAATATAATGAATAATCAGAAGAATAATGTCTAAATAATCCACATAAAAACAAGTAACATATGAGTTACTTTCACTTATACCTTTAACAAACCTATTTTTATATATTAGAGTTAATTTATTATCATAACCAAGAAAATTTCAATTATAGTTTGAAATTTTTTAATCTCATAAATTCACTAAATGATTGAATTATAATATTAAATTTAAATAAAATTTCATTCAATCTTATGTTCTCAACCTTGACCTTTATATTTTCATTTTGAATGATTTCAAAATCATCAAATAGATTATCCTTTGTTCTAGAAGTAGAATGTTTCCCATTATGATTCTCCTTTTATAATTTATAAAAATCAAGTTATAAAAACTCATTTTCTTTATCAAACTCAAGGATATAATTTTTCAACTTTTCATTTTCCAAAAATAGATTATTGTTTTCTTATTTGAGAATATAATTCTATTTACTAAATTTCTTACTTTTCTTGATCAGTCATTTATTCTCATATTTTGAAACTTTATATGACTTAGTAACTCTTAATATATCTTTTTGAATATTCTCATTTTGTTCATATAACTAATCAAAGCTATAACCATCACTATGAAAATAATTTTTAGGTCCAAAAGGGGCCTAGATACCCTGGGGGGGGGGGTGAATCAGGGTATGGATATTATTTTCTAAATTCTTCCCACACTAATAGATCTTGACCAATTTATTATAAGGGTCACTTCTTTGCACTTAACTGTTAATTCTGATATTATTATTTCCTTGTTTATATGATGATTATTCTTTGAATGTAATGCAGGAAAGCATTCAAAAGGATGCAATGATTTTTACTTGGTTCATGCTCATTGGGCTACATCCAAGGAGCATACAAAGGTGATGTGCTGATTGTACCAAATTCACTAAGGCTCACTTCCAATAATGATGTTCTGGCTAGATCACTTATATTCCTAGGATCACTTCCTTTACAAGGTTTAGGGTTTTCTCACATCATTCCCAAGGGTCACTCCCTATGTCTCTTTCTCTGGATCACTGTAGGTGGAAATGATCACTAACTTCCTCTTCCTTCAATCACTACTCTTGGAAGGGATACACACAAAGTTTATGGACTTGTAGGTCCCTTCATTATCTCAAATTAATTCATCCTCCATTGTATGTAGATGATCTATTGATGTACCAATTTCATCCACTGATGAATACTGTTTTACCATAGGTGTACTAGGAAACTGAAAATATTTTGTGCAACCCTTACCAGGCCTTGAATTTAAGATTTACCTTTTATCACAAAACACCTTTTGTGTGAAACTTAAATATTATGCACAACTCAAATCTTATGTGCAACTTCTTTAGCTTTCGTGTAACTCCAATTCCTTCACGCAACTCCCTCTGATTAAAATTATTATGCGATTAAGTGCTCAGATTTCCTCTAAGTCTTGAGCTACTTCAAATGAGGGGGGTCACCTCTTATTTATATGCATCACTGAACCCTACACAAAAGATTTGACATGTCTTGTAGGATCCTCTTTGAGCACTCAAAACCCCATTTGACGTCCCATTGGGCGCACAAGTCTCCTTCACACCAACTCATATTTCATACATATTTCTAAATATTTCACACACTTCATTCCTTTTCCATATTTTGATGTTCTAATCCAAAAAAATTCCTTGCATGCAAGTTTTCAAACCACCTTCAATCTTTCACGCAAGATCTTTATCCAAAAACATATTTCTCCATTTTTTGTATTTTTGAGCCAAAAAATTTGGAAAACACTAAAAAATGGTGCCACCTTATATATATTATTTTTGCACCACCTCTAGACTATCTATTACTTTTTCATATTTCTTTTTCAATATAGACTATCAATAATATCTCTGGAACTTGACAACTCACCATGGAAACCTTCTTTGTCAACAAACACAACAAACCCAAAAATGATTCAACGTTACCTTGAGGGATTTTTTACCATTAATAATAAATAGTATCTGAATCATTAAATACATCATTTGTATTTTCTACCATCAAATATAGATTGGATGACTCTTTATCACTTCCAGATTCATCACATGAATCATATTCTTTAGTGCATATCCATCTATCATGGTTAGCACGTTTCATTTATTTCTTGTTTTTTTATCTCTGACATATTTATTTAACATTAGAAAATTTAGTTTGATATGTGCATTCTTTATAAATCCATATAATTTACATATGGTCTATATGTAGTAACCTTATTTTCTATTTGATTGTTATTTTGACCATTACTTGGTCTCTTTATATATTTTTTTCTACATCTTCATTATTTTTTAAATTCGTTTGGGTATATTAATCATTTCTCCTTTGTCACTTCCTATGATTTAGATTCATAAGAGTTAGAGGAAACATTTATATGATATTTTAAAGTGATAACTTTCTTCTTCAAAGTATCTAATTCTGAAATATTATTCAACTCATGTTTGTATTGGAGTGGATATCCAATGAGTTCATCCAGTGTGTACTCATTAAAGTTATTACTTTCATAAATCAAAACCTTCTTTACATGTGATTTATTAGGTAGATCTCTTAAGAATATTTCAACAAATACAGGGTTCTCCAAAGTTTATCTAAGAGAATTACTTCCATCTATAATTCTTGCGAATCAATGGAATATTTTATTGATGATTTCATCTTCACCCATATTGAATCTTGGTACTCCACTCAAAGCATTCTCAGTTTGGTTCAGATCATCTTATCTAATCCAAAGAGAGTAAATTAAAAAATATTCCAGATCTCATGAGCTATCTTACATGTATACACATGATAAAAAAACACTTATATTAATAACACAATATAAAATATTTAATACTTTGTATGGTTTTACCATGATCTACCTGTATTCTATGTTTAACTACTTAAGGTATAACTCCATTCTATATTTCTAGTAACCATAGTCATTTCCATCAAAATGAGGATATTTCTAATGAATCCACCTATCATTAGGATTTATTCCTACTATCTTATATATATTTTCTTTATGCTATGAGTTCTAGGAAAAGGCTATCAAAATAAAATACTAACTGTGCTAAATTGAAAATTCCTAAAAGGTCCAACCTTTGATAAAAATTATTTGGTATTAGGAAAAAGAAATAGTATATATAATATGTCCTTAATAAGGTCCATCCTTTGATACCAATTGTTAGACCGTATAAGATGGATGTTGGTTTATAGGGAGAGTGAATAAACCTTATAATTTTTTTAAAATGAATAAGATAAATATCAATGTTAATTAACAAATTTAATTTTTAGTGGAAAATAAAAAAATCATAGAAATTTTTTCTAATAGTTTGGTCCAATGTGTGCCTAGTCTACTATTATACCTCTCTACTTGGTGGGAGATAAGTTTTCACTACCTTATTTCTAGGGTTAATTATAACCCGATACAACATGTACATTTTATAGTGGAGGTTTAACCAGAAAGACACACTGAATTTTTTATGGAGAGTCTCAACTGAATTATAAAACTAACTTTAGATAGCGGGAGTCACACATTGAATAGTCCTAACATTAGAATCTAGGAGTTAAAAACTGATACAACACTGATTTTAGATACACGGAATTACAACCCTCAGATCCTAACATCAGAATCCATGAGTCACAACCTAAGAAAAAATAATTCTTTTTTAAGGGAAAAGAATAATCCAAAGTTACAACACATATGATAAGATATAAAGAATTAAATCAAAAGACTCATATTAAACTAGGAATAAGTCAATAAATAATGATGAAGCATAGGATCTAGATGTCTATTAAGGATGAAAACATTTCTTCAAGGATAATGAAGTTAAAGATGATTTATCCCACATTCAGAGTTTTTCAATAAATGAAATGGTTTGTAAAAATATAAATTTCAAAATTATATTCTCAAAATGATCAAAACCATCATCTTGTTCAATACATGCCTCCATCACTTTCAAAATATATATCTCAATAAAGAAAATTTGATCGTTAGGAAATTCAAAAACAAAATAATAGTAACTAGATTATCAGAGAGATAGAGAAAAATTATCATTTTAATTTTAAAACTATTTTAACTAGTCAAACTCATTTGAAATCACTCGTTAAATAATTCAATTCTCTTCTATAATAATAGATCAAATATATCACAAAAAACATGCATTGATTCAAACTATAAAATTCAAAATTATAATATTGAACATCCTTTCATATTTAACATACGATAATATAAAAACATTAAAGATGCTACATTAAAAACAATATTTTTTTTGAATATTTTTGATAATATCTAATATGAATTTAGAAACATTAAAATCAAACAAATAACTCATAATGACAAATTCCAAATATTTGAAGTTTCATGTTATAAATATATTCATGAATGAATAATAGAATTAAAATTCATATAAATGTTCTTAAAAAATTTTAAAAACATTTCACATAGATTCTATATCATTAATAATAATTTATAAAATCATTAAAAAATTAAAACACTTTAAATAAAACATAAAATAAATGAAAATATCATGAAAATCATGAAATAGAGTAGTCTAGAGAAAATTACAATTCTACACCTATGTAATGGTATATTTTATGCTGTAAATATAGGTAAAATATAATTCGAACATATTGTGTTAATATAAAGAGTTTTGTTATAGGTTTTATAAAGGTAACAGGATAAATATATAACATTCCTAAGAGTAGCATGCATTTTAAATAGTTATGTAAGGGTAGCTCATCACTTGCATAAGGATAATATAATTATTCTATAGGTTGTGTAAAGGTACTAAGAATGATGCATAATGGTAGATAGAAAATTCTGATCATTTCGTAAAGGTATATAGAAATTTCATAAGGGTATAACCAGATTTTCATAAAGGAAAATAGATATTTAAACTCCTAATGTAAGGGTAAGATTGAAGTAATGTAAGGGTAATATATAAATCATGCAAGGGTAACATGAAAATTAAATAGTCTTTATAAGGGTAAACATATTTCACATGAAAGAAAAAGGTAAGATACATAAGGGTACATAGAACCATGTGTAAAGGTATAGAAAAATTAAAACTACTTAAATAATGGTATAATATAACATGTGTAGGATTAAAAACATGAGTACATTACTTGCATAAGGGTAAGTAAAAGGATATGTAAGGGTACAAGCATGCACATGTAAAGGAAGAAATTGATTTATAAAACTTATATGAAGGTAAAGATAAACTAACAAGAGATATGTGAGGGTCAAAGAAAAATTAATAAAATTAATTTTTTATAAGAAAGAATTAAAAATAATTATTAATTATAAGAAGAATAATAAAAATAAATGACAAAATAATTAATAAACAATTAAATTCAAAAAAATATTATAAATAAAGAATATAATATTTTTAATTATCAAAATAATAAATAAATAAAGTGGTCCAAAAGAGTTGCTCCAACAATCTCTCATTTTTTATAATTAAGAAGCAAAATATCAATTTCAAAATTTCTCCATCTTTTTGGAATTGATCAAAAAGATTTAAAATTTTGAAAACATCATTGCCTCCCCCTTTTTGAAACAAATAACAAAAAATTATTTAATTTACAAACATGGTTTGTCCCAAAATAAAATATTTGAATTATAAAAAAATAACCCCCTCAATTAAATAAAGATATAACAAAAATATATGGATTCCCATAAATTAATGCTTCTCAAAAAAATCTAAAGGATACATGAAAAAAATGATAATCAATCAATTTATAAATTATATGAAAATAATAATAAAAACAATAGTTAGCACATTCCATTAAACCATAAAATAAAACATAGAATTCATGCTCACTTTACAAAATGAAAAAACTTTAAAGAATATATCAATATACCATATGATAAAATAATATGAATATATATGTTGTCCATATAATGAAAATAATTACTTGGGAAACCAAACCAATTTTGGTTTAATAGGATTTAAAATATTACCTTTAGGCACCCATGTTGTAGAAGGGTTAGTCAACCTAACTTTAAAAGCGTATTTGGAAATACAAACCTTTGTGTGAACAATTGATTAAACAAATTATAATTAACAACCCGAAGCATAATTTCTAAATAATCCACATCTAAAATAAGTAACTGATGAGATACCTTTATTTTTACCTTTAATAAAACTATTTTTATATATTTGAGGTAATATATTATCATATCCAAGACAATTTCTATTGTATTTATAAATTTTTTTAATCAAATAACTTCATCCAAATATTTAATTCCAATTTTAAATTTATATAACATTTTTATCAAAATTAAGATATCATCCCTGAGCTTTATATTTTCCTTTTGAATAATTTCAAAATAATCAAACAACTTATCCTTAGTATTATAATAATAAATTTTCAAACTGTGATTCTATTTTTCTAATTTAGAAAAATAAAATTAAAAAACTATTTTCCTTTATATAACTTAAGGATATAATTTTTAAACATTTCATTTTCCAAAAAAAGATTCTTATTTTCTTCTTTGAGAATATTATTCTCTTTACTAACTTTCTTACTTTACTTGATCAGCCTATTATTCTAATTTTCAAAGCTTTATACAACTAAATAACTTTTAAATTATCATTTTGAATCTTTTCATTTTCTTTATATAACTCATAAAATCTATGAACATAAATTTTAGAATAATAACTAGAATTATAATCATTACATACCTCATTTGTATTTTTTTCCATCAAACATAGATTTGATGAATCTTTCACACTTCTGTATTCATCACTTGAATTTGATTCTTCAGTGAAACTCCATCCAACATGATGAGCACATTTTAATTATTTATTTTATTTTTTTCTCTCCCCATTCTTTCTTCATCTTTAGAAAATATGGTTTGATATGTACCTTATTTATACATTCATTAAGGTTACATTTGGTTCATATATAGTAACCTTATTTTCTTTTTGATTATTATTTTGGTATTTACATGGTCACTTCTTGAAATTTTTCTATATCTTAATTATTTTATAAATTCATTTAGTTATATTCACTAATTCCCCTTTATCAATTTCCTGTGATTCAGATTTAGAATAGTTATTGGAAAAAATTATAAAATATTTTAAAGTGATACATTTATTCTTAGAAGTCTCTTCTTCTGAAATATTTTAATTTCAAGTTTATATTGGAGTAGAGATCCAATGATTTCATCTAGTATGTACTCTTTAATGTTATTAGTTTCATCAATTGAAATATTCTTTTAATTTCATTTCTTGGGTATATCCTTTAGGACTCTTTCAAAAATTACATAGTTCTCCAAAGTTTCTCTAAGGGAATTCATTCCATTCACAATGCTTATGAATTGATGAAACATTTGATTAACGCTTTCATCTTCACCCATCTTGAAGACTCGGTACTCTAATAGAATCATTATGAGTTTGGTTATGATCATATTATTTGAGCTAAGGTGAGTAACTTATAGAATCTTCCATTTTTCATGAGTTGTCTTATATACAGACACATGAATAAACACTCTTATGTTAATAACATAATATAATAAATTTTCTACATTTTAATTCAAAACATATTTAGCATCATTGTTTCCTATAAGAGTATTTAATCAATATTATGGTAGTTTTTATGGTTTTACCATGACCGACTAGTGTTTTATGCTCAACTATGTTAGGTATGCCTCCAATTTGGATTGTCAGTAACCATAGTTGTTTCCATCAAAATTAGAATGTTTCTAAGGAATCCACCCTTCATTAGGATTTATTCATGACATATTATAGATTGTGTCCTTAGACTATTAGGTCTAGGAAAATATTATCATAATAAAATAATAATAGAGATAAATTGAAAATTCCTAAAAGGGCCAACCTTTGATACTAATTGTATGGTATTTGGAAAAAGAAATAGTAGAGATAATATATCCTTCACAAGGTCCAGTCTTTGATACCAATTATTATATCAGATAGGATGACTGGAGGTCTAGATGGGGGTGAATAGACCTTATTAAATTTTTAAAATGGATAAGATAAATATAAAAGTTAATTAAAAAAGTAAATTTTCATCAAAAAAATAAAAATAAACATCACACGGAATTTTATAGTAGTTCAGTCCAAGAAGAACCTAGTCTACTCCTATACCTCTCTATTTAGTGAGAGATTAATTTTCACTAATTTATTTTTTAGGTGGAATCATTGTTGGTTCCGGGTGCAGAGGAAGCTTGCGATGGGTCATTCCCAACTTTGATTTTTTGTCATGATCGATGATCTATCTAAGATTTACATAAAAATAAATGTTGTGATCTATGTAATTGAATCAAATAATATAGATAAGGGATATATTTTCAAAACCATAGAGAGGATCATCACATAATATTTATAATCAATTTAATTAATTAAATAATTGCCTTGTTTGAATTCATTCTTCATTGATGGATCTGAAAAAAGGTTTGTGTTGTACCATCATTATGTTGTAGGAATCAAGAGAAGAATCCCTCTAGTGGTGATCCACACATGTTCCACAAATCTTTGAATGTTTCCATAGGAATCTTCAGGTGCTAGCATAGAAGATCTTATCGATTACATCGTTCACTTTTGATTTCCTTGAGAACCACTTCTAAATTGTTCTCCTTGGTCTCTCTTGAATTGAGAGTGGGAGGTGGAGGAAGATCACTCTCTATTATTGGGAGTATTCTTGGAGAAGGGAGTTCTGTAAGGCTTGAGAGGATTCTCAAAATACATTGTGCACAACCAAATAAATGAATTAGCTCTCTGAGAAAATAATATAATTGGGTTTATATACTACCATGGTTAAAATAAAATAATTACATAAGTTCCCTTTATTATTTATTTAATCTCTATAGAACCCCATATTAAATAATAATAATAATAATATTATTTCTTGACATGTGCTTAACTTATGATTTAAATTAATTATTATTTAATCAGATATTATTCAATATTTATTATTTCTCACCAGATAATTAAACCTGGTTCGTCATTTATCCACAATATTATTGGGCCTTGAATAATGACTATTTATTTATTAAATAAATATCACTACATTATTCACCAGTAAATAAATAAATATTATATTCACTAAATAGAAAATAAATATTTATTAAATATTCCGCTCACATTATATTCTCTCAAATAACTATTTATAGAATATATGAGATCAATAAAACATGAATAAATATTAAACTGCATGTAGGAATAATATTTATTCAATTTTTTAAATAATAAATAATAATATATTATTTAACCAAGATTCTGGATACACTTAGTGTGTGACCCTTTATACCTCTTTCTCATTGGCATTAAGCGAAGCAACCTAAAGTCTAAGGTTATCATCTATAAATAGGCCAAGGCACCCATAGAGAAGGAAGTTAATTTTGCAATGACATAATACCTCATACAGACGCTTACTATTACTACTAGAAAAATGACATATAAACATGGATATATAGCCACATTTTAATTGGGGCATGGCTATAGGGTGAGATACATCCACAATTATTTTAAAACTGTGGCATTATATTGAATATAGCCATGAGACAAAGCATCTTGTGGAAATAGGTCCTCAATTATTTTACCCTCCATCATGGTTTTACTCTCCTACCTGCAATCCCTTCACTCAAAACTTTCTCTTGTGGCCAATATTCCCTCTCTCTCAGGATCCTCCATACCCATCATCCTGCTCATCCCTCTCCCTCCTCTGCCTCTTCCTCCAGTGGCTTTAGCTTCAGCCGCTCCAACTTCAGCTGCTCTGCCTCGGGCCGCTCTGCCTCAGGATCCTCCATACCCGTCATCCCGATCGCACCTAACTATTCTTTGTGTCCCAAATTTATACCCTAGGGTTCAAGCAATATCGTTCTACCCTAGCCTCCTCACTGCTCTCTATTCCATTCATGCGTCTACCTCCACTCATGATCTTGACTTCTACCATGTGGTTCCTATACCGCGTTACTCCTGATTTCACCCTCACTATGACCATTCGCAAATGTAAACCATCTCATCATGGTAATCTACAAGTATTGAGGTTTTCTTTTATTACACATCTTATGAAATTCATTTTAATCTTTTACCCTAATTATTTAGATTACATTACTGGTTGAATAGTGAGATCTAGATTATATTCTATTAGTATATTATGTATAAAAATGGAAGGAATTATTAATTATTTTTTCCAATATAGTATATTCAGTGGACGTCTTGTGCTTATTTAGCATGCATCCTAAACAGTCTATTTTCTTATTTCATATATAATTTAGATGACCCAATCATAGGTTGTATTTCATTATCTCCCATATATTCATAATTCAATTTTTGTGGTAATTTATTCAAATAAAATATTGATGGATTATGTTCTGATAGTTTCCTAACCAATTCTCTTCATGCAACTCATCCCTTGAATACCCAAATGCATGTTTGTGATAGTAATCATCATATTGATCATCAAAATATTCAATTTTCTCAAGTGGGTATTTTATACTATTAATGAATTCATATATTCTATCTCCTTTAATGTTTAACTAATTTCATAGATCATTTTAAAATTCCTTATTAATCACATTAACTGTGAAATAATCAACCAATTTATGTAGATGTTTCACAACCCAAAATACATTTTGTATCTATTTATATTATCCAACTTGAAAAATTATCATACCTTGTGTAATATCTATTAATAAACCTCTAGTATCTTGGAAGGGTCTTCTAAGGATGATGGGTATAATCTTTTAAAATATCTCTTGTAAGTATTCAATTACTCCTATAAGATAAGTGATGGATTTATTTACTTATTGTAAATCCACTATTATGGGATCAATATCTCCCATATAAAATTTCTTATTAACTAAAAAATGAATTAAATTAATTTTGGATACCAAATATACTTGATAATTAAATGTTATTTTCCTTTAAAACTCGTAGGGAATTCTGAAACTATGAGGGTCCTTAGGCTTTAATGGGATCTTCTATTGAATTAAAACACTTTATTTTTATATAAATGGAAGAATATAAAATTATTCAGGACTCCTTCTATTTGTGATAATGTTCATATTGAACTTAGTATTGGTGGTAATATTAGAATGTTATTCTTAAAATGACATATCAAATCTAATATTTTAAATCATTTCAATAAAACATAAGTAGTATTTATCTCTATTAATATCAAGTTCTATGCCTCATTGAAAATTGTGTAGGTGGATTATAATACTTGACATATCTATTGTCTAGATTTAATATAAATTTCATAGAGATTCATTCATTCCATATTATTATTTATCAATATCTTCATTAGATTGTTGCTTTAATTTTTCATTGATTTCATCACATTTTTCTGACAGTTTTCTTCCTACTATTTAGCATCTAATTTATCTTTTTAGTCTCTTTTTCATCCTTTCCCTTGACTATTAAACCTCATTTTCTATTAATTTACATGAATCCATATATTTAATGTTCCACAATTATATTAGGAATCTTCCCCTTATATATCATAATGTTTTTTCATGAAACCCACCCCTCTTTCATTTTCAGATTATGGATGCTTGAATGACTAACCTAAATTAACTGATCAGGACTTGAGAATATTTTATTTTGTTTATTTCATAAAATAATTCTTGATTTTATTATTTTCTATCTCGTATATCTTTTTTAATGTATTATAAGTCCCAAGGTCCTCTTGGGATGAATTTCAATATTGATTCCCTTATATTTTATCTTGAATCCTTTATTGGCTATATTATTTCCCATTGACTACAGAAGGACCAACTTGTTTAATATCACATTACTCCTTCTAAGAAATATTTAGATATTTATACCCTCAGGGGTTATAGCTATTTAAAAATGGATTATATCTCACTTAATGTGTCATATAGTTACCCTTGTAATATACTTCCTCAATTTGGTCTAGTTGTGAAGTTGTTGCTAGAATGTTAAAATTCATGAAATTAATGGAACTTTGACTAAAAATTCCAAAGATGATGAATTCCACATTGTTTCCTTATAAATTTGATATGATAATTTGAAATTATTTTCATTCAATTCTATAATTTGGGGGCTCAAATCAACTATCAATGAAACTTTATTAGAAATATCACTATACTTATGATTCTATTTTAATGCGAGTTCATGTAGATTATATTATAAATGTATTTGAGTTCCTTTAGTGTTTTATCAATATAATAGCCTCCTATAATTGAATCAATAAGGCTCTAACCTATTACATTAAATATTTCATTTATGAATTTCATTAACATTGAGTGAGAAAATCGAAGAGAAGGGAATTTTTAGTAATTTTCCTGGAATCGTTCCCAAGCCTATTGAAAATTTTCTTGTTGTTTTAGTAAAAAAATTGATATTTTAGTTCACAAGTCAATGGTTAGTTATTTAAGGTAAAATATCTTGGTAAATATAATGCATACGACTTCAAATGTTTTGAAACAGTTCTCTTCCTTTGGAAGTAATAACTTCCTTTATTATTAGTTCATTTAGTATGGAATACACCTTACTATATATAAATCCATTGATACTCTATTGAGTTGAAGATACAAGAAAGTTGTTTTGAAATATATGATTCATGATAAGGAAACCTCTAATGGAATCCCTTTAATGGTAGGAAAGTACTACAAATGGTGGTAGTTTAACACATAGTTCCTCTCATTTTGTGAATTTCTAATGCTATATAGGTTTCAAAAGACTCTAGTAATTTATAGGTCCCCTTGACTTGGTGGTATATATTTGTTTTTTAGAATTGATAAAGAAAAAATTGATATTTTCTCCCTTGTGATATCTTGTATAGATCACGAGCATCCATATCTTTAGTGGTTTTAGCCAAAATTATATGGAAATATTGTTCTATCACTAGTATTATTGTATCTTTATTGTGTTCCATTGACACAATATCTAAAATCATAAATATAATACTAGGCCCTTTTAAGATTTTTTTGATACCTAACATAAGGGGTATTTTCATTCTTCTGAGTGAAATGTCCTCTCTCTAGTGCATAAGATGGAGTTCAAATTTTGTTATATCACTTAATCCCCAAAGATCATTCAATTGTTGATCAATTTAGTGGTTAATTTACAACTAAGAAAATAATAACAAGATATAAATGCATTAAATATTTCATTGTAATCAATTAAACTGCATCACTTGAACCCCAATATGCAATTATCTAATCATGAAAATGTTAAAACAAACAGATTTAAAATGAGAAAATGAAGTCTTCCCATTGATGCTCCTCGATTTAAGATTATCTTAAAATAGTCGGTCTCCTCTCTATTATAGAACCACTCTCTATGTTTTCTTATACTATTTTATACCTTAGTATGGTTCTCATCAAATTTGGTGATCACTCCACCAATCCAAGATATGTTAAAATTATTACACATGTAAAACAACACCATATCACCCCTTAAACTCCATTAAACTTTCTCAGATGACCATAATTTCTCAAACCATGATTTTTTCCATATATAAAACTCTTTAATATATTACCTAATTTATTTTGTTTGGAATGTACAAGGATTCCCTTCATCCTCAAAAGTTGTCCATGTACTCCATGTGTCTTGAAAACTCAACAATATATTCTATTACCTTTTCAATATTCCCTCTTCAATAGGTATAAAATATCACTCAAATTTTTTTTATTACTCACAATATATATGAATCAATTTCTTAACTTTGAATGAAAAAACTAAAATATTTTTTAATTTTATACCTAAACCTTCATTTGGTTCCAATACTATCTATGTTAAGTCCACAAATGGTTCCAAAATTTTGGTGTTATATTAAGAATTTTCATAAATACACCACTGGTTGGTGTTCAAAGACTTCATGGATGTTGACACTCCTTAGTAAAGACAAAAAGATTATAAATATGTCCCCTGGATATTTCAAAGTCTCAAGACAAATTTAAAAGAAGTAAAAGCCATAAAAATTTCAAAGGACCTACATAGAGGAGCTACATGCCAGACTTGCGCAGAGGAGATACGCACCAAAGCTATGTGACAAGATGTTTTATATACCCCTATGCAGAGGAGCTATGTGGAAGAGCTTCATGATTGACCTATTCTAATGAACTACTTTCGACCCTCTCCCTCCTTGGATATAAATAGGACTCTTGGGCTCCTAATTTGATGATTGAAAAAGTTTGAAAAACTCTTGAAGCTCCCATTGCATAGCTCTTTCGACCAGATCCCTCAAATATTCTCAAGTATATCTCTAAAAAACATGAGAGAATATATATCTAGATGGGATAAGCACATTTTTAAATCCATCCAAAGTTTGAATCTTTCATAGGCTTGGTTCTCCTATGTTAATCACTTTTTTCAGTCATCGTTAAGACCTGTGTGGCACACCTACACAACATACCTGTGCGGTGTACCTACACAACATAGCTATGCTACATAGCTACACACATTCCCTACGCATCATCTTGTAAACCCTCTTAAAATTCAATCATGGAAGGGTATCACCTTCCTTGTTTCCCATATCTAAAAGGGGATAAGTTGAAGCCTCCACCAAAACCTCCTGACTTATCAAACATTTGGAAAAGGCACATCAGTGTGTCTCCTATTTGGGTTTGAATATCCACAGTTAGAGGTTTCCCATATTTTTTTGGTAATGGGGTTAGGATTCATGGAGTGTTTGTGGATTTGTATATCTGCAGTCACATGGACCTTTCTCTTAGGAACAATATTGGGGAGTTCCTGGTCTGAAGGATTAGGGTTTGGGCCATGACCTCCCCTTCTCATCTTTAAGACTCAGAGCCTCTAATTCCCAACGAGAAGAGTGAGGGTCACACTTGATTTTCCATTCAAACAAAGGAGAAGTCTCCCTCCTCTCCTGGGATCCAATCAGGGAACTCCCATTGAGTTAAGTCCCTAATATTCTGAGAGTTGGTCTGCATGACCTCAAATATCATCCCACATTTAAAGGTTCATTGATCCGCGCCCTCTCCCATTTTCGCCTCTGCCTATTTCACCATATTCCTTACTTCTCCCTTTAGAAGAAGATAGAGTGTGTGGTTTATTGAATCTTCACATCCTATTGTTTCTCACACCGATCATGACTCACTTGGGCTTAGAGAATTGTGATGATCCCAACATAAACATTATCCACACCCAATGAAATAAGAGAACTCTAATTCCCACCATAATTGGGATATGTAGGAAGACTTCCTAAAGTATGAGCTCCATCTCATTTCATCCAAAAAAGTAATCCTCCTTGGGAATAAGTCCTAAATTAAAGCCCCAAATCACCAAGGCATCCTTTTTTAGGAAGTAATCCCAAAACCATTTTCTCTCAAAGGACTACACTATCCTATGAGACTCATCCAACTGTGTGGGCTTTGATTCCCATACAAGTGGGATACGTAGGAAGCCTACCTAAGATTCAAACCTAACACTTCAAATCAAATTTTTTCTTCCTGGGCCATATTCCCAACAGGGTCTAATCTAACTTGGAAATTCATATCTTTTCAAAGTTCCTTAGGCTGCTTAAGCATAAGTCCCACACCAAGCTTTGAAAAATCATCTTCTTCTTAGATGTCCATACCACATGACATTAAACTATATGGATAGGTCTTTATCACATGACCTTAAAAGGTATGATGTGTCCCATTAATTAGCATTGAACTATGAGGGTTCTGATTCTTTTCACACAGATACATAGGTAGCCCATTTATGGGTACGATCCCAACATCAAAACAAACTTTCGTCTTCCTGGATGACAATAAATTATAGAGTTCCCCACTAAGTGGCTTAAAAACTAGTATTATCATAACAATGGTTAAAAGAATCTCTAAATAGTATATGAGAGGATACCATTGATGGGGAACCTCGAATACATATAGATGTATCCATTAATGAAGAACCTCAAATATATACGGATGATTCTAAATTTGACACATGTTAATAATTGATTTTAAATTTCAAGGGAAACCTACATTATACTTGATAAATTAATAAGGATTCACAAGAAATATATTAATCTATAAGAGAGTCTTGAAGTAAGAAATAATTCCCCCCAAAAGGGTGTGATGAGTTCGGCCTCTCATCCTCTCGACCAATGTATGTTCTTAAGTATCATATGCCCAAACCTAACGAACTCCTACCTTTGGAAAGTAGGTCCCTTTGGATAAAGAACCTTTGGATATTTTTGGTTTCATAAATAAATCCAATGGAAACCACTGAGAAGTAGTGATTCCTAAACCAGAACACATGTTCTGAGGGAGATGAAACAAAAATAGTGAACCCAAAGTGAATCCTTAACCAAGTTAATAGTGTTACCCATATGTCAGACCCCTATCAATTGATAATGGTAGGCCAAGAAAAGGAATAAATCATGCATGTGTCGATATAAAATATGCTGGTTTAATGGAGTTCATTGTTTCTATAGTTTTATCAAAACTCCCTCACTTCAAATGGCTTCCTTCAAGTATGCACCCATGAATGCCCCAGATGCTGCACAAGATGGATCCTCATCCTCCGGAAGGACATCATCACCAACTCAGTGTCTTCAATGTTGGGTCTCAAATGTATTGGTACAAGATTAACTTCAATATGGTACTATCCCAACCCTAGAGGATACCCGACAGGCTCTCCAAGTTAACAACAACCCTCGATCGTCCGGTCAGCGACGACCGGTGGTCAAGAAGTAGATTGTTCCAACCACCATCTTCAACCATTTTGTGTCCTTATCTCCAGAACACAATAACCATCCCCTCTCATACTATAGGGATGTATATCAAGAGTTCACTCATGGAATCCACTCAAATACACAAAGGTCATTCTTGAGGGCTCCCACCAATAATCTTCACCAACATAATCGTGCAACAGTGAACCCCCAACATGATGGGGGTATTGCCTTCGGTTGTTTAGACTAGGTCCCTCAGACCCAGGCATGTAAGAAGAACTGTCAGGGAAAACATCTAGCCAACATGGAGTAGGTTCTTACTTTCCCCCTATAAATAATTCCAACAACCCAACTTGGTGGAAAATAACAAGCAATCACATAGACCCATCCACCCTAATTTTTCCTAACAGCAGACTAATTTGGCAATGTCCAACCAATACCACCATTTAAATCTAGTGGAGTACCATGAGCATGTACATAAACCTACTTACAAACTATTAGTCAGTCATCAGGCTCATCTGACTACATTCAAGGAAGCCCTCCAACCAAATATGGCAATAACTGGTAAGCAAAAACATACACCTGCATGCACTCACCAATCCTACCTGCAGTCTCATCTGTCAGCATTGAAATAAGTCCATCAACCATGCTTGTAGGAAAACAACTAGCAGGCACATACACATGCCAACATCCATCAGGCCTATCAACAGTCTCGTTTGGCAGCACCCTGAGAAGTCATTTTGAAATCTCTGACGACAAACCTGGGGAAAACTCAACTTTCTACCCCCATACATGAGTAATATTAGTATCCACTAACAAGAAAAGGATGAAATGAGTAGGCACATACACATACTCAAGATAAAGAATGACATTATATCCCTATTTTGTCTGTTGAATTCACTAAAAACATTTTAGCAATGGTTAAAGGGAAGACACAAATTTCTACCCATATTCTGGAAGCTTTCCAGAATATCAACATAGAAACTTCAGTAGTACCAGGGGAACAGACAAATAATTATATCCCTACACCTATAACGACTTTTCATCATGCCATCCCGGATCAAATACACACCTCTATTCTAGTCCAAGAGGGTTATGGGAAATACTCCCCCATATCACTAGGACAACCGAATCGAGAACATACACTCATTCCAATTAGAGATAATCATACCATTCTAATGACCACTCTAAGTCAGGCAGATACACATGACCATGCTAACCACTTCCCCTAGTATGTGGCCCCAACTATGTGTAAAATAGTATCAAAGAAGACGCCTTGTCAAACACAGTTGGAAAATAAAGAGCCAATCTGCGATCTGACTCCTCTTAATGCTGGAGTTCTTGAAGCTCTCAGATATTTATCTATTGAAACTCAAGATCCTACTATCACATAACAAAATTATGGGAGTATTAGCATTAATTATGAATTTCCTCATTAGACAATTCATCATGAAGGCTTTATTCATGAAAATTCGGTCAATCTAGAGAACCTATCTCCAGACGAGAGCCACAATGACTCTCCATGTGGCCAGAAGACCAAGAAGAAAGAGGATTTATCCCTTATTGTAATCCAACATGGTAGTCCTCCCCATGATGGAATTCACTACAAAAGTTCAATCTGTAGTAGTATTTCTCATTGTAAATATAATTCTCTAATTGGCAATGTAGTGATGAGAAAGCCCTCTTATCTTGAGGCACTTATTAGCATAAGTTCAGTCATGTCTGATGCCTTGCTATTAACAGGTGAAATACTTTATCAACTAGAATACAACCCAAGGTAAAGATCATTCTCTAAACCTCCCTTGGTCCATTTTAATTCTAATATGGTAGAGGAAAAATCAATTAATTCCATTGTTTCTAATAAAACAATCAAGAAGCATCCACTTTGGTCAGAATAAGTGGAGAAACCTCTAGCAAAAGATAATGAATATATGTTGAATATGAGAAAACAACTAGATAAGGGTGAAATACCAGTCATGTTCTGGCCTTTGGAAACCTCTCTATACAAAATTCTATAATTGATAGTAAAAGATTTCATTTATGATATTGACCTCAACATATGAAAAACTATCCATCATCTAAAATCCAAAGTATTACCATGTAATGAATATCAATGTCATGTAAAAGTAATATAAGGGCTACAATGCAAAATTGACTTAGCATCTCTCTCAGTTTCCTGACATCCAAAGGTTGAGAAGTAGTAGGGAACCCTTTAGTATGCATGCCTTGATGTACTAAAGAGGCAACACCAGCTAATTACTGATACCCCATCTGGTGTTCGTATTAGAGGATGGGGTACACATGGATCATTACATTTCACTACACTCCAAAATCATCAAAGCTCGCCAAAAGTGGTCTCATGCAATGTTATTTCTCATGGATGGATACAATCAACAAATTTTGTGTGTAATCAAAGATACTCTCAAGAACAGGCCTCAACTGGCTCTCATCAAAGTTAGGCCCAAAGAGAGAAAGATATTGAGATAATTTTTCATCAAGAATTTGAGAACATTAATTTTTCCTCCCACTTAGAATATGTTAGCCATCATATTATGAAAATGTATGAAATAACACAATGGAATTCCAAAACATGCGATTTAAGTGGTTGTAAGATAATGCACCCATCCAATGTTTAGACCAGAATTCACAAAATCAGAAGAGCATCTGTGCTAATCTCATCCATAGAAGTTCAGGAACCACCCCAGCCTATAGGGATAGGGTATTGTTTAAATCAATCTTCAAATTAAAAAAACAAGGTTTGAAGGTTTGAAGAAGAAGAATTGGAACAACCCCAACCCACAGGGATGGGGGCTTTTTCACATCTACAATACAATCCTCAATGGAAGTTAGTTTTCTCTTGATTAAGGAAGAAGCTACAAAGTAAACACACAAATGAACTATCCAAGGATTTCCTTTAGGTTACTGTCTATCAAAAAGTTCCTAGTAATTCAGCATATAGCATAAAAAATTATTATAGAGGACACAGAAGGATACAATCTTACAAAGATACTAACAGAATGTTGTTAATACATTATGCATCTGTGAATGTAATTAATACCATTATGGAAGATCCTCCAAAAAATGAGTCTAGTTTAGGGGAGTCAGAGAATGAAGTTCTTATTCATAATATGGTACACACAGAAGAAAATGAAGGATGTGTGTATACTCAAAATCATAGGCTTACCCAGAATTTAGGTATTCCCTCAAGTAACCAACTCACACCCCTTCAAAATGCATCTAACAAGGGGAAAGGTAAAAGTCAAATCATTTTTCACTTTTCCACTAGAGAAGGTCAATATATTTCACTTTAAGAAATATTTTTCCATCAAGAATAGGAGATGAATTATTTGAAAAGACTCAATGCAGAGTTTCATCAAAGTAGAATTTCTACTAGACATGCTCCACAAGCAGATCCTTAGTTTGAACATCCTATAAGAACTCCTCAACAAAGAGGATTTGTTGCAACTACATATGTGGATAATGAATTACCTCCATTGGGTACACATCTAGGACAAGATAAAACACATCCTTATAGGACTTTCCCCATGGGTTATCCATGATAAATACCAATACCACCACCAAAAATGGTTTTTCCAGTCATCGTGCCAGTTTAAGCTCTAGCTGTTGTACCTGTACAGGTCCCAGCTCATCCAGATATTACCCAAATTCTTATGAATACAATTTAAGCATTAATAACTCTATTGGGAGCTATGGAAGAATGGTGTGCACCAGTACAACTAGAAAATAAAGCTTACCCTGAATGGGTAGATCTGATCCCCCCCCACTAATCTTTGTGAATACTGCATTTCCAATCATTAATGGTTTCAGAGATCTAGAGTATCACTTAACACATTTTCTCTCTCGTTTTGATCCCAAGATGGGGACCCCTTAACAATAAGAAATAGTAAAGATCATATGTTTTTTTCCATCATTACAGGGGCCATCCTTTATCTGGTATACATGTTTACAATCTCGATCAATTATTGGATAGGAAGACCTCCGTCAGAAATTCCTTCTCCAATTCAGATCAACACTGCCAAAGACAACAGTTTTTGATCTTAAAAATTGAAAACAAAGGGAGAATGGAAGAGTTTCATATTTCATTACTCAATTAAAAGGATTAACATATTCCTTAAATCTAACACTCCCTCAAGAATATTTTCTGACAATTTTTGTGGAAAATCTGTGTAATGAGTTATGAACACCACTAATCCCTGTGAAATACACAGGAGGGTTTAGAGATCTTACTTCAATCTCCCAACAAGTGAAGTATTCCATTGTGGAAACTAAAGCTAAATTTTATGTAATCCCATCAACTCTGGGAAGGAGAATAGGGAAAGTAGAATCTACTACAGTAACACTAAACCAAGCACCTGTACCTGCATCTAATTTAAAACCTTCATTATAACGAAGGGATCCACCTCCTGAGCATTAGCAGTAATGACTGCCTCGTCAAGATGATCAAAAATATCAAAGGCGGTGACAGTTTGAGGAGTTAAAGAACAAAGTTTATTCTTTTTTGAATGAATAGGTTCTTATTTACTTCATTTCATATTTAGAAAACTATTTGGATCGATTTACAAAGCCAAAGAAACTAAATAAAGAAGGAGATGAAGATCTCCCAAATTACTGCCCCTTTCATCAAATATTGGGGCATCCTATTTAGGAGTGTTTTATTTTCAAAGAACTCCTGAAAAAAATGGTAGACTATAGAAAAGTGAAACTAAAATATTCATCAACCCAAGTAGCATGTGTTACTGCTACGGATCTAGAGAAAGAAGGTGAATGAGAGGAAGTCAAAAGCAAAAATGCATAGAAGTATTATGATTGGATGGTCAGGAAAACGATCAGCCAAACTCATGCCATTATACAAACATAGTTGAAACAACTTACTGTGTCTTATTCCACTTCCTCTATAGAAAATCCACTTTCATCAAAATATCATTCATCTAAAGGTCAATCCTTATATAAGAGACATGTTTAGAAAGATATAGAGCAGTCAGAAGAAGACAAGTTTGTGTCAAGGCCAAAATTGTCCCTGACTTTGGAAAATTTCATTCCATCGCTCCCAAAAGCATGAGCACCACCCCCCCAAAAGGCATAACTAGAACCGACCTATCAAGAAGAATCATCATCAGATGAAGAGTTGATCTTCAATTCTGATAATGTTATCCACTTAACATACCTATATGCAAAAGATGATTATGGTTATGATAAACATGAATTCCCTACAATTGATTGGGGAACCAAGAGAATAAACCAAGTTCTAGGATACATGGGAAGACGTGGATATGCAAGAAAACACTATTTTAACTCTACCCATAATAAAACCATTTATGTGGGAGAAACTCATGGAAGAGCTCTTCAGTGGGCTCAACAAGAATAAGAAAATTCTCCCGCACATGACAGGATCAGTCCTGCCATGATTATCTTGGAGGACCAATTAGAGGTTACACCATCATTATCTCAGCAAGTAGATAGACCTAGTTAGTCAATTATACCAAGAGTAGAAGTATTTACATCTTCTGCCCTAACACATGGTATATCTACATTAGGAGCATCAACTTCCAAGACACCTACAAAACCACATCTCTATACTGTAAAACACAGACCTTTGGACCAAAATAATGATGTTTTGAAACAACTAGCCCAAGTATCATCCAAGATATCAATCCTGGATGCCTTAAATTTTTCAAAAGATCTTTGATAAACACTTATTGAGGCTTTGTCAAGTCCTTAAGAGTTTTAAACTGAAGTTTATACTGCTGAGGTTTACCATATAGAGAATGATCCTGCAGAATGTCATGAAGTTATATCTTTCATGGATGAAGATGAGGATGATATTTTATAAGGAAACATCAGGTCCTTGAATCTATCTATCAAGGTTAATGATACAAATATCTAATGAGTCTTCATTGATAACAACTTAGGAGTAAACCTATTCCCATTTGTACACTTCATCAATTGGGTCTCACTAAATCTAACTTATCTCCTTCCAATTTGATGTTGTAAGGTTATGATAAGAATGAACAAGAACCTCTAGAAAATATTACACTCAAAACTGAGTTTGGGGATCTTTTATATAATTCTGATTTCATGGATGTCTGTCAGGACACAAACTTCAACATTCTTCTTGGAAGGCCTTGGCTACATCAACATGTGGCCATTCCTTCTTCATATCACCAATGTCTCAAGTATTGCTTCAATAGTTAAATTAGAACATTTTATGGTGATAAGGATCCATTCAAAACGTGTGAATCTCATTATAATACGACATAATTCTATCACACAATGGGAATGATGTCGGTGAAAAAAGATGTAACAAGAATTAATGCTCCAAATGGCCTAGAAAAGATCCTAGATAACCCATTCAAACATCTGAGTATAGATTACGTGTTTCCTATCAATCAAATTGAAAGGATAAACCCAAATCCAAGCATCTATCCAGTTACTTCTATAATTTCAATTGTGAAAATCGAGTCTGACAACATGGGAGAAGTTGTTGATAGTGAAATATTAAATGGAGATGTCTTCATTTCATCCAATAAACTTTTTAAAGTATATGATTCATCAATTAGTCTATAATAATTTGTCGCATTAATAAAGGAAGAAAATGATGTTGATTCCCAACCCATCATTCTCTATTTAATGCTCCAAGAATACCCTTTATCATCAGTAGGGTCAGAAATGGTCACCTCTTATTCAGGATGTTCAAATATTGACTCCTCCCCTATCTCTGAATGTATTTTTCATCACATACCCTTCAAGTAGAAACCAAAGAAGTGACACGTAAGGAAGAAAAAGAAGAAGATATTAAGGACGCCCCTCCAGTATTTGAGGAAG
Source organism: Viscum album (assembly GCA_963277665.1). NCBI lineage: Eukaryota > Viridiplantae > Streptophyta > Magnoliopsida > Santalales > Viscaceae > Viscum > Viscum album. The sequence continues at coordinate 1,159,295,635 of OY728145.1, forward strand.
GAGTCTCTACCACTATGGATGATCTTAAAGAAATAAATCTGGGTACAAAAGAAGATCCATGCCCTACTCTAATTAGTTCGTCCATGAATTCTGAAGATAAATAGATGTATACTTCATTTATAAAGAAACATCGAGATATATTTTCTTGGAACTATACAGAAATGTCAGGAATTAATCCCAATGTGACCACTCATCATTTGGGTTTTCTAGAAGAGCATCGAGGATTTAAGCATGCAGTAAGAAGAACACACCCAACTCATGACTCTAAAATTGAATCTAAAGTCAAAAATCTTATCAAAGCTAAATTTTTCAGGGAGGTTCAATATCCCAAATAGCTAGCCAATATTGTCCCAATGAAAAATAATAATGGGAAATTTAGAGTTTTCATTGATTTCAAATATCTTAACCAGAATTATCCCAAAGATGAATTTCTGATTCTGATCACATAACTTTTGATTGATGAAACAACCAGTTATGAAGCTCTCTCCTTAATGGATGGATAATCTAGGTACAATCAAATATGAATGACCCTAGAGGATGAGGATTATATAGACTTTAGAGCCCCTAAAGGTGTGTTTTGCTATCAGGTAATTCCCTTTGGATTATAGAATGCAGGTGCAATATATCAATGTGAAATGCACCATATCTCCAAACCCTTCTTAGGAAATTTTTTCAAATGTTATGTGGATGATCTAGTAGTTAAATTAAGACAACGTTTCGATCACATGACTGATCTAGAGACCATATTTGGTAAACTTTGGCAATATAATTTGAAGATGAATCCCCTGAAATGTGCTTTTGCGGTTACCTCAGGAAAATTACTTGGATTCATTGTACGCCATCATGACATCAAAGTTGATCCTAAGAAGATAAAACCAATCCTTTACATGTCACCTCCTTGAAATTTGAAATAACTAAGAGGACTTTAAATACATTTGGCCTATATTTGGCACTTTATTTCCAATTTGGCAGGCAAGCGTTTACCCTTCACTAGATTAATAAAGAAGAGAGTTACATATCAATGGACCGAAGACTACCAAAAGGAATTTAATACCCTCAATAAATATCTCTTAAGTCCACTGGTATTAATTCCACCTGTTGAAGGAAATCCACTCATTATCTATGTGACAGCTTTAGAGCAATCACTAGGTGCCTTCCTTGCACAAAAAAATGATGCTAGGAATGAAAATAGCCTTTATTATCTCAATGGAACTATGCTTGACACAGATAATCGATATTAAAGTATTGAGAGGTGCTACCTTGCATTAATATTTGTAGTTTAGAGGCTGAGGTACTACTTGTAACATCATGAGGTTCACTTGGTATCTTGAAATAACCCACTCAAATTTATCCTCATTCATCCTATGATTGTAGGATGTTTGGCATAGTGGGTAGTTATTTTTCAACAGTTCTTCATCTAGTTTGAGCCTCAAAAATTAAGAAAATGTCAAGACTTAGTAGACTTCCTTTCCGAACACCCATCTACAGAAGATACATCATTGAATACTGGACTTCCCGATGAAGAAATATTCTCTATTCAAGATAATCCCCAAACATGGGAAATGCACTTTGATAGTGCCTCCAGAAGTCCAACAGGAAAGAAAATGGAAACCCCTAAAATCAACAAAGTTGGTTTAGGAATTTTTCATTTCTTCCCATAAAAGGAAGTGTTTCCATATTACTTCCTATTGTTAGAAGGTGGTACTGACAATGAGGTAGAATATAAAACTCTCATTGTAGGCATGGAATTAGAACTCTAGGTACAAGTGAACCACCTGAAATTGAAAGGTGATTTAGAGTTGGTAATCAAATAGATTAATGGGGATTATTCTATCCAAAAAGATGAGTTAATACCTTTGTGTGATTATGTTAAAGGATTAATTGTTTAATTCCCCTCAGATAAAACTTTGTCATATGTCCTGCAATCAAAAAATTCCCAAGATGATGCATTGGATAATGCATCCACATCCTTGGAAGATCCAAATCAGGATGATACAATCATCAGTATTGACCATCGTCATGTGGTTTCACCTTTCTTTCAAACTATAATGAAGGAAATTAATGAAATCAGCCCTATTTTCGAGTCGTATAGTCATACCACGGGATTGATGAAACAAATCATGGAATAACTTCAAAATGGAGTAATTTCACCAGATAGAGATGAAAAAGAATATATCTGATGATGAGTGGATAATTTCACTCTTTATGATAGTCCAGATCACTAGAAGATCCTCTATAAATGAGGTTTTGATGGGGTCCTCTTCAGGTGTATTGATAGAGAAAAAACTGCAGCTATCATTAAAGAAGTACATGTAGGAGATTGTGGTGTTCACCAGTCTAGGAAAAGGATTTCTGGTCAAATTTGAAGTCTTGGATACTTATGGCCTTTAATGATGCAGGATTACATAGATTTCACCAAGAAATGTCATCCCTGCCAAGTGCATGACAACTTCATTCATCAACACCCAGAGTTTCTACATATAACTAAATACTCTTGTCCATTTTCCACATGGGGAATGGATATAGTAGGACCTTATACTCTAGGTAAAACTAAGTAGTTTAAGTATATTATTACTACTACTGATTTCTTCTCCAAATGAGATGATGCAATACCTCTCAAATAAGTCAGAGTCAAAAGCATTGTTAGATTTTTTAAAGCTAATATCATTACTAGATTTGGTGTCCCTCATACTATATTGATGGATAACGACACCAATTTATATTCTGTGGAGGTAAAAAATTTATATCAGGAGCACAATATCAAATCTAACCATTTATCTTGCTATCATGTGGCAGCCAACAGATAGATTGAGGATTTTAATAAGACCCTATCAAATATACTCCAGAAAATGGTGGATAAAGATAATAAATCTTGTCTTGATAAAATTTGGAATGATTTATGGGCTCTTATCAGACTACTACCTATAACACCACTCAAGAAACTCCATATTTGTTGGTGTATGGAACAGAAGTAGTTTTTCTAATTGAAATTCAATTGCCTTCACTCTGAGTTAGAATCTGTGATCAGTTATCTATAGATTAACAGTCTCATAAGTGATTTGATGAGCTGGAATGGTTATACAAAAATATATTTCATACTTTTCATCATTTTGAAGTCTATCAGAATAGAATAGAAAGATATTTTAACAAAAAAGTTTTCCTCCTCTAATTTCTTCAAGGAGAATTGGTATTAGTCCTCAGGACTCCAATGATACCATGAAAGAAGCCTCCAAAGCTTGAGCCAAAGTGGTGAGGACCTTAATCTATACATAAGGTCTACTCTAATGGAGCTTATTACCTAATCTCAATGGATGGATAACTCATTACAACTACAAACAATGCAAGATTCTTAAAGAAGTACTTTTTTGTAATTACACATAATGTCCTCAATGCATGACTCTAAACTTCATAGCACAAAGTCCTAGTTGCAAGACATTAAACTGCATAACAAACCTATGCATCCATTATACATGAAGTTAAAATTCATAGTATTTTTTTCCTTGTTGCATGGTGTTAAACTTCAAGACATAATTTTTCCTTGCAACATAACATTAAACTATACGGTTAACATCTTCTTCATTTGATATTAAGAAATCCCATAAGATACCACAAATTGGTTTCCCCTGTGGTTCCCTAAAAAAATTATTATCTTCCATGTGCAAGCATTAATCACATCATTGATACTCCTTAGTGGAATATCAGTTCCATTTATTTATATGTTTGAATCAGATCTTCATAGAGAACTCATTTCAAAAAATATGTGTAGATTGATAATCATCCATATGAGATATGTAGAGAAGCTTGGATCTCCAATCTTGGGACCATCCGCAACCATAAAGAAATTTATTTCCCTTTTTCTTCCTATATATGAACCAAATCTATATAGAGTACTCTTTCAGGATACATGGTTTGATCTTCATACTATCTTATGTCTTAATATTAACCATTCTTTCAGAATGTGTTAAAATACCCCATCTCGCACATCAAAATAAATTGGTGTGGATTGTTTCAAGAACTACATGTGGCTTGATTCTCATCCATATCAGATACGTAGTGACAACTGGGTTCAATTCCCTAGTCCAGCAGTAATGTTCCTTTTTCACGTCAGAATCACTTCATGTCCTTATTGCATGAAATTAAACGATACAATACTCAAAGAACTATGTATGGTTTGATTCTCACCCCATTGTGATACATAGTAGAGATTAGACCTTAACCCTTATTCCTATCCATGATATAAAATAAATTTTCCCCCTCCCGCATACAATTTAAAATCTATGTAGGAGCTATTTATTTTGGGTCCTCTCCTTAGAGAGACCACCAATGAAACAATAAATGTACCCATTTTACATATGAGTCAGATCTATGTAAGGAACTCCAAAATCATGGACAATATTGATTCAAATATTTATCTTGTGCATTGAGCATTAACCCTTTCATATTTCACACTCTTAATCTTGAATACTTTCATATCTTCATAATCTTTCTTATGGTTTTTAGTGGAAGAATTCCTGATACCTAAGAGCTCTTTTGTCTGAATATTTAGTACATGCCCCTAGGTGGCCTTGCATAATTCGCCTATATAATAGGTATGTTAGTCAAAATATTCCACTGTTTTTCTATACAACATATTCCCTAGTTGGACCTGCATAATAAAAACCCCATAATGGGTTCGTCAAAAAAATAGTAACTTTTTTCTTAGTAAAATAATCTTCAGTACCCTTCAAACTTTGATGACAATATACAAGAATCTTTATCTTAAAGTGGTCATATGTGTATATTTTTTCCATTACCTTTCTCTTGATCTGAAAGTCTCCAAGACCATGGTTTACACATTTACCTTTCCATGTGTTCAAAGCATATTGAAATAACCTTGGATCATTTGAACACATATCATATATTGTTTCTATAATATTCTGGTCCTAGTTGTATGACCTAAAACTACAGACACCATACTTCCTACATTTAGGTAAGACCTTCATAAAAATCTTTTTCCTCCAATTCTTTAGGAACCATGATTTGAAATAATCTTTCTATATTCAGGTACCTTTCTCCATAAACCAAAAATCTATGCAATGGAATATCTGAATCTCCATAAACTTTCTTCTGTTTTTAGCAATAGAATGCTTGATACCCAAGAGCTCTTTTTCATGACTATGTAGTACATCCCCCTAGGTGGCCTTGCATAAGTCACCTACATAATAGGCATGTCAGTCAAAAGATACCATTGTTGGGCTATGTGGTATATAACTCAGTTGGATCGGCATAATACAACCCCCAATAATGGATTCATCAAATAATGGTAACTTTGTTCTTGGAAAAGACTTCCTCTAATGTCTTTATCCCTTTTCCTAAACCATTCTTCAGATCTAGAAATTCCTAAATCACGGGTTACCATTCTTTCTTTCCATACCTGAACATGGTGGTATGTTTCCAAAAAAATTATTAAGAAATTGGAGAGTATTAAACCTTTGGTCAAAGCTAAATACCTTAAATTAAATCCACCCAATTTCCTCACTCTATTAATTTAAAACTACACATTATAATCTCCTCACTGCATGAATTTAAAATTACATAGCATGATATCAGAAATTCCCATTTTTGAAATATTTTAAGCATTCCTCACACACCAAATTTGTATAGAAGTGGTTTCCCCATTCATGAACTATATCGGCATAGATGGACCTTTATTCTTAAAATATCTTTCCTTGGAAAACCACCCACTGTGGTCTTGAGTCACCCAAATCATATTTTCCCTTGTCTATCAACAATATAATGTCAAATATTTGGAGATATCTTTTTTTTGACTATGAAGTACATGCCCCAAGGTGGCCTTGCATAAAATTCTCCAACATAACAGGCCTATCAGTCAAAAGATGTCACTTTTTGGCTATGCAACATATTCCCTAGTTGGACTTGCATAATATAACCCCTATAATAGGTTCGTCAAATAATGGTAACTTCATTCTTGGAAAATATCTTCTTTATGTTTATACTTAAAGTTTTAGATTTGGCGACCATAAAAATCATGACTCAAGATTCCTCTTGGAAGTATCTAAAGAATATTAGAGCAATTCCTATCCACTGAGCCTTGTTTGGGATTTAATTTCAAAATTTATGGTCAAATATATTCAACCTTAAACACTAGACTTATTAGTCTGACATGCATGACTCTAAACTGCCAATAAAAAGAGCCATGGTACTCACCAGATTGAAACCCCACAAAGGGAACTCTGGAAAAAAGTCCAGTCTCATATCACTAGACTTACATTTTTTATGTTTTAGGAAATATTGAGCAATAAAAAAATAGGTCAAAAAATACAAAGTTTGCGGGGCTTGTCTATATAACACCAGTAAAAATCAAACTATGCTCATTAGGACCATGGGCCAAAATAGAAAATTTTGAGCACCCCCATTCCTATTATTTTAATTATGATTATTTGACATAAAAGTTTAATGTAGAAAAAATAATCATCATCATCACCTTTAATATTGAAATTACAGAAAGCAAGAATGGAGACATATATGATTGGAGACAAAATTACTTTCATTCATATGGTAAAACAGAGGGATATCCACAAAATGGAGCTTATCCATCTTGTGTTAAAAGAAAATCTCAGCATGACTCTTCATTTGTTGAATGAATTCATGATCCTTAAAATCCTCTTGTTGAAGTTGAGACAATTGGGAAACTTCAGCCTCCTTGGATTGAAAAAGTGCTTCCTTGGTAGTTTAAATGGAATTTATCCCTTCCAAATGAGTTTCTACTAATGTTTGGTTCAATTTATAAATTTCTTTATGAACACAGTCCATTTTTTGTTGAATATATATCATCTAATTCATTCCCACTTTAATTTGTTGTCCAATTTAGATTGATATCTTTCTATGGTTGGCCTTGGCCTCAGCTACTACATCTTGGAAACTATCAATATTAAGAAGTCATTTAGCCTTTTCAAGATATTTCCACAACTTATGTTATTGATCCTGTTGGTGAATGGCCTCTTTAATTGCATTGTAGACTAGGCAATAATTAAATCAACCAAATCCTAATATGAAAAACAGTGTTGGGAGTTTTTCAAAATGGGACAGTAGCTCATCCAAAGGTTTCTCAGCAATTATCTTTCAAATTTGTTGCCATGTATTTTTATGCGCCATTACAAGAGAAAATTGCATATCTAAATATGAATCTGAGTCACTACCATGGGGTATAATGTACTCTCAAAAAAAATCACTTAGATAGGTTCATTGATCTGATTATCTCAAAAAAATGGATGCTTCACCTTATTATGATGTTTGAGCCAACAAAGAAGTTCCACCTTTGGATCTAGCTATGATAGCCGATAACCCAAAATGGCGAGTTAGAATCACTATAATTTTTAGAAGAATGGAGGAAAGGGGACATGATCTATACATTCGATAACATTTAACCAATAATAAGTCAGTTTCTTGATTAGATTCATCCCCAGTCTTCTTAGCTTCAGTAGTTTGAAAAAGTGTTTCTTAGGGAGGGTAATTCTCTTGAGTTTTCCCACTTCCAATGATTGAAGCATATCAAGCATCTCCCAACATGGGGTCCTCAGTAGATACTTTTCAAGCTTCAGAAGAATAAGGATAGAGTGTAATTCCCCATTCTTGAAGGGCCTTCTCAACATTATCTGTCACGACCCATACCCTAGGGCCCATGCCGTGACTACCCCAAGCCCGCCTTCCATAGGCTAGGGGATAGAGACTAGCACCGAAAGGCATAGTCCCTAAAATGGGAAGGCATTTCCTTTAATCCTATACAAACACATAGTCCAAGAACACAACAAGAAGAAACTGTGAAGTAAAATGCTGTAGTAAAAGAGTGGTGAAAGTAAAAGGGGCCAGAATACAAGCCCAACAGTAAAGGTACAAGTACAACTAAAAATACAATACAATTGAAAGAAAAAGGAAAAAAACTACTCGGTTTTACTCTAAGGTTCCTACCTAAAGGGTAGGTACAGATCGCCTCCTCAGCACTCCACGTTCTTCTGTCTCCTCTGCATCACTTCATGTAAAATGGTCTACCTCTGTGAACCTTCCAGTCCTAGCTCCCTTAGCCTCGATCAATGTTGTACATCGTCTGCACAAGACAAAATAAGGTACGGGCGAATCCCATGCAGGGGTGAGTATAATGATACTCAGTAGGGACCCTGAGACACCTTAGGTCTCCTAAAGTTCCACAAAGGAAAACCACAAAGAAAGACATCAACTCTACTTATGTAAATGCCCATACATACACCTAAGTTATCAAGATATACACATCTCATACATGAGGGAAGAATACCACAAAGATAACACCACGAAGGTAAAAATACCACACAGGTAACACCATGAAGGTTACACCATGAAGGTAAAAGTACCACATTGGTATCACTACGAAGATAGTACCACGAAGGTAAAATTACCACATAGGTATCACCATGAAGATAGTACCACGGAGGTAAAAGTACCACACAAGTATCACCATGAAGATAGTACCATGAAGGTAAAAGTACTAGTTCAAACAGAGTCTCAGCTAAAACCAAGTTTTCAGTAAAGTATAGAAGTACAGATGATTAGTCACGAAGCTAGATCATCTTATTCTGTCAAGAGGCACTGCTTCTGACCATACAGAGTCTTTCCCACATAGGATTGATAAGTACTAACCTCCGCTGACCCACACAGGATATGACCCACATAGTATTGGTATGCGCTGACCCACAGAAGATCGCTGAGCACTGACCCACACAAGATCGATAGGTACAAACCCCCGTATGATCCATCTCCAACCTCCACCTCCCTGCCAGCCACTGGATTCCTCACACCCAGTGTGCTCAAGTTCCATAGAATCTGCCCTCTAGATATCGGTTATACCTCTACTTCCACTAAGCTCCACAATAGAGTAACCCAAAGGACCACCATGTCGTTAGGGTTCCAACGCAACAGACGGTGCGTCAACCAGACACCCGGTCTGTATGTTATAAGCATTTTAGTACCAAGGGCCCGGTTGGATTCGGGTACGATCCAACCCAGCCAAACTCCAAATTTCTCTGAAACTCTAATGGAGTAAGTCAAAAGGATAGTCTCACTCCAAGGATCCCAACGCCACAGATGGTTCGTCGAACGTGCACCCGGTCTGTTTGTTATAGGCATTTTAGTGTCGAGGGTTCGGTTGGATTCGTGTTCGATCCAACCCGTCCATACTTCAAATGACACCAGATAACCAAACGGGTCACACCGTTACGATTCACATGAAAAAACATACGATATGGACTGCCCATTGGTCCAAAATGGATACCTTATGAAAAAGTTGCATTTCAACACAACATGCGCGAACCGAGCCTCATGGGGACCATGCCTCAACCTCGACTTAAATATCCAAAATTGGTCTTGAAACGTTCGTCTTAATTTCAGGGTCGCAATGTCACAGACGGTTCGTCATTCCAACACCGTATGAGAGAGATATGTCAGATACAAGATCCTGTAATAATAACAATAATAATAATATTGGGTGTTTCATGGACCTGAGCCACGAACCAGAATTTAGTATCCAACATTAGACTTGAATTGATCGTATTAATGACAGTATCATATCACAACTGATGGCAAGTCAATCGGATGTCGCACGCAGGAGTTATGGCGGCTCGAAGATTTAATAATAATATTAAACCTATTATTTCCCGAGCACTTTGGGTACCCTATCTGAAAACCCGAACAAGACATCCAATATTGGACTCGGAATGTCCATCTCAGAGTCAGGTTCACACTGCCATAGATGGTTCGTCAAACTGAGGTCACACAGAGAAATTTCAGACAAAAAGGCCTTTTATCATCAAAAGTAATAATAACAATATTTTAATATTATTATTAATTAGTTATTTAATTACTCCTCCTTAACTCCAAAATCAACCACTCTTGGAGCCCCTTATTGCGCGTCGGAAACAAACACATCAATTTATTATTTTCTTTTAATTATTTTAACATTATTGTATTTTAGTTTTTCTCTCTCCAATCTAACATATAATTTCACATTTTCTTCTCCTCCTCAACCCTAACGGCCTGACCACCTCGACAGTATCATACCCTACAACCTACTGTGCACCTGGAATGCTGGCCTAAGCTGCCTTAGACTCGTTGCACACCGCCAGACCGCCTTCATCACACTGCCTTGCTCTCCCCATTCCATGCTGACCACCACAGTACGTCGAACAACCTATCTCGCCCGGAGTCGCGCTTTAAACACATGTCAGAATCACACCGCCGCGTCTCCCCTTCCATGGGTTGCTGCATATTCATTCAAAGCCCGAAATTTGTGACAATCCCAAATTCGCGATCCTCGGGTCGAGATCTCCACATCTATATGCTACGCTCAACAAAACTTTGTGTTTCCAGCGTCATTAATTATTTGGTGTTGATGAACACATGAAGAATGCACAAAGAACTAAAGAGAAAGGGGCAAGGTATATGTGTGGGATGATGGCCATGTTAGTTTGGCCATCATCGTTGTGAATCCAGAATATGAATAATTATCAAATAAATTCAATCATAATTCAAAGTAAATCCCCTACCTCGATCGTTTGTTGGAGGTGTCATGAGGAGGAAGACGATGATGATGACGTCGACGTTTGTTGCTCCTGAAAGACACTTCCGATTTAGGGTCGAGCGCTATCCTCATTCTTCATTAGGGGATCTTCTTTGTTGGAGTATCTTCCTTCAAATTCCTCCTCTCCCTTTTGCCAATGGAGAAAACCATCCACAATTCTCTCTAGAAGAGTTAATAAAAATAACACTTAATTAACATGTTGTTTCATTAATTTAGATTTAATAAACCCTATTAATTAGAGAGAGTTGTGGTTACAAAATTTGTGTAACCAGGCATTTAATTACCAGCCTTAAATACCTGACCACCCTCGTGTGGTCCCCACATCCACAATTCAAAAAGGTGGTTTCAAAAAGAAAAATAAAATGTTATTTATTTTATTTTTCTTCTCTCACGAAAATCTGAAAAACTAACTACTACCCTTGACCTACTATGGTTGAGGTGAAGGTCTCTTTAATCAAATATCAGCACTGCGAGTTCAATGATGTTCTCAGATTTCAATTCCGAGCACCAATTCAAAAGTTACAAAATGCCGCTCACGTGTTTACTGAACGTACCTGAAAAAAAATTCGGAAAATTATTAATAGTCACCCTCAACCCGCTTTGGTCAAGGTTAGGCTCTTCCTAAGTGAAACACACCCCAATAAACCCAACGGTACTCTCAGATTTCCAATCTGAGTTACCGTTTAAAAGTTATGTATTTTACAATAATATAACTGTCACTTAATTATTTTATTTACGGCCAAAAACTAACTTTCTCTGGTTGCTCGCACTGGCCAAAGTTAGTATCTTCTTAAAGAAAGAATACCCTCACGAGTTCAGCGGTGGTCTCATATTTTTAATCCGAGTTACCGTTTGTGAGTTATAAGCATTTGAAAAATAAAATAACTTTATTTAATTATTTTATTTACAATTATTCCATTTTTGGGTTTTCTCACCATAGGTTTGCACCGACTAAAATTAAGTCGTTCTTAGGGTCAACCCACCATCCTAAGCACAACGGTGCCCTTAGATTTATGATTCAGGCAACCGTTTAAGAGTTATTCCACTTTTTCAGGAAAACTGCTTACGCGCGTTAATTAAAGCTTAACAAAACTTTGACAGTTCATTCCGGACACTCCGGGCCTCAAAATCGTGCACCGTTAGATTTCACGGTCTCGAAATAATTCCATATAATTAAAAAAAATTATACGGAAATTTCAGGTCATTAAATTCTCCCCAACTTAGGGCTTTACATCCTTGAAAGCCGCAATATAGACTAAGGAAACAAATGGGGGGTGCTGAACATGAAATTGAGCCTCCCACTCCCATGTGCTCTCTTGGAGGTTCCTGTCTTGCCAGCAAACGTGCACCAGAGGTATCAACTACCCATGAAGGACCCACTTCTATTGATCCTCAATCTCTACTGGAACCTCTGTAATCGTCGCCCCATTGTCTAAGTCCATCTCTCCATGGTCTATAACATGCGATGAATCATGTACGCATCTCCTCAGCTGTGACACATTGAAAACATTATGCACCTAGTGCATCTGTGGGGAAAGAGATAGACAATATGTCACCTCACCCACTCTGTTGAGAATCTAGAGAGGTCTGATGAACCTCAGAGATAACTTTCCACCTCAACCAAATCATTGAAAACTTCGTCGAGGTGAGACCCGTAGGAAGACATGATCTCCCTCCTCCCATCGGCATAAGACTTTTAGAGGCTCTAAGTAGTTTTCACTTTCTAATAAGTGAAACCTTGAGGTACAAACTCTTTCACTGCTTCCTTCATCCTTGGAAACCAGTGCTGACATCGAAGGTCCCGGTACATTTTTGCCACTTCTGGATGTACCACCAGAGGGGATGTATGGAACTCCCTCAACACCTCCTCCCGTAGTGCCACCAGTACCATGGTACGTCCTCTAAAGAGGATGACATACTAACCACCTTTAGAAAATTCTTTTGGAGACCGTCCTAAGGATATCTGAGCATGTCGAGCCTCGCAGTCAATGCCTTTAATCTGCACCTCCCTGACTTGATGAAGGAGTGGGGGAGTGACAATCATAGACTGGAGGTAAGTAGTTTCATCTCTATCCACGAAGGATATCTACAACGCGACTAGATACTCTGATGCCTCACTCAACAGCTGTTGACCAGACCTTCTGCTGAGTGCGTCTGCTACCACGTTCCCCTTCCCAGGAGTATAGACTATCTCAGAGTCATAGTCCTAGAGGAAATCTAGCCACTCCTGTTGGGAACTGAATAATTAAAACTCATGCTACCACAAGGGTAAGGCTGGACGACTCATGAGTGATTGGCCGCACCCTCCTATGCAGGAGTTTATCCTGTGCTACCTGGGTTTCCTTTTTCACTGACCAAGGAAAATATCATTCCAACATTGTAGGTAAACCACAACCATTTTTCCTAATATAGTCAATATGAGTATGAACTATGGATGTCTAGTCATACCCAAACTAATGCCGTAAGGCCTAGATGTTGTCACAAAGAGGTTCCAACTGAAACTCTCACCTCAAGGGTCAATCACACAGTCGGTGTAAGTGTGATTACCGAGTCTCGTCACAAAAGGTATATCCAAACGCGAGGGTCAAGTCAACGGCTTAACCAGAAACTCTAGGTCTTGAACAAGATCTGTGGAAGAAAGGAATGATTGGTACCTATGTCTATTAATTTGGAAGCTTATAGTAGACACAAACCATTCATCGAATCATTCCTAGAGCCCTTGGGTCGCACTCCTTGACCATATGCAGCTACTCCCTTCCCCTATCCTCCAGCTCCCTGAGCCTGGTGGGGACCAAAAAGGGGGGTGGTTGTAACATGTCAAAATGTACAACACCTCATTCTGCTCTCCTATCTCTACTTCTACGTCTTCAACCCTACAGATTCATATGTCTTTAATACTTTTTCTTATCAAAACATTTTTTCATGCCCAAGTCTCTGAGACTGGCGCCAGTTTCCTACTTTCCAACTACTAACATTCACTGGATGTATCTGCTCATCCAAAGAACATTCAACTAAAAATGGTTCCCTCTAACACCCTAACATAGATAGGAATGCATAGAGGAATAGTGCTCGCTTAGACATCCTTAAACACCCCATGCTCAGAAGTCTAAGCCCCAAAGCACTGATCGTATCGTATTCATCGAGTACCAAGAATGGTCAGTATGCCTCGATGAATACTCAGCTATCAACATGTAATCCTGCCAAAGTTGTAGAAGCTCTAGGGAACTCTCAGCCACCTATGAGTCAGGATCGCCTTTGAACCTGAGGGGTATCTAATGCTGAAACACATGTAAGACACTAAGCCTACATGTGTCCTCTACCAGTATTTCTGGTTGTAACTTCTGACCAACAAGCAGTGACATAGTTGGCACACTACCAGAATGTACCATCTCAGGAAACAATTTAAGTACTGAAGCCTCATTACCCTATGGACCATCCTCATGGTCACATACTGGAAAAGACTAGCAGCTAGGATCACCATCTACTCAACCGGTGTCCCAACTAGGCGGAAAACTCTAACCACAGCCTCTCGCTAGTCCTCAGCTGCCTGAGAATCTGACTCGACTCAAAACATCAGAGGCCTCTGTTGCTGGAACTCATGCAACCCGCTCAGTCGGCGTGCATCCTCTACTGGTGGGGCTGATGGCAACGCTCGTCCAACGGGTAGTGGTACTATTGGTAAACCACCCGAAGGTGCTAATGCTGTAAGAGGGACTTGCACCGAGGCCTCATCGCTCAGTGGGATTTCATCACGTACTCTCTCAGAAAACCTGGGTGGCTGTCTAAGAGGCGGAATCCTCATAAGGAATAGGTGCACCACGATGTTTAAGTTATACCCGGTGAGCTGAATCCAAAGAATTCAAAAGAAAAAATTTTCAAAAACACACACAATTAGTGTTTTCGTGCGATGAGTCGAAAATCAGAATACATGGTCCTAATGTATGGATACGTCGGACGCCACACCAAAACTGGACTCCCCAAACTGAAAAACATACTCAAAACACTTAACACTATTTCTCCACATAGAAAAGATCAGAGTCCTAGTTCTTTGGTAGAACCGAAGTCCTCTGATACCACTTTGTCATGACCCATCCCCTGAGGCCCGAGCCGTAACTACCCCAAGCCCGCCTTCCATAGGATAGGGGCTGGAAAATAGCACCGAAAGGAATACTACCTAAAATGGGAAGGCATTTCATTTAATCTTGTACAAACACACAGTCTAAGAACACAACAAGAAGCAACTGTGAAGTAAACTGCTGTAGTAAAAGAGTGTTGAAAGTAAAAGGGGTTGGAATACAAGCCCAACTATAAAGGTACAAGTACAACTAAAAATACAATACAACTGAAAGTAAAAGGAAAACAACTACTAGGTTTTCTTCTGAGGTTCCTACCTGAAGGGTAGGTATAGATCGCCTCCTCAGCACTCCATGTCCATTCGTCTCCTCCACATCACATCACGCCGAATGGTCCACCTCTGTGCACCGTACAGTCCTGGATCCCTCAGCCTCGATCAATGTTATACATCATCTACACAAGACAGAACAAGGTGCGGGCAAAGCCCGTGTAGGGGTGAGTATAACGATACTCAGTAGGGACCCTGAGACCCCGTAGGTCTCCTAAAGTTCCAAAAAGGAAAACCACGAAGCAATACATCAAATCTACTTATGTAAATTCCCATACATACACCTAAGTTATCAAGATATACACATATCATACATGAGGGAAGAATACCACAAATATAACACCACGAAGGTAAAAATACCACACAAGTAAAACCACGAAGGTTACACCATGAAGGTAAAAGTACCACACAGGTATCACCACGAAGATAATACCACGAAGTTAAAAGTACCACACAAGTATCACCATGAAGATAGTACAATGAAGGTAAAAATACCACACAGGTATCACCATGAAGATAGTACCACGAAGGTAAAATTCTTAGTTCAAATAGAGTCTCAGCTCAAACTAGGTTTTCAACAAAGTATAGAAGTACAAATGATTAGTCGCGAAGATAGATCATCTTATTTTGTCAAGAGGCACTGCTACTGACCATATGGAGTCTGAACCACATAGGATCAATAGGTACTAACCTCCACTGACCCACACAGGATATGACCCACACAGGATCGGTATGCGCTGACCCACACAGGATCTGACCCACATAGGATCGGTATGCGCTGACCCACATAGGATCGCTGAGCACTGAACTACACAAGATCGATAGGTACTAACCTCTATATGATCCGTCTCCAACCTCCACCTCACTACCACCCAATGGATTCCTCGCACCCAGTGCGCTCGAGTTCCGTAGAATCTTCCCTCGAGATATTAGTCGTACCTCGACCGCCACTAAGATCCACAATGGAGTAACCCAAAGGACCTCCATATGTCAAGGGTTCCAACGCAACAGACGGCGCGTCAACCGGGTGCCCGGTCTGTAAGTTATAGGCATTTTAGTACCGAGGGCCTGGTTGGATTCGGGTACGATCCAACCTAGCCAAACTGCAAGTTTCTCCGAAACTCTAATGGAGTAAGTCAAAAGGACCGTCTCACTCTAAGGGTCCCAACGCCACAGATGGTTCGTCAAACGCGCACCCGGTCTGTAAGATATAAGCATTTTAGTGCCGAGGGCCCAGTTGGATTCGTGTTCGATCCAACCCAGTCGTACTTCAAACGACACCAGATAACCAAATGGGTCACACCATTACGATTCACATGGAAAACACACAAGATGGACTAACCATTTGTCCAAAACAGATACCGGTGAAAAAGTTTCATTTCATCGCAACACGTGTGAACCGGGCCTTGTGGGGCCCGCGCCTTGACCTCGACTTAAATATCTAAAATTGGTCTTGAAACGTCCATCTTAATTTCAGGGTCACAACATCACAGACGGTTCATCATTCTGACACCGTATGAGGGAGATATGTCAGATACAAGATCCTGTAATAATAATAATAATAATAATAATAATAATAATAATAATAATAATAATAATAATAATAATAATAATAATAATAATAATAATAATAATAATAATGGGTGTTTTGTGGACCCAAGCCACAAACCAGAATTTAGTATCCAAAATTAGACTTGAATTGACCGTATTAATGACAGGATCACATCGCCACTGACGACAAGTCAATCGGACGTCGCACACATGAGTTATGACGGCTCGAAGATTTAATAATATTATTAAATCTATTATTTCTTGAGCGCTTCGGGTATCCTATCCGAAAACCCAAATAAGACATCCAATATTGGACTCGGAATGTCTGTCTTAGAGTCAGGGTCACACTACCGTAGACAGTTTGTCAAACTGAGGTCGTACAGATAAATAACAGACAAAAAGGTGCTTTATCATCAAAAGTAATAATAACAATATTTTAATATTATTATTAATTACTTATTTAATTACTCATCCTTAACTCCAAAATCAATCACGCTTGGAGACCCTTGATCTGCGCTGTAAACAAACACATCAATTTCTTATTTTCTTTTTATTATTTTAACATTATTGTATTTTAGTTTGTCTCTATCCAATCTAACATATACTTTCATGTTTTATTCTCCTCCTCAACCCTAATGGCCAGGCCACCTCGAAAGTCTCGTACCCCACAACCTGCCTCACACCTGGACTGTCGGCCGAAGCTGCCTCAGACTCGTTGCACACCACCAAACTGCCTTCGTCGCGCTGCCTTGCTCTCCCCATGCCGCGCTGACCACCAAAGTACATCGAATAACCTATCTTGCACAGAGTCGCACTTTAAACACATGTCGGAATCACACTACCCTGTCTCCCATTCCGTGGGTCACTACATCTTCATTCAAAGCCCGAAAATTGTGATGATCACAGATTCATGATCCTCGGGTCGAGATCTTCACATCCATAAGCCATTCTCAACATAACTTTGTGTTTCCAGCGTCATTAATTATTTGGCATTGATGAACGCACAAATAATGCATGAAGAACAAAAGAGAAAGGGGCAAGGTATATGTGTGGGATGATGGCCATGTTAGTTTGGACATCATTTTTGTGAATCCAGAATATGAATAATTATCAAATAAATTCAATCATAATTCAAAGTAAATCCCCTTCCTTGATTGTTCGTTGGAGGTGTTGTGAGGAGGAAGACGATGATGATGACATCAGCGTTTATCGCTCCATCAAGATGCTTCCGATCTGGGGTCGAGCTTCATCCTCATTTTTCGTTGGGGGATCTTTTTTGTTGAAGGATCTTCCTTCGAAGGCCTCCTCTCCCTTTTTCCAATAGAGAAAACCACCCTCAATTCTCTCAAGAAGAGTTAATAAAAATAAATCTTAATTAACAAGTTTTTTCATTAATTTAGATTTAATGAACCCTATTAATTAAAGAGAGTTGTGGTTACACAATTTGTGTAACCGAGAATTTAATGCCCAACCTTAAATGCCCAACCACCCTCGTGTGGTCCCCACCTCCACAATTCAAAAAGGAGGTTTAAAAAAAATGTTATTTACTTTATTTATCTTCTCCCACGAAAATATGAAAAAATAAATACTACCCTCGACATACTATAGTCAAGGTTAAGGTCTCCTTAAGCGAATATCTATGCTGCGAGTCTAACGGTGTCCTCAGATTTCAATTCCAAGCACTGATTCAAAAGTTACAAAACACCGCTCACACGTTCAATGAACGTACCTGAAAAAAAGTTCAGAAAATTATTAACAGTCACCCTCGACCCGCACTGGTTGAGGTTAGGATCTTACAAAGTGAAACACTCCCTAAAACACCCAATGGTACTCTTGAATTTCTAATCCGAGTTACCATTTAAAAGTTATGGATTTTACAATAAAATAATTGTCACTTTATTTTATTTACGGCCAAAAACTAACTTTCTCTGGTGGCCCGTGCTGGACAAGGTTAGTATCTACCTAAAGAAATCATACCCTCATGAGTTCATCAGTGGTCTTGTATTTCTAATCCGAGTTACCATTCATGAGTTATAAGCATTTGAAAAATAAAATAACTTTATTTAATTATTTTATTTACGGTTATGCCATTTTCGGGTTTTCTCACCATAGGCTTGAGCCGACTAAACTTAAGTCGCACCTAGGGTAAACCCACCATCCTGAGCACAACAGTGCCCTTCAATTTCTGATCTAGGAATCCTTTTTAGAGTTATTCTACTTTTTCATGAAAACTGCTTATGCGTGTTAATTAAAGCTTAAAAAAACTTCGACGGTTCATTCCGGGCACTCTGGGTCTCGGAATCGCAGGCCATCAGATTTTACAGTCTCGAAATAATTCCATATAATTAAAAAATTTATACAGAAATTTCAGGACATTACATTATCTACAGACAAATCTACATAGTTTGAACTTTGATGTGAAGTACCAAGTAAAAGAAGAACAATTATTTATGGAAAATTCAAGAATGAGAACTTATATCCTTGAATGTGATGACCCCGACCCCGGATGCCGAGAGTCAGTGCCTGAAACATGGTCTATAATTTTTTCCCTTAAAAAATTGCTTATAAAAATTACACATCTCATTCCATCACAGATAATCACTTTGGTTTTGGTTCTAGAAAACCAGATACATCTAATACATTTCTTCAAAAACTTGACAAAGATAAACTTCATATTGTTGCCATCACATAGGTGTACTCAAATATTGATAAATCTACTAACCCTGTAAAAAATAAATTGAAAATGTAGGGTGAACATTTAAAATTCTTAGTAAGGGGTTTTAAAACAAATTAATGAAATTCCTTTTCCAAACATCCCATTAAAATAATTACAAAACATTTTCTTAAATGGTAAAAAAAATTTCCAAAAGCACATCATCAAAATTTTTCAAAGGTTACTTGGAAATATTTTTAGGAGAAACTTGTACACAATAATTATACATTTACTTAAATGCTAAAAATAAAAATTATATCATAGTGAACATACATGTACAAAAATGCATGGAATGTTGCATAATCCAAAAAATGATCAAACTAATTTTAGGGTGACATGAAAGGATAATGATACCATTAATAACATGAAATAAAGCTTGCTTAGAATTTCAAAATTAACAATTTCATGTTTCTCTTAAATCCTGAAATGAAATTCATGAAATGGAAGTTGTAATATCAACTTCTATATCAAAAACCTGATAATTGATGCTACACTTTCCTTATAAAAACTTTCCAATTACATACTTCATTATGTGATATTCTTTAATCACCATTATAATAAGTAAAAGATTCTTAACCAAGGAATATTCTACTAGTTGAATAATCCCATGGTTTCTTATATATTAGTCACATGTTGATGAAATTCATAATCTCAGGAAATCATACCATTATTTTGAGGCCTCATGCCAAGACCATACATAATCATTTTGTCAAGGCCTCGTGCCATGACCTTGTTTGTATCCTGAGACCTGTCGATGCATCGAGAGGCTATAACAAGCCTCACCCATCACATAATATGTCCAATTCATTCCTAATATGTCTAATTTTCTTTAAATCAAAGTGTCACATACCACTTTGATTTATCATTTTATGTCTTTAATTTGAAGTGTCCCATACCACTTCAAATAATTAATTTATATATTTCATTTGAAGTGCCCCATACCACTTCAAATAATTAATTCCTTAATTCTTAAATTATCATAAGTTATATATTAATAATAGATTGATTGTGTTTGTCACATAAAATAATAATTCTTAGAACCCTTATTCCATGAAAGTAAACATTCAATTTATTAAATACATGTTTTTGAATTCAAGATAGATATCAATCATGTTCAAACAATGCACTGATAAATAGAAGTTTCAAACAGGTTAATCATAAAATAATAGTGTTTATTCTAGTAGATTCATATTATATTAATACATAACACTTGCTAATGTATAACATTAATATTGATGCATAAACAATTAAACACACTTTACTAAAGGTGTATGTGCATGTATATGAATTTGTATAAACAAGAGATAATACTCATATTAAAAATCAGGATGTATTTAAAGTTAATTGCTTTAACAAGGTGATGAATTCTTTTAGAATTTTTAGAAACACAATAACAAAATAGAGTTTTGAAATTGTTTTCCCATATAAAATTATATTATGTGTGTTGTACAAAATCATCACCAGGTTAATACCATAAAAACTTCTTAAATATTCCAAGACATGCACATATGTATTTTTGGTTCTTATACATATTTATATGTGGGTTTGAAAATTATATAAGACCATATATACATAAAGTGTATACATGGGATTTGAATAACCAAAATAAGGCTTAATAAATCTGTATAAATATTATACACTACAAAAAACATAATTTAATCACTAAAATCAGTTTTATGAAAACTTAATTTAGATTATAAATAAAACATATATGTATATATACATATAACCATATATACATATATATGTTTATATGATTCAATTAAACAAAACAAAATAGAATCCTTACATGATTTACATGCATTTAGGAACATCATTTAAAAATAAATGGTCATAATTAAAAAATAATAAAATCAGTATAGGTTTGTTATAAATAAACATGTATATACATATATAGGTATATAGGGGTTAATCAAATCAAAGAAGTGGATGGTTGGGATTGGCCAAATATGATAAAATGACTGAGGATGATCCAGCAGTTTTAAAAATAGAAGAATGGTCAAGATCAACTGCAACATTGGATCGGATGACTGTGATGAATTCAACCATTTTAAAAAGATGAATAAATGAGATCTTGCACAATGAGATCAGACGGTCAAGGAAAACATGGAGTAAACTGAGACCAGATCATTCAGTCCAGATCTCACATGGTGAGATTGAATGGCCATGATTAGATCCTCCTTTAAAAAACCTATCCCACATTGAAACCGAGGTGATTCCAGGTCCACCTTAAAAGCCTCAGTGATCTAGGGCTAGAAAAATTAAGTCTCTCTCCCCCTCCCTGGTACCTCCCCATACCAATTCTCCCATGTGGGCGCGCTCTGCACCCACCCTCTGCTGTTGTGCCACCCTGTACGGTGGTGCTGTCTGAGTTCCTCCATGTGCCCCTGTGGGCATGCGTGCACACCCTTATGGCCGGCCTGCGCTGGCTGGGGGGCAAAGGCTCAGTCACCCACTCCTTAGAGAGTGGTGCGAGCTACCTCCCTCAACTGGCTAGATGGATGGCCTAAGGGTCACACATTTTTTTATATAACCCTTGAAAAAAGTAAACAAAGTAATACACATTCCAACATAAAACAATGTCATTAATTTTATTAGTCTAAAACATGATTTATACTTTATTTTAAACTTTGAAACATTAAAATACCAAAACCAACATATAAATTACACAATTTCATCACTTAACCAAAAGTATAGCGTTTAATTAATAAGATTATTTTAAAACATGGTTTGAAATTCAAATATGTAATTTTTGTATAAAAAACAATATGTATACTTTTATTGAAGTAAAAAATATGTACTTTTCTTTGTGATTTTATTAAAACATGAAAGACATGATTTCAAATTCATTTTAAGCTTTAAAAAATTATATGTTCAAAATACAACCTTTTTGATTTTATTCATTTTAAGATAAACATCATCATTATAATATTTTAAAATAAAGTATATCCTTAATTAAAACTTTGTTTTTATTTAACATAGGATATAACTTTAAAATATTTAAACCATTTTAAAACATGTGAAACATATATATCTATTAATAAAATAATTGATTACATTTCATTTTTATCAAAAGATAAATAAGTATACACTTTTAATACATAGAGAGGTATTCTTTCAAAACATCACATTTACCTAAAAACATATATTTATTAATTAAAATGTTATTTTCAAACATTTGAAATCCTTAAAGTTATTAAGGTACTTAAAATGATTATGATACTTTAAATACTTATAATATTTAAAATACTTATAAGTTTATAATACTTAAAATAATAAAAATACTAATACTTAGTATACTTAAAATAATCACCATACTTAAAATATATAATGGTTATAAAATTTTATGACCGTTATAAAAACCAACGGTCACCTAAGGACCGCAATGGCTAATAACAGTCACAAAGTCCTTATAAATAGGTGTTTATGGTATTATAAACTTCAAAAGAACTTGTGAAGATGCTTCTCTACATCCCCTTGATGCTCAACATAGTTTCAATTATTCATTCCGTACTGTTTTCATAGTGAAAGACCTGAAGGATTTCACTATTTTATTGGTCTATTTGTGGTGTTTGGTGGTCTCCCAACGATTCTTATTGGTCTCCTAGTAGGCATTCTAGGTTAGTGAGGTTCTTTTGGACTTATGAAAATGTAAGGATTTAATATTCTTATTGAATAAAACATGTCTTTATTTTTATTCGGCTAGTATTTTATTTTAGATGCAAAATTGTTAAACAAAACCAACATAATAATAATCAAAATATTATTATTACAAATTAAACATGTTTGGGGAATTACATTACCCCCCACTTAAAATAATTGCATCCTCGCAATTCCATTATGCTCTTAAGCTTCCTAGCACCAACACACAGATATCACCCCAGATGTCCCTACAAAACAATTTTTGAAAAAAAAAATCATTAGTAGATAACAAAAATAGAATGAAAAATAGTATTTTATTTATACCTTCACCAGGTCCACCACCATCAAAGACTTTCCTGGTAGGTTCTTCTACTTAGTTTTATCCCCAAAACATTTTTAAAATCTTCAATTTCATTCACCTAGATACACCTCACACAGCTAGAGTCAAACTCATGCGGGAAATAGTAGGTTATCAAGAGGGTGGCACGAGAGGTGTGGAGTTTAGTGATATCAGAATGAACTTGGTTTTGATAGACCAGTCAGACAACTTGGTTTTCTAAAAACAATATATTATAAATCCTCCCATACCTTTTGAAGCTCAAAACATGAAATATATAGGCTTCACGGGGTCACCCTCCTCAGAAACTTCCCAGAACTTCTCTAGGGCCATATAAGCCTCATATAGGGTGAATAATATGAAGAGACCTTCATACTATCTCCCATTATGTGCATTAAATTCATGTTTCTCTTTTGACATGAGGTAGTAGACATGACTCGGTCATTGATAAAGTGGAAGGATATTGGGGTTGTTAGACACTTAATAAAGGTGTTTGCAGGGTAGATGTAGGTTCACAAATGGAAGGTATGTTTCTGAACATGACTTGACTATTATGTTTTCTAGTAATTCGGTAGGGAGAAACTGAAGGTTTGTTAGTGAACCTTCATCGGCCATATGAAAATCTGAAGAAAAGATTCTACTTAGCAAAAAATAGTAAAAAAAATATTCTATTCTAATTTTTCAAAATTATCTAAACTGATCCTCTAATACCAATGGTGATGACCCCAACCCCATAAGCTTGGTGTCAGTTCCTGAAACATGGTGTGTAATTTTTTTTTCTTAAAAACATGCATATAAAAATTACACATCTCATTCCATCATAGAGAATATTTTCGGTTTAGGTTCTAGAAAACCAGATACAGCTAATACATTTCTTCAAAAACTTGAAAAATATAAACTTCATATTGTTGCCATCACATTGGAGTAATCAAAGCTTGATAAATCTACTAATCCTGTAAAAAATAAATTGAAAATTTAGGGTGAGCATTTAAAATGATCAGTAAGGTGTTTTAAAACAAATTAATGAAATTACTTTTCAAAACACCCTTTTAAATTAATTACAAAACATTTTCTTAAATGGTAAACAACATTTCTAGAAGCACATCATCAAAAATTTTCAAAGGTTACTTGGAAATATTTTTAGGAAAAACTCTTAAAAAATAATTATATATTTACTGAAAAGATGCAAATAAAACATATATCTGAGCGTGCATACATGTACAAAAATTCATATAATGTTGCATAATCTAAAAATTTATGAAAATAATTTTAGGGTGACATGCAAGGATGTTGATACCATTAATCACATGAAATAAAGCTTGCTTAGAATTGAAAAAGTAGAAATTTAATGTTTCTATTAATTAACACCTGAAATGAAATTCATGAAATGGAATATGTAATATCAACTTCTATATCAAAATCCTAATAATTGATGCTACACTTTTTTTATAAAAACATTCCTAGTACATACTTTATTATTACACATGCTTTCATAAAAATTATCATAAGAAATAGATTATTAACCAAGGGATATTCTACTAGTTGAATAATCCCATGGTTGGTTATATATTAGTCATATATTGAGGAAATGCATAATGTTGGAAAATCATAACATTCCATCGAGGCATCGTGACAAGACCATACATAATCATTCTGTCAAGGCCTTGTGCCATGACCTAGTTTTTATCATGAGACCTACTGATGCATCGAGAGGCTATAGCAGGCCTCACCCATCACATAATACGTCCAATGCATTCCTCATATGTCTAATTGTCTTTAAATAAAAGTCTCCCATACCACTTTGATTTATCATTTTATTTCTTTTATTTAAAGTGTCCCATAACACTTCAATTAATTAATTTATATGTTTTATTTTAAGTGTCCCATACCACTTCAAATAATTAATTCCTTAATCCATAAATTATCATAAGTGATAAGTTAATAATAGATTGATTGGGTTTTTCACATAAAATATTAATTCTTATAACCCTTATTCCATGAAAGTAAAAAATTCAATGTATTAAATGCATGTTTTTGAATTCAAGAGAGATATCAATCATGTTCAAACCATGCAATGATAAATAGAAGTGTCAAACAGGTTAATCATAAACTAATAGTGTTTATTCAGGTAGATTAATCTTATATTAAGACATAACACTTGCTAATGCTTCACATTCATATTGATGCATAAATAATTAAACACACTTTACTAAAGGTGAATATGCATGTATATGCATTTTTATAAACAAGAGATACAACTCAAATTAAAAATTAGGATGTATGTAAAGTTAATTACTTTAATAAGGTTTTGAATTATTTTAGAATTTTTAGGCACACAATAAAAAAAAGGGGTCTGTTATTGTTTTCCCATATAAAATTGTACAGTGTGTGTTGTATAAAATCATCACCAGGTTAATACCATAAAAAATTCTTAAATATTCCAAGACATGAACATATGTATTTTTGGTTCTTATACATATTTATACATGGGTTTCAAAATTATATAAAACCATATATACATAAAGTGTATACATGGGATTTGCATAACCAAAACAAGTCTTAATAAAACTATATAAATATTATACACTAAAAAAATATAATTTAATCACTAAAATTAGTTTTATAAAAACCTAATTTAGATTGTAACTAAAAATTATGTGTATATATACATATAATAGTATATACACATATATGTTTATATGATTCAATTAAACAAAACAAAATAGAATCCTTAAATGATTTACACACATTTATGAACATCATTTAAAAATAAATTTTCATCATTCGAAAATCATAAAATTAGTATAGGTTTGTTATAAATAAACATGTATATACATATATAGGTATATAGGGGTTAATAAAATCAAAAACCCAAACTAAAAATAAACCCTTAAAAATGTTACATGCACCATATACATAATTGAAATTCTATAAAACATCATTTAGAAAACCAAAAGTAGTTTGGGATTAAAATCTATATAAAACTATATATATATATATATAACCATAATACCCAAAAGTATAAATAATGGTTTTGTATAATGAAAATGAAGCAAAATAATCCCTTACATGACTTCAAGAAGGTGGTAGAGTCGAGAAGAGGTCGATGGATAGTTGGGAGGAAGAAAACTTGTAAGTTATATGGGTGAAAAGTAAATTTATATAAACTATGTATGTATATATTTATACACACTCCAGTTAAATTATAAAAACCTAAACAAAGACACCAACAAGACTCATGCAGAAGAGAACAAATACCCCAATCAAAAAAAATCTTAAGTAGATTGATCATTTGATAATGTATAAATATATATATATATTATGGAAAACTTACATGGGATCCAAAGGGGTTCGGTTTAAAAATAAACCAAGTGTGTCAGGTGTGTGGAAAAGAAGAAAGAAGGAGGTTGTGGATGGAGAAAGGTGTAGTCATGGGTTGAAGAATAGATAGTGGAGGAGGAGGTGTGATGTATACTGGAGGGGCGTGAGGAAGAAGAAGAAGATAGGAGGAAACCTAGAAAATAAGTGGATGGCTGGGATTAACCGAATATGATCGAAGGGATGAGGATGATCCCACAATTATAAAAATAGAAGAAAGGTTGAGATCAACCATGGCATGGGGTCAGATGACTGTGATGAATTTGGCCATTTTAAAAAGATGGACAGATGAGATCTCACACAGTCAGATCAGACGGTCTAGGAAAACATGGAGGAAAGAGTCATGTTGGTAGGATTCGAAACAGAGACCGAATCATGTGGTCCAGATCTCATGCAGCAAGATTGAACGGCCACGATTAGACCCTCCTTTAAAAAACCCAACCCACATCGAAACAGAGGTGATTCCGAGTGCACCTTAAAATCCTCAGCGATCCAGGGCTAGAGAAATTAAATCTCTCTCCCCCTCCTCAGTACCTCCCTATACTGGTTCTCCCCTACAGGCATTCTCTATGCCCACCCTCTTCCATTGTGCTTCCTCGCATGATGGTGCTGTCTCGGTTCCTCCATGTTCCCATGTGGGCATTCATGCACACCCTTACGGTCGGCTTGTGCTGGCTGGGGGGAAAAGGCTCAGTTGCCCACTCCTTAGAGTGGTGCGAGCTGCCTCCCTCAGCTGACTATATGGTTGGCCTAAGGGTCACACGTTTTTTATATAACCCTTGAAAAAAAAGTAAACAAAGTAATACACAATCCAATATAAAACAATGTCATTAACTTTATTAGTCTAAAACATGATTTGGTCTTTGTTTCAAACTTTGAAACATTAAAATACCCAAACAAATATATAAATTATACCATGTCATCACTTAACCAAAAGTATAACTTTTAATTAATAAGAGTATTTTAAAACATGAATTGAAATTTAAATACGTAATCTTGGTATCAAAAAAAATATGTATACTTTTATTGAAGTAACCAATACATACTTTTCTTTGTTCTTTCATTAAAACAATAAAGACATGATTTAAAATTCATTTTATGCTTTAAAACATTATAAGTTCAAAATACAACCTTATTGATTTTATTCATTTTATGATAAACATCATCATTATAATATTTTAAAATAAAGTACACCCTTAATTAAAACTATGTTATTATTTAATATAGTCTATAACTTTAAAATATTTAAAACATTTTAAAACACGTGAAACATATATATCTCTTCATAAAATAATTGATCACATTTCATTTTTATAAAAAGATAAATAAGTATACAATTTTAATACATAGATAGGTATTCTATCAAAACTTCACATTTACCTGAAAACATATATTTATTAACTATAATGTTTTTTTCAGACATTTAAAACCCTTAAAGTTCTCAAGGTACTTAAAATGATTAAGATACATTAAATTATTAGAATATTTAAAATACTTATATGTTTAGAATAATTAAAATAATCAAAACACTAATACTTAGTATACTTGAAATAATCACCATACTTAAAATAATTAATGATTATAAAATTTTATGACCGTTATAAAAACCAATGGTCACCTAAGGACCGCAACTGCTACTAACAGTAACAAAGGCCTTATAAATAGGTGTTTATGGTATTATAAACTTAAAAAAACTCATGAATATGGTGTTATACATCCCCTTGATTCTCATTATATTTTCTATTGTTCTTTTCATACAATTTTTCACAGTGATAGACCCGAAGGACTTTCACTTTTTTCTTGGTCTATTTGTGGTGTTTGGTGGTCTCCCAATGATTCTGATTGGTCTCCTAGTAGGCATTCTAGGTTAGTGAGGTTATTTTGGACTTATGGAAATGTAAGGATTTAGTATTCTTATTGACTAAAACATGTATTTATTTTTATTCTGTAA
This sequence comes from Viscum album, assembly GCA_963277665.1. NCBI lineage: Eukaryota > Viridiplantae > Streptophyta > Magnoliopsida > Santalales > Viscaceae > Viscum > Viscum album. Next base: position 1,159,324,215 of record OY728145.1, read on the forward strand.
GTATTTTATTTTAAATTCACCATTGTTAAACAAAACCAACATAATAATAATCAAAATATTATTATTACAAATTAAACATGTTTGGGGTATTACATTATCCCCCACTTAAAATAATTGCATCCTCGCAATTCCATCATTCTCTTAAGCTTCCCAGCACCAACACACAGATATCACCCTGGATGTCCCTACAAAAATATTTTTTTAAAAAAAAATCATTATTAGATAACAAAAATTGAATGAAAAATATTATTTTATTTATACCTTCATTAGTTCCACCACCATAAAAGACTTTCCCAGTAGATTCTTCCACTTAGGTTGATACCGAAAACATTTTTAAACTCTTAAATTTCATTCTCCTAGATACACCTCACACAGCTAGAGTCAAACTCATGTAGGAAACATTAGGTTCTTGAGAGGGTGGAATGGGATGTGTAGAGTTCAGAGATATCCTAATGAACTTGGTTCTGACAGACCAGTCATAAAACTTGGTTTTCTAAAAACCAGATATTATAAATCCTCCCATACCTGTTGAAACTCAAAACTTGGAACAGATAGGCTGCACGGGGGTAAACCTCCTCTGTAGCTTCCTGGAACTTCTCTAGGACCAGATAAGTCTTAGATAGGGTGAATCATAGGAAGTGGACTTTATAGTATCTTCCTTTATGTGCATAAAATGTAAGTTTCTCTTATGACATGAGGTAGTAGACATGACTCAGTCCTTGATAATGTGGAAGGATATTTGGGTTGTTAGACACTTGATAGAGGCATTTGTAGGGTAGACACATGTTCAAAAATGGTTGGTATGTTTCTAAACATGACTTGACTATTATGTGTTCTAGTAATTCTGTAGGGAGATACAAAAGGTTTGTTGGTGAACCTTCTCCAGCCATTTGAAAATGTGAACAATAGATTCTACTCAGCAAAACATAGTAAAAAAATTATTCTGTTCTAATTTTCCAGAATTATCTAAACTGATCCTCTAATACCAAATTTGATGACACCGACCCCAGAAGCCTAGAGTCAGTGCATGAAACATGGTGTGTA